>CM053626.1:9588595-9625970 GCA_028646595.1 Phalanger gymnotis | reverse complement strand
GCCAGCTCGGGAACCAATGGTCTCTGGTCATTGAGGCGGGGCTTGAGAACGCTGGAAGCTCGGCTGTGAGGAGGGGTGAGCCGGGAGACAACTTCAGCGGCGGTGGCTGCGGTGGAAGGTGTGGAAGCCAGAAGCTGCGGAAGCCAGAAGCTGCGGAGGCAGGAAGCTGCGGAAGTGGGGCTTACCCGAGTGCGAGCAGGAACGTGAGGCCAGTGAACATGATTTGGCTAAATACTCTCTTGCTTTTCTGTGGCCTCCTAGTTGCCCTTGTGAAATGGGCTTTTTGGGCCTGGAGTCTTTTTGTCAAGATGTTGGAATGGGGAGGCCAGTTCAAGTTTTTGCTGCGGTGGGGCCTAAATAAATTTCTTGTTGTTTTCTCCTTAGAGAATCATCCCTTCCTGTTCTCTCCTCCTCTCTCCTCTCATCTCCTCTCTGCTTGGCTCAGCTCTATTCTAGCATCTCCTAACTACAAAATACTCTAATTAATGTCAGAGATGGAATGCAATGTGTTGGCCTCTCCAAGATTCAGTTCCCTAAAAAAAATACTTACTAGCATCTCCCATGGCCCAGCCACCACCATGAATATAAAACATGGCTCTTCTCATTGTAGACAACTTTTGCTTTGGCTCAAAGACTCGGACTGGAACTTTATTGAACAGAGTATCTGTTACTGTGACATTTGCATCTGATGTTGGTGGTACTTCAAGGAAGTATGTGAGTAGAAGAGGTGGAAATCCCAGTTTCTGCAAAAACACTGACTGACATCCAAGAAACACAATGAAAAATAGTTGTGAGTTCCACATACACACACAAGAGAATATGTCCCTATTCCTACTGTCCCAAAAGGGCCACTGGCAATAGCTATATTGTAGAACTTTCATGTGTTCAGAGTGTTTTATGTACATTATCTCATCTGACCCTCACAATGATGCTAGGTGGTCAGTGTCATTATTACTCCCCATTTAATAGGCAAGAAGACTGAGGCTCATTGGGGTCACATGACTTGCCTGGCAGACACATGGCAATTAAGTCTCAGAGGTGAGATTTGGATCTATGTCTTCCCAATGCCAAGGCCAGCACTTTATTCATAAAGAAATACAATGGTGGGGTGGGGGGCAGAGCCAAGATGACCACGTGAAAACATCGTCTTACAGCTCTCCCATAAATTCTATGAGATACCTTTTAAAAAGTAAGAGAGTTAGAAGGCACTAGTTGGCGGAGTGTGGCAAATTTCCAAGCCAGGAGAATCTGCAGGGTTGACAGGAGAGATCTGTAGGCATGCAGCAAGCAGAGCTGCAACAGACCACACCAAAACTGAAGCAGCTGCAGAACTCAGCCAACAATTCAGGCTGAGAGAACCCTGGGCCTGAGAAACTGGTGGTGACTCTCAGGCCTCCCAGACCAGGACGGGAGTCTGTTGGAGTTACAGGAGGAAGCAGCACAGCACCTGAGGCCACAAGAACAACTACTCCTAAGGCTTGCAGCCCACAGTCTAAAAGTTTGAAACTCACCTTCTCGAACTTCCAGGAGCCATAATAGCCAGCTAAAATGGCTCTCATCCTGCCCTGACCCAGATAATATGCCCTTGGGAAAAACTCTGAAATAGAGAAGGCAGAAGTGAGGTTTCAGTAGCCTTTTAGTGGGAGAAGTTGGGTAGAGGGCTCTTCTCGTGGTGGCAGAAGACTAGTGCAGGAAGAGAGGTATCCCAGCAGGCTCCACCTCAGCAGAACAGCCAGAGTACCCGAGCCTCAGGGGGGTGGAGCCAGCAATTGTCAACACCAGAACCCCTCACGTATCTATGCACAGCCAGGGAAGGTAGCACACGTTAACACAGAAAAAGGCTTTACCAGAGCACTAAGGGAAGATGAGACTTCCAGCAGCCAGACCACCCCTCCCCCACATCTCACAAAACCAGAGACCATAATACGCATAGCCAGTAACTATGCCTACAGTTCCCAAAACAAGAAGCCTGGGACAGAGCCCCTTGAGCCCCAGAGGCAGAAACCCACTTTAAAGCCAAGAAAAAGTTAACCAACACAAAGAACTCTTGAAAACCGAGGACTATTGATTCTTTTTATGGAGACAGGGAAGATCAAAATAACAATTCAGAAGAGGACCATTGACACTATACCCACATCTGAAACCTCAAAAGGTAATGTGAAGTGGTTGCAAGCCCTAAAAGCACTCCTAGGAGAGCTCAAGGAGAATTTTAAAAATCAAATTAGAGAGGTGAAAGAAAAAGTGGAAAAAAATTCAATGATGAGAACAAATCTTTAAAAAGTAAAATTGGTGAAATGCCTAAAGAGATTCAGAATCTAGTTAGAGAAAATGGTACCCTGAAAAGTAAAATTAACCAAACAGAAAAAGAGGCTCAGAAGTAAAATGAAGACAACAATTCATTAAAAATTAGAATTGGGAATAACTATGAGGCATCAAGAGTCAGTCAAACAAAATCTAAAGAATGAAAAAAAATAGAAGAAAACACGAAATATCTGATTGGAAAAACAACTGACCTGGAAAATAGATCCAGGAAAGACAATCTAAGAATTACTGGTCTACTAGAAGGTCATGACAAAAAAGAGCCTGGCCAGTATCTTCCAGGAAATCCACAAGAATAACTGCCCCAAGGTCCTAGAACCAGAGGGCAAAATAGGCATCAAAAGAATCCACCAATCACCCCTTGATAGAGATACCAAATTGAAAACTCCAAGAAATATTATAGCCAAATTCCAGAATTATCAGGTCAAGGAGAAAATACTGCAAGCATCCACAAAGAAACATTTTGAATATTGTGGAGCTACAGTCAAGATCACACAAGATCTCACAGCATCTACATTAAAAGATAAGAGGAATTAGAATACAATATACTGAAAGGCAAAGGAGTTTGAACTACAACTAAGGATCAACTACCCAGCAAAACTGCACATAATTTT
The DNA here is from genome assembly GCA_028646595.1 of Phalanger gymnotis. NCBI lineage: Eukaryota > Metazoa > Chordata > Mammalia > Diprotodontia > Phalangeridae > Phalanger > Phalanger gymnotis. The sequence goes on along the minus strand of CM053626.1, from coordinate 9,623,037 downwards.
TCAGGCAAGGAGATGGACATTCAATGAAATAAAAGAATTCCAGATCTTCCTAATGAAAAGACCAGAGCTCAATGGAAAATTTGATCTTCAAATACAAAACTCAAGAGAGACATAAAAAGGTAAAGGGGGGGTGAACCTTGTTAATCAATAAGGGCAAATTGTTTATATCCATATATAGGAGTATATTATTTTATGTATGTAATATATATATATACATATATATGCATATATATGTATATATATGTCAATCTTGAGAATAGTACAGTTAGTATGATAGTTGAAAGGGATATACATAGATTGAAGGTGTCATTATAAAATAACCGATATAATAATAAAAACATAATTAAGGCATGTAAAAGGATGGATCTGGGAGAGGAGGTAAGGAGGTAGTAGAAAAGGGTAAATTATATCACATGAAGAGACACAAAAACATAGTGTAGGAGAGGGAAAGAAGAGAGGGAGAAGAGCAGTATTTGAGCTTTACTCTCATCAGATTTGATTCAAAAAGGGAATAATATACTCTGATAAGTATAAAACTCAAACTTGTCCTACAGGTAGTAGGAGGGGAAAGGGGAAAGAAAGAGGAGGTGTGGTCAAAAGGGAAGGAAGAAGCAGCAAAGGGAAAACGGTAAGATAAGGGAGGGGAATTAAGAGGGAGGGTAAATTGAGGAAGGCAGTGGTCAAAAGCAAAATTCTTTTGAGGAGTGGGAGAGGGGAGAAATAAAAGCATAAACAGAGAGGGGAATAGGATCAAGGAAAAGACACAGGTAGTAATCATAACTGTGAATATGAATGGGATGAACTCTCCCATAAAACAGAAGTGGATAGCACAATGGATTAAAAACCATAATCCTACAATATGTTGTTTACAAGAAACACATTTGAAACAGGGGGACATATGTAGAGTAAAGGTAAAAGGCTGCAGTAGAATACATTATGCTTCAGCTAAAGTAAAAAAAAAAAGCAGGGGTAGAAATCCTGATCTCAGACAAAGCAAAAGCAAAGATGGATCTAATTAAAAGAGATAAGGAATGACACTATATCCTGCTAAAAGGCACAATAGACAATGCAGCAATATCATTACTTAACATATATGCACCAAAAGCATATGCATGCAGATTCTTAGAGGAGAAGTTAAGGGAGTTACAGGGAAAAATAGTCAGGAAAACTATACTAATGGGGGACCTCAACCTCCCTCTCTCTGAGCTTAGTAAATCTAATCTCAAAATAAACACGAAAGAAGTTAAGGAGGTGAATAGAATTCTAGAAAAGGCAGATGTGATAGACCTCTGGAGAAAACTAAATGGGGATAAGAAGGAACATATTTTTCTCAGAGATACATGGCTCATACTCAAAAACTGACTGTGTACTAAGGCATAAAAACCTCACAATCCAGTGCAGAAAGGCAGAAATAGTCAATGCATCCTTTTCAGATCATGATGCAATAAAAATTATTTGTAATAAAGAACCATGGAAAAATAAGCTAAAAATTAATTGGAAACTAATTCTAAAGAATGAGTGGGCCAAAGAACAAATTACAGAAGCAATTAATAACTTCATTCAAGAGAATGACAATAATGAGACAACATACCAAAACTTATGGGATACAGCAAAAGTTGTTCTTAGGGGAAGTTTTATATCTCCAAATTCTTAGATGAAGAAAACAGATAAAAATGAGATCGATGAATTGGGTATGCAACTGAAAAAGCTAGAAAAAGAACAATTTGAAAATCTGCAATTAAATACCAAATAAGAAACACTGAAAACCAAAGGAAAGATTAATAAAATTGAAACCAAGAAAGCTTTTGAACTAATAAATAAAACTAAGAGCTGGTTTTATTAAAAAACCAATAAAATTGATAAACCTTTGGTCAATTTGATTTTAAAAAAGAAAAACAAATTGCCAGCATCAAAAATGAAAAGGGTGAATTCACCTCCAATGAAGAGGAAATTAAAACAATAATTAGAAATTATTATGCTCAATTGTATGCCCATAAATTTGACAACCTTAAGGAAATGGATGAATATTTACAAAAAATATAAATTGCCCAGGTTAACAGAAGAGAAAGTAAAACACCTAAGCAACCCCATCTCCTAAAAAGAAATTGAGCAAGCCATCAATGAACTCTCTAGGAAAAAATCTCCAGGGCCGGATGGTTTTACATGTGAATTCTGTCAAATATTTAAAGAACGATTAATTCCCATACTTTATAGACTATAGGCAAAGAAGGAGTCCTACCAAATTCTTTTTGTGACACAAATATGATACTGATACTCAAACCAGGAAGAGTCAAAACAGAGAAATAAATCTATAGACCAGTTGCCCTAATGAATATTGATGCAAAAATTTTAAATAAAATATTAGCAAAAAGATTGCAGCAACTTATCATGAGAATAATACACTATGACCAGGTAGGATTGATTCCAGGAATGCAAGGTTGGTTCAATATTAGGAAAAACATCAGCATAATTGATCATAACAACAAAACTAGCAAAAACCACATGATTCTCTCAGTAGATGCAGAAAAAGCTTTTGACAAAATACAACATCTATTCTATTAGAAATGCTAGAAAGCATAGGAGTAAACGGAGTGTTCCTTAAAGTTATAAGTATCATCTACCTAAAACCATCAGCAAGTATTATATGTAATGGAGATAAGTTAAATGCATTCCCAATAATATCAGGGGTGAAACAGGAATGTCCATTATCACCCTTATTATTCAATTTGGTACTAGGAATGTTAGTTTTAGCAATAAGAGAAGAAAAAGAAATTGAAGGAATTAGAATAGGCAAAGAAGAAACTGAGATATCCTAGAGAATCAAGTAAAAAACTACTTGAAAAAATAAACAACCTTAGGAAAGTTACAGGATTCCAAATAAACCCACGTATATCCTCTGCATTACTATATATTACTAACAAAGTCCAACAGCAAGAAATAGCAAGAGAAATTCCATTTAAAGTTACTGTAGATGCTGTAAAATATTTGGGAGTCTACCTGCCAAGCCAAACCCAGGGCCTAAATGAACACAATTATGAAACACTTTTCATACAAAAAAAGTCAGATATAAATAAATGGAAAAACATCAGTTTTACACAGTTAGGCTGAGCTAACATAATAAAAATAACAATTTTACTTAAATTAATTTACTTATTCAGCACCATGCCAATTGAACTACCAAAAAAATATTTTACAGAGCTAGATAAAATAGTAACAAAATTCATCTGGAAGAAAAAAATGTCCAGAATATCAAGGGAATTAATGAAAAGAAATGCTAGGGAAGGTGGTCTAGCCATACCAGATATTAAACTGTACTATAAAGCAGCAGTCATCAAAACTACTTGGTACTGGTTAAGAAATAGAATGGTGGATCAATGGAATAGGTTAGGTACACAAGATGCAGTAGTCAACAACTATAGCAATCTACTCTTTGATAAACCCAAAGAATCCAGCTTCTGGGCTAAGAATTCACTATTCAAAAAAAACTGCTGGGAAAATTGGAAAATGGTATGGCAGAAACTGGGCATAAACCAATATCTTACACCATATACCAAATAAAGTCAAAATGGGTTCATGATTTAGGAATAAAGGTTGATACTATAAGCAATTTTGGAGAGCAAGGATTTTACCTGTCAGATTTATTTGAAGGGAAAGAATTCATGACCCTACAAGAGATAGAAAGCATTACAAAATGCAAAATGGATAATTAAACTGAAAAGTTTTTGTGTAAACGAAGCCAATGCAACAAATATTAGGAGGGAAGCAGAAAATTCAGAGGAAATCTTTCCAACCAATGTCTCTAATAAAGGCCTCATAACTAAAATATACAGTGAACTGAGCTAAATTTATAGGAATACAAGTCATTCCCCAATTGTGAAATGGTCAAAGGATATGAACAGGCAGTTTTCAGAGGAAGAAATTAAAGATATCTATAGGCATATGAAAAAATGCTCTAAATCACTATTGATTAGAAAAATGCCAATCAAAACAAATTTTAGGTTCCACATCTCTCCTGTCAGATTGGCTAACATGACAAAACAGGAAAATGATAAATGCTGGAGAGGATGTGGGAAAATTGGAACACCGTTACATTAGTGGAGTTGTGAACAGATCCAGCCATTCTGGAGTGCAATTTGGAACTATGGGAACTATGCCCAAAGAGCTGTAGAAATATGCATACCCTTTGACCCACCAATACCACTTCTAGGACCGTATCCCAAAAAGATCACACAAAGGGGAAAGGAACCCATATGTACAAAAATATTTATAGCAACTCTTTTTGTTCTAGCAAAGAACTGGAAATGAAGGAGATGCCCATCAATTGGGGAATGGCTAAACAAATTGTGGTACACGAATGTAATGGAATACTATTGTGCTATAAGAAATGAGGAATAACCATAATAACCTGGAAAGAACTACATGATGTGATGCTGAGTGAGAGGAGCAGAACCAGGAGAACATCGTACAGAACCACAGACATGTTGATTTGTGATGACTAACTTTGATAGACTTGGTTCTGCTCAGCAATACAAAGTTCAAAGACAGCTCTAAAGGACTCATGATGGAAAGAGCTGCCTATAGCCAGAGAAAGAACTATGAAGTCTGAATGCAGATTGAGGCAAACTATCTGCTCTCTCTCTCTCTCTTTTTTTGTCTCTTCTATTTTGGTTTTCTTTCTTCTGTCTCATGGTTCACTCCACTGATCATAGTTCTTCTTTACAAATTGACTATTGTGTAAATATGTTTAATGCAAAGGTATATGTAGAACATATATCAGATTCCATGCCATCTTGGGGGAAGGAGAGAGGGGAGGGGAAGAAAATATGTTACTCAAAAACTTGTGGAACTCAGTGTTGTAAACTAAAAATAAAAAAAATCTTAAAAAAAGAAATACAACAGCAGGATTTTATCTGAACAGCTGAATATGCTTTGGCAATCCCAGGAGGGTTACAGTTCCTTCAGCCAAAATATTTGCCAATCTAGAAGAAAAAACAAGTATGATGAAGCCAGTGCTGCTTAGGATAAGAGGCAACTAAGTGCATGAAATTTTGGGCCAAACAATAAAGAAAAGAAGCCCAGCTGCTTCCTCTGATCCTATTAGTGGATTGCTGAAAAAATTATGGCATATGAAGGAAATGGAATGTTCTTCAAGAAATGACCCAAGGGATGGTTTCAAGGAAACCTCAAAAGAAGTGTATGAACTGAGGGAGTGAAGTGAGCAGAACCAAGAGAATGGTGTAGACAAAGACAATGCTTAACAACAACTTAGAGAGACTTAAGAACTTGGATTCCAAGAGATCAGATTTAAGCGTGCTACACATTTGCTAAGAGAAAAGGGGGATGGAGCCCTGATGAAGAATAAGACAAACATTTAGAGAAATGGCCACTGGAGGAATTTGTTTTGCTATTTGATTTTTTTAATTAGTGTTTCTTGGGAAGAAGAGGGGGCTACGCAGAGCTGGATATTTAAAAAGAAAACGAAGAGGTACATATTAAATATTTACAGTTTTATGTATGGTCCTTCATGTCTAGTTTACTGTGGTATAGGGAAATTCCATTTTATTTTATGTTGTTTGAAATTTTTTAAAGAGAAAAGAAAACACTTCATCTATACTCAGTTTCTCCTCTTCCTATCCTCTCCTTCTCTTCTAAACCCTCTGCAAATTGGCCTCTACCTGCTTCATTCATATGAAGTTCCCTTGTCCAGACTTAGCAACAACATCTAACCTGCCAAAGCCTCCTAGCCTTTGTTCAGTGCCCATCCTTCTTGATGTCTCTTCAGTACTTGACACTATCACCTGTTCCTGGATGCTGTCTCCTATAGAGTTTTCATGACAGTTCCGTTCTGGTTGTCCCTCTACCTATCCAATCCTCCTCAGGCTCTTTGCTGGTTCTTCCATCCCTGTCATACTTGGGAATTCTTGGTTTCATTTGAGGTTCTCTCCTCTGAGCTCTTCCAGTTTCTCTGGATACTGCCTCACTTGATGATCACATCAGTCTCAATAGATTTAATGATTGTTTCTGGGCAGATAATTCCCAGACCTCTATATCCAGTCCTAGGTTCTCAACTGAGCTATAGTCACGTGTCACCAATTGCTTTTTGGATATTTCAAATTCAGTGTCCCATAAACATCTCAAACATGACTTGTCTAAAATAGAACACATTGTCCCCACTCCAAAACAATACACTTTTCTGAACTTCCCTAATATGGAACCATCATCCTGTCAGTCACTTAGGTTTGCAATTTCCATTGCATCCTTAATTCCTCATTCTCACTCACTCTACTTATATAACCCAGTGCCAAATCTTGTTTCTACCCTCAAAACCTCTCTAGCATACATGTTCTCTTCCCTGCCTCCAGTCTTTCCTGTAATAAATCTGCCTTCTACTGTTTCCAAATTTTCATAAATTAAGAAACTTCCCAAGCACATACTTTCCTGACCATGTTCTTTCCCCTGTTCAACAATCTTCAGCTAACTCCTATTACTACAGGATCAAATATAAAGGCTTTTGGCCTGTAATACTCTTCACAATCTGACCCCCACCTCCTTTTCACTCTTTTTATACTTTACTGCCCTCCACACAATCTCTAATCCAGCTTTGTTGGTCTTCTCACTGTTTCTCTCCCAGAAAACTCCATCAACCATATTTATACCTTTGCATAGGCTTGTCCCCATTTCTAGAATGTTCTCCCTTTTCTCCTCTCCTTCTAGAGTCCTTGGACTGCTTGATGATTCAGCCCAAATGCCACCTTCTTCAAAAGGCCCTCTCCATTATACCTTGCCTATCCCCTCAGAGAGGAGGCTAGAGCCTTCCCCTTTGACTGTCTTCTCTCTTCTATGAACATAGTGGTTTGTATGTCGTCTCCCTCTTCTTATTCTTCTGATTATGTGCTTCATAAGAGGACCCATTATATTGCTTTCCTTTGCTTCCCTAGGGCATAGCATTGAGACTCAAACCTATTAAGCAATTAGTAATTTTTTGTTCAGTGACTGCCTGTGATTCAAGGTTATTGCTTCAAGTGTGCACTTGGGTGCCATATAGCCCTGCCCAGGTCAATAAATCCAGCATCTGTCAATTGTTCAGTCATTTTGGTCATGTCCAACTCTCCATGACTCCATTTGGGGTTTTATTGGCAAAGATACTGGAGCAGTTTGCCATTTCCTTCTCTAGTTCATTTTACAGATAAGAAAACTGAGGCAAACAGGGTGAAGTGACTTGCCCAGGGTCATCCAAGTAGTTTGTGTCTGAGAACAGATTTGAGCTCAGGTCTTTTTGATTCCTGGCCCCACCCTCTATCCATTGAGCCACCCAGCTGCCCCCTTACTAAATTTTTTGACACCCAAGACCAGAAAAAGGGATCTGCCATCAAGTACAATCTACTCCAACAACATTTCCACAACCCAATGAGCTGGTGCTCAATGCCTGTTATGGCAGGACAAACTTCTAGGCACAATAGATCTAAACATAAAAATTAATCAGTTCTTGTCCTTAAGTAACTAAAAGGTTTATCAGGAGGAAACAATGCGTGCAAAGCAAATTGTGAATGGGAGTTTTTGAGGAATGAAAGAGGTAAAGTAATGAAGGGGTTTTGTGCAAAGCTTTGTCTGATAGCTAAGTGATAAGCAGACAGATAACATAGATAGATGGGTGGATATATACATGATAGATAGGTAGGTAGACAGATAGATAGATAGATAGATAGATAGATAGATAGATAGATAGATAGATAGATAGATAGATAAGCAGATAGAAGGATGGATATATAGATAAAGTAAATGGGTGGATAGATATTGACTAGCAGACATAGACAGAAAGATAGATGAATAGGTAGACTAGCAGAGAGACAGAAATATAGAAAGAAATATAGATAGACAGGAAGGGAGGAAGAAAGAAAGAAAGAAAGAAAGAAAGAAAGAAAGAAAGAAAGAAAGAAAGAAAGAAAGAAAGAAAGAAAGAAAGAAAGAAAGAAAGAAAAAGAAAAAAGAGAAAGCAGAGAGAGAAAGAAAGAGAGAGAAAGATAAGAGAGAAAGAAAGAAGAGAGAAAGAAAGAAATAAGGAAGGAAGGAATAAAGGAAGGAAGGAAAGAGAAATAGACAATCAGGCAGACAGAAAGACAGACAGATGCACAGACTGAGCATTTATTAATTGCTTGCTGTGTGCCAGATCCTGTCCTAAGCAGTGGGGAAATAATTGCAAGAAATCAAGACAATTCCAAGAAGCTTGCCATTTTAAAAAGGAAAGAGAACATATAAAAGGTAGCTGAAAAAGGGAAGACTCTAAAGAAGAGGGCAGGTATGTTTGGTAGCATGGTTGGAATTGGTAGTCAGGAAGAAAGGTGGAGACTAAGTTCTGGACAAAATAAGAAACCCGTTCATAATTATATAACTACTCTCTCTCTCTCTGTCTCTGTCTCTCTCTCTCTCTCTCTCTCTCTCTCTCTCTCTCTCTCTCACACACACACACACACACACACACACACACACACACACACACACACACATACACACATACACACACACGTTCCCAAAGTGGACATTGCCTCCCCCTAGTGGGTACTGGAATAATTGAGGGGTAGGGCATAGTAGCCTCAAGTGCAATTGAGGGGAGGTGGACAAAAATAAGGGTCAGTAATAAGGAAAGGAAACAAGGAAAATAAGGAAAGTAGAGAGGAGAAGAAAATTTTGAAAAACCTTTCCTACAGGTTTCATTTGTTGTGTAACTGAGTTAAAGTTGTAGTGATTACATTACTTTCGAAATAAACACACGAAACACAGGTTTTAACTGATCAGGGGTCAAGTGCACCAACAGGCCTTCAATTGTGTTGCACATTATTGGGAAGTCCAGCATACATCATCAGGAATTGCACATGTAATGACTTTTTTACAATAAGGTACTATATCGTTACATGACCCAATCTTGTGTCATCAAAATTTCAATCCAGGAAGAAAACAGAAATTTACAATAAATTATTACATTTAATATGTCATCTTATAAAAAGTATTTTATAGTTTTTTGAAATGATGCAAATTTAAAAAAAAAACAGTAAAGGATTAACAATTTATTTTTTAAAGGAGAGCAGTGGGCCAAATAAGTTTGGGAACCTCTGCACCAAACTGTCTATCTTGGATAGGATCACAAGGGAGATCACTCGGAAATATTTTAACACTGGCAAACATAAGAGTCCCTGTGTAGGCAGGTCAGATAAGCAGATGGAAGCTCGATCCTTGGAAAAAGCTTCCTAATGGTTTCTTCTCCCCCCATGGTAAGGTCCCTGGGAAATGTTCCCATCTTCCTTCCTGGCAGCATCTGAGAGCCGACCAAATTCTTCACTTACCAGGTATATTTGCACCCTGATCAAAGCCCAGGTCATCATCAGTTTCCACGGTTGTTCGATATTATCTGGGACAGGAGTGTACACAAAGTAGGCGAGAAGGGCAGAAGAAATCAGCAGGTACAGAGATTTCTTTCCCATGTTGTTGGTGTTGCTGCTGCTGCTGCTACTGCTGCTGCTGCTGCTGCTACTGCTACCCCTCCTCCTCCTCCTCCTCCCTGACCCTTCCCCTACTGGGAAGCAAAGGCTATTAGAAATCTTTCCTCCCAGAAGGAGGGTTATTGGAGCTGCCCCCAGGCAGAGTCCACGGCCTGCGGTGAGATTAACGAAAAGAAGAGAAAATTGTCCCAGGCTCCCAGCAAAGAATTCCCCTGACTGAAAGCCCAGGGGCCCAGCCTGCCGGTGAACCCTGAGAATATTGATGCCCTTGCTAGCACTGGACCACTCAGCCCTCTGCCTGGCTCTTTCTGAGCCATTTTGGACCCAAGCACAGCTGGAGCCAGCCCAGCACCAGGCACTCACTGAGAACCTGCCCTGTGCTGCATGGAAACCAATAGAGGGAATAAGTGAGAGGCCTGGCCCAGGCGCCCAAAGGACTTCAGATAATGTGAGCAGGAGGTGATCAGAGAGTTCCAGAATCTCTGGATTGGAAGGGGGCTTAGAGAGGTGTTGATGCAATCTGAGTCTGGCCAGAAATCTCCTCTAGAATGCTCTCCAGAGAAGTCAGAAGACCTCTGCTCCTGGGGAACCGCTGCCTGCCTCCTGGGGAGGCCTTTAGCAGGGGAAGAGTAGCAAGCATTAGGAGGCTTTTTACAAGATCAAGCTACAATCTGTTTATCTGACCTACCTGCCATAATAACAAAAAAAACGGAGTTAGCTAACATTTATCTAGGGCTTTAAGATTTGCAAAGCATTTGACATATATGATTGCATTTGCTGCTCCCAACAACTTTGGGGACAGGGGTTCAGCTTAGGCAGTATTATGTCCCCATTTTAAGACAGAGTGAAGTGACTTGCCTAGGATCACCCAACTAGGAAGGGTCTGAGGCTAGACTTGAACTCAGGTCTTCCTGACTCCATGTATATGTTCTGTAAAAATCATGGTAAGAATAGCTGACATTTATAAAGTGTTTTATGATTCGCAAAATGTATTATATACACTGACTAATGTGATCCTCAAGAAAACCCACTGAGGTAGGTGCTATATGAAATATGATATCCATTTTTCAGTTGAGATGAGATTCCCAGAAGGCAAAATGACCTATGTCATGTACAGGGAAGGTGGTGGGATTCTAACACAGGTCTTTCCTGACTCCAAGGCCCTTGTTTGATTCTCTATAAAAGGTAACCTTTGCATATTATGCCCTTCTCAATGGAGCCTCAAAGCTTATCTTTCAAAATGTCAACGTGTGTGCTAGCTCAGCAATGTGGCTACTGTCTCCATTGGTTCATGTGGCAATCTACTCCAGGATTATCATTGTCTGTGACCTTAGCATCTGAGCTTTGCCCTTCTCATTGGGTGACTGACATGGACATGGTCATGAGAGTAATGAAAGGGGAAGCCAGACAGCTCAAGGGGACATTGATGAGTACTATAGTCTGCAAGCTTAAGGGCCAGATTGGCAATGGAGAACATTGTGAGCCAGGTACTGAAAGCCCTGAAAAGAGAAGGGGACCAGGGTTACACTGTGGGCCACAGTATATCTCAAGAGACAGAAGACTGTGGAGTGTGAGAGGCACAGAGAAGGATCTGCAAATATTATTCAGAAGCAAAGGGCAGGCCAATTGCCAGTTTTGGCCCCTGCATTGAGAAGGAGCAACTCACCCTGGAGAAAGCATCCAAGGACAAGCATGATGCTGTCCTCTGGAAGCAACAAGGTTTCTGAGTGATCCAAACAAAATGTCACATGAGCTCCAAGGAAGAAACTTGTGATAGGTGATTTATTAGACCACTACTTTATTACAATCAGCATTAATCGATTTTATATGATTCCATAGAGGTGGTGATTATAAATTCTGATGATAAGCCTCAGAGCTGGGAATTGCAGACTGTAGGTTCACTCGCTCATCATAGCAAGCTAACCAGAGGACCTCCGAACTTGTTTTTTCCTGTTATGGTGGCCAAGCCCAGCATGACAGAGGTGTCTTAATTACATAAAAAGAACCACAACCCTCCATCTCTTGTCATTCCTTTATTGCCCAACATAAGGAGATGACCATAAGCATGTAGTCGGTGAGTGACCGTGAGGTTAATGGAATATAAGATCTTCCCTACTCAGTAATAGGCCTATGTGACCACATGTCCTCTTTTTTTGGAACAGGGGCTGTGTTCCCAGGTCTAAAGGTAGACAGGTATTTCAATCATGTATGTCTTATCGCTTTGAGCTCTGGCTCGGTTCGTAGCTGTGATACATCCTAAACCACACTGAGCTCGTGCAGGAAGGAACTTGCCTAAGGGGAAGCTTGCTTGCTGGAATGCTTTCGCATCTTTTGGTATTAAGCTAATTAGGCACTGGATCATGGGGGTTATGATGCCTTCTGGATCTGAGAAGTTGTGTCCTTAAGGCAAAATGGGCTCCTTAGCCCTTGAGGAGTTTGGCTTTTGTTTACTTTGTTTACTTTGAGTGAAAGAACTTTCAGCTGTTAAGTGCTAAGCCCCAGGCCCAAAGCCTTATCAGGTGTGAAACCTGTGTGGGCATAGATTAATGACTTAAGAGGGGCCAATTCGGGAACCAATGGTCTCTGGTCTCTGGTCATTGAGGCGGGGCTTGAGAAGCCAGAGGCTTGGCTGAGAGGAGAGGCGAGCTAAGAGACAACTACAGCAGAAGCCAAAGCAGGAGTTGTGGAAGCAGAGCCGACTGATGTGTGTGTACCCAGGAGTTCGAGCAAGGACTTGAGGCCAGTGAATATGATTTATACTATCTCGTTTCTCTGTGACCTCCTGGTTACTCTTGTGAGGCGGGCCTATTGGGTCTGGGGTTTTTTGGTCAAGATATTGGAATGGGGAGGCTGGTTCACTAATTTGTTGCTCTGGGGCCTAAATAAATGTTCTGATGCTTTCTACTTAGAGAATCCCTCATACCTTGCGGTTTCGAATCATTCAAACATATATATATAATTATATTTGAGATTATAAATTCAGCCTTCCTACTACAGAAGTATATAGATATTCTGAGGTGAGATGTTGTTTTGGGCTCACTGATGGAAAGAATGTTCAAAGATTCTGGGTGGCCATTGTTAAGAAGCCCCCCCAGCTTTGTGAAACCAGATGTTGGCACTCTCTGTCTGGTGACTATGTATCTATTAGTTTATTAAGAGAACAGGAGCCCTGTCTGTTGGATCTCTGTGCTAATTTCTCTGCTTGTATTTTCTCCACTTTCATGGTACTGAACTTTCCCCTAAATTAGTGAATGATCTTTGTCCGCTTATATTTTCTCCACATTTAGGGTGCTGACCTTTCCCCTGAAGTAATGAATGACATATATAGGTTTGATGAAAATGAGATTGTAAGTTGATACCCTCACGGTTGTGTTTCTTTTAGAAAAGCAGACCAAAGAACATGTGCTAACAGGACATCCTGGCTGTGCTAGGGTGCTTGCTGTTGTAGTCACCCTGGTTGTCAGACTGTGGTCTACCCTTTCACCAGTCTGACATCCACTTACCAGTCTGCATATTGGCTGGGTAGCACCTCATGAGAGGTCTCTTAAGGTCTGCTCACTAGCCTGTTTGTCAACAAATGGGATTCTGTATTCTGTGCAGTACCTCCTACAGGGCCAACAGCAAGGTCTCACAACCAATGAGATTCTGTAATTTTGGTCTGCTTCACCTGAATTGTCCAGGTATCAAGCATAATAAAAATCAGGCCCTGGATGAAGTGGTCTCCTCAGATCATGAGGAAGATCAGAGATCTTCTTCATTAGAGGGGGCCGTGGATCCTTTGATAAAGTGCCATTGGCTCAGAGCTCTGCCTCAGTGGTTTTTCTTGCAGATTGGGCAATTATAATCGCCACAGACCTTGACTGTGGGGATTAGGTAAGGCTTAAAGGTAGAGGTGGCTTTGACCTGGGACTTCTGGATAGGATTCTTTCAGGGATTTCGCAAACAGAGATGGGAGAGCAGGAGTCTTCCAGGGGTAAGGAACAGGAGGAGAAGCTGAGTTGAATTTGAGGAAAAGCAGTACAGTTTGTCTGGAACCTACAAAAGGGTTCAGTTAAGGCTGGAAAAGTAATAAGTTGTAGCCAGATTTCACAAGGCCTTGAATGTCAGGCTCAGGACTTGAGATTTGATTCATTAGGCAGCAGGAAGCTATTCAAGGTTTCTGAGTATGAGAATGAGCTGAGTAAGGCACTGGGAGCCTTACTTTGTCAGCTGTGGAAAATGGATTGAAAGAGAGATTGGAAAAAGGCAGTGAGTTAGGACACTGTAATAGTCCTAGCGAGAAAAGAAGCATTTATGTAGCACCTACTATGTGCCAGGAATTGAGCTAAGAATTCATTAAACGTGCTTTATCTAACCCACAACAACCACAGGAAGGAGGATTACGCCCATTTTACAGTCGAGCAAACTGAGGCATACAGAGGTTTCAGAGTAACCTGCCCAGGGTCACATGGCTAGTACATATCTGAATCTGGATTAGAACTCAGATCTTCTTGAGTCCAAAGCCAGTGTTCCATCCCCAGAAGCACCAGCTGCTTGTAATCAGGACAGGAATTAGAGCAGGGTTCTTAGCCTGGGTTCCAGAGACCTTCTCTACCCCACCCCCACTCCCAGGCTTCCCAGGGCAGATGTCAAGACCTCCATGGATTTGGACTGGATAAATAAGTGAATTGCTGTATTGCATTATAATTAATATCCTTTGTAATCCTGTGTGTTTTACTTTGTGCATTTCAAACCAGATTCTCACAAGCGGCCCTAGGTTTCCCTAGAGTGCCTAATAAAGGAGTCCGCCAATAAAAGTGAAAAGTTCCTGAACTAGAGACAAGTGGTAGAAGAGACAGAATATTGGATTTGGACTTTGAAAGCCTGGCTTCCAATCTGCCCTTTGTGAGGTGTGAAACCGTGCATAGGACACTTGACCACAATAAGTTTCAGTGTCAAGAGTAACTGGTGGCTTGTCAGATAGAATTCTACACCTGAGCCAGGAATTCTTATTCACTCACCGGGTGACAGGGGGTGAGTCACTTAGCTTCTGCTTCCCTCGGTTTCCACAACTGCAAAATGGAGGACAACAATTGTACCTACCTCCCTGAGGGGCTGTGACCCCCGTTTGTAAAGTATACGGTTGTTGAGGTTGTTGTTGAATCAGTTGTATCTGACTCTTCGTGACCCCATTTGGGATTTTCTTGGCAAGGATACTGGAGTATTCTGCCATTTTCTTTTCCCTCATTTTACAGATGAGGAAGCTCACTGTGTGCATATGAAAACAACATACAGGGATATATGTAGAGCCCACATGAGATTTCACAACATCTTGGAGAGCGAGGAGGACAGGAGAGGAAGAAAACTTAAAACTCAGAATGTTATGAAAGTGAATTTTGAAAACTAAAAATAAATACCTTAGTTTTTTAAAAAGAGGTACACTCTGACAAAATAGAAAAAATAATAATACATACGTGTGAGTATAGTTCCAGACAAAAGAAAGCCCCTAGTGAAACAGAAAGCAGAAGAAACAAGGCTAAGTCTCTATTATAGAGATTATGCCTGTGTGCTTCAAAGGGAGTCATCTGTCCATGACTTTGGATACACGAACCGTTGTCAACAGAATCCTGCCCCTTCCTCTTTGTTGGTAGAGTGATGAGATTAAGGGAAGAAATCATAGACAAGAGGAAATGAAAATTAAGGCTTCAGAAGGAAAAGCCTGCAGAAATGGTCACTTTAATTCAGGCCTCCTTAAGCTAAAAATCTCCTGAAGAATGACCAAGTGAGGAGCCAAGATGGCAGCTGGAAAAAAAGGGGCTGCTTAAGCTCTCCCCCAAATCCCTCCAAACACCTGTAAAATGGCTCTGAACAAATTCTAGAGCTATAGAACCCACGAAATAACAGAGTGAAACAAATCTCCCGCCTAAGACAGCCTGGATGGTCCCTAGGAAGGGTCTATCGCACCATGCTGGGAGCAGAGTGCAGTCCAGCGAGGGCTGAGCTAGGATTGCCCAGACCAGGAGTCAGGCCAAACAGGCCCTAGGGCCCTGAATCACAGAGCTGTGGCAGTTACCAAACTTTTCTACCCACAAATGCCTAAGACAATGGAGCAGGTTAGTGGGAAAACTGCTGGATTGGAGTGAGCCATGGTGGTTGGGCCCCAGCCCCAGGGGTGGCTGTTGCAACAATTTGGGTAGCAGCTGCTATGGGGGTAAAAGACCAACACAAGCTCAACAACAATAACACTGCCAGCACAAGTTCTTTTGATCTGCTTTACTAAGGAAAGCAATGTTAAGGGGTTAACAATCTTGCTTTAATCCACCATATACATATAAACTCACTTGGTTCAGGAGGAAAAGCCAGCAACCTGAACTTCAGAGCATGCACAAAGAAATTACAAACATACACAACATAAACAGACCAAGTCACAATTCATAGTTACCAGAAAAGCATGAACATCCAGGTTGACAAGCCGGGAGACTCTTGGAGCGGCTGCCCAGAGTCTGCACGTCAACCCTCCTCCTGGAGTGAGAGCCTCAAACAAACAATTCTGTTCTCTCTTTTTATACCATCCTTAGACTTCATCTGATCAACCAGAGCTTAGGTGCATACTATTGGCTCTGGTCTTAGCAACTCTCCTTAGGGCCCTGAGTGCCTCCTGCCTCTCTCAAACCAGGGAATTAATTTGCTAACCATTCTGGGGCTTTGCATCTAGTAAGACTCAATAAAAGACACTTAATTAATTCAGCATTCTACAATGGTAACAAAGTCTCACCCGGCAGACGTAGCGTAGGAGCAGCAGCATGAAGCTCCTGCAGCTTCTTCCGGAGCTCCAGCATCAGTTTCTTGCAGAGTCTCTGGTACACATGGTGGGAGGAATCAAGCAGCAGATCAGAGCTGGAGAGCAGGAATTGATTTGCAGGTGTAGGGGCAAGGTTCACTTGCTTTGCCCTGCTTGTATCTGGGTCGCAGTCCTGGTTGGCAGTTCTTGAGGAAGGAGGAGCGCTGGTGTGGCAGAGCTTGCTGTGTAGAAGTAGCTCTGAAAACAGCAGTGCAAGGCCCCTAAAGCTTGGGACAAAGGACTCTCTACTGTACAAGCAGTCATACCCTGACAAAAAGCCCAAGAGTCAAGTAATTGGCTGGGAACATGACCAGGCAGCAAAAATGAACTCAGATTCAGACTCAGATTATAGAATCTTTTTGTGACAAAAAGATCAAAACACACAGACAGAAGAGGTCAACAAAGTCAAAGAGGCTACATCAAAAGCCTCCCAGAAAAATATGAATTGGTCTCAAGCTATGGAAGAGCTCAAAAAAGATTTGGAAAATAAAGTAAGAGAAGTAGAGGAAAAACTGGGAAGAGAAATGAGAGTGATGCAAGAAAATCATGAAAAACAAGTCTTGCTAAAGGAGACCCCAAAAAATATTGAAGAAAACAACACCTTAAAAAATAGACTAACCCAAATGTCAAAAGAGCTCCAAAAAGCCAATGAGGAGAAGAATGCCTTAAAATGCAGAATTGGCCAAATGGAAAAGGAGATCCAAAAGACCACTGAAGAAAATACCACCTTAAAAATTAGATTGGAGCAAGTGAAAGCTAGTGACTTTATGACAAATCAAGAAATTATAAAACAGAACAAAAGAAATGAAAAAATGGAAGATGATGTGAAATATCTCATTGGAAAAACCACTGACATAGAGAATAGATCCAGGAGAGATAATTTAAAAAATTATTGGACTACCTGAAAGCCATGATCAAAAAAAGAGCCTAGACATCATCTTTCAAGAAATTATCAAGGAAAACTGCCCTGATATTCTAGAACCAGAGGGTAAAATAGAAATTGAAAGAATCCACCAATCGCCTCTTGAAAAAGATCCCAAAAAGAAAACTAGGAATATTGTAGCCAAATTCCAGAGTTTTTGGGTCAGGGAGAAAATATTGCAAGCAGCCAGAAAGAAACAATTCAAGTATTGTGGAAACACAATCAGGATAACACAAGATCTAGCAGCTTCTACATTAAAGGATCAAAGGGCTTGGAATATGATATTCTGGAGGTCAAAGGAACTAGGATTAAAATGAAGAATCACCTGCCCAGCAAACCAGTATACTTTCAATAAAATAGAGGACTTTCAAGCTTTCTCAATGAAAAGATGAGAGCAGAATAGAAAATTTGACTTTCAAATACAAGAATAAAGAGAAGCATGCAAAGGTAAACAAGAAAGAGAAATCATAAGGGACTTACTAAATTTGAACTGTTTTGTTTACATTCCCACGTGGAAAGATGATGTGTATGATTCATGAGACCTCAGTATTAGGGTAGTTGAAGGGAATATACATATGTATAGACAGAGAGCACAGGATAAGTTGAATATGAAGGGATGATGTCTTAAAAAATAAAATTAAGTTGTGAAAGAGAAATATATTAAGAGGAGAAAGGGAGAGATAGAATGGGGTAAATTATCTCACATAAAAGTGGACAGAAAAAGCAGTTGTACTGGAAGAGGAGAGGGGCAGGTGAAAGGGAATGAGTGAATCTTGTTTTCATCGGATTTGACTTAAGGAGGGAATAACAGACACATTTAATTGGGTACCTTACCCCATGGGAAAGTAGGGGGGAAGGGGATAAGAGAGGGGGGATGATACAATGGAGGAAAGATTGGGGGAGGAGGTAATCAAAAGCAAACACTTTTGAAAAGGGACAGGATCAAGGGAGAAAATTAAATAAACGGGGACAGGATAGAATGAAGGGAAATATATTTAGTCTTTCACAACATGATATTATGAAAGTGTTTTGCATAATGATACATATATGGCCTATGTTGAGTTGCTTGCCCTCTCAAGCAGTGTGGATGGAGAAGGAAGAAGAGAGAGAATTTGGAACTCAAAGTTCTAAAAACAAATGCTCAAAAAAAGTTGGTTTTGCATGCAGCTAGGAAATAAGATATACAGCAATGAGATATAGGAATCTATCTTGCCCTACAAGAAAGTAGGGGGAAAGGGGATGGGGTGGTGAGTGGGGTGACAGAAGGGAGGGCTGACTAGGGAATGAGGCAATCAGGATATGTGCCATCTTGGAATGGGGGAGGGTAGAAATGGGAAGAAAATTTGTAACTCAAAGTCTTGTGGAAATCAATGTTGAAAACTAAAAATATTAAATAAATAATAATTTTTTTTTAAAAAGAGAAGACTCAGGTTGAGCACCACCTTCTATATAAACTAGAAGTGTATTAGATGAAAAGAAGATACTTAGCTTTGGATAAACTGCTTTCTCAAATGGTCTGTGTCCTCAGGTATATTCACCTATAACCACCAATATGAACAAAAACAACTTGTCATGAAATATACTAAACATTCAAAAATATAAACAAGGTTGACAAGTTGTAAAGAAAAATAAAGGAGCTATTTTCTCTCAAAAAAAGAAAGAATGACCAAATGACCACTGGCTCTTATAATGGGGCCAAGCAGCTCTCAGAGGGACTTTCATTCAAAGACTGAAGGGCCAAGCTCTGGAAAAGAGAGGCTCAGTCCATTGCTGGAATAAAGCCAGGCCACTGTTGGAGCTGTCCCTCCCACAGGCCAAATATCACCTTTGCCACAGTAACCAAGGCATGTCAAGCTGGCTTGGGGTGACCTTTGTTTTGTTTGACTCAAAGCCCCCAGATAGAATGAAGCCAAGTCAAAGTGAATTGATTAAACCCCTACTGTGGGTAGGCATTTTATGAAGGAAACACAAACAGTGCAACTATCAGTCCCAGCCTCAAAGAGAATGCTTTCTACTGGGGGAGACCATGTGCAAGCAACTTATAGAGTTTCACAAATGGGAGCTCTTCTCAGCATGGCCATTTAGGCTTTGATCTCATTTCCCTGGATGGCAGTTTCCTTGTTGACTAAAAGAAGGGATTAGATTAGATGATTTCTGAAGCTCCTCCTAATGTTCCTTATTAAGGTATGACATGGGGACAAGAAAGATGAAATTCAGATTGTGAATAAGGGAAGGAGTCAATGAGTGAGTAAGCATTTATTGAGCACCAACCATGTACCAAGCACCATGCTAAGTACTGGGGATGGAAAGAAAGGCCCTCCCCCCTCAAAAGGTGTCTCTTCTCTCAAGAAGCTCAGCCTAACAAAGGATACAATTGGTTCATAGAAGCTATAGGAAGAGGAGTTGGAGATAATCAACAGAGGGAAAGCACTAGAATCAAGAACTGGGAAAGATTTCGTGCAGAAGATGGGATTTCCAGGAAGGCAGGAATTGGTGTTGGGGAGGGAGGCCATTCCAGGCCTGAGTTCCACTAGGGAAAATGCTCAAGAATTCAGCTGAGAAAAGGCCATCGGATTTGGCAATTAAGTGATCTTTGGTGAATTTCGAGAGAATGGTTTCAGTTGAATGGCTAGGGCAGAAGTCAGACTGTAGAGAGTTGAGAAGAGAGTGAGAGGAGAGGAAGCAGAGACTCCCATTGTCCACTTCTCAATGGGTTTAGCCAGAAATGAAAGATCAGATATGGGACAATAGATAGGTCCACAATGAATACAACAAGCACATGTATATACACAGATAGAGAAGTTTAGAAAAGTCTTATATACTACCCCTACTTGTCTATGGGCACTCAGAGAGCTTGTTCTTATTCTTTCTTGGTTTATTCTCCTTATGTTTGTGATCCTTTAATTCTCAAGGGTAGAAATCTATTTCCTGATGGTGACATCACCACTACCACCATATTCTGTTTGCCATGCAAATCAACTTGGGAAGAAAAGTATAAGGGACCAGGTGAATTGCTGAACCTGGTGACATTTGTCAAACTTCTTACCAGGAACCCAAATCACTAAATTCTTATACCTATATATGAACCCAGGCAGAAAGGGATGGATGTAACTTTGTTTTCCTCCTTGCTAATAGACAAATTAATCATCTTCTAAGGCAATACTGGGGATTGCCATTAGACAGCTCAGCAGAGTGGTTCTCAAATGTTTTGGTCTTGGGACCCCTTTACACTCTTAAAAAGTATTTAGGACCCTCCAAAGAGCTCTTATTTATATGGATTATAGTTATTGCTAGTTACTATATTAGAAATCAAAATACCTTAACATTATAAAAATAGTTTTGACCTCACGGGCCACCTAAAAATGTTTTGAAGACTCTCAGGTACCTGCAGACCACATTTTGAGAACCATTGGCTCAGTATATGGTTCTACGTGCATTTTTAAAAGACTAGAAAGACAGGGTCTGCCCATGCCTGTCCTAGATTCTTCTCTGAGCCACAGCCCTGAATCACCCACTGCCTGCTGGCTATTTCCCAGGAGCTGACTCATAGGCATCTCAAACTCGACATAAACAAAATAGACTCCCTTCTATCTCTAACGAGGGCACTATCACCCTGGTAATCACTCAGGTTGACAACCTTTGAGCCATCCTTGACTATTTACTCTCCCTCACCCCCAGTATCTAATCATTTCCAAGTCTTGTGATTTTAGCTCCTCAACATCTCCCCCATCCATCCTTCTTTCCACTTATGAGTGTTCATGGCCACATCACTTCCCATCCAGAATATTTCCTCATTGCTGTCCCTGCTTCCAGTTTGTCCACTCCCCAAGCTATACTGTCTACGCTTACCAAAGTGATATCTATTCCTAAAGTCTAATCATATACACCACACCCCTCTCACTCCTACTCCACTTCCTACCCCCACCCTTGCTCACAAAGCTCTAGATGTCATTTAGTACCTTTGGGTTGAATACAAAATATAGTTTGCCCTTGGCTTTTCACAATCTGGCCCCTGCCAATCTGTGCAGGATTGTCACGCATTACTCACCTTAAATCACCCTTTGGTCCAGTCAAAGTGGTCAGTTGGCTGCCTCTCATACACAGTATTCCCTGTGCCTCTATACTGGCTGTCCTCCCAAATCCCTGGAACTCACATCTTCCTCAGTCAGTAAACATGTATTAAGCACCTACTACGTCACAGGCATTATACTAAGTCCTAGGGATACAAAAAGAGGCAAAAGACAGTCTCTATCCTGAGAGAGTTTATAATCTAATGGGAGAGACAACAGACAGACAAGTATAGACAATGTGAGCTATATGCAGTATTAATAGGAAATAAATTTTCAAAGAGAAGGCACTAAAATTAAGCAGGGTTGGGGAAAGCTTCCGCTAGAAGATAAGATTTTAGTTGGAACTTGAAGGCAACAAAGGAAGGCAGGAGGTAGAGATGAGGAGGGACAGCATTCCAGCATGGGGGACAGAGAAAGTGCCAAGAGTTGAGAGATGGAGTGACTTGTTCATAGAACAATGCAGAGAGCAGGGTCACTGAATCAAAGAGCAGCTATCAAGGAGTAAGGTGTAAGAAGACTGGAAATGTGGGAGGGGTGGGTTATGAAGGGCTTTGAATGGCAAGCAGAGCACTTTGTATTTGATCCTTGAGGAAGTAGGGAGCCACTTGAGATTATTGGAGGGGAGAGTGTTTAAGGAGAAGCAACTTCAGTGATTGAGTGGGGGATAAACTGGAGTGGGGAGAAACTTGGGGCAGGCAGGCCCACCAGCAGCTATTGCAATGGTCCAAGTGTGAGGTGAGGAGGACCTGCACTAGAACGGGTGGGGGCAGTGTCAGAGGAGAGTAGGGGGTGCATTTGAGAGATGAAGAGGTAAAATCTCCAGGTTTTAGCAACAGTTTGGATAAGGGGGAATGAGAGATAGTGAGGAATCTAGGATGACTCCTAAGCTGTGAAGGTGGGGACTGGGAGAAGGATATTGTTCTCCAGGATAACAGGGAAGGTAGGAGGAAGAAGACGGTTTGTGGGGGAAGAAAATGAGTTCCAGTTGGGGCATTTTGTGTTTAAGATGTCTACAGGACATCTAGTTGAACGTGTTTCCAAGGCAGTTGAAGATGCACAATCGGAGGCTGGCAGAGAGTTTAGAGGCAGAATAGGCAGATTTGAGCATCATCAGCATAGAAACAGTCAGTAAATCCTTGGAAGATGATGAGATGATCATCAAGTGCAGTAGAATACAGAGAGAAGGGAAAATGGCCAAAGACAGAACCTAAGGGACATTTGCAGTTACAGGGTAGATCTTGGATGAGATTCATTAAAGAGGGAGACACTGTTATGCCAAACAGGGTAGGACTTTTTGCTGTTTCTTACCAGCACTAAGGAGATTGAGTACCTTTGATTGAGTCTTGCCTTTGTTTCAATCAAGAGTTGATTGAATCAGGAGTCTTTGATGAACTGCTTAAGTCATAAGAAAGCCTAAGTCCAGGTATTTGGGTCACATGATAGTGACTCCCTCTGACCCTGGAAAAGGGTATATATATTCTGAGGTTAGCACTTTGCTTGGGGCTCTCACTCATTGTAAGAGTGTATTGTGATTTGATGAGACTTTGGGTAGCCCTTGTTAAGGAACCCCCCCCCAGCTTTGAAAAACCCAAATGTTGTTACTTCTCTGTCTGGTAACTATGTATGTATTGCTTTGGATAGATGGGTTTGTGTTATTTGCTCTTTTTATATAATTTCTGCTTGCATTGTTTCTGAAGTTCAGGGTGCTGGCTTTTTCCCCTGAACTAAATGAATGATATATATGTATATTTAAATAAAGTAAGATTGTTAACCGCTTAAAGTTGCTTTCCTTCGACAAGCAGATCAAAGAACTTGTGCTAGCAGCCCTCCTGCGTGCTCTTGTTGTTGGTCTTTCACCTCCACAGCAGCTGCTAGCAACATTGTTGTTACAGACACTTAGCCTTGGAGTGTGTTAAAGAACTGGATGGTAAGGGACCTGGCATAAAACAGGTGTAGAGGGAACTCTCAGAATCAGGTTGGTGGTTTGTTCCTGCAGGGCTTGATGTTTGCACTCTGATGAGTAAAGACTAATTGCCTCATTGAGAAGCATCAGTCTAAACGATGTTTCCATTGCTCTAATTAGCATACGTAATGGCGAATTGTATTTAAGGGCGCATTGGGTATTACACCTTCAATCTTTGGATTATTTTAAGGGGAGATTTGGACCACAATATCAAAAGACACTTTGCTTCCCCCAGCTGAACTAGAGAGCATGACCATCTCTTTGTACAGGCTGCCCCTTACCCTAAACTTCTGAAGCATCAGTGCTTCAGATGTATCTATATCTACCATGTAGCCATCCATCCATTCATAATGCCTGCTACTATATACTACCTCACTTCTTACAATAGCTCTAGGGTGAAGAGATTACTCAGTTTTTCTATTTCTGCTACTTAGGAACTTATAAAGTTATCAGAAAAAAAGCCACAATAATTCTCTTTCAGTTGGCTTAGCCCCTAGTCAGCGCGGGAGGGAAGAAAACAATCCCTTTCCCTGCTGACAATGAGACAAAGAAGATTCATCCTGTGAAAACATATTTAAAAGTTTTTTAGTCCAATTGAAAATATTGAGTAATAAATATTTCTTCAGTGTAAAGCACTTCCCAGACCTTCTCCCCTTCTCTTAGACCTAACCTCTTTCTTAGGAAGGTGTATAAAAATCAAGAATAAAAGCAAATGCTCTGGCAGTGGATTACAAGTAGTAACTGAATTTAAACCAGAAACAAAGAGAATCCTGGGAAGACATATAAGAATTGATGCAAAAGGAAGTAAGCAGAACTAAGAAAACAATATACGGGATAACAATGTAAATGGAAACAACACCTACCAAATATTCAAAACTGAATGTTTTGAAATTATAATGACCAAGCTTGGCCCCAAAGAAGACAAAAAGAATCTCCTCCTCTCATCTGTTTCATGAGTGGAATAGGATGGGTGTAGAACATTAAAAATAGTGTCAGACTTTTTCTCTGTTGGTTTTGATGGACTTTTTTTCCCTCTCTTATTCTTTTACTATGGGGGATAGCTTTCTGGGAGAGTAGAGGGATAAATTGAAAAAATAATATGTAAAAACAAAAAACGTCAATAAAATTTTGTTTAAATATAGTCTCCACGTTTTTCTGAGTTAACAATGAGTATGTTTTTGGTATGAAACAGTGGAAAATCTATTTTTAAGTATATAACTAACCAGAGTAACCAGGGGCAGCAATCATTGGTCTGTGCTATTGTCTAAGAAGTATCCCTGCCACCTAGTGGTAGCATCTCCAAATTGCAATATCTGCAAGATAACTTTTTTTTTTTATTAATTAATTAGTTTCTTTAGTTTACAGCACTCAGTTCCACAAGTTTTTGAGTTCCAAATTTTCTCCCCTTCCCTCTCCTTCCACCTCCCCCACCCCGATGGCATGCAATCTGATATAGGCTGCACGTATACCTTCACACTGAACTGACTTTCCCAATAATCAAGTTGTAAAGAATAACTACAGCCAATGAAATGAACCACGAGAAAGATGTAACAAAAGCAAAAACTAAATTGAAATAAATTTTTAAAAAGAGAGAGGAAATGATTTTCTTCAATCCGCATTCAGATTCCATAATTCTTTCTCTGGATGTGGATAGCCTTTTCTATCATGAGTCTTTTGGAGCTCTTAGAACCTTGCATTGTTGAGAAGAGCCAAGTCAGTCAAAGTTGGTCATCACAGAAGCAGTGTGTCTGTGGTTGTGTACAATAGTCTCCTGGTTCTGCTCCCTTCACTCATCATCAGATCATATAGGTTTCTTCAGGTTCTTATGAAGTCTACCTGTTCCACGTTTCTTACAGCACAGTAGTATTCCATTACATTCATATACCACAATTTAAGAGAAACACCCTCCCACCCAACCCTCTACTCCCCCCTTAGCTCTATAAAGCCAGGTGCTATTTTTAATTCCACCCACCTCCACCCCTATGCCCCCAAAATCTGCATCGTTTATTCAACTATGTGACTGTGGCAACATGATCTTCTGCATAAATCACCTAGATACCCATTTGTCAAATCTGTTTTGTGGGGGATTCTTTTTCAGTTGGACCAGATGACCACCAGGGTCCCTCCAAATTCTTAAATTCTGTCATTTGTGATATCATTTAATCTTCTCAGTAACCTGGTGACATAATAGCAAGGAATTGTTACCGCAGATGAGGAAATGGAGCCCTCCAAGAAATGGCAAGAAGCAGTCACATCTTATTTTATTGATTTTTCCATAGTTTAGAGCCAATAAATTGAACTGAAGAGGTTTTGCAGGAATTACTTGAGTTGTACACAATATTTTCTGATCTCTAGTCCTTTTAATTTGATTCTGAATTTAATCTTTCTCTAGTCTGTTATTGGAGAAATTAATGAGATAGAGTATTCATTTGTGCTTAACAGCGAGGTGTGGGATAAACATTATACTTGAGTCATTTTATGAACAAAGCATAAGTTATGTATACATACGTATATATATGAGGACTATGTTTTTATGATTTTAGTGAAATGGCTACCCAAATCAATATGACACCCAAATATATGTGAAATTCCAAGGGAGATCTGAGGCATTGGGGTTTTGCTTCTAAGGCTTTGGGGAAATTATTGAAATTGGTTTGTATTTCTGTTGGTTTTTTGTTTTGTTTTGATCAAGGAGCAAATGTGCTGCTCAGAAATGTGCATTAGGAAGATAAATTCTGCATTGTTCTTTGGGTGATACTGTAGTCAGTATTACTTACTTGAGGATGCAGAGATTGGCTGATAAGCTACTCATATAAATAGCAATTCCGGTGTAGAGGAAGGGACTGATTTTAGAGGTATATCAAAGGAGGAATTAGCTGATTGGATATTAGGGATGAAGGAGAAAGGACCCCTGGCAAAAGCAAGGAGAAAAAGGAACAAGCTCTTACCAAGTGCCTACCATATGCCAAGCATTGCACCAAGAGCTTTATAAACACCTTGTTTGATCCTCACAAGAACCTTGGGAGGTAGGTACTATGATTATCCCCATTTTACAGTTGCATAAACTATCGCAAATACGGATTGAATGACTTGCCCGGGGTTACACAGCCAATGAATCTCTGAGACTGGATTGGGAATTTAGATTTTCCTGATTCCATGTCCATCGTTCTATCCACCACCCTGCCTAGCTCTCTTTGGGCCATGGCCAAGGAGCTCTTAGCTGTGCAAAAAGATCTGGTTGGTTTACTTCCTGAAAGAAAAGGAAAGGGGCTCATTCTCACATTTTCTCCCCAAAAAAGTCAGTACCCCTGGCCTTTTTTAATGGGACATTTGTCCTTTCCCAATCACTCTTGAGGTACAAAACAATTGTGGTAAATAATAATAATAACATTTTAGGTAGGAATTAATGTGTTGGTGAGCATTCAGAGGAGTGTGAACAGGATGCTGTGTATGTAAACACACATACCCATACATATATGTGTGTGTGTGTGTGTATACAAACACATACACACACATACAAATTTATTGAAGAAATTGGAGATGTTTAACAAAGAGAAAAGAAGATTAAGAAAATGACTCTTACTAGCCAGCCCTATGACTCCACTCATTCCTGGGATATTCTAAATCAAGTATCCTTCAGTGTATACCATTCCTTTATATGTGTTCTCTCCTCCTATTAAAATTTAAACTCCTTGAGAACAGCACATTGTTTTTTGCATTTATATCCCCAGCATTTTCACAATGCCAAGAAAAGCCTGCTTAATACTTTTTCAGTCATTCATTCCTTTAGTCATTTATTCTTTCAATGACCATCTTCAAATACTCAACAGGCTATTGCTAAGAAGGGGAAGGGGTCGATTTGCTCTGCTCAGCAGAACTATGAACAATGGTTGGATGTTTCAGAGGCAGAATTAGGATTGATATAAGAAAAAACTTGCTAATAATGAGAGCTATCCAAAAGTGGGACAGGCTGACCCTGGAGGTAGTGGGCTCCACTCACCAGACATTTTTAAGAAAGTCTGAGCACTTCTTGGCAGATGTATTATAGAAGAGATTCTTCTGGGTTGGACCATCACAGTGCAATGATTGAGACAAGGGCAGGAGCTGACTCAGGTCTGAGGACACAATGTGAAGACTCTCTTCAAAAGAGTTCAGAGACAAGGCTGATAATGGACTGAATGTCTTTCATTAAAGGACCAGGAAAAGACAATTTTGGAGAGCCTCAATACCAGATGTGTTTCCATGAGGTGATGGGGTTTTGTTGTTGTTTTGTTATGTTTTAGTTTTGCCAAAGCAACTCAGAAAGAAATCTTATTATTGTGTACCAGTGCTGTGATCAGTACTGGTGAAGGATGAATACTCATTCAACATCAGCCATTTGAAACAAAGATTAAACCCACAACTCCATAGAAGCTAGTTGAAAAGTAACCATTTTCATCAGATGCCTGTCTTTTCCAATGGCAAGTAAATGGTGATTTCCTATGTTTACACCAATAGGTCTTAGGATCATAGCTCATGATCTGGAAGAGATCTCAGACTATCTGGCCAACCGCATTTTATGGATGTGAAACATAAGGCCAAGGAAGGCTAAGTATCTTGAATGTGGTTACACACATGTGTCACAAGTTTCTGAGGTGGAGTTTGCACTTAGACCTTTTAACTTTAGAACCAATATTTTGCCTTGCTGTACCTCACTGACTATATTTATCATGGAGAAAGTTTTTGGAAGTGCCCAAGGGCTTTAAAAATAATTTTATTGTTTATTTCATCAAAATAAATCAAATAATTATACATTTCAAATAAAATGTAAAGCCTCACTCCTTTTCTCCTTTAGGTAGTACGTGACTTTTGTCAAGGTGAGACCTCTATTCACAGATGTAGGATTTCTTTGGTTTAGGGAGTTCTACCCAGGTAGATCACAAGCCTGCTGTAGTTCAGAAAAGGCTTAGTGGGTGGTGTTATGGACAATTCTCCCTGACATGTGTTGAGGATCAGTGACGATAAAGGAAGAATCATCACCTTACTTAGCTGTAGCCCTGATGTTCCTGATGCTATTCCTGCTCATGGCCACCTTTTTCTATGGAGAAACCCACTGGGTAGTGCGTCATCTTCCACATGGTCTTAATCATTTAGATTAGCCTTTTTTGAGCCTCTCTCATATTCAATCATTCCTTCAGAGGGCTATTACATTGTTTGTTTTGTTTCTTTGTTTCTGTTTTAGTTTTTCTCCTCTTCTGTAGCCAGCTTCTTGAACGTTGGACATCAAGGTCGACCAATAACATAGCTAGAGTTATTTAAGTCATGAAAAGTTCTCTAGAAGACCTTACGGAGCTTACCTCCAAGGGGCGGAATGTGATAGGAGCAATATCCCAACCCCTGCTGCCACCACCACTTCCATGCAAGTTACACTGGTTTTTCCTTAAAAGATTTTGAGACCTTCATTGAGACTCCAAGAGCTCAGGAAACTAAAGGCTCAGATTGTTGCTGTCGCTTCCTCGTTACATAAGTAATAAGCAGCATTGAAGAGCTCTCCGATGTTTGGCTGGTGAAAAATGATGGGAATGGAAGTTTTTCTCAGCCTAATCTACTTGAGAGACCTTCCTTGCCTCTCTTTGTGGAATATCTTTCTGCTATAACTAAGCAAATGTCTTCTCGCTAACTGTTGAGTGATCTGCTACTGTCTCAATGTGTTCTAATATCAAGCCTAAACTACTAGGGGACTGGTCTACGTCAGGCTCAGCTCAGGATAACTAACCTTGTCTTGAGGGACTTGAATATAATTGAGCTTGCTGGCATGGAGGAGAAGCAATGAAGAGAAAGATGATCCTGAGCTGGTCTTCATGCTTCCGATTGTGTTTTGGTGGTGGTTGCTTACTATGAGGCACACACACACACACACACACACACACACACACACACACTCATAGGAAATTAAAGAGTAATCTGCCTATGGTCATTAAGCAAAGAGAGACAGATGTGAGTATACTCCTAGTCCTTAAGAATGGAACCTTGAAGCTATAAAACTGTGCATCCCCTTTGATCGAGAAATAGCACTACTGGGTCTGTATCCTAAAGAGATCCTAAAAAGGGAAAAGAACCCACATGTACAAAAATATTTATAGTAGCTCTCTTTGGGGTAGCCAAGAATCGGAAACTAAGGGGATGCCCATAAATTGGGGAACAAGTTGTGGTTTATGAACGTAATGGAATCCTATTGTACTATAAAAACTGATGAGCAAGCAGACTTCAGAAAACCTGCAAAGACTCCTATGAACTGATGCTGAGTGAAGTGAGCAGAGTCAGGAGAATACTGTATAAAGTAACAGCCACATTGTAAGGTGATTTACTTGGATTGATTTAGCTCTTCTCAGCAATACACTGATCTAAGACAATTCTAAAAGACTCGTTATGGAAAATGCTATCCACATCCAGAGGAAAAAATTATGGAATCCTAATGCAGATCGAAGCATATTACACTCTTTTTTTCTCTTTCTCATGGTTTTTCCCTTTTGTTCAGTTTTTTTCATTCGCAACATGACTAATGTGGAAATATGTTTAATACGATTGTACATATATAGCCTATATCAGATTGCATGCCATCTTGGGGAGGCAGGATGGAAGAGAGAGGGAAACATTTGGAACTCAACTCAAAATCTCATAAAAGTGAATGTTGAAGACAAAAATAAAAGAATAGGACCTTGAAAATAGTTACAGTTAGCTATGCTTTAGTCCCTCTGTCTTTGTTAAACCTTCTATCCTGGTAATTTAAGCCTCCTCCCATTTCCACTAGGAAATATCTTCAGAGCTCATTTTGCCTTCAAATAAACATGGAAGGATTAAATTTGGGGGGATTTGAAAGGAGATTTCCTCCCCATTAGAAAAGGACAAATTCAGAAGAACTGCTGCTCAGTCCTTACAGGGACTAAATACCTTTCTTTGTATTGCCAATAGTTACTGTTTCCCAAATGTCCTAGGGGAGGCTTAGTAAAAGAAAGGTCTTATCAGCTTTAAGGAAACAAGTCATATTTATGTAAAATATTTGGTTTGGAATGAATTTTTAGAAAGGATGATTCAAAATTAGCAACCATTGAGGGGAGGCATGAGGGAACCCAGCAGTGAGAGAACACAAACCAAGGCACATCCTTGACATTTTAGGAGTATTTAATAACTGTAGTAAAGAAACTGAGTTTTGACTTTTTTTAAAACTTTAGAATTTGAGAGATAATCCACAATTTCACTACATGGATTTTGTTGGGATCCTTTGTTGCAAGCATTGGGGAGAGTCCCCTGAAAGGACAATGCTAAATTTTTTCAGGAGCCCAGACATTTCTGGAATTGGAGATATGGACCAGTATGCCAATGGTATCTTATTTAATTAGCTGAGGGCAAGTGAGGGTGCTGCATCAATTTTAAAAGTTTCTATTCACTCCTGAGCTATGACCCTGTGAACTATAATTCTCTTTGTTTCTAGTGAAGGGTGTCTGAAGTACACAGAAGTCAGATTTCAGAAGCCTGTCACCAACTCCAGTAAAAATCCCAGCAACTTCTTAATTAACTGAACTAGAGCACATGTGGAGGCCTGGAGAAGTCTCTGGTTTTATTGGGTTTTTGTCATGCTTTGTGTCTTTTTCCCAGCATTGTCACACAGAAGGCAGAGGGCAGTGGCAGGGAATGCAGGAAGACAGCATCCACTCAGGCCCAAATGTGCAGTGTCAGGCCAGCCAGAGTGGGTGGAATTAGTCCATGCCACTCACCCCTCAATCTTACTCAGCAACACTCTGTCCTGACATGAGTCCCTGGAGCTCTGGCCCTAATAGGCTACTCTGGCACAGGGTGGAGCAGTGGACCTTGGAAGAGCTGGCTGTTGGCAGAGACTCAGGCCCCAGCAGCAGTGGCCAAGGGGCATCAGGGACAGATGTGGTCCCTAGCAGCAGCCAACAGTGGTAGACATGAGCTGAGATGTGAACCTCAGCAGCAGCTGAGAGTGGATCAGCTCCCAGCAGCAGTGACTTCATGGCAGAAGAGCAGGCACTGGCATGTTCACTATAGACCATGGCTCACTGACTGCCTCTTCACACTGTTGCCACCACCATACCCAGTGACCATCACACAACTCTTCTCCAGGGAAGGACCATTGCTGGGACCACTTTTTGGCAACAGGAAAGTGAAGATGTGTAACTAGCACACCCAGAAAAAGAAGTCCCTCAGAGGCCTCCCATGGGGCAAAGACCTTATATTCCATCCTGCTCCCACAGATCTCCAGAGGAGGAGGAAGAGATGATGCCTCATGATGCAGGGAACACGAAGGCTATGGTGATACATAGATTTCCCTGACTTATGAGGAGGATCAGTACCAGTAACCAAGCAAGAAATGGCATCACTTCCCTGCCGCCCTGCTGGCATTGCCCTCCTGGCATTTCTCCAGCTTATGGCCAACTGTTTATATTGCAAGAATGCTGAGAACTGCAAAGATTTAGCATCTACTGTCACATGGAGCTGATTATCTACACCCAGGATTTAGACCCGGATTTACACCGTTTAGACCCAGAACTCTCCCAGTCCCACTCACACCTTCGGAGAACAGTTACACTGTGTGTTTGCTTTAGCTTTGCTTTTTTTCTCCTATGTTTCTGTTTCAGCTTTCCTTTTCCTCTTTCAGTGCTTTTTTTGAATGTCAGAGGTCAAGGTTGACAATAAAGGACCTGAGATCAGTATTTATGTAATGGAAGATCCTCTGGACACCTTAAGGACCTTGCGCCTAAGGGTGGTAGGAAAAGAATCCTAACCCTTGTCCTCCATGCAAGGTAGGTTAGTTTTTCTTTAAAACCTAATGAAACTATCTTTGAAACTTGGTTAACCTCAGGGACTAAATGTTTCAGCTGTTCCTGGCACAGGACAGCTATATCTGGAGTTCCCTGGTGGTGGATAGTGGAAAACAATGGGCTACTTAGACCAAGGAGTTTTGCTCTGCTGAATCAACTCAATGCCTATCCTTGTTAACTGTCCTGCTACTGCTAAGCAAACCCTTTTGTTAACAGCTGAATGACTTTCAAGTGTCTTATCTTGTACTCAGGAAGAATCAAAACTTCCAGGAGGTTGGCCTGAATCAAGCTCAGTCCAGAACAGTCTGAGGTGGTCAGACCTATCCCTTAGGAAGCTTATTTTGGCAGCTGTGTGAAGGATGAGTTGCAGAGAGGAAGAAGGCAGAAAGTAAGGAGGTGGATTAAGAGGAGGGAGGGATTGCAATAATCCAGTGAAGAGACCATGAGAACCTGAACTGGAGTGTGAATGGAGAGACAGGAATGGAATCGAAAGACGTGGAGGTAGAGTGGACAAGACTATAGTGCGTGAAGGAGAATGATGAGTTGAGAATGGTGTGGGGGTGACAACCATCAGCTACTGGGAGGATATTGATGCCCTCAACAGAAAGAAGGGAAATTGGAGGAAGAGCAAGTTAAAAGGGGAAGATGATGAGATCAGCTTTGAAGCACTGTGCTTGAGATCACTGGACATTCATGGGCCATTCATCTCTGCCCATTGTAGGATTTGGTACCTGATCTGGCTACTTCCATGACTCAAATAGCTCCTTAGGGGTGAGTGAAAGCCTTAGGTGTCATTTTATGGCAGTATTTCCAGACATCATTAGCATACAGACTGCAAACAGCATCAATAGAACACCTCAGTATTATACATATGAAAAATCCCTTTACCACAGAAAATAATTTTCCAGAGGAGAGACCAAAACTTTTCAAATCAAAACAATGTCTGCTTTATCTGTTTCTGCTCACATTTGAAACCCTGGGCCCTCCCACCTTTCCTTCTCCCCAACAATGCTGACTTCCAAGAGGAACTGGCCAGAGTTCCTGTATCAGGCCCCGGTAAGGAAGCTTGTCAGTGCCAATGGGTGCATGCTCATTTCCCAGGGGATTAATGCCCATGCTCCTTTTAGAAAACTTACCCTGCTTTCTTTTCTTCATAACCACCTATAATTTCCTGGTAAGTTATAGTCAGGGTGTTTCTGCTGTCATGTTCTTTATGCTTACAGGAAGATAATGCCCCGTCATTTACCTCAGAGAATAAGTCATCACAACTGATTGCATAATGTGTCCCAGCTCCCTGCCGCACTCCATCTCAAACTCTGAATTTAAATGTGCTGAATTAATTCTCGGGGGCTTCTCAAAAAACTCTCTCTTTTGTTAATTTTCCTCCCCCTGAGGGTTTCTCCTGAGAACTTCCAAATCTTTTATTTTGTCCCCCACCCCAGTTCTACCCTGGAAATATCAATACATAGCTTGTGTCTAGTTTTCTGCTTCTGTGAGTCAAACGGGGCTCTGTTCTCTTGCAAGTATTTGGGCTAACAAGGTTTCTTGTATACAGGACAGCCTTTTATCACACCCCAAATACCCCTTCGAAAAAGCCACAAAAGGTACACAGGAGCTCATAAATATCCAAAACATCCTTCCTTCATCTCAGGAAGGAAGATACTGGAGTGGTTTGCCATTTCCTTCTCCAGCTCATTTTACAGATGAGTATTTTGAAACAAACAGGGTGCAGTGGCTTAGCTTAGAGTCACACCACTATTAAGTGTCTGAGGCCAGATTTGAATTCAAAAAGATGAGTCTTAAAAAAAAAAAAAGATGAGTCTTCTTGACCCCAGATCTGGCTCTCTAACCATTGCACTACCTAGCTGGCACTACAAATTACATAATCACAAAATTTGAGAATTTCAAGGCAAGCATGAGTCTTTAAGGGAGTCTTGGACCCTGTTAAAAGGAGGGATTTCACCAGAATTTCAAAGTCTTGCCCTGTTAGTAATTTCAATTCCATATCTTTTGTGGGAGGAGTAATTTGGGAGCACTTTATTCCTTTTCTTTATCTCTTTATGTCCTTCTGGTCATTCCATTGTGCTTCCTGAATTTTTCTGTGAAGGAAAATAAAGTTACCTGTTGTCTGCTAGACATTTTGTTTCCTTGAGTGTGTTTATGGGAACTCAATACCCTATCACTTACATTTGGGCAAATTTAATCATTAGTCTCTTTGGAGATTCATGAGAGCAAGCTGTGCATGGGGACCTAGGAACCAAAGAAAGATGAATTTTGGAGAGAAGCATCCGCAATCAGGATGATTTGTGGAAGGAAACAGGTAAAAATTAAACAGGACAAGCCTGTGGGTG
>CM053626.1:9570073-9588095 GCA_028646595.1 Phalanger gymnotis | reverse complement strand
TCTTCACTTAGTACTAGACTTTTCTTTTAAAAAGGGGAGAGGGAGGATCTTTACGGTCCCTGATGAAACTTTAAGTATGCCACCATGTGCTCCTTTGCTCATAACTTATTTACTCACTTTCATTTGACTCATTTACTCACACTCCTAAGAAGTCTCCTGCCTCCAGGAAGGTCTCTGGTCTTCATGAAGGGGAGTGAAGACGTCCTTCAGCTGGAGAGGGATATTCTAATAAAAGGCATATATGGGCCTTAGTCCATGTGACTATGCTGAAATGTGCAAATGGGATTGAGAGAAGATCACAATGAACTAACCAGAGGTCAGAGAATCATGATTTAACTTTATTTCACTCCTGCAGAGTAGTGAGCTGCTGCTCCTTTCAACGAGGTCAATGGCATTTACTTGCATTCCCCTCTGCCTAATGACTTAGGGCATTTGGGAACTGTAAACCTTTCCACTGAGTTCCATGTCAAGAGCTTTCTATCCTCGATTAGTATATCTACTATGGCCCTTTCCTTTGGTGTTGGTTCTGATATATACAAGGCTTTAAGTGTCCCTATGAGAACAGTTAAATGTGATTAAGCTGATTGGTTTATTCCCAATTAAGCATAGCATGAGTTATTTCTCAGGCGACTGAGTAGGCTTTTCCCCTGCTCTAATGAATCAAAGTAAAGATAATGAGTCAAAGTAGAGATAGGATAGAGATAGAGTAGAATAGGCTGGGTTACTTACGCATCCAATCATTTGAAGTTAGAGCTTCACCAAACAACCACAAATTAGTCCATGCTTCTCCATGCAAAAGTAGAGCAAGAAAATGGGGCCGTTTTAAGAATCAGTCACAGACTAGGTAGAGTGCATTGCAACAGCATCAGAACAGAAAAAAATATTGTTCCAATGGCAAAAGCTAAGGATGTTTTGGGAGGTGGACCCAAAGAAGAGATCCAAAGGCTTCCCTCTGCCCTCTCTTCTCTTCGGCCCCACCTTTCCATCAAATACTGCTCTGGTCTCTGCAATCATAAGATTTCTTTGATAATCATACTTCTATCAATCAAACAACAAGCATTAATTACGCACTAATTAATTACATGCCAGGAACACACTTAGTTCCCATTTACTTTCTGTTCTTTGACACTTGTGAACGGGCGAAAGTTAGTTTACATAGATAATTAAAGATAATAATTATCCTCCCAAGCAACAAATATCCTTCCTCCCTGATATCTATTGTTAGAGACTCCAGCTGAAAATGGCCTCAAAAGAAATCCATTTTCTCCATCTTCCACCTTGCTGAGGGAACTCACTTGCCTGAAGGAATGAAGAGAGATTTGCTCTTTGCAAAACAACTTTTCACTAGTTCATTGAGACTCCCAGCCTCCACGCTGAGACTCAACCCTTGCTCTAAGCTATTCTGAGGTTTCCTGATATAGTTCATTATGCCTGGGCAGTAGGATGCTGAAGGGCTAAGAGGAGAATCATTTCTTCCCATTATAAAGAGCATCAGAGAGATCAAAGTCCATATGTGGGCTCTCTTCCCTGACTGGGTCCCTCACATCAATTGGTTTCCATGGGCGTCCGGGGCATTTGGCGGCAAGTGGTTCTGGAAAATCAGGTAACAAAGTAAACAAAGGGCTCTTTGGCTGGACAGGGATGTCTGGTATCCAGTCATCCTCTGTGTCCGCTACCTCCCCTGCCTTCTCCTTTTTCTCCTCAGTTGTAGGCTCAGATGGAGGATTGCTTGGATTAAGATTAAGGAGATCTAAATCTTGAAAATCAGAAGGAGGAGGAGTGACCCCTTGCAGCAATGAGCTAAGGAGGAGTGGTGGGCCTTGTGTCTCCTCTTGTGTCTTAGAAGGAGAATTCTCTTCATTTGGGCTGTCCAGATACTCATTTGTCCAACTCCCATGAGTTTTCTGGTCTTTTTTTTCATGTTTCTTATGGCCTTCACCATGGTTGTGTTTGTGCCAGTAGCCATGTCCTTGACTGTGACCATGCCCATGTTTATGCCCAAGGCCAAGGCCAGGGTGGTCTCTGTTCCCATGGCCAGAGTCATGTTCCTTCCTATGCCTGTGACCAAAGCTACGAGTAAGCCCTTGTTCCTTTCCTGGGGCTTGTTCTTCCTCTTCTTCTGGCATATCAGAAATCTGGGGCTCACTGGGAGCTATTGCCGCTGCTCGAAAAGGGGAAAAACCTGGAGGCCTTTTCATGAGCATCTAAAGAAAAGGACAGACAAATGCATTTCAACAATAACCACAATATCCCTGCACAGGCAAAGGGCACAAGCTTGGCCAGGTTCATTCCTCTCCCAAGGAAGCCAAGGTTTGCCAAGTTTTAGATACTTAAGTAAGGGCATGGGTAAAAGGGAAGCTAAATGGTTGTCTTTGCCCTCTGTGTTGGCTATCAGATTGATTTGTAGAATGAATGGATTGTGAAGTAGTTTGGTATAATTGATAGATAATTGGGCTTGGAGTTAAGAAAACCTGGGTTCAAATCCCACCCCAGAAATTTACTAGTTGTGTCATCCTGGGTAAATCATCCAACTACTTCCAGCCTCAGTTCCACAATTTGTATAATGAAGGTAATACTAAGCACCTACCTCACAGGGTCAATCAAATGAAATAATATAAAGTGCTTTACAGTCCTTAGCAGAAGAAATAATGCCAATAAGGTAGTCAGCTAACTTCAAGGGACTATGTAAATGTGAGCTATGATGATGATGACGATAATGATCATTGTCGTTAATAAGACTATTTTGGGACCAACAATTGCACTGCCAGACTCCAAAGAGATCCAAGAAAGAGAAGAAGGACCAATATACACCAAAATATTTATATTTATAACACTTTTTCTTGATGGTAAAGTACTAAAAGCTAAGGGAGTGCCCATCAACCGGGGAATTTGTGAACCAATATGGAATGTGAATCAACTAGAATTCTATGGGGAGGTGGCAAAGAAGATGCTTTGAGAGACCTGATGAAGCAATGCATGGGGAAGTGAGCAGAACCAGGAAAAGAATTTATACAAAACTAACAATTTTGGAAAGACAAACAACTCTGAAAGACTCAAGAACTGATGAATGCAATGGAGAACCATCAAGAACTCTATCTGCCTTCTGACAGAGAGGTGGGTGTTGGATTCAAGATGCAGAACGAGATAGGTTTGGACATGATTGGACACAATTCCCAACATGGGACTTTGTTTCACTTAATTATGTGTACTTGTTCCAAGGTTTCTCTTTTCTTTTTCCCCCCAATGGAGGCAGGTGAGAAGGAAAGAACATTAATGCACATTAAAAAAATTAAATTTAAAAGAAAATACTAGCTGAAACTTAAAAATTTTTTATCTGTGAAAGGAGACCTCTAAAATTCTGATTGTAGTGGTTTATATTTATGTCACACTCTCAGGTTTACAAAGCAATCCCTGTGAGGTAGATTTTTTCTCCCTCTCTGGGACTCTCTTTCCTTATTAGTAAAGTGACTTATTCATGGTCATGCTACATCTCTACTACCCGAGGCACCCACAAGGGAAGACATATCTGAGACCTTGTCATATCCCAAACAATCCCACCTCCCTGATCTTGAATTCTGAAATTTCCCAGTTTGATCACAATCTCCTGCCCTGATGTTTCTCAGCATCCCACTCAGCCTAAATATTCTCTCTGTCCTCACCACAATCTGCCACCCATTTTCCAAATCTACTACTCCTATCCAGGCCTCACTTTTGTCCTATCACGATGTTGACTTGATAGTTAATGAATCCAACAAGGCACTGTACTCTACCCTTGAAACCCTTGCCCCTTCAATTATTCATGCCCTGTCAATGCTCAATGCTGGGCACCCCTCACTGTCTCCTCTTCTGTGCTCCTACTCTTACGATGCTTGAGTAATGTAATCTAACTTCGAATGGGACCTCACTGTTTCACAGTAATTTTTATTAGTCTCTAATTGACCATCTCACACCCTACATTGGCTCATCAAAAACTCCTCTCTCCTTAGGTTTCTCTTCATGGGCAGTCTCATTATCCTCTTTCTTATGAAAAGACCTTGTCTCCTAATTCACTGAGAAAATCAAAGACATATGTCATGAGTTAGCTCATCTTCTTTACTCTCCCCCTCAAAACTCAGGCTCATTTTGTCTTCATTTGCTCCAGGATGCAGTGACCTTTCCCCTCGAAAGTTCTAAACCTTCTTCTTATCTTTTCCCCATCCCCTTCAGGAATTGGCCCATCAATTGTTTCTTCCCTGTTACTTTTGATCTCTCTCTAACCACCAGATCTCTCAAAGTTTGCTAGTGACCTCTTAACTTCTAAATATCATG
The DNA here is from genome assembly GCA_028646595.1 of Phalanger gymnotis. Classification (NCBI taxonomy): domain Eukaryota; kingdom Metazoa; phylum Chordata; class Mammalia; order Diprotodontia; family Phalangeridae; genus Phalanger; species Phalanger gymnotis. Next base: position 9,583,787 of record CM053626.1, on the reverse strand, counting down.
GTCTTTTCTCATTCCTCATCTTCCTTGTTCTCCTTCAGGACACTTCCCATTTTCTTTTTTTTTTTTTTACTGGTTTTCATCATCTATCTCCTGCTCCTTAACCTCTTCTTCTGCATTAACTTTCTGGTCATGACCTTGTTGACATCCATGTGTCTAGTGATTGTCTCATTCTATCTGGCCCTGATCTCTCTCTCTCCTTCTCCCTCTCCCCAGGCTTTTTGCCTCTTCCACTGCCTGCTCAGTATCTCTACCTGCATCTGCTGGTGGCCCCCCAAACCAAGTATGTCCAAAACAGAATGAACCTGACTCTTTTCTTCTGTTGAAGGCATCAGTAGCCCCCCCAATAAGCCAAGTTCGAAAGCTGGGAATCATCCTCATCTCCTGATAGTCTCTGGTGTTCTCTCCTACTCCTCAACCCCACATATCAGTCAGTTTCCAAGTCCTCAAATACCCATCCACTTAACTCCACCCTCAGGGTCACCCTCATCATTCAGGCCCCATAGTTTTCTAATTGGTCTCATAGGATCAGAGAGTTAAAGCTTAATAGGAACCTAGAGGCCACTGAGTCCATCTCTTTCATTATAGATAAGGAAACTGAAGCCCCAAGAGTTGGACTCAGGGTTACAAAAGTATTAAGTTTCTGAGGCACGGTTTGAACTAAGTTCTTTCTGAAGCAAAGACCAGCACTCCAGCCACTGAGCTATCCAGCCATCTCCCACCTCCAGTCTCTCTCCTCTATCCTCCAAATATCTGGCATGTATCACATGCTCAAATAATCTTCCCAAGGTACAGGTCTGACTTGCTGTATTTGTGTAATCAGCACCTAGAAGAGTACCTGGAAAACAGTCGATGCATAATAGATGTTTCCTTGATTAATCTATGTCATTCCATAACTCAAAGACCTTGAGGGGCTTACGATGGCCCCTGATAAATAAAAACTCTCCACCTAGTATTGAATTAAACCAAAAGGTATCAATGGGTTGGGTTTCATAGACTGAATGGATGAGAGACAGAGACATAATTACAGAGATATCTAGAAAGGGAATAATCTTATTGGACTGGAATACAGAACAAATTCAATGACAGAAACATAATTTCTTCAGAAACGCATATTTGTACACATGCAGTTCACAGATACACAGATAGACCTTAAATTGTTAGGGAGTCTGGAGAGAAAGTGTCTTGCCTAATGCGGGGCATGAGTGCTTATCTGTGTCTTCATGTTGTGGGGTGTGGACCAGTACAAGGTGACTGAGTTGATCTCCCTTCTAATCATCCCTTGGAAGCACCCAAGCTGAAATTTGGCTTCCCATGGATCAGAAAGTCACTCTCACTCATTTCATGACACATTCCTGTTCATACCAGCACATGGTCCTTCAGGATTTATGAACTAGACAGAGAAATGCAGGATTCCATACCTGTGTTGGTTCTTTGCAGTGAATTGTAGGATTAAATGTCCCCACATCATCTACAGAAACATTCGCTATGCATTTCAGAACATCCTGTGTGGAAAAACAAAAGTGAAATGAGACATCTGTCGGCTAGACCCAAACTTCTTCAGCATCCTCCACCCCAGGCCAACATGTCCCATAACCCTTTGGACACACTCCGGTACGTAATGTTAGCTTCTTACCTCTAACTTACTGCATGCGAATAGGATTCTAGGAAGAGAAAAGGGGCCGCAGAGACCATCAAGGCTGATGCCCTCATTTATAGATGAGGGTGCTAGGGCCCATGGAGATAAAGCAATATGCCCAAGGTCATGAGGAATTAGCGGCAGAGCTGGAACCAGATCTTGGCTCTTTCTAGATGCTCTTGGTGCCCCAGCTCTTGTGCTCCTCTGCCCCACCCCTTCACAAATTATCTGCTATTTACTTGTCTCTGTCCGTGTATCACCTCTGGAAAGTGGCAGCTCCTTGAGGGCAGGGATGGCTTTTTTGTTCTTGGTCTCTGAGTCCTCAGCACCAAGTATCTGGAGCATAGTACATACCCTGATATTGGTTGGATTGGATTAAATTTCCATCATATCACTGATTTTCACTATATCACCAGACAAGTAAAAGGCTTGAATTAACTTTCTTATGGTTGTACTATGATCAAGACCAGAGTATTCAGAACCTTTTATGTGTCCTGGACCCTTTTGTCAGCCTGGTGAAGCCTATCGATCTCTTCTTGAAAAGATGTCTTTAAATGCATAAAATTAAATTCAGATTATGTTGAAATAGTATTATTAGAATATTTTTAAAACAAATTTATGGACCCTAGATTACGAACCTCTGACCCTCAGTGAAGACCCTTGGATCATGGACTCTGGCCTCCCTAAGATCATAGATGACTGATCCCCTAATAACTTACCCCATGTTCCTTAAATGCACAGTCTTCAGAATATTTGTCTTTCTCTTTAGAGCATTCTGTTTCTCCAATAAGAAATTCGATGGTATGTTTGGGTCCAGATCCCACCTACAGAGTCAACAGGAAATGGCTCATGTTTGTGCTTTCATCGTATCTTACTTCTAGGATTTCCAAGGCAGTATCTTAAGTAGAAAATTATCCAGTAACCAAAAGAGACTTGGGTGAGGGAGGAAAATTACATGCATATATGTGTATCTATGTATGTACGGGTATAGGTATATGTAGATACACACGTATGTATATATAAAATGTTATACACACATATATGTGTATACATGAAATATATATATGTATATGTGTATATACATATGAAATATGTATATAAAAAATTATGGCAGTTCAGTGGCCCAGTGAATAGACCATTGGACCTGGATTTTCACCGAGTTCAAATCCAACTTCAAATACTTCCTAGACCCTAGGCAAATCAATCAACCTTCGTCTGCCTCTGATTTCTCATCTGTAAAATAGGGACAATGAAAGCATCTGCTTCCCAGGGCTGCTGTGAAGATCCAGTGAGACAATATTTTAATGCACTTGCAAACCTTAAACATTGTGTCAATGGCAGCTATTATTAATCATTATCAACATTTGATGCGCAGACCTCATGTTTGGGTGAACTAACCTCGTGACCACAGGGACAAGGAGAAGATGCCTAGGGGTGAAAGTGTCATGTTCGAAACATGTGTTTGGGTGAGTTGGAGAGAGGAGTATCTGCCTTCATTTGGTCGATGACTTCATATTTGCATGAGGAAAGTAATGTCAGTGTTGTAATAAATCACTTGGAAGAATCCCCATCCTCATCACCTCTGTGATGCAGGATCCTGGGCTCCTCTCAAAGCCCTGCCCAGCTGCCCTGGACCCTGTGAGGCCTTTTCTGATCCCCCCCCCCCCGATTGTTAGCGCTCTTACTTCCCATCTACTGGAACTCTAGGACTTATTTTGTATTTCCTCCTCTGTGGAATCCCCTCACCCCTTGTAGAATGTAGAAGCTCTCTGAGGGCAGGGACCCAGACCTGCCACCTTTGTTTCTCATACCCTGGCACCAAGTACGATCCCTTTCATGGTGTAGGCACTTAATGTATGTTTGTGGAGTTGGCTTGAAGCAAGTTTCCTGTGCCAGCCGGTCTTGGGAGTACAGCATGGTAGCAGGGGAGGTGGTATCATCCTGAAATTCTTACAAATGCTAACACCTACTCCCTTCATCCCAGAGTGGACATGGAAAACAACAGATAGGAGTCCCGACTTTGGGGCTTATCGGCTGGGGCTTGATCCTTGGAAACCAGATTTACACCAGGAAGGGAGGTCATCTGGTCCAACCTCCTCATGTCGTAGATGAGGGATACAAGAAGGGGAAAAGGAAAAAATGACGTCGACTGCTGCCCCACGAGTATAAAAGAGTCCCTGAATGCCCATGGCAAAATGCGAGCCATGACAGCAAAAGGCATCTCTTTGAATCCAGTAGAATCGAATCAAAGCTTTAGGACCTAAATCCATGACAAAATCCAGAGGTGATGGCTAGCCACAACCCACAAGCCTAGTGATGTCAAAAGATCCCTTCACAAACCAAGGATTCTGCTTTCAGAACGCTGCTCATCTTGAAATAGAAGCCATTTTTACTCTCGGAGTTAAATTTTTCCAGGGACTGTCTCAAAGACTCATTCAGCTCTGGGCTGTAGACGGACATCTTTTGGGTCACAGAAGATGCTGAGTCATTCCCTGAAAGGCAAATTTCAGTTTAAAATATGAGGCTTCTGATTAGTACAAGCATTTGATGAGCCGGGGGAAATTGCCTCCTCCTGAAACCCAGTGGGGTAGACTAGGACTTCCTGATTGGTAGACTTGTCAAGTTGGTCTGGGGAGGGGCCTCCCACCAGCCCTAGCTGTACTTTTCTGCCACCTGCCCTTCAGTGTACATAAACCCTACTCACTCCATGTCTGTTTTTTATCCCCAGAACCATGCTTGGCACATAGTAGGGACTTTATAGATGTCCCCCTGGTCAGGGATGTTGTGGAGAGATGCTCTTGCTTGGGCCCTGGATGAGCTGGACTAGACATCTCTGAGCTCCATCCCAACTCTGAGACACTATGAGTTGGAGATTGTAAATAAATGCTTGTTAACTTGATTTGTCCATATCTTATAGTGAATTGATTTATTGGCCCTCCCAGGAGCATCTGGATTTTAAAGGAGGATCCAGTAGAAAGACCTAACAATTAAGCTAAAGAAATAAATCTCTAATGGTAAAATTTCAAGTGTTCAGACAACTAGGAACTTTAAACTATAAAATTAAAGATGAGAGGCAAGTATCTGAGAGTTGATCCAGTGTAACCCTCATTTTGTAGATGGAGAAACTGAAGAGACTTGTTCAAGGTCACAGAGGTAGTAAATGACAAAGATGGAATTCAAACCCAGATTCTCTGCTGAGGGAAAAGCATTGCTGCTCAGCCGTCCATTACTCTCACAAAGGCTCTTGGCTGGCCTGCGGGCTCAGGAGGCTCCAGAGCTTGCTTTGGGATATGGGACTTACTGGGTGATAGTGTCTCCTTTGCGAGAACATGGGAGCCACAGAATGTCCTAGAGTCAGAGGCCAGCTATTGGTTAGCATCCTGGGGTTTATTCTTCCTCCACTTCAGAAGTCACATACGCTTTTGTCTTGAAGGTGCCTATGTCATTTCGAGGCCTCCTCCCCTTATAAAAGACCTAACGGACAAAGCCTGGATTGTTGACTTTCAATAGGGCTGTCATTTACCTGGATCACAAGTCTGTGAGAGGATACTGATTTTCATTTGGGGGTCTACGTGGGCAAAATCACTGCAGACACTTATCTCCTGGCAGGAAAGAAGGAAAGAGAAAGTTTGACAAAGAGAACAATATTTCTCTGCTGGGTCCATCCAGGGATGAGCCCAGGAAAACTTGGCACCAAAATAAACTGTCCTTGAGTCTCTATAGTGTTGAGAAAAAGCTGAGGGCTCGAAAAAAGATGAAGCTGAGTAATAGAATACCACCCAATCTGGGAGACTGATCAAACGTCCATGACTCAGACCTAGACGTGACCTCAGACATCATCTAGTCCCATCCCCTTGTTTCACAGAGAAAGCAACAGACGCCCCAAAAGTTCATCGATTTGGAACCAGAAGAGACCCTTGAGATCATCTGGGCCAACTCCCATATGTTACAGGTGAGAAAACAAATACACAAAGTGGTTAGTTGGGTGACTTGACTGAGGTCACTCAGGAAATAAGTGGAAGAAAACAGGATTTGAACCTAGGTCCCTCTACTTCCAGATCCTTCTTTCTGTTCGCTGTACTGCTAAGGAGACATAAACCCTGAATCACTTTTATAGATCTTGCAAGATCATAATGCATCTGAATGATTCAAGATCGGTTTTAGCTTCTACTCTTCAATGTCAGGGATTCTTAAAAGACTCCAGGGGAAGGGAGGGGAGAGAGAGAGAAGAGGGGAGCGGGGGGAGAGAGGGGGAGAGAGGGGGGGGGGAGGGGGGGGAGAGAGAGAGAGAAACACAGAGACAGAGATAGAGACAGAGAAATAGAGAGGAGTGAGGAGAGAGAAAAGAGGATGAGAAGAGAGAGACAGACAAACAGAGAAGAGAAAAAAGTGAAGAAAAGAGTGGAGAAGGGAGGAGAGAGGGTGAAAAGGGAGAGGAGGAATACAAAGACAGAGACAGACAGAAAAATAGAGGGAGAAAAAGAGAAAGAGAGGAGGGTCCCCATGATGAAGCTCCTACATTGTGATCCTTATTTATTGGAGCTAGAAGCTGCCTCACAGAAGAATGTATTCTGTGGTTCAAATCCAAGTTTCACCTTTGGAACAAGCATTTCAGAAAGAGACAAGTACTGACTCAAATAAACGTATCTTTTTCCCTCTCTCCTTTCCTCCCTCTCTCCCCTTCCTTCTTTTCTCCCTTCCTCCCTCTCTTTCTTCCCTCCTTCCCTCTCTGCCTTCCTTCCTCTCTCCCTTCTTCCCTCCCTCCCTTAGGTCCTCTCTTCCTTCCTTCTTCTCTCCCTTCTTCCCTCCTCCCTCCCTCTCTTACATCCTCTCTCCCTTCTTCCCTCTCTCCCTCTCCTCCCTTCCTTCCTAGATAGATCCACCCTCCTCCAATAGCTCCCAGTTTCTTCTCTCAAAGCCCTCAAGCTTTGATTGAATTCATGGGACCCCTGTTCTCTGTCCTGACAGGGTTCCCAGACCACACTTTGAGAACCACTTACCTAGAGAAAAGTGATCCACGTAGGAAGATCCTATTGTGGCCTACAAGCACTTTGAGTTATAATAAAGATAAGATGATCTGTTTGTCCCCTTGGCTACCGGCTCCCAGGGTAATGACAGCAGCCAGGGATGTGATACGCAGCACACAGCTGGACAGTTCCCAGTCCCATAAACCCATTGAGTCGGACAAATATCGGAAGGACACCGATGGTGCATTTCGGGCTGCAGTGGCCCAGAAGATTCTTTTGGAAGAGTTCACGTAAGCAGCACTTACCCCTTGAGGCACAGGCTTGCACTTGGGACTTAATTGTTCATGTTCCTTCTTTAAGCAATCAGTCTGCGTGATCGAGTACTGGACCTTATAGTTCCACCCATTGACTACCTACAAGAAGAGTAATTTGAAAGGAGATTGTGTTATTCAGCTGAGTTCCATAATGAAGGAGCCTTGAATTTAAGCTGAACTGTTGATTACTGGGTTTGTATTGCATCCGATCTAACAGACTAATTACTCAGATTTCTGCAAAATGTCTCAATTCACAAAGCACTCTCCTCACAATGACCCTATGTGGGAGGTGCTGCCAGTTAGCATTCTCATCTTATGGATGGGGAAACAGAGGCACAGAGAGGTAAACTATTTGCCCGTGGCCACACAGTTTATAGGTATCAGGATTTGAACCCAGGCCTCCTGAGATTCAATACAGTGCTCTTTCAACTACCCTCTCTTTTTTCTGGACTAGACCTCTGACTTCATTGGTAAGGAACAAAGAAAACCTCTGTGCAGTGCAGCTGGGCACCTACTCCATAACTGAGACCTGGAGAGCTGCCTATAGCACTTTAAGGTTTAAGTGATTCACCCAGGATGACAGCCAGCCATGGTGAGAGTCAGGACTTGAACCCATCTTCCTGACTCCGTGGCTGACTCTCTCTTTACTAGGTGACACTGTCTCTCTTAAATGCCTGTTATATGCATAGTACTAGTGATGCACCAGGAGATACACAAAGCAATGTCACCATCCCTACCCTCATGGCCTAGCACTTTAGTCAAGGGGACACAGCCCTTGCACTAATCACTGGAAAACTAAATAGGGCAGGATAATAGATAAAAGTACATGATGGGGGACGGGGAGGAAGGACAGAGAATGGGGAAAAGCTCTATGGAGGAAGAGGCATTTGAACCGGGTCTCAAAGCTTGAAGTCTGGGGAGAATTTGGGGGAGGGAAAGGAATTCCAGAGCCAGGGATCAGGGTGAACAAGGACTTGGAAGTGAGAGAATTTAGGACTTGATGCAAGAAGGGGATCAGTTGGAAAGGCACTTTGACTGGCACATAGGATATGTGGGCGAAGAGGGTGATGTGAAACAAGGGTGGAAAGCTTGGGAACCTTGGATTTCATTCCAGATGTAGCAGAAAGCCTGAGAAGGATTTTGGGCAAAGGAGGGATGTGATCAAGGATGAAATGGAGTATTCCATGAACTTGCAGCAGAAGGACCTAGAAGTTCTCCCTTCCCAGAAACTGGGGATGAAAATAACTTACTGGCCCTCGCTTACTTTAATCACAGGGTCAAAGCTCAGAGCAGGAAGGAACCTTTATAGTCATCTAATCCTCTCTTTTCATTTTACGGATGAAACAACTGAGGCCCAGAGAGGTTAAGTCACTGGCCCAGAGTCACACAGCTAACAAGTGATAGAGCAGCCCAACACACAACACAGCTGATGGTCATTCTTGTTACTTCATCTTAGGGAGTTGACACTTTGTGACTTGGGTCTCACCTGCTTGAGATGGGATGGGGAAGGAGGGAGGAAGCAACGAGAGTCCTGACTACCCTGTTATAGCCCATTGACTTTAGGATTTGAATAACATTCATCCGAGAGAGTCTCTCTGGGTCAGAGTTAGGGGAAGTGGCCCTGGGCATAAAGTCAGCAGACCTGGTACAACTCATGGGTCTAGTTTGCATGGCCTAAGCTACTTGGTCTCTGAGTCTGTCTCTTTCTTTACATTGTAGCAGAAGTTGCTAACCCAAGGGTCTATAAACTTCTTTTTAAAAACATTTTTACAACTGTGTTTCAATGTAACTGGTTTCTTTGTAATTCTATGCATTTGACTATATGCCTTTACATAAAGGATGAGATCCCATCTGAGAAAGGATCCATAGACTTCACCCTCCTGACTACCCAAGAGTCCAGTACATACAAAAGGATTCTAGGCACAATACCTCTTGTACCTTCTCTGTTTCAGAAGGTCATCTTGAGAAAAGTCAGTCAGCCAACATGCATTTACCAAGCTCCTACTGTGTGCCAGGTACCTTATTATAACCCTGCTGCATTATGGATATTTGAGGATCCAGTGAAGACATGCTGAATTGATAAATAAGTCAATTAATCAATATAAACAGAAATTCAAAGACCACCTATAAGATACATTACAATGGGGACTCCCTTTGTATATGGGCTGCATTTGTTGGATGCTGAGGTCCCTCCCAGATATCCTGTTCTTTGATTCTTTAGTATAAAGACAAAATTGATATTTGAAGTATCTCTGGGCTCTTGTTGGGCAATCGGGACAGTGTAAGCCTACCCCTGTGAAGGAAACTTCAGCACTTGAGTGCTGTGTCTTTGCCCCTGCCCATACTGTCACTCACTCATAAGGCCAGTGAGCCTTTCACAGAGTACTAGAATCTCAGAGACTAAAGGGCCAGCAATAGAGACCATTCAGTTCCACCTAGACCCAAGCAGGAGTGCCCTTTGCAAATTTTCCACTGTTTCTTGGCAGGATGTTTCCTTGAAACTTCTCAAATGATTATCTCTCCCTCTTCTCTTTCCTGAAACACGTCCAAAAAAGGCATTGTCACCACCACACCCAAGGTGTGGACAAGTCTCCAAAAATCACTTGGTTCCATGAACCTCACATTTGATTTTCATCTCCCTGTCTGTATCAAAGCAAAGAATGCCTTCGTGTCCTGTTCTTGATGAAATCAATCAACGAATATGTTATTAGGTGTCTACTAGGAGCTAACTACTGAGCTAGATACCAAGGATACCAGAGGGTAGGTGGCTGCTTACAAATACCCCTAAAGTGGTTTTTCTTTTAAGACATGAAAGGCAAATGCAGTGATCCATGCATCTATGACATGGAGACAGCCTACAAAATCTTTAAAAGGTGGCTCAGTGAATAGAAGATGGGACTTGAAATCAGGAGGACCGGAGTTCAAATTTTGCCTCCTAAGATACTTAGCAGCCATATGACCCTGGTCAAGTCACTTAGATTCTCTCAGCTTCCCTTTCCTCATATGCCCCAAATGGGGATAATAATAGCACTTACATCCCCGGGTTGCTGTGAGGACCAAATGAGATAACGTACATAAAATGCTTTGAAAACCTTAAATTTAGATATTATTAAAATATTAAATTAGCATATTATTAAAATATTAAATTTGTATGACGTTGTTTTATGTGCGCATACATTTGTAGACACGTGCATATATATACATATCCTTATCCTATTGATATCTACACAAACACAAACCCAAATATCTCAAGGTGTCTACTATCCCATTCCATCAATGGTACAGATGGAGCCTAGCCATGCCCTCTTCTCCAAGGAGCATCTTATGCATATCCTTCCATGGAGAATCCAACCAACCCACCGGAAGCCTTCCTTGAACTCTTTCTACCATTCCCTTGGGATCGGGTTACACTTGGGGATGTTTGTCTGGCTCTCCCTTGGACATGACTGGTCCACTTCCTGCTCCGCTCACGCCTTATCTCAGAGTTATCTATGATATCGCTTTTCCATTCAAGTCTTCCTTGATAATAATGCAGCATAATGATGTTCATTGGGCATCTGTCCTATGGGATCTTTGCTGGTCTCTGCCAATTACTAGTGTTTGATCCTCCAAGGTTACCTCAAATCTGCTGTGTAGGAGGTTTGCATTTACTATATCTCCTATTAGACTGAAAGATCCTTGAAGGTAGGGACTTTTGTTTTCCTTTCTATAGCACTTGGAACAAAACGGGTTAGGAAAAGGCCAGAACCGGAGACTTCATTGTTATCAGGGATCTCCCAGGTAAAGAAACTTGCCTTTGTGTCTTTATTTATACTTAGATCTATCTTTTGTTAACCTCTGACTTCTTTGTGATTGAGGCAAAAATTCAGGGTACCAGAAATATCTGCATAGAGGATCAACAGAGGGTTTTACAGTGCCTTTACAGTAACAAACAGGCATTGGGAGGGGAAGTTGAAGAACAGATCCCTTCCTGGAACACTCTCCGTTCTTGAGGAGGTCAGTCTCCCTGCTGGATGGTAGCAGCCTGAGTCTTAGGCACAGGATCTTCTTCCATCTTTCCTTTCACGATCTTCCTTTTTCTTTCTCTTTTCACTGGTTGCTTTTGGATTGCCTGTTATTTCTGGCCCTACTCCTTTTTTCTGCCCTGCCCTCCAAATCTCTCTTGATTCAGAATCTCTGTCTCAGTTTTATACCAGACTTTTGTGTTACAGGAGACTCACAGGGAGTAACTAAGTTTCCTCAGCCAGTCCTAACATTGTTCCCACCATAGTTGGTCACTCCAGTTTATCCCCTTTCACCGAATCTAATATTTTTGATTGGTTGGTTGACAGAGACTTGTTCTTGCCTTGTTGAGGTATCTAGTACCTTCTAGCTTACTTTAAGTTGGAGTGGAGTGAGTTGATTGATCGACTCAATCAACATCTTCTCTTATGCCAGTCTAGGCATAGGTTCTTAAAGAACATACATGTAGATAAGTGAACCCCGGCAGATCAGCCCCTTCTCTCTACCTTAAGGACTTGCCTGAGTCACTGAGAAGTTAAGTGACTCACCCAGTCAGGATGAGTCAGGGGCAGGACTCAAACCCAAATTGTTCTAGCACCAATCCTGGCTGTATATTCACTATGTTATGCTGCCCCTCCATTTAAGGGCGCAGATTACGTGTTTAGACACATATCACATGTTTTATGTATAGACTTATAGGTACATGTTTTACCTAGAGTATATATCAATTTCACAATTAATATAATACAGATATATGCATGTGTGTACACGTATACATGTGTATGTTCTGTGTATATAAATATTCACATACATATAAATTATTATTATAAAATATTTCATTGTTAATCTATTATCCATTTATCATTATTTATTTTAATGAAATATTTTATTAAAATATATGCATAAAAACTGTATGAAGTGAAGAAGTAAATGACATCCAAACCTGTCTCGAGGCACTCACGACTTCTTTAAGGGCAAAGAGGTGTTTGTGCTTAGATTTTTCATTAAAAGATTGAAGAGCATGTTCCAAAATTGCTTCCAAATCTGAACTGTTGGTTGATATGATATTGAAACATCCGCGGCATGAGATATGAACTTCCATGGCTATATCATGAGCTTTATTGAAAAAGAAGAGAAATAAAAGAGACTTAACCTTAACAAAGTTAGTAAGAAACCATTGTCAGCTTCTGGCTTTCAGACACATGGGAAGAGGTATAATTAACGGTCAGGAGTCAGTCAAAAAAGGGAAGTTAAGATGGTGGAGTACCAAGAAGATACTGCATCCTGACTTCTCCAACACACCTTCTCCACAAAGATCTAGAAAGTGTACCAAAGCAAGTCCCAACTGGGAAATAAGAAATGAAAAAATCACAGCCCAGGTCAGCCTAGAGAGATAAAAAGGTTTGTGGACACTGGGGATAGGATCTGGCCAGGAACATAGCATATAGAACATCCTAGTACCTAGGGACTGAAAGAGGACCAAGACTATGAAGACTAGGGCAGAAGGTACAGGGACAGAAAGAAGTCCCAAGGACTCCACAAACTAGTTAAAGATGAAGGAACAGGTACCAATTGGCGGATATGTCATTCTCTATCCAGGTATGGTTATCCTATCACAGATCCTAGGAAGACTGAATAGGGGATCTGTGCCTAGGGGTGGTAGAGAGGAGTAGTGGCAGGCTCTGACAACAGGAGCAGAGCACAGACTAAACTCTAGCCTCCAGAAGAGTCTGAAGTCTGTAAAAGAATAATCAGGGCAGGAATCCCAGACTAAAAGGGACTCCTCTTTTCTGTCTCTCTGAACTTGCTGAGTTTCCTAGTTGATGGTAGTGACTGAGTCTAGCAGTAGTCTACTGGAACTACTAGAACTTCCATCCAGGAACAAGATCACAGGCATGTTGTTTAGTCCTAAATCTGGTCCTGAAACTTGCAGAGCAAGGGCAATTTTTTAAAGTGCCCTGGTTCGTACTATTCTGTGAACACTGAAAGACTGCAGATTCTCAGTCTGAGCCATCTATAAGATCTTGAAATAGCACAACACTCAAGAGCCCCAAGAAAGAAGAGGAGGGACCCACACACAAAAAACTCATCTCATTCTTGGCCCCCCAGAAGTGTATAAATCCTGGCCCCAAAATAAAGTTTATAGTCAGACAGTGTGTTGTAATAATGAGCAAAATAAAAAAGAGAGAATCACACCATAAAGAGGTTTTATGGCAAAATGGAATCAAAAGAAGACTGATTCCAAAATGCATACAAGCAAAGCTTCAAAGGAGAACATAGCTTGGACACAAGTCCAACCAGAATTCCTAAAAGACATAAGACAAGAGTTTTTAAAAAGAGCTAAAATTATTTTTAAAGCCAAATGACAGTGCTAAAGGGGAAAATGGAAAAACAAATGAGACCTATGGAAGAAAAATATGGAAAGACAGTTAATAGCTTTGAATAAGAAATACAAAATGTGACCAATGGAAAAAAACTCCCTGAAAATTAGAATTGATAAAACAGAAGCTAATACCTCCAGGAGATTTAAAGAAATATTAAAACAAAGTTTTAAAAAACTGAAAACATAGCAGAAAAGGTAAAGTATCTCATAGCAAAAACAAGTGAACTGAAAAAGAGATTAAGAACAGATAATTTAAGAATATTAGACCACCTGAAAGCCACAAACAAAAAAGACATATTTAAAGAAATCTTAAAACTGCCCAGATCTCTTAGAAGCACAGACCAAAGTAGAAATTTAATATTAACTAACATTAGTAAGAAAAAGAGGGTTGTATGGAGCTGAGAGTGATGGA
>CM053626.1:9529350-9569573 GCA_028646595.1 Phalanger gymnotis | reverse complement strand
CACCCCTGACACTGAAAAAGATATAAAAACCAGGGGTTGGCCTCCTCTTCCTTGGAGCTCTTTGCTGAAGCAGTGGTGGCGCGAGTGACTCTGGGCCAGCCCTTGTTCTGAGCTCCCAGGGCTGAACCTAGATGTTGGTAATCATGAATTGTATTGGGTCTGTCTGTTGATGTTTGTACTTTGTTTGTAATTTGCTCTGAAGTTCAGGGTGCTGGCTTTTTCCCCTGAACTAAGTGAATGATATGTGTGTGCTGAATTAAAGCAAGCTTGCCAACCCCTTCACCTTGCTTTCCTTATTAAGGGAGATCAAAAGAACCTGTGTTTTTGTGGTGTGCTGGCAGGTTTCTGGATGCTGGCTGTGGGTAGATCTTACACCCCCACAGAAGCTGCTAGCCGGATTGTTAAAACACAAGTCCAGCCTCAAATATTCAAATCCAGTCTCAGATGTTTATTAGCTATATAACCCTGGGCAAGCCACTTATCCTCTGTTTGCCTCAGTTTCCTGGACTGTAAAATGGGAATAACAGTCACACTTGCCTCTCACAGTTGTTCTGAGGATCAAACAAGATACTATTTGGAAAGCATTTACAATGCCTGGCATATGGTAGGTGCTATATAAATGTTAGCTCTTATTATTATATTGTCATCATCAGATCTATGATCCTAGTATCAATAAGGCCCCTTCCACTTTGAGATTATTGATTCTGTGAAAGTCCTAGGCACCCCAGCCTAATTATGTCTCTGTCCATCTCCCTGTTGTACATTTCTACATGAACGTCCTTGTATCACCTCTACCTTGGCTAATCTAAAACAAGATTTATCCTCTTTACCCCTAAACCCATTCACCTTCTTGACTTCTGTATTATTGTTAATGGTACCACCATACTCCATGGTGCTTCTGCTTAAAACCTGAGCTACCTTGGAGTCTTCCCTCTCCCTTACCAACCACACAGATGGTCCTTAAGTCTTATCACTTCCTTCTTCACCATCTCTCTTACTTCTACCCCCTTTCCTTCTTGCTGCCATCACTTTGAAGTGGTGGGATTCCCCTAGCTTGTCTCATTGTTTCTGGCTTCTTTGCCCTCCAAGCTACCTAATTGACTGCAATTAGATCTGTGTAGCTAATACATGCATTTAGAATGTCACTTCTTTGCTCAAAAATCTTCGCTGGCTCCCTATTGCCATTTGCTTAGGTTGGGCTGGTTGGGGTTAGTAATGTGCCCAGAAAAGTGCAATCAATTCATATTCAGAGGACAGAGTAAAAAATTCCAACTCTGTTAACTCACCACCTATGTGAGACCTGGGGCAGGACATTTAAATCACTGAGCCTCAGGAAATGAGGAGATTGGACTAGATCCTGTGATCCCATGAGTCTTAGATATTATCAAACCTGAGCAGAGTCCCAGAGATTAGGCAAGTGCTGGCAGTGGAACCTCAGATACCTAACCAAGGTCACAGGCTTTGGAGCTGAGGAAGGGACTTCATCCAGATAAGGAAAATGAGTGGGTATGATGGAAAAAGTACTGACTCCCAAGTCGGAGGACCTGGGTTCAAATCCCTCCTCTGACATTTACTACTTATGGGACCTTGGGAAAGTCACAATCTTCCCCAGGGCTTCACTTTGAGAGAAATGATTATTAAATAACAGACTGTCAATATTAGGGAGATCCAGGATTTTTTTCCCTTTCTCATATTGAAACTGAGTCAAAGCTTAGTTCTCTGAAGGTCCAGGCAGATGGTGAGGTGAAATCTTGGAACCGTTATCCCACTCAACTAACAGAACCTTACAAAGAATTTAATCTAAGCTGATTTCCAGCCTTGTGTTCTACTTAGTTCTAAGGAGAGCTTGATATTCTGTCTAAATTGCTCAGGCCTGGGGATGGCCTGGGAGCAAGAGTGATCAAAGTCACATCCTTCAGGCCTTCATTAGAATAGGTCCACCTCTCATTATAATATTCATTCTAATTAATTTTCAACCAATCAGAGTTGCCACTCTTAGGAATACCCCTTCTTCCAAGGGCATATAAGCATTGAGTGGATTCCATGAGAGGTTTTTGCCATGTGAAAGAGCCACTGGTCCCTTTCATTAATTATATATTAGCATGATTAATAAAACTATTAATTGCCCAGAAACTATATCTCTCTAACTTTTTTTTTAACATCACAGCTTCCTCAGTTATCAAATGAGGTGGTTAGACATGGCCACTGGACACTCCTGCTATAGTCCTATGGTCCTAAATAATTCACCTAAATAATTTACACATAGCTAGTGTCAGAGGAGGTATTTCTGTAAATCCTTCCACCACCAAGTCTAGGACTCTTTCCAGTCTCCCTCCTTTTCACATCACTGAGAATATCAAAAAGGAAATCACAATATTAGAATTTTACACTGATTCTCTTTTATTTCTGACTCAGCTTTGGAATACAGATCTTGTGGCTTTTTCCATTGTGAAATCAGCTGATCACTTTAAATCTTTATTTTCCAAAAAATGGCAAAAGTTGTGGATATTCATACTTGAGGTTCCCTGGACAAGACTCTGAAGATATCTGTGGGAAGGGCTGAAATTCTAGCTTTGGAGGATGTCGGTTTCTTGAGTGTGGACAATTACATTGACCAGGAACGCTGATTTCAGGCAAAGGAAGGACTTCGCCCTTCTTCAATGGAGGAAGTCTGTGAACATCTTCTTCTTCTAAGTCTCCAGGTGGAGGCCCATACCTACATGGACCATGGCCACGGGGACCATGGTGATGGGGACCATGACGATGATGACCACGACCATGAGGACCACGACCATGAGGACCATGAGAACCGTGAGGACCATGAGGACCATGAGGACCATGAGGACCATGAGGACCATGAGGACCATGCTTATGTGGACCAGGGCCAGCAGGACATAGCTTTTGGGGACCATGCCTATGGTGATCATCATGGCCAACTGAGGGATGGGTTCCTTGAGGATGAGGTAGATCTGGTTCATCTCTGACAGGAGAATTTTCAGGACTAGAAAGGAGTCCCTCCTGTAGCCCCCCTTTAGGCTCTTTCTCTTCCAAAGGTGGGTGGGTTGGAGGTGGCCCTCTGTTCTCATGTGAATGGTGTTGGTGAGGAGGCCCTCGAAATCCATGACCCAAAGGTCCATGTGCTGAATGTGGGCCTCTAGGAGGATGGTGCCCACGCCTACCAAAATGACCATGATGCCAATGGTGCCATCTTCCACTGCTGAAATTTCTGGAGTCCTAGCAGGAAAGGACATAGGGATGATCAATTCAACTCTATTCCATCCCCTTTAATTCAATAAGCATTTCCCAGACTCTCAGGACTTCAATGGCCATCTAGTCCAACTTATACATGAAAGAAGAGTGAGAGAAATTGCCAGGAATCAGGAGAGGCCTCATGTAGAAGATCACTCCAGCTCAGCCTTGAAGGATGGGTGGAGGTAAGAATAGAAAGCATTCCAGGTGTGGGGGACAGGAGGTCAATGTTGACCCCCAAGACCAGCTAGTGGGCTGATTTGGTTGGAATATAGAGTGTGTGAAGGGAGGATGCTCAGTCCCATAATGCAAAGGGAGAAGCCAGGCACCATAAGTTCTGGTCTATACCTTGGTTCCCATCAGAACTCAGAACCTTTAAAACTCCATGAGGTGGGAATCATGAGGTCACCAGGATAGAGATGCCTCATTCCCTTCCCCTGAGCACATTTAGATGGCTCTCCTAGCTCAAGGGCATTTTCTAGGGAGCTGCCCCTCACATACCTCTAGTGTCTGACCATGGCAAGAGTATTGTTTAAGTACTAGGAGCATTAGTTCAAAAATAAAAATACCAGTTTGCATATTATTTTTGTCTTTTTACATAAATTTGCATATTAAGTTTGAGATCCCCACTATGTAGAAAAAAAATAAAATTGATTAGTGAAAACCCAAACTTCTAGAAATTATAATATGGGAAACACCAATGCTTCCTCCTCCCCACTTAGGATGTTCTCCTTCAGGGAAAGGGCTGTTTTTGCTCTTTCCCTATATTTCCAGGGCTTACTACAGTGCCTGGAAAACAGTAAGTGATTAATAAATGCTAGTTGGTTGTAAAGCTCTTGAAATAGTCGAGCCTTTGGGTGAAGGATCCATTAGCTGAAGATTTGGATTGAGAGCTGGAGGAATCCTTCTGGATGACTTCATCCAATTCCACCTTTCACAGAGACCGAACCAGAGGCTCAGAGAGAAGCAGCAGGCCCAAGCTCCCGTGTTCACTGGAAAGGTTTCGGGGTTACTGTGATCCTCTTAAAATGGTGACAGCAAAATGAAGGTTGGCTCCTTCAAGAAACAGAGGCCGAGGATGGCCTAGGTTGGGAGAACTCAGTGGGTGCCTCTCCCAGGAAGGGAAGATGGACAACAAAATGCCAGACAGATTACAGGAATGTCCAGAAAAAAGAAAGCCACTTCCACAAGCTCCTTCCTGCAGACATCCCCCAAAGCTGCATCTCCAGTCCTGACCTCTCTCTGAGCGCCAGGCTAACCTGCCCACGTGGATGGCAGGTAAAGGGCCTCAGGCTCCACCAGCCCTGTTATCCTTCACCCTTTCTGTCAATGGCCCCACTATCCACACTCTCTCCTCTCTGTCTCACTTCCAAACAGTCACCACGTCCTGTCCATTCCACCAGAGGTGGTGGAACTGACCCTGGAGATGGAGACAGAGAATCTAGTGGGGAATCCATGCTCTGCTACCTACTGGGTACTTAATGTCTCTGGGCCTCAATTCCTTCATCTACAAAATAAAGGGGTAGCCACTCTAGGTGACCCCTGAGGCTCCTTCCATCTCTAGATCTAGGATCATAGGACCCCCTTCACTTCTTCATGACTATCCCCCTACCACCCACTGGTATGCATCCTCCATTGGCTTCCCACAAAGTCTTCCCATCTCCTCTCTCTCCCTTGTCCAATCTGTCATTCAGAGTTGCTGCTAAATTAATTCTTGTTATGTGTAATTCTGGTCACGGCCCACCCCTGCTCACCAATTTTCATTGGATCCCTATTACCTCCTGAGTCAAGTCCTAACACCTTTGTCTGCCTCTCAAGGTGCTCCACCTTGGCACCATCCCATCTGTCCAGTAACAGACACAGAAGGAGACTGAGGTCTGAGAAGTGCATTAAAATCCTACTGGCATGACACTGTCTTGGACAAAGATAATTTAAGGCAAGGTACTTACCTCCTCATTGAAAATTTCGCAGTTTACAGTCAGATCATCTGGGTTGTTCAAGTCAGAATTCTCCACATTATATAGAAATTTTGCCCGACAAAATCCAAAGACCTGCAAACGAGAGAGAAACCTATGACTCTGGGGATGAGTCTTGGGTAAGTATCTGCTGGCAGGAGACTGTATATGGATGTATATGTGTGTGAGTGTGTGTGTGAATGCAAGTATCTGTGAAAGTGTGAATGTGAGAGTATTTGTGAGTGTATTATGAGAGTGAATATAAGTATGTGTGGATGAGTAGGGGGGATGAGTGTGTTTGAGTGTATGAGTGTGTGAGTATTGTGAATGTGTGAGTGTATGTGAGAGAGAATAGGTGTTTGTGAGAGTGTGTACATGAGTGTGTGAGTATATGTGAGAGTGTGTGTGTGAGTGTGAGTGTGTGACGATATGTGTGTGAGTGGGTGTGAGAGTGTGAGTGGGTATATACATGGCAATCTGACTTTTGTCCAGTGATCTGAGGTGATCACAGCCTAGAAACACAAGGTAATCTCACTGACAGTGATATGTGTTAGCTGCATGACCCTCAGTAAGTCAAGTTGCCCTTTTGTCCCTCAGTGTCCTATAAAGTGAAGGGACTCAATTGGGTGGCTTCCGAGGCCTCTTCTTGCTCTAAGTGTGTGGTCCTTGGTATTGGTAAGAACATCTGAATAGATGGGAAGGTGGCAGGGGGTGGAAGATAAGGGAGGTCAGGGCTCTATCCCCATCTCTGCCTTTAGTTGGCTGGGTGACCTTGGGTTGCATTCTTAATCATAATCAAAAATAAGCAGTGGGCTGGTCAGGTGAAGGGCTCTTTGCCCTTCAGTTCAATGTAACAAACATTACTTTGTGTTAGGCATTGGAGATACAAAGATCAAAATGAAACAACCCCTACCTTCAGGGAGTTTCCATTCTTTGGCACATAACATATACATACACACTCAAAGACAAAAATCTAACAAGTTCTACCCTTGAGGAGCTTCCATTCTACTGGGAAAGGTCTGGGGAAGAAACCATCTATAGAAAAGTGAGGGTAGCTACATTAAATGAAGCAAAGCGAGGGACAGTGTGCTGACAATGGGGAGCCTGAGGGGAACCAGTCACCAGCCTGGGGGAAATGGAGCTCTGAACATATTCTATTCCTGTGTTTCAAAAAGCATTTAGCTTAGCACCATGGCTAGTACCCAACAGTCGCATTATCCATGCTTTTTGTTTCTAGTTCTCAAGCTAGAATGACACTCCCGAGGAGTCCAGGAGCTAGGGGAGCCTGGGGCAGGGTTGGGGTCAGTATGGGAATCTGAAGGGAGCCAGAATGAGTCTGGTCAGGGCTCTCCTGACTCCTCTGAGAAATCAGCCATAGCCCAGGGTTACACTAGGCACTGAGCTTAGGCATGGAGAGGGCTGCCTCTTCCTCTCTACCCTCACTGGTATGTTGTCTTCCAATTAAAATGGAAGCTTTTCCAGGGCAGGGACTTTCTTTTGCTTCTTCACCAGTGTTATACTCAGTGCCTGGCATATAGTAAGTGCTTAATTAACGCCTATTGCCTGCCTGACCACTGAGGCAGAACCAAAAAGACTCAACAACCGTCTCATGATTCACTTTTCCCACATGGAAAACTGGAACTGTGTTGGCCACCAGCCAGGGTGAAGAGGCAATGGGGAACTTGGTTGCTTCCTCTGGCTGGTTGTGGCCCAGGGAGGAAGGCTCCTGAAGAGGTTCCTTTTCCTTCAGTGGCTGAGACTATACATGGCTTATTCCTCTAGAGAGCTAATTCCTGACTGTCCCTGGACAGATAATATGCTACAGATGGTGCTCAGGAGAGCAAGGGACCAGAGTTGCTGTCACTCCCTCTCTTGACCTGCCTGGAAGCTTTCAGAACCTCAGTGTGGCAAGAGATCACAGGTGTTATTCAGTCCAACTGGTTCCAGAACAGAAATCACCTCTGCAACATCTTGGGCAAGGGGGCATCCAGACACTGCCTGCAAACTCCCAGTGAGAGCCAACCCCTCCCCTGGGGAGTCTGCTCCCACACTTATGGACAGCTCCCAGTGATGGGAGGTGTTCCTCTCTCCGGGGCCAGGCAGAAAGGGCTGATTTCCCCTTTTCCATGATAGCCCTCAAGGACCCATCATAGGCTTCTAGATCTAGAGCTGAAAGGGGCCTCAGAGGTCATCATCTAGTTCAATCCCCCCATTTTACAGGCAAGGAAACTGAGAGCTAGAAAGAAGTGACCCCCAAGATCCTAATAGGTACTAAGCATCAGAAAGAAGATTTGAACCCAACCCCCCTGACTCCTGAGCCAATGATCTTTCAGAGCTCTCTCGGGTGCCTCTAAGTCCTCTCTCATTAGGGCTGCATGTTACCAGAAAGGAGTCAGTGGTCCTGAGTCAGTGCCTTCTCTGCTCCTGCTTGACCCTCCTCTGGCCCCTGCCCCCCTCCAGGAAAGCAGAACTCCCTGAGGAAATATAGCAGAGGTCTTGGGCACACAGGGAGCTGAGTAGGCTCCCAAGTAGCAGCTGACTGGTATTCCTGGCTACTCACCTCAAAGCCAGAAAGTGAGAATCAGAACTTTGGGGAACAAATCTGTAAAACTAGAGTGCTCTAGAAACAAGACGTGGTGTCCTGACTGTGCACGGAGAAAAGCTTCCCAGAGCAAGGAAGCAGAATCAGCTGCAATCACAAGGTCTTGATTGATGGCACTGGGTATCGATGATATCAAAATGATATAACTCAGATGGATATGAATAGATTTATGTTATGTACATTGTATGTATAATATGTGTGTAATGTTATTTTACGTGTGCATATGTATATACGTGTATATGTATATACATGTGTGTATATATGTATATATACACATGCACATATTGTTTTAAGTTCTGTATAGCATTTTACAAAATTATATCGTTTGAAGCTTACAACAACCCAAAGAAGTAGGCGTGATTATCATCATCTCCATTTTATAAATGAGGAAACTGAGGCAAACCAGTTAAGTGACTTGCCCAGGGTCACACAGCTTATGAGAGTCTGAAGTGGGATTCAAACTCAGGTGGTCTTGACTCCCCTTCTGGTGCTATATTCACTGCATTACCTCAATCCATCCCTAAAGACACACACACACACACACACACACACACATTATAGACACACTCACATAGGTACATTTATTAATATATATGCACTTTAAGATGTACATGTCTCCCCAATAGAATTAAAGCTCTGTGAGGGCAGGGACTGCTCTATTCTTGTCTGTGTATCCTGGGCTCCCAGCACAGTGCCTGGCACATAGTGGGTGCTTAACAAATTTTTGACGATGGGTTAACTGATGTCAGGCAAATAGACCTCTCCCTCTCTCTCTTCCTCCTCTCTGTCTCTCTCTCTTCCTCCTCTCTGTCTCTCTCTCTTCCTCCTCTCTGTCTCTCTCTGTCTGTCTCTGTCTCTCTATCTCTATCTCGTCTCTCCCTCTCTCCTCTTCTCTGCCTCTCTCTCTCCTTCCTTTCTCACGCCCCACGCCCCTCCCCGCCCACATATTCGAGCAAGGCCAGAGATATGCATAAAAGCATGCTCATCTACAACACTCCCACAAGAACACGCGTGCGCATACACCACCACAGAGTGCACAACCGCGCGTCCCACTTGTGCGTACACATACATGCAAATACACTTGCATTCTCAATCTAACAAGTACATACTATATGCAAATGAGAGATACCGTGGCAGACAGATCTGGGTTCGAGTTTCACCTCTGACACATACTGACTGTGTGACCCTGGCAAGTCATTGTTCTTCCCAAGGCATTAGGCAGCTCTTTTGAAATGTAAGTTGCAGAGAAAAGGCTGACCTGCGACGGCGAAGGGAACTTCCTCACCTGGGAGTTCCCTTTTGCGGTGGCAACAAAAGAGTTCTACCCTCACCAAGACAGACCGTTGACACGATTTAGAAAAGCAAACTGTTTCTGAGTAACTGGGAAGTGGAGAGGAAGAGGCAGGGGCAGAGCTGGAAGTCCTCTTCTCTTCCCGTGTAAAGACTTCTCATCCACTTACCGGACAGCTCCGGAAAAAGTGAGGAGGCGGAGGCGGAGGCGGGGCGTCTGGCCTGAAGAAGTGAGGGGGCGGGGGCGGAGGCGGGGCTTCTGCTGAGTGGTTCGTTATGCTAAAATCCAGGTACAAAGCGGTTCTTTCTCCTCCCCTCTGAAAGGGAGACACCACGTGAGCTCCAGGAAAGCAAACCGAGGTAGCTTAGTAACCCATCCTTCAAATCATATCTAGTACCCATAAATTCCAAACACACCCGTGTCTCCTCGGAATGCGGGGCCACATGGACCCCTGGCTCCGTCCTCTTCCCTTTCCAGATCCCCCTCCCCTTCCTTGGTTCTGGGCATTAAAATGTTTGCCAATAAGGTAATTCCTTCATGTGAACTGCCCAATGCTTCTTGGCTGACTGAATGCCTGCACGCGGCCCCAATTTAAAGATTCATTCCTGAGAGCTCACCCAGGGCTGGTCTGGGACCCTCGTGGCCATTCAGCCAGCCCATCCCTAACCAAGAATCCCTTCTCCAAGATCTCCAACAAACAGTCATCTGCCTCTACTTGAAGCCTTTGAGTAAGGAGAGCCCATCTCACTTTTAAACATTTAAATGATTAAGAAGCCTCCTTTTCCAGGCCCCGCTCATTGCTGCTGTGTGTGGCAGCCATTCGCATTTTTAGAAACAGCTCTCATATATCCCCTGAGCTTTCTCTTCTCCAAACTAAACATCCCCAGCTCCTTCAACCCATCTTTGTCCTCAATTTCCTCATCTTCACTCAGACATGCTCCAGCTTCCTGAGACATGGGACCCAGAGCTAAACCCAGTGCTCCAAATGTGCCCAGGACAGAGGACAGAGAGATCAGTAGCACTGCCTTGTCCTGGACACTCTTTGAATGCAGCTTAAAATTAATTTAATGGGAGGGGCTCCTATGTAACAATGGTAGCCCACATTGAGCTTGTGGTCCACTGGGATCCCACATCTATTCTTTTTTTTTTTTGGAGGGCGGAAGGCAAGGCAATTGGGTTTAAGTGACATGCCCAAGGTCACACAGCTAGTATGTCAAGTATCTGAGGTTGGATTTGAATTCAGGTCCTCCTGACTCCATGGCCTGTGCTCTGCTCACTGGGCCACCCAGCTTCCCCCCATATCTATTCTACAGAATTTTTAGCCTTGATCTTTCTCTGCTCCCTGCTACCATCTTGTACTTTTGAAGTTAATTTTTTAAATCCAAGTCTCTCACATGTAACCCTATTATATTTCATCTTATTATATCTGCACCCATCTTTCTATCCTGTCTATCTTTTGGGATTCTGACTGTTAGCCAGCATTTTAGATTTTTCTCCCAGCTTTGTGTCATCTGTATTCTTCTAGCAGGCCACACCCACATAGAAGATATTACATCTACTGATTTTGCACCCTACCCTTTGGTCCTTCTCAACACCGGAGCTTTATTCAGAGGCTTCTTGCAGACTCACCGCTTCTATAGCTCTCTCGACTTTGACCACCTGGAAAGAGATGGCATTGGCATCGCCCTCCTGGTACTGCTTGAGGGCTTTCTCTGCCTGCTGCTTATATTGTTCTGGATTTTCAAAGTAGTCAATAAGCACAGGCCCAGCGATGGGGTCAAACAGTGCAGAAGAAACTGTGAAAATAAGAAGGATCCCAACAATGTAAATAGAAAGAATAACCACAAAAATAGAAATGTAATTATAGAATAACCAAAAAAAGTATGAGAAACACCTCCCTCTCTTCTTTGCAGAAGTGGGGGAGCCCTAAGCAGGTGGAGAGCAGCACGTACAGATCAATCTGGTTGTTAATTTCACTTACTTCCTCAACCTTTATTTTTTGTAATTAGGAGTGGTTCTCCAGGTGGAGGAGAGGGATAGATACATATAGGTGATATAAAAACAATAAACATCATTTTCAAATTCTCCACTAGGTAGGACAGCCATAGTGAGATGTGTGTGCCTCTCCCATGACACCCTGAAGTGCCTTCAACAGTGGTAAGAAAGTTTAGAAGACAGGAAGGTTTGGGTTAGAAGCCTGTTTTGGACACATTGCATATGAGATGCCTATGGGACATCTGACCTGAAATGTCCAAAAGGTAGATCGTATTTGGGCAACTCAGGAGAGCTGAATCTATAAATTTGGGGAATCATCTGCATAGATATGATCATTAAACTTGTGCAAACTAATGATTTTACCAACTTAGGATAGGGGGAAAAAAGAGAGGCTAGAACAGAGTCTTGGGGGACACCCAAAGTTTGCAGGCATGATGTGGATGGTCTCACTCAGGCAGCTGCAAGTGTTAAGTCATAGTTAAGTCAGAAACAGCAATCTTATGCAATTGTGAAGAAGCCAATATGACACAGACTCCTACCATTCCCTAACCCAGAAATCTGGACTGACCCAGTGAAGGGAATCAGAGTGGCTATTCACATCATCAAAGGTCTCTGCCCCCTCCTTCTTTGCAAAGGCCACCGCTGAATTATCACTCTGAACAATGAAATTTCCTGGTATTAGATTCCACTCTGAAAGTCCATGGAAACACACAGAGCTATGTCCACTGCTGAACCCATTTTTCAGGGATCCTGAGCCTGGCACCCAGCATCTCTAACCTTGGTCTCTCTATCTCTGTCACTCTCTCTGTCTCTTTCCATATCTCCGTTTGTCTGTCTGTCTCTATCCGACTGTCCCTCTCTGTCTCTGCCTTTGTCTCTCTCTGTCTCTGTCTCTCCCTGTCTCTTTCTCTGTCTCTCTCTCTGTGTCTCTCTGTCTCTGTCTCTCTCTGTGTCTCTGCGTCTCTCTCTTTCCCTGTCTCTCTCCCTGTCTCTGTCTCTCTCTTCCCCCCTCCCCTCCGCCCCTGCACCTTGGTGATTCTGACTCACAGTCTCCTTTCTCTTAACCCAACAATCACAAATCTGAACTATATTAGAAGATTCCATCAGACGAAGGCCAGGAGCTGTCCATTGTGCTGCTCTCTCCATCAGTCCCCCTCCCTCTCTGGCACACTTCCATGGCTTCCTCAGGTCTTTCCTCTCCTAAAGCATAAGCTGCCTGTTCTGCTCCCCTCACCAATAACCTCTGGAGCTTTCCTATTATCTCTAGGATCAAATACAAATTCCTCTGGCATTCAAAGCTCTTCACAACCTGGCCCCAACACACCTTTCTAAAATCATTACACCGTGCACTTGCCATTCTCGATGATCCAACCAAACTGCCCTCCTTACTGCTGCTCCTGCATGACATTTTGCCTCCTACTTCCACGCCTTTGTACTCACTGTTTCCCATGACTGGTATGCCCTCCCTCCCTTGGGATCTCTAGGTTCTTCAAGACAGCTCAAACAGCACCTTTTCTGATCCTGCCCATAAACTGCCTTGCATTTATTTTGTACTTACTCCTACATGCACTTTTGTCCTAGATAGGATGTAAGCTCCCTGAGGCAGTTATTGTTTCACTTTTGTCTTTGTGCCCAAGTGCCTGGCACGTAGAAAGCACTCAATAAATGCTTATTGATTGGTCGATGGTCCTTATTAGTGTGTCCAGTTTTCATGACTGGATTTCAAAGAAAGCATGAAAGACATCGAAAGAGTCTAAAAGAGTGACCTCAGTACTTTCAGAAGAGACAGCTGAAGAGTGAAAACAAACAGAGTTGGAATCTGGAGGAGCAGGCCAGTGGGAAACTTTGAGAGCACAGGACCCCAGCAGCTCCTGGGAGACAGGAGGTTGTTGGAGGGATGGTTAGGTTCCTGGCTGTGAGAGCCACTGATGAGAATAGACTAAGCTCTGCCCAGAGTGGTTCCAAGAAGCCTATCTCAAACAGAAGGTGGGAGCTCCTAGGAAAGAAGCAGGGCCTCCTCATGATCTTGTGGTGCCATCAGGTCATCACCTCCTGTAAGAACATGCCTTTGTGATTTACAGATAATCACAGGAAAATTTGAAAATAAGTTCAGAAGCATCTTGTTAGTTTAAAAAGGACAATACTCATATCTACTTATACAACATATGTGTTGGCTGTAATGGCTTTTCCTAGACTTGTAATGGGAAGAGAATGACCATGAACCTGGTTGTGCCTGACCAGAGGAGAAAGTGAAAGAAGGATCTTATAATAGAGAGGCAGGGGGTGTGGTGGATAGAGCACTAGGCTTGGGAACAGGAAGGTCTGGGTTTGAATCCTGTCTGTGATCTATGCTGGCTCTCTGACTACTTCATGGAATCTCTGTGGGCCTCATTTCCTCACCTTTAAAGTGAGGAAACTGGACTTTCTAGCCTTAAACCTATTGTCTTTAATGCAAATTGTTGGCTAACTATCCAATTTTTATTAATTGAATCTCAGGGAAGATTTTCTGACTTGAAGGAATCCAACAGCAAGTCTGGGGTTGATTTTTATCTTTTTAGTGAAGGTGCTTGTGCACATGTGTGTATGTGTGTGTGTGTCTATCTGTGTGTGTGTGTGTGTGTGTGTGTGTGTGTGTGTAGTTTATCTAGTCGTTCATTCAGCTTTTCCTCCATCTGAGCTTTTCTTTGTGGAAGAGGTTCGTTCCCCTCTTCCCCCTCCATCCAGAGTGTGGAGATCAGGGAGAAGCCTGAGATCACATTGAATCCTATCCACCCCCTGCACACCAGGGAGCCCTCAGCACATACCAGAGCTTGTCGTGCAGTTGAACTCAAACACCTTAGTCAGCTCCGGCTCACAAGAAGTATTTGGGTGGGTGACAGCCACCACTTTGCATTTCCCAATGACCTGGAAGAAGGAAAAAATCAGTTTTTTTTTCCTTGGGTGTCCTGCCTTCTTCAGGATTAGAGGCAAAGATAGGGTGCTCCCTGTGACCCTGGAAAGGAGTCACTTCCCTGGTTAGGCTTTAAGTCAAAGTGGCCCCATTAAGGCTCTCTTCTATGCCTTCCTTAGCTGGGTGACCCTAGACTCAGCCTCAGTTTCCTCATCTGTAAAATGGGAAAAACAGTAGCCCCATATCTTCCAGGTTGTTGTGAGGATCAAGTGAGACAAAATATATAAAATGAATGACAGCTATTACTACAGCTAAACTTCCTGTGAAGTCAGAATAGATCTCCCAAGGTTTTTACAAATGTGAAAGATTTCTTGAGAGCTATTAGGGAGGGAGGGAACAAGGATTTATTTGTTAAGCACCTACTATGTGCACAGAACTGTGTTAAGCACCTTACAAATGCAATCTTCTTCGATCTTCACAATAATCCTGAGAGGTGGATGTTATTATCATCACTGGAAACTGAGGCAAACAGAAGTTAATTGCCTTAATCAAAGTCACTCAGCTAATAAGTGTCTGAGGCTGAATATGTCCAGGGCTTCCTGTATCTAGTCCCAGCTGCCTTCCTGACTGAGCCATCCAGCTGCCTCTAGACAGGGTGTGTGAGGGAGCCAGCTTGAACTGGATGTTGGGACCTGATTGTTAAATTTTCATTGCAAGCATTTACAACTCAGAAATCCCTACAAATCAAGGCTTAATTTATTGTTTCATTGATTATCTAGACTTAAGAAAATGATGCAGAAAATGCTAATAATTCAGCCTAAATTTAAAAGTGTGTCCTGCGTATATTTGGAAGTGGGGTAGAGTTGGTTGTTAAACATTTACGAGAACATCACTGATTATAAGGAACCACGCAGAAGATACAAGCTGCAGCCTCAAACATTTTCAAAAGGAAGTTTAGCCTGAACATAACTGTTTTTCTTTCTGAAAATAAAATTTCAAATTTAAAGGAATGAACTTGTGTTGATGGGTGTACACAGTGAGGGGTGTGCTCATAAATATTTAACAACTAGGTCTCCAAACACACACTTCTAAGTTTAAACAATATTATTAACATTTTCTCCATCACTTATTTAAAGTCTAGACAATCAAAACAATCAATCAATACCTGATTTGTAGCACTTGTCAATTTCCAAGGTGTAAATGCTTCCCCTGAATGTTTAACAATGGGCTTTCCCAAGCTGGGAGCTGGCTCCAGGATACCCTTGGATGCAGCCTTGAGAAGAAGACCATGGTCCTCCCTTATGAATCTATGGTTGAGATCATTACATGATAGACTTCCCAAGTGACAGAGGGTAGTCTTGGCACTAAGACTTGTGGACCATGGGGTGCCTGGGGCAAGGTGGGAAGCCTCAGAAGCTTTTAGGCCAGTGGAATCCAGGCTGTGACTGAAATGGAGGGACCTGGGACCTGGGACCTGGGACCGCTACTTCCTTCTCCCTCTTCCTTCTAGGATCTTGACATGGTGGAAGGTCTAGGAGCTGATTGCCCCATGTTGAATGGAGGACTTTCCATCCAACCCACGGAGAGACAAAGAAGAAGGACCAGAGGGGGATCATCAGGGCTTTTTTCTCTGTTGTTCTCACACATTATTAGGCAAAAGAGACTGCCAGGGAATGTTTGAGTGCCCTCAAAAGGCGAGGATGATAAGTATCAACCTTGTCTACTTACAGTTTCAGTGACCCATCTGTCATCTTTTGATTGGCAATCCTCCACAGGTTTCCTAGACAGGACAGAGCAGTCTGATTCTATCACATCCAGGACCAAATAGTGGACAACTGCAGACTCCTGAGGAGAGATGAGAAAGTGCATCTTTTAACAAATTCAATTGGATCCAATCCCACAAGCATTTATTAAGTGCCTACTATGTGCTAGACAGTAGACAAAGCACTGGGAATAAAAAGACAAGAGACTGGAATAGTCCTTGCCCTGAAGAAGCTTATATTTTATCGGGGGAGACAATTAATCAAGCAATAAGCATTTGTCAAGCACCCACTGTATACTGTATGCCACAGGATGTGCTAGGTACTAGAGAAACAAAGACAAAAATCAAACAGTCCCTGTCCTCAAGAAGCTTGCATTTTGTTAGGGGAGACAGTCAATCGATAAGCACTTATTAAGTGCTTACTGTGTACCAAGTATTATTCAAGACCCTGGGGATCTACAGATGATTTTAAAAATCCCTTCCCTCAAGGAGTTTATATTCTTCTGGAAAATCACTGATATTTATAGAGAGTTTTAATTTTTTATTTCATTTTCAATTTATGGAATAAAACAAGCATTTCCATAACATGATACAACACAAAAAAAGTGATTGCACATGAAACTGCAAATCTATTATGTACAACCTTGGGAGATGGGTAGTAAAGTAGGATTATGGCCATTTTACTGTTAAAGAAAATTAGGCTTGCTTTGTGATAATGGGAGAAAACTCATGTCTCCTACCCAGTTTCTTACTCCTGGGGGCCACGTGCCTTCTCAAATTCACTCCTTTGTGCTCATTTGTGCCAGAGCCTTAGAAAAGATTCTACCACAGGGTTCTTAACCATGTTTTTGTCATGGACCCTTTGGTAGCCTGATGGAGGCCTTTTCAGGATGATGCTTAATGCCCAAATTCATAATTAAAGAAAAGATTACATTTGCTAGAAGTTAGTGAAAATAAAGATGCCATTTCTCCCCGCCAAGTTCACAGACCCCCTAAAAACTTCAGGGGCTTAGAGGGCCCCAGGTTAAGAACTCCTCCTCCCAAATAAAGGAAGAGACTCACAAGATGGAGTGAAGGAGTCAGTGGCTTAACGCCGGTTTTTGCTGCATCACACTTTCCCAGGGCCTGCCTGGGCCTGAACTTGGGCCACCCCCAGGCCTCTACCCAAACCTCTAGATGCTAAGGCCTTTCCTTCAAATCAGCGCTGTATAGGGGAGAAATTCCTCCCCTTTTTAGTCATGCACCTGTTTGGCACCCTGGTGAGCACCTTCTTATGGAGCCCTTCTTAAAATTGAGATCTTAAATGCATAAAAGAGAAGTCTTGGGATTACAAAAGAAACCAAAGATTAATGAAAATAAACATGTGATTTATCTTCCACCCAAATTCACAGACTCCAGGATGTATCCATTTGAATCAAATTTATAGGAATACAAGTCATTCTCTAAATGATAAATAGTCAAAGGATATGAACAGACAGTTTGCAGAGGAAGAAATTAAAGATATCTATAGTTACATGAAAAAATGCTCTAAATCAATATTGATTAGAGAAATGCAAATCAAAACAACTCTTAGATACTGCATCTCTCCTATCAGATTGGCTAACATGATAAAACAAGAAAATCATAAATGTTGGAGAAGATGTGGGAAAATAGGAACACTGTTGTTGGTGGAGTTGTGAACTGACCCAGCCATAGCCATTCTGGAGAACAATTTGGAACTATACCCAAAGAGCTATAAAAATGTGCATACTCTTTAACCTAGCAATATCACTTCTAAATCTGCATCTCAAAGAGATCACACAAGTGGGAAAGGGACCCATATGTACAAAAATATTTATAGCAGCTCTTTTTGTGGTGGCAAAGAATTGGAAATTGAAGGGATGCCCATCAATCAGGGAATGGCTAAACAAGGTGTGATATATGGAGGTAATGGAATATTATTGTGCTACAAGAAATGAGGAGTAGATGGACTTCATAATAACCTGGAAAGGCGTGATCTGATACTGAGTGAGGGCAGCAGAAACAGGAGAATATTATACGTGGTTACAGACACACAGTATCTGTGATGACTAACTTTGATAGACTTGGCTCTTCTCAGCAATGCAAGGTTCAAAGATAGCTCCAAAGGACTCATGATAGAAAAAGCTATCCACGTCCAGAGAAAGAATTACGGAGTCTGAATGCAGATTGAGGCAAACTATTTACTCTTTTTTCCTTCTTTTTTGGTTTTGTTTCTTCTTTCTCATAATTCATTCCACTGGTTATAATTCTTCTTTACAACTTGACTATTGTGTAAATAAGTTTAATGTAAAGGTATGTAGAACCTGTATTGGATTACATGCTGTCTTGGGAGGAAGGAGAGAGGAGAAAGAGGGGGAGAAAATTTGAAACTCAAAAATTTGTGTAACTGAGTGTTGTAAACCAAAAATAAAAAAATAAAAATATTTAAAGGAAAAAAGATGTATCCATGGATGCTTTGGTGGTGGAGGGTGGGGTGGGGTCCTGTCACCTCAGGTTAAGAACTTCTGATATCATGTAAAGAGAACTAGATTTAGAGGGAGAAAGATCTGAGTTTGAGCCACATTTTGATTCTGACAAATAATCTATTTTCTCTGAGCCTCCATTCCCTCATCTGGAAAATCAGGACTATAATACCATTAGCTAACACTAATACCCTTCTAGGTATAATTATTATGAGGCCCAAAGGAAATCATGTCTACAAGGTAAACCTTAAAATATTATACAAATATTATTTTACTAGTGTAAATGCTGACCTGCAATAAACGTTGATTGACTAATATTTAAACAAATGTTGATAACAAACAATGATTTGAAGGCCGAAAAGTTACTAAATCGTCCTTGCCCTTTGATCTAGCCATCCCATCAAAGCATATACAAAAAGGTCAAGGACAGAAGAAAGGCCCCACACTTAACCAAATCTTCTCAGCTGTACTTTTTGTGGTAGCAAAGCACAAGAAACAATCAACTAGGTACAATGAATATAACAGAATATTTCTGCACCATTAGGAAAAAGCAAATGTGAAGAATTCAGAGAAACATGTAAAGAGCTCTCTGGGCCTCAGTTTCCTCACCTGTAAAATGAAGGAGTTGATGTAAGAGGCTTTTGAGGTACCTTCTAGCTTGAGAGCTATCAGCCTCTTGCTTGTGGAAAGTGATGGAAGGCCAAGAAACTGAGCCAATAGAATGCATGACTACAATGACATGAACCTAGATAATGCAAGAAGGCAACTAGGTCTGATGCCACAGGCAATGGCACTACCAAGATATTCTTTGAGTTTCATCATGACCTTTCTGGGTGACTCAGTTTCCTCACCTAGAAGTCCTCTGTATCAATGAGGCCACAGGTCCAGTCTTTTTGCCCCTTTACTAGGCTAAATGTAATTACCATTCCTCAAGTAACTGAATTGGAAGAAGTGGTGGTACTCAGTGTTCAGAGCCACTCTTCCACCCTACACACACACACACACACACACCACCCTCCAGGATGCATGACTGAGAACGGCTCAGTTCCCAGCTTTGTCTTTAGGACCATTCCTCACCTCTTCGTGAACATCAGTGTGGGCATCGGCAACGCGCAACAGCTGGAATTTGTAGCCTTCCCTTCTCCTTTCATTGATCAGATTCAGGATTTCCACAGCCTTGGGCTCAGCTTCCTCACAATCTGCAGGACTCAATGAGAATGAAGGCACTGCTGAGGCCAGGAGGAGCAGCAGGATCGCTGGTGCCCACATCGTGTCAAAGCATGGAAACCCTCCTCTTGCTATGGGCTACACAGGCAAGAGATGTCGGGCAGAATTTATAGGACAATCTCTTACAATAAAAACAAATCCAGTGGATTCCTATGAAAAGGGACACTTTTGTACATTTCAGTTGCGTAATCCGGATGTCACCTTGAACCCTGGTTAAGATAGGAGAGAGCCAGTAAATGATTAGTTATTTTGGAAGCAAAAGTGGAGACTCATCAGTGCGGGGGTGTCCAGCACAATTTATGAGACCATCTCTTAGAATTAAAAACAAATCTGGTGGATTCCTATAAAAGGGGTACTTTTTGTTCATTTCAGTTATATAATCTTGGATATCACCTTGACCCCTGGTTAAGATTGGGGAGAGCTAGTAAATGATTAATTATTTTTGGAGGCAAAAATGGAGACCCATTGTCAGTGTTGGGGTGAAATTATTTCATGGCTTCAATTTATATACTTCTCGTAGATAGTGTTAGAGAGGGAATCTTAAAAAAGCAAAGCAAAAGTCATTAAGCAACTGGATCTGCTCACTAACAGGGCCCCTTATTGGATAAAGGTGAGTGTAGAGGGCACAGTGGGGCTTCTCAGATTTTATCTGCTCGTGGCATGATCATCGGCATTGGCAACACCACAGAGAGTTGGGAGTTCACGCATGCACCGCTACTCTTTCACATGAACAGTTTGTTGTGGCCCTGGATGCCCTTGTGACTGCTGGGCCTGATACATGTTTATGTTTGTGTATATGTGCAATAGGTAAGTATTATTTTTGAATACTGTACTTGTGGCATATGCTGGGAAAGTAAAATATTAAGTGAAATTGTTTAGATTTTTTTATCTGAAATAAAATAACATCCCAAATTTCCTGGCACACTGGTGATCTTCAGCCAGCCTTTGAAAGTCACCGGCATAGAGGGTCAACTAGAGGGTCTGATCAACCTGATGAATGTCCAAAGCTGTAAGATCTGAGTGGATGCAGGGCTCGTGAGATGTCCCCAGCCCTCTCAATGAGATACTGAGAGTCTGCTTTATTGCATTAAAGCTGGGACAGCTGTGCCCTTTCTGCTACCTGTGATAGGGAGAAGTGTAAGAACTCAATTAGAGAGGATCCTGAAGTAGGAGAGAGAAAGAGGTAAGAGCTCACAGAGGCGTCTGATCCAATTCAATTCAGCCACCGATTATGGAGGTCTTACTATGTGCTGGGAATGAGGGGTTCAAAGATGA
Source organism: Phalanger gymnotis (assembly GCA_028646595.1). Classification (NCBI taxonomy): domain Eukaryota; kingdom Metazoa; phylum Chordata; class Mammalia; order Diprotodontia; family Phalangeridae; genus Phalanger; species Phalanger gymnotis. The sequence goes on along the minus strand of CM053626.1, from coordinate 9,548,844 downwards.
GATGAAGAGTCTGCCTCCAAAGGCCTCAGATTTGATTGGTATTGCCACACACACATTGAAGTAAGGACAGCATTATTTGAGGAATGTACTAACAGCTAAGGAAAATACAGAGGGTAGGGAGCACCGCAGCGAAGTAGACTTGGAGTCAGAGAGACCCGAGTTCAAATCCAGCCTCAGACTTTTACTAGCTGTGTGATCCTGGGCAAGTCACTCAACCTCTGTTTGCCTTAGTTTCCTCAACTGTAAAACGGAAATAATAAGAGGATGTATCCAGTATTGCTGTATTGATCGGATGAGCTATCTGTGAAGGGTTTACCATGGTGTCTGACACACAGTAGGTGCTACATAAATGCTTATTCCTTTTCTCCATTTCCTCCCCCACCATTGGGGTTGACCCATGAGCTAAACCGTGAAAGAAGCTAAGGATGCTAAATGGTAGAGGTGAGGGAGAGGGATTCCAGGCGTGAGGTTCAGCCTCTGCGAAGCCAGGGAGAGGAGATGGGCAGTAGCAAGGAAGGCAGCATGGCTAGAATGCTATGGAAACCTTGAGAGCTACTGGAGTCAGTTGGCGAAGGGCATTCAATGCCAAGATAAAGTTGGCACTTGATGTAGGTGTGTTCAATGACCTGTTTTACGATATAGAACTAGGCATCCTGTCAAGGACAATTCTTGTTCTAAGAAAAGTTACTTGAATAGGGTTAAGTTGAGAACTCAAACACAACCTCCTCCTCTTCCTTCTCCTCCTCTTTCTTCTCCTCTTCTTCTTTCTCCTCCTCTTCTTTCTTTTCCTCCTTCTCCTCCTCCTTCGCCTCTTCCTCTTCTTTCTCCCTCTCTTCCTCCTCCTCCTTCTCCTCCTTTTCCTCCTCCTATTCCTCCACTCTTCCTCTTCTTCCTCTGTCTCCTAGCCCTGGCAGTAAAATACAAAAGTCATCTATCTCTGAATCTTGGCTTAATCCTCTTTCTTATATTTTATGGGAGACTCATAAATATCCTTGGCTATTGGCAAGGCAAATAGCAAGCAAAGTGCCTTCAGATGCTGTTGGAGAAGCTGCCCTTAGGCTGGGGGTGGGAGGTGGCACCTGTTTCCCAGGTGATAAGCTTGATGATTGCTGTGCTGCTAAAGCACCAGAACCCTAAAGAGACAAGTAAAATTAATTGAAATAATTAATAGCTTCGGTAAACTTGCAGGATGTACAATAAACCCACACAAAACATCAGCATTTCTACATAATTCCAACAAAACCCAAAAATAAAAGATAGAGAAGTTCCATTTAAAATTACTACTGGGGGCATAAAATACTCGCAAGTCTGCCTGCCAAGATCCCCATAAGAACTATATAAATACAACTACGAACCACTGTTTATAGAAATACCAGCCAAAATAACGGGGCAAATATTAACTGCTCATGGGTGGAATGAGTCAATATAATAAAAATGTCAATGTTACATAAATTACTTATCTTATTCAATACTATGCTAATCAAACTATGAACAGATTACTTTGTAGAACTAGAAAAAATAACAGAATTCCTAGGGAGGTCAAAATGTAAAGTATCTCAAGGAAAATAATGAAAAAAGTAGAACAAAAATACCTAACGATGTTGGATCTTAAACTGTGCTTCAAAGCAGTAATCCCAAAATATTTTCGTACTGGCTAATAAAACAGTCAGATGGCTAGGTGGTGCAGTGGGCAGAGCTCCAGACCTGGAGTTAGGAAGACTCTTCTTCCTGAGTTCCAATCCAGTATCAGCCACTTACTAGCTGTGTGACCTTGGCCAAGTCACTTAACCCTGTTTGCCTCAGTTTCCTTATCTGTAAAATGAGCTAGAGGAGGAAATAGCAAAGCACCCCAGTATCTTTGCCAAGAAAACCCTGAATGCGGTCATGAAAAGTCAGACATGACTGAACAACAAAAAATAGATCGATCAGTGGAATAGATTACTAGCTAACCATCATAGGGAAACAAATCTAGTTCTCTAAAGTTTAAAAAAGTTAAAAGACCCCAGCTACTTAGATAAGGACTCACTCTTGGATAAACAAAAAAAACTGCTGGGGAAATTGAAAAGCAATTTAGAAGAAATTAGATTTAGACCAACATCTCATACCTTGTACCAAAATAAGTTTCAAATGGATATGTGACCTAGATATAAAAGACAAAGAAATTGGAGAAACTAGGAAGAAATTACCTATTAGATCTTTAGTTAGAAAAAAGTTCATGAGAGATAGAAGGGACCACGGAAGATAGCACAGTTTATTTTGATTACATAATATTATAGTCTTCACACAACTGAATCCAATGAAGCTAAGAATAAAAGGGAATTGATTAGGAACAAAATCTGTGCAGCAAGTTTCTCTGACAATGTCTCATTTCTAAGATATATGAGGAAATGACTCGTTAATAGGAGCTATTGCTCAAATGATACGATATCTAAGGATATGAGCAGTCAGTACTTAAGAGAAGAAACCCAAGCTGTCTATAGTCATATGTAGCTGTCATATAGTCATATGAAGAAAAAAATGCTCCAAATTGCTAGTTATAGGGTAATGGAGTTTAAAGCTGTTCTGATGTTCTGCCTCACACTGTGTCACACAGAGGGGTGAGGAGAGAGAGAGAGAGAGAGAGAGAGAGAGAGAGAGAGAGAGAGAGAGATTGGCAACAAATAACAAAAAAGAAAATAATAAAGGTTGGGGTTGGGGGAAAGATGTGGGAAAACAGAAACAGTGATGCATAGTTAGTGAACTTGAGAATGGGTTCAACCATTCTGGAAAGGAATTTGGAATTATACACAAAGAAGTACTAAATCGTTCATTGTGTGAAGCAGTCTTAAAAGCTTTAGAGAAAGAATATGAAGTCATGGATAGAAAGTCACTCTTGGCATCAGGAAGACCTGGGTTCCAGCCACATTTACCTAATTATGATTACCTCCAAATACCCCTCATCATCAGTCAATTAACAGGTATTAATGAAAGTCTTTCTGGATGCCATGACACTATGTTGGGCATCGGGGATCCAAATACAAATAACGAAACTCTCTGTTCATCAGAAGGTTATATGTTATTGAAGGAGGCAATAAGCAATTTTAAAGTGCATGCAGCATAAATGTAAAGTCAGTAAATGCAAGTATATCATGTCATTAAATACAAGGTAGTTTGAGAAGGAAGACACTGGAGCTGCCAGAGGATGGGCTGGAGTGAGCAGAGGCTTGACATGGGGAGATCATAGGAAGCTGATGCAATCATTAAGACAAGAATCAATAAGGGCCAGGATGAAGAGGGTAGTTATGTGAGGAGAATAAAGATAGAGACAACCAGACTTAACACTGGTTGAAAGAAGAGCAAATAGTCCAGGGTAATGCTGAGTTTACAGACTTGGGAGACAGGAATGATTGTGGTGTTTTGGACAGAAATAGGAAAGTTTGACAGGAGGGGAGGAGGGCTTGGGGAAGATTATGAGTTCCATTTTAGACATGCTGAATTTGAAATGTTCCTGGAACATCCAGTTTGAAACATCTATCAGGCAATTTGGCAATAGGAGACTAAAGTTTTAGGGCAAAGACTGTTTACATCATCCCTGGAGTGTCAAGGGTGGCACTTGTTACAATATCAACCAAACAATTGTCAAACCATCTTGGCTGGGGCAGTGTTTTATGTGTTGTGCCTATGTAATTAACAGGGAGATCGATGGCCAGTGGGTTCTTGGCCTCTTCCGTTGTTTGCAGGGCTCAGATGGGATTTGATTAGTACTTGAGTTTATGCCTGACTGTGTGAGTGCATTGCTGCACAGGATCTCCCCTGAGTTTCAGCTCAGATCTCTCCTCTGCCCTCAGGTCTTCAGGATCTGATCCAGTGCCTGCCTCCATCTCCTCTTCAGACACTCTGTCACTGACCATTCTGTTGGCACATTCGAGGAGTTGGCTACCACTTCGAGGCATCTCCTGAACTCTACACTCTTCTTTCCTTATATGGGTAGTTAACTTTTCACATTCATACGTCTCATCACCTCAGTCAACTATTACTTCCAGGATCAAATGCAAGCTGCCCTGTTTGTCTTTGGAAGCTCTTCCCAACTCAGCCCCTCCCTATCTTTCCAGCCTTCTTACCTTTGCCTCCCCGCCCCCACTCTACAATCCAGCTATGCTGAACTGCTCATTCCTCTCACACAATACTCCCTCCTGACTTCATGCCTTTCTTTTTTTTATTTAAGCATTTATTTTATCTCTCTCTTCCTCAGCTAAAGTCTCACCTTCTACAAGAAACTTTCCCAACATAGTGCCTCCCCTCTACTGCTTATCTCCTTTTTCTCTTGTCTGTAGCTTATTTGTACATAGTTCTTGGCACATCACCTCCCCAACTGGACTGTCATCTCCTTGAGTGGGGGACCATGTTTTTGCCTTTCTTTGTATCTCAAGCATTTAGCACAGTGCCTAGGTGCATAGTAAGGATGTAATAAATGCTCATTGACTGACTGGCTGTTATCTGTACCTGCCTTTCCCAAATGGGTTGCATTTGGGAATTTCTCAACTTCTTTAATGACCCCTGTTGCTTCTCCCTGAAACAAAGCCCTTTCCTTTGGATGCTAATATTCTTCCAATGATGTTGTATGGCTGTACCTTTTGCTCCAAAGAATTATAGTCATCATTCAACCAAAGAGCAATGGAGAGTTCTATGGCGGGTGCAAATGGACAGAAGCACATTACCAGCAAGGATCTGCAGGAAGTATTACAAAGAGCTTTGTGAGCACAGTGCACGATTAGGAGAAAATATTCAATGAAAGAAGGAAGAGCGTTAAGCAAAAGGCACAACGTGGCGCCCAGGTGACGTTAAGATGCTCGGAAGAAGGCCTGCAAGCATGGAGGCCCTCGACTGAGTCTAGCTAGGAGGGCGTTGACTAGAGTAATACAAGATGAAAAGATGTGGGTGGGTTCTGAAAAGAACCACTGGAGAGAACTTCCCTGGTGAAAACATCACTGGTTCATAGAAGTAGCATTTGAGTGCCCCTCTGCCAGACTATAAATTCACTGAGATCAGGGACCATGTCTTATATTTCTTTGAACCCCACACTCCACTCTCCACTATAATGCTCTGAAATTAGTGGACGCACTCGTTAAGTATTTTCATGTTAATTCATCATGACCAGAAAGTTTACCAAAATAATTTCAGATTAAGGAGAGGCAAAAAAGGACAAACTTTATTATAGCCAAGAAGAAAATGTGGAATGCTAGATACTCTCTATCTTTCTTCTCCATCTCTCCACCCCAATCCATGGCACCAGATGTCCAAGTGTATGTGTGTGTGTGTGTGCACATGCACACACATGTGTGTGACTTTCATGGTGGGAGAATCAGGGGATTAGAATTCTCAGCTGGTCCTGGACACTCATTGGATCTTGACCTTTTGGGGAAAGGAAGGACAATTGGCATCTCCTTTTTCTCCAACATGAAGCGGGATGGGAGGTGGAGGACTTCTCCCTGGGGCTCTGTAGTCAAGTCGATATGCACAGGGAAGTCCACAAACGGTTTCTTTTCCTGGTCACCTTCATCGTTCTTATCAACCAACTCAGACAAAAACTGGACAGATCCTTTAGGCCTCTCTTCTAGGGGCGCAGCAGTGGCAGGGAGGGGCAGCTGCTGTGGATCCTGGTGTTCAGGGGGTTGGCTCTCAGGGGCTGATGTTGGCTGAAGAGTAACACACACAGCTCACTGTTATTTCACTAGCAGGTTGCTCCTGAGCATCCCAGAACCCACTGCCCTCCACTAAGCTGCTTAGCTCTCTTTTAAAGGAAGACTTCAAAAGGATGCTCTCAGGTCTTCCAGATAAAAAAGCTTTGAAAACTGAAAGATAAAAAGAGTTCCTTCACATCCCAAATGTATGGAGAAGGGGAGGGTGACTGTCTCTAAGCTGAGGGGTACCCAACAGGCCAACTCTGCACATCCCTTCCTGAGAGACATGAATGACAGACATCTCTCAAAGCATAAACCTCTCTCCCAAGGTAATTGAGTGAAGCAAAAGAAATAGTCCATGTAAAGAATCTAGCAAACCTATAATATAATACTATAAAAATGAGTGACTTGTCTGGGTACTGAGTGGTGTAGTCAGTGCCTGATGGGCTAAACATGGAGTCAGGAGAGCCCTGGGTCCCAATTCTGCCCATGACACTTACTAGCTATGTGACCATGGTCAAGTCACTCACTTAATCTCTCAGTTTCCTCATCTGTAAAATGGGGGCACCAATATCCTAAAGGTATTTGTGGTGTCATGAATAGAGAACCAAGTTCATCATTAGAATAATCTGGGTCTGACACATACTGACTTCACGTCCCTGGGCAAGGCTCTAAACCTCTCGGTGGCCTCAGCCACTAGTAGAGTCAGGACGCTCCTGGACAGTGAGGGGCACACAGGGGCTGATCTGTCTTGTCGAAGGGAGTTTTCTCCCCCAGAATTCCTTACATGAGGAAAATCCAAGTTCTGGAGCCCCCCAGACCCACATACTCCTGATCCCTCCAGCACAGGGCTGTTAGAGGTCGAGTGCACCGCAAACAGGAGCTGTTGGACAGTGTTTTAACAGGCCTTACCTGAGCCCTTGCTCAGACCGTGTCCTGCTGGGGAGGCAAGGAGGGTGAGTAGGGACTTAGATCTTTATCTCACCCAAAAGGAAACTGAGACTCTGAGAGATTAAGTGGCCTGCCCAAGTTAAGAGAAGGCAGTGCCAAGATTACCACAAATGGGCTAGCCTAGTGTTCCTTCTGATGAGAACAGCAGGAGCAGGGCATCCACTGTCTACCTAGATGAGCAGCAGGGGTTTTGTCTGGGGGGGGGTGCAGCCAGAACTGTCACCTCTTTGGCCTCCCCTTCGGCTCAGTGAGAGCTTAAGCAAAGAAGGAAGGGGGGAAGGGGATGGATGTGAGGAACAAGGAGCAGGGGAGGGTAGATGGCCATCTCCCCACTGTTTGGGGAAGACACAAACAACTGGACTGAAAAATACCTGGCTTTGGAAGAATTCACAGGTCCCAGAGACATGCTTGATTTCTCCCATGTTACTCAGAGAACCCCTGCAGATCCCTACAGGCTGAAAAGGGGGAAAAAGAGGCCAGCATTAGGGAGGATTATGCCCACAGTGGGGGAGAATGGAGAAGGCTCTTGTCTGGTCCTACTAGCACATCCCCACCCTTGCATGGATTGATGGTCTTCCTTTTTCTCCAAGCTACCCTCTTGAATCTCCTTCTACGCTTGTCCCAGAAACTCTCCACCCTGGAAGCTCATTTCATCCCTGAAGCTCCCCCACTTAGGCCTCTTCCTTTGATTGGCTGGTCCTTCCCAAGAAGGGTGCCCATGCCAGTCATGATTCCAGTGCTCTGGGTGCTACACCATACTTTCCTCCTTGACTTTCTTTACCATGCCCTGATCCTGATACCTTCCTTCTCTCCCACCCTGACCTTTTCATATCTTGTCTTTCCCCATTAGAGTGTAAGTTCCTTGAGGGCAGGGACGTTTTTTCATTCTGTTTATATTTGTATTTTTAGCATAGACATAGAGTCTGGCACATAGTAAACACTTCATAAAAGTTTGTATCTTAGATTCCATTATCTCTTAGATCATATAGGCCATCCCAGCAGACAATGCAAATTCCTGGAGGGCTCCAAGTCATTAAACAGGTGATTTTTTTTTCTTGACTAAGACAATTGTTCATTAAACTTCATGCAGGAAAAGATCCAGAGTCTCTGGGAAGGAACTTACCTTGGAGTCAGCAGGTGGCTGCAAACATTTTTCAGAGTCAGGCAGGGATTTGGTGCAAGGTGCCTCAGTGACTAAGTATTCCACGAAGTAGGCAGGGCCAAATACCCACTGGGGGGGGAGGAAGAGGAAAAGAGAAAGGGAAAGGGAAAATGTACAGAGGAAGTAAGATGGAGAGGAGGACGAAGGGGAGAAGAAAGAATGTCAGCGGAATCTAAAGGCATTGTGATATAGACGAAACCATCAGAAGACCTGGGTTCAAATCCTGGCTTTGCCATCTATTCAGTCTGTGACCTCTGAGATAGAGCTCACTGCCCTCCCAGGTTCTCCACAGTTCTGAAATCTGTTACTCCTTCAGAAGATCTGCCTGTGAGAAACACTGCTCCATCACACTGGAGCACCTCCTAGGGGGCATTTGACTCATGCCTGGAGTCCTCATGAAAGTGGAGACCTACAAGACCCCTTAGAGGCCATCCAAGTGGACTTCCTCTTTCTTGAGGTGAAGTCTAGATGAGCTTCCCAGGTCCCTTGGGGTGGCTTTGCCATTTGGTGGTTGTGTAACTCTTTTGCTGTCCTGTTAGAGAAAGGTTAGTGGGTACGGGATCATTGAATTAAGTAGACCCCCACAAGCTAATCCATAAAGCAAGACTGCATGTACAAACTACAGAGATAATAAATGACCCCAGGTGCAGAGACAGAGCCCTCTCTCTTCCCTCTAACCTTAGAATAACAGATAAAGGGCACTTACCTGAGAAAAAACTTGGGTGATTTGGAAGAGATAAAACTTCTTCCCCACTGCAACCTCCTTGTTGATTTTTTCCAGAGATTCACTAACAGCTCGAGAAACCTGAGGATCTGAGCTGTCAATGCGGCTGGGTGAGGGGCAATCAGGGCACATTCTAACTATCTTCCTTCTAGAAACTGATTTTTTTAACAAATAGGGAAAAGATAAGCTTTTTGTGATTTCAAAATCACGGAGTCACTCATCATGTTGTACTCTATCATGTAACCAGGGAATTCTCAACACACTAATGTCTTTTTTCCAATTCAAGAAATATGTTAAGTTCCTACTATGTGCAAAACCACGATCTGCAGAACTTTGCAATTGAAGGTGCCAGCTCCTGCTCCCAGATAATGTGGATGCAAAGGCAACACTTGCCCTCAGGGAGCTTATAGTCTACTGAGGGACCCAATAAAGATGCAGACAAGCTTTTGGTCAGAGATGTAGGCAAAGGCAAAGAAGGAGTGCTTGTCCTATTTTTCAGATGCCCCAAAGCCCAGAGGGATGGCCAGTTTGGTGGATAACAGTCAGGATCCAAGAGCAACTTGACAGCCTGGAGAATTTGGCAAAACTGAGTAAGATGAAATTCAATGGAGAGTAACAAAAAGCTTAACATTTGGGTTTAAGAAGTCCATTTTACAAGTACATAGAGGGGTAGGAAGGCATAGTCTGCCAGCAATTCTAGGTGGGGCAGGAAATCTAAGGAATTTCATGGCTTGGGAGCTTGGTATATTCAGCAGTGTGAAGTAGCAAGACCAAAAAGGAAAATGCCCTCTGTGACTACATGAGGAGGGTTTTGATCCCAGGAATAGAGAAGTTATAGTCCCTCTGTACTCTGCCTTCCTCATTCCTCAGCTGCAGTACTGTGGACATTTCTGAGCATGGCAGTTTAGGAAGGAGGTCAGTAAGTGGGAGAGCATCCAGAAGAGGACAGCTACCATAGTAAAGGGCATGGCATTGGGTGTCGTAACATGACTGGTTGAAGGACCTGGAGAAGAGAAGACTCACAATCTCTACCCTTTGCTCCTAAGAGCAAAGCTAATTCTCCTTAGCCATGACAGGTCTGCAAGCACAGCACTATACCTATGCAGACGATTGGGATTATGGTCCATGTTATCACTCCTTCCTTCACCAAGCCTTGATGCCATTTGGGTTCTCTTCAAGAATGGAGGACAACAATCAACCAATGACCAAAGATAAAACGATTCAGTATATAAGCACAACTCTGAGTCTCAGAGAGCAGATGACAAAAGCTGCTTCTTTCCTCTTTGTGCAGAGGTGAGGAGCCACGGGAGAGGAATGTTAAAAATAATGAGAATGTTCTAGGTTTTTCAGTCACAATAGGTTAAGAGCTTTTCTTTACTTAAAGTGTAGCAGGGGGTGATCATGAACCTTTGATCTGCTGGACTGAGGAACCTTTCTTTGAGTTAGACAAGTCTTCTGGTTCAAATCAAGTCAACAAGCATTTATTAAGTGCCTACTATGTGCCAGGCACCATGATAAGCCCTAGAAATACAAAGGAAGAGTATTGTCCCTCATCGCAAGGCTCTTGCCTTCTAATGAGGGAGGAAACATGTAAACAACCATACACAAAAAAAGACACACAGAATGAATTGAAGATAATCTCAGGGGGAAGGTACTAAGATCCAGGAGAACCCAAAAGCCTTCTTTCAGAAAGGGAGACTTTATATGAAATGAGAAGGAAACCAGGGAAGCAGGGAGCCAGAGATGAGGAGGGAGAGAGAGCCAGGCATGAAATTAGAAGTATCCTGTGCTAGGATCAGTAGAGAGGCCAGTGTTACAGGGAGGTGTGGGAAGACAGAAAAGGTAGGAAGGTGCCAGGTTATGAAGGTCTTTCAGAGTTAAGCAGGATTTTAGGTTTGATCCAGCAAGTAAAAGGAAATCACTGGAGTTTGTTGAATAGAGGAGTAATATGGTTAGGCAGCTAAATGGAAGACAGAGCATAGAGTACATTGGGAAGGAGGAATTTGTTTTTGTTTTTCAGGAAATGATTTGTAGGGTAAAAAAAAATAAAACTTGAAAACAAATATAACAGACAACGAAAAGCATCTTACCTGGGCGAACAGTGCAATTATAGGCAGGCACGTATAGAATTCTTTTTGGCAAGTTAGTGTAAAATATGGCTTTGCACTGGCCGTAAACCTAGGATCAAACACATTCTTATTATAGTCGCAGAGAAAACAAGATGGAGCCATGCCTCATTCCACAGTTCTATCCCAAGAGACTTCGTACATGCTAATGGAGGATATAATGAGAAGGCAAGATCTGTAAGGAGATTTTCTCTACACCCAAAGAAATCAGTATAGAATATTTCTCAGTAACATGGAATGAGGATTGAATATACTGTGGAACAATGGGATATCCATTGGCATGCATCTAAGTGAGAAGGGAAATACTGATTGAAGCGCTCCCATATTTACAGAGCCCATCCAGTTCACCCACCCCCGGTATACAGATGAGAAAACTGAGAGCCAGAGAAAAAAAGTGCCTTATCCAAGGCCACACAGCAAGTGAGTGGTAGAGCTCTCCCAACTCAGTGTTCTTTCTGCTAGAGCATGTGGCTTTAAAATGAAACTCAGAGAATCATTTTCCTTTGGACGCCACCCCCTCCTCTCTCTGAATACATTGAGAATAAACACTTACTGTTTCATGCAGGCTCCTGGTGGCACAATCCTTCCATCTTTTCTGGCTGAGCACGTGGCAGTCTGTCTCTAATACGTCCAGGGTCAAATAGTACATGGAGCCTGAACCTGTCTGTGCAGAGGAGATGGAAAAAAGAGATGCTTCCTGCACGGCCCACCCCAGGCAGGTAATATGGTGCTAGGATCAGAAAAGATGGTGGGGCCTGGGAAGGAAGAGGGATGCTTTACAGGCTTCATTCAGTGGAGTAGCCAAGGAATGGGATACATATGAAAGGCCCTCCAGCCACATTCAGTAAGGAGATAACACTGTCATTGACCACCATTTCCCAAGAATAAAGGTTTCCCGCCCAAGTGGCCCACCCCAATTAAGCCAAGGAGGAGTGTTAGAGGCTGAAACTGCCTTTCTAGCCTCATCTCACACTATTTTTTCTCATATGCTCTATGGTTGTCAAATGAGATTAACATATGTAAAACTATGCAAATCTTAAAATGCTATATCATCACCATCATTATTACATGATATGTAAATGAGAAAATTTACATAAGGTTTGCAAACCTTAAAGTGAAATATAAATGCTAGCAACAGCGATGCTAGGGACTCCTAGCTGTTTCCCAAGTTGACTTGACATCTCCTGCCTTCACACAGGCCCTTCCCTCTGTGTGGCACTCCCTCCTTACCCTTACCTTAATTCTTCTCTTGCTTGAAGACTAGACTTAATCAATAAGCGAATTAGCAAGGGCTCACTATGGGCCAAACACTGTATTAGGTGCTGAGGACAGAGCAGTCTCTGTCCTCAAGGGGCTTATATTCTATTTTACAACCTAACTCAAGTACCACATCCTCCATGAAACTTGCATGATTCCTGTTCCTAAAAGTGAGTGCTCTCTCTCCCCTTAGGTACCAGTAGGATTCTCTGGATCTTTCTTTGCTCCCATTATACCTTGGTTTGTCTTCTGTTACTCTGAGTATGTATTGTTTTCCTCCTCCAACCACCTTAGAATGGAAACCCCATGAAGGCAGGGACTGCGCCTTTTTGTTTTCAATATGTGTCCAATGTGATTCTTTGCACACAGTTGGTGCTTAATAAAGTTTATTGAATGAACAAAGGAATTAAATAAAGAATTTGCAAAAAGTAGGGCATCCTCACATCTACGGCTTTGAGCTTTCACAGACCATGAAAGGCAGAGAGGCCGTGAAAGATGCACTATGCCTGTATGAGACCCCTATGATAGGTGACTGGGCTTTACCCTCCAGCATCAGAATTATAAAGGAACTCACTGAATTGGGAATTTATTTCCATCTCATAACCAAAGTATAGACCTCTCTTTCCTTTCTGCTGGATTTAGGGTGCCTTTCACATGTATCCCATTGATTAGTTGCTCCACTGAGCCTCCCTCTCCCTGGGGTGTCAGATAAGGTCTCAATTTTTCATTAGAACCTATGCAGGCCAGATGGCAATGTCCTCTGAGCAATGGAACTGGGGATGTTTAATTTAGACAAGAGAAGATTCAGAATGGGAATTTTAAGTGTCTTCAGGTACCTAAAGGTCTATCACATGGAAATGGGATTTGACTTATTCTGCTTTGCTTCAGAGAGCAGAACGAAGACCGACAGGTGCAAGTTGAGGAGAGTCCCATTTGGGCTTGGTGTCAGGAAAAGCTTCTTCATAATTAGATCTTCCCAGGGCAGACTGGGTTTTCTTGATAGGCGCTGGTTTCTCCTTCATTCTGGATCTGTTCTTTGCTGCCATTCTCCCTGCTTTTTATTCTTCAGACAGAGAATCATTTGTGAGGGACATTGCAGAAGGGATGTCAGCACAGGTCTGGGTTGAAGCGGATGGACACTGAGGTCAGTCCCACAATAATTCTCCATGTCCCTCAAGCATACCTAATTTGATCTTTGGGCATCCCCCTCCACTGACACAGTTCAGAACCACTCTACAACTTAGAAGATGATCTTTGAGAGTTGTAGTCACCTAACCAAAATATCCATCGCCCTAGGGCCAAGCTGGGAAGGAGCATCACCCGATTCATTTACAGAATATATGCTCCTTAAAGGCAGGGACGGTTTGACTTTTACTTGTTGTAATGACAACCACACTGGCATCCCTAGGATGCCTGCTAGTGCAGGGTCTTTTATCTGCTTTACTAAGGAAAGACAGCTGTTCCAGGGGTCAACAATCTTCTTCAATTAAACAGAAAAAAGACAGAGAAGAGAAATAAAGACCAACAGACAGGACTCTACTGCCTGGATCAAAGCTTTACATCCACCACTGAATTGAGAGAGCCTTTACCTCTGAAGAGTCAGGAAGCTCTGAACATATGGCCAGCCACTCAGAGTATCGACCAGGGAATCACAACTTCTTTCTCACAAGCAAGCCCCAAAGCAAAAGCTCATGTCTCAGAATATATACTCTTCAGGCTCAGTGCCTAATTGGAAATTAACAAAAGGTGTGTAAAGCCTTCCTTCAAGCAAGCAAGTTTCCCTTCATGGGCTCCACATAAGGCCTATTGATGGGCCCAGAAGATCTTATTCCTTATTAACCTTACACTTGTGAATCCCCAGACTCTCACTATGCCCAGCAAATAATAGGTACATAATAAATGTTTGTTCATATTCATTTCATTCATGTTCATATTCATTTATTCGTTGTGCTGGCCCACAGGCAGACATAAAGTCCATACCAGCCCTGTCCTTGAAATTTTTCTAGCTTGGATGGGTATGATGGGGGAGGAGGAGAGGAAGGGGAGCATATCGGACAGGAGGGGAGAGGGTCAACATTTGACCTTCAAAACATTAATATTATTTGAGAGTTATGTTATCAAATGATTGATGATTCTATTCATCTCTTAGGTCAACTGGTTTCCTTCAAAACTCAGCTCAAACACCACCTTCTATGTCAAGGCTTCCTGATTTTCCCCCCTCCACTTCTGTATTCCCTTCCCACTAGTCTCCCCAACCACATTACCTTGTAGTCATTCTGTCTCCATTTATTTATATACATATATGTGTTGTTTCCTTCAATTAGAATGTAAGTTCCTTGAGGACAGGTACTGTTTCAATTTTATCTTTGCATTTCAGTTGGCACATTGAAGGTGATAAATAAATGCTGGCAGGTGAATGGACTGGGCAAAACAAAGCTTACCCCTGTTTATATTAGGCTACAAAAATTTCGCAGCTAATTTGATGCTGGCCATTGTATAGCTAAGTCGGCTCAGGTTGTCCTTGGAGATGAGCAAAGCCTTCTCCCAGGTTTCTTCAGGAAGCTTCAGTAACTTGAATCCATTCCACAGAGTCTGTTACAATGCTGAAGCATCCCAGCTAGGTCCAGAACCTACCCCAAAGGAATCTGACACTTCAGAGGTGCCTGAGACCTCAAGGGTCCTTGACTCTAGTCTGTACCTGAACAGGAGGCCCTCTGGGACATCCCAGCAATTGCTCTTTCAGTCTTTCCTGGAGCCCTTCCAGTGACAGGGACTCTCTATCTCCTCAGCATCTCCTTCCACTTCCGGATCACTCCTCACATCCAGCTGAAATGCTGCCTTGAAGATTTCCTCTCAATGCTCCTTGTTTTCCCCTCTGGGAGCAATAAGTCTCAGACAGACCAATTCAGTTAAAAAACCTATTATGTGCATGATATCAAGCTAGGTGCTGCAGGTTATCATTGCAGGAGTAACAAACTGCCCTTAAGAAACTTACCTTCTGCTTGGGATGCAACATGGAAGCAGAGAAATGAACATCAGTTGCAAAGCAGCATGGTGTAGGGACAGGAGTGATGACTGACCTGAATGGCCACGATGACCTGGGTTCAAGTCTTTTCTCTGTGGAACACTGGCTGTACGATCTTGGGCAAGTCCTCAAATCTTAGTGCCTTTAGGAGACTTCCTAAGACTAGGATTTGCTGATTTGTGTGGATGAAGGGGGGCTCCTACCCAGGGAATTCCTCACACCAATACAACCACAAGTCTGGACCAACAACAACAAAAGGAAGAAAGACTCATCAGTACAGGGATCCTCAAAGGCTTACTATCTACTGCAGGGGGCAGCTGAACTGAATCTTGAAGAAAGCCAAGAATTCCAAGAGGCAGGGCTGAGGAGGGAGTGCATGGCAGGCAGGTGAAGCAGCCTTGCAAAATCATGGAGGTGGGAGATGCATGGCCAATGCAGGGAAGACAGGCAAGTCACTGTGGCTGTAACATAGAATGTGTGAGGACAAATAACATCCCTGCTGTCCCCACCACCATCACTGCCACCACCAAAGAACAGTGTCATTTACCTGATGTTGTTCTTGGACATCAGCCACGCGATTGAGGCTGAACACATAACCTTCCTTCCGGTCATCATTGATGCCTTGCAAAGCCAAGCCTGCCATGGACAGCACTTGAGAGTCATTACAGCTGTGGGGAAGGAGGAGGGGAGTAGCAAGGATAGAATCACTCCAGCAACTGGGCACCAGGACCATGAGGCCCAGGAAGAGAGAGATTCTGATCATTCTGTCAGACTGGCTGCCTCGGTCTGCTGCAAGGGGAGGCCAAGGTAGATGGCGATTTCCCCTCTAAGCCTTTTTGTACCGCAGAATTCAGGTTGAACGACTGACTGAAGCCACAATCGTGTTACCTTAAAACCTGCAGAAGATAACTGAATCAATGATTGACACACACCTTAACGAGGTGGGGGTAGGGCAGAGTTTGTTTCTGAGTCATATTTCTGACCCATCTGCCCTTCAGATCACTGATTAATCAGCTTTGTTTTCCCAACCATTTCCAAAGTGATTACCCAAGAAGTCAAAGCAAGCCATCTGACCCAAGTTCCTGGCCATGAACTTGTAGTCTGGCCCTTTCCCCACATCTTCTCTATTTCCCACACACTGTCCCCTCATATGTTTTAATGTGTGTCCTATTAGTATCAGAGGGAGATAGGTTCTTGTGGTGAAAATTATTAGTGTCTCATTATTGAGTGATGTGATTATGTTTACTAGTGCAGTACCTAGAGAATAGTAGGTGCTTAATAAAAATTAATTCACTAACTGACTACAGTGTCCTGTTATTTTTATTAGTGTCTATTATTATCAAAGAGTGACATATGCTGACTTTGTCTCTGAATTTAAGGAGATGAATGTACCCTGCTCTGTATCCTCTACTGCCCTGACTGTACCTAGGTTCATGCTGTAAAGCAGAAATTCTTGCCATAATCAAAGTGGGCCCCCACTCACCCAATACTCCCCAAATCTACTGATTTCCCTTTCTCTTTTTTCTGTGGGTTGGAGGCTTCCTATGCCAATGCAATCAGAAGTCGGGCCCATCATCTTCATCATTTCAATGCTTCCACCCAACAAGATTGCTCTAAGCCTCTCCCACCATGTCCTTGCCATGATGCTATGCCCTTCGCTCTTCCTCAGACCAGCAGGCCTTCCAGCCCCCACCTGGGGCCCCTCAGTCATGATATTCCTGCTAAGTCTACCACCCCACAGTCCATCACACTGATGGGCCCTCCACCCCACTGATGCTCTCTGGCCATCTTGCTGTCACGCCTCCACAAGCACATTCTCCCACTTTCCACCTCTTGTTCTTTGTACAGTAATCAAATCCATGCTACTACTTCTGGAAAGAACATATGCCTATCAATTGCCCTGTGACTCTACTCCCCATACCTGTGACTCTCCTGTCCTCCTGGCCATCACACCCCTACATGTTTTTGAGGGCAAGATTATCTTTGTTTTTTGTACACTCAACTCCTGGAATGCCGATTTGGCTAAAAAAACTAGCTTTTATAAAGGGGACTAATGCGTATTCAGTCTGGAAATAGGTTAGAGTCAGAATATAAGAGCTTTAAATGTTAAAGGAAGAGTTTGGATTTTATCCTGGAGGGACAATGAGCCTAGACCTTTTTTGGTTGAGTCTTCTGTGTATTCGTTGTTTGTCAGCAGAATACCCAGCACAGATCATCACAACTGCCACATAGTCAGTTGTGCATAGTCAACAGTGCTTAAGTACAAATGGGAGACAAGATTTTTTAAACACTTAAACGCAAATTTCCAGTCCTACAAAAAAGCATTTAAACTAGCTGGTCTAAGTTGATCTGCTTCCTTGGACCTACAGTAACTCTTATTTCCCCCAAACCAATAGAATCAACATGCTGGTTCATTATCAGTTCCACTGTGTTCCCCAATGGATCACAATAAATGAGTCTCTTTTCCTAAGAGTTTTTCCTGGCTCCCCTACGAACATGATCTGGCCTGGATAAAAAGACAACAGGAATTTCTTGAAGGTCAGTGGTCTAAAATGCTAAGTATTCTACATGATCTATATTCACTGGTTCCTTAGGACATACCTACATTACTTTCCTCAATTCATCACACAGGACAAGCACAAAAGAGGACCGCACCTCTAAGTGTGGGGAGCCAGCTATATCCCGGTTAGTGTTTAGGCCTCTTAGACCTCTGCAAGGCAGGGTCAAATGAGGATAAGTCTATGCAAGGCAAATGCTATCTAAGGGTAAGAAGATGTGGCAGAGAAAACCTGCCTTCGCAGCTGTTACCCACATGGGAAAGAAAAGAAATGTTTCAATTTGGTTAGCATTGAGGGAAAATAGTGTCTCATTTCCAGGAACAAGAAGACAAAAAACTTTCTATATTAATTCATTACTTCATTGTACTTTTCTGAGAAGTCAGGATGACTCAGAAATTAACCTATATAAAAGATCGTCATTGCCCCCATTAAAATCAGTCTATAGCCAGACTATACGACTCACCTAGCCCCACGTTTGTGTGTTTTTGTGTCAATTACTTCATCATATACTCACGCCACCGATGGCACAGTTGGCACTCGGAACAGGGACCACAAGTTGAGGACTTGATAGAGATGAAGTAACGTCTTATCAATACAGGCTCCGGAGCATATTCAAGTGAGAGGTAAGAGGATTACTCCACTAGGCTTACTGGGGGATTGTAGAGATTTAGAAATTTATAAATGTAGAGATTTAAATATGAGGCAGATGCAATTTAAGGATAGGGATCTGTATCTGCAAGTATTAAGAAAAATTGTAACAGAAAGAGATTTTTGTATAACAGGAGAGCAAAAACAAGAAGGTGCAATTGATTTAGAAAGATGGGAGATTATTGGAAAACAAATGAGTGAAAGATTAAGGGAAGATGGACCAGAACACTTTCCACTGTCAGCCTTTTCCATATGGAACATCTTAAAAACATATCTTATTCCAGAAAGAGAAGTTCCTATGGAACAAAGAATAATTAAGCATGATATTGGAGTAGGACCAGGTAAAGACTCAGAGTCAGAGAGGAAGATGGGGGTGGAATTGCCTACAAAATCTATCAAGGCTTGTCAGTTTCAAATGCTTCCCCCTCATACTCCACATGTTCCCACGGCTCCACCTATGTATCAATGTAATAAGAAGAAATCATCACTGCAAAAGGCAGTGCTTAAAGCAGTAGAAAGGGGGGATGATGTCCCTTTGGAATTTTTACAAGCACTCCCTGCCCTTGAAACAGAGGATCCTGATAACCCAGACTAGAATAGAAGAATTCATCAAGTCTTAGATTTTAAAACCATGAAGGAGTTAAAACATGCAGCTGCAACATTCGGGCCCGCCACTCCCTGTGTGTTAGCTGTGATTGACACTTTTGCTGCTCAGGCATTATGCCCATATAATTTGTATACTCTGGCTAAAACAGCATTAGAAGGTGGGGATTATTTGTTGCAGAAAATGAATTACTATGATTCACGTACTGACCAAGAATGCCGAAATCTTGTCCCTCAAGTAAATGTTTCTTTTGAAATGCTGACTGGTACAGGTGACTATATTGAAGTATCAAATAAGTTAGATTGGGAATTATAGGCTTATCAGCAAATAGCTACTGCTGCTAAGACAGCATGGCAAAGGCTCCCAACAAAAGGAGAGCCAAACACTAGCTCATTGGGAGTTACTGTGTTGGTAAGCAAAATGGGCTCGTAGCACTTAGTTGGCCTTTGTTTCCTTTGAGCAATTCAGTGTATTTCATTGAGCCTTACTAGGTGCTAAGCCCCAGGCCCAAACCCCTATTAGGTGTGGAACCTATGTGGATGTGGATTGGTAACTGGGGTAGGGCCCAAGGTGGGGCTGGCTAAGGGGAGGTGCTAACTCCAGAGCCTTGCCTGTCTTGAGTCTTGCTAAGTGCTAAGCCCCAGGCTCTAACCCCTATTAGGTGTGCATGTGAACCTCCCAGGGTCCTAAGGGGAGGGGCTAACTCAAGAGCCAATCATAGCAGCCTAAGTTCTGGTCATTCAGATGACGTTTGATGACGTCTGATGACATCTGAAACC
>CM053626.1:9513577-9529250 GCA_028646595.1 Phalanger gymnotis | reverse complement strand
AAGCAGATCTAAAGAACCTGTGCTTTTGCAGAGTGCTAGTAGCGTTCTTGTTGTTGGGCTTTCACCCCCACAACAGCTGCTAGCCAGATTGTTGAAACAGTTACCAAAGTAGAAAGGGAAAGACAAGAGAAAAGAAAAACGCTGGCAATGTTTAATTTGTGTAGCGGATTTCTAGAAATCTTCTTTGTGCATCCTGTTGTTTTCTGTCTGTATCTGTTTTGTGTTATGTGTTTCTGCGTGAAGAGAGTGTGTTATCTGACTTCTTTTTGTTGTTAAAGTTGTTGAAATAAGAAAATGCTTTCTTTCTCCTTTCCATCCAATTCTGACCAAACTTGGAATGTGAAGAGAGATAAGAAAGAAAACGGGAATCTTTTCCCCTTAGATTTAAGTGAAATGTGTTACTCCTAATTTGATGTTTAAGATAAGTCATTTGTTATGCTAGTTGGCACTAAGGCAAATTGAGAAAATGCATAGATCTGAAAAAGAGACACTTTGAGTTTCCCAGTATAGGGGAGAAGATACAAGGCACCACTGGATTTTTTCCAGAGTCCCACTCACCTTGGCTGGAAGATTCAAAGTTCTCACTTTCAAAAAAGTCTTTAAGGAGTGAACACAGAAGTAAAATTTATTTGAGTAAAAATTAGAACCATTAAGATCTTTCACTCTGTCATCCTGTCTCTGACTGAGCCAGGCCTGCAATAGAAGTTAGAGCACCTAAAAATTCTTTAGCAGATTCTGTTAACCATAGATAATTTGGTGAAGCATACAAAACCTTTCTCAAAATAATAATACACATAAGAATGTGAAGAAAAATCAGCTTAAATGACAAAAGATGTATATTTTTCTGTATCCCCCTATCTATATGTAGACTCCTTGGGGGGGTTCAGAATTCCAGCTCAATGTCAGAAGTATATACGAAGATGTTTTGTTTCATGTGTGGTGGATAAGAATCACCATGAGACTAGTATAAATAGAAAACTGGACAAAGGACTTTCAATAATCTAGAATGTGTTCTATGAGGCATTGTAATTATGGTTTCCCAATTTTTGGAATTAAGAACTTTAAGTAATGATCCTATAAGTAGAATTGGGAAATATTTAATCACATAAAGATATTAAATAAATCAACAGAATTAATAAGTAGTTTTATTAATATACAGCCGCAGAGATCCTTATGTGCAATTTTAATGATCGTAATTCCTGTTTGAGTTTGAAAAAAGTGGCTTAAAGCTTCCAAAATAGAGAAATAAAATCAGAGAATGAGAGTCAATCTGAACATATTTTACCCGAAAGACTGTTACTTACTATATTCCTGAGAAACAAAAATATTTCTAAGAATAGGAATTATTTCAGTAAATATATATATGTCTAGCTTGCTGTGATTTTCCTAAAGTTTGCTACTTGGAAAGTTTAAAGAGTGATTCAGCTGCGAATATACAATAGAGAGTTGGCTCCTTTCAAAATAATTGCCTCATTTACTAGCTGATTTTTCTTATTTTTAGGCCCTTTATTTTGATCGGGGTTTTTTGCCTAAAAATCTCAATAAAAATTAAATTATAATAACATTGAAACTGCAAAAATTAAAATACACGTCACAACAAAAGCTCTACTCCCTGTTCTCTACTTTACAACAACTTTATTGTCAAAAATAACATCTTATTTATATACCGCACATTTTGTGCACGCTCTAATCTCCCTGGCCCTCTCATACCCCACTGACAACAGCCCTGGACTCCTGAGCACCCTGAAGCCCACACCTCTAGGCAAGCAGAGGAACCTCTCCTCTCAAGCCCCCAAGTCCTTGCTCCCACAGCACCGGAACCTGGAATTTTTGCTCCAAGTTTCCCAAAGCCCAGCAACCCCTAGTAGAAAGTAAATGTTCCTCAGGAATCCTCCTCCATGACTCCTAGGACCTTAAATTCAGGTGCTGGACTCTACAGCTTCCCAGCACTCCCCAGTCCTTAATCCTCTTTCCAAAATCCCTGACTCGACCACCCCTGAGTCCACAACCCAGCTCTGCAACTGCGGGGAGAGGAGAAAAACCTCTATGCTTGGTAAGCCCAATCTTTATTGCTTATTGCAGCTCCATGGAAGAAAAAGCAACTGTATCTGGCTCTAAGCTATGATTAGTGAGACTTGCTGTTTAAGGTAAAAGGCACTTGGGACCATAACTAATTTGTTTTCAGTTTGAATGTGGGTATAGTTATCTGCATTAAATCCATATCTGAGAGAAATGCCACAAGCTACTCAGAGGGAATGTAATCCTGTATTGTTAACAGGTGCAGGTCTGCATTTGAAAAAACCCTAGGGGACAATCTTAGCCTCATCCTAGGATGGGATCCTCCTGACTCAATTTCCCCATTGTGTTCTTTTGGAAAGGAATGTTTCCCACCTGACTATTCCTGAGTTTAGCCATGGAACAGATACTGCATGATTGAAGAACTGTAACTATATCTGAGTTTAAACAAAGCAAGGATGTTTTATCCTATCATATTGGGTATGTCACATGTCCCTGTTTTTTCCTTCTATAGCAAATTTCTATGATCAGAGAAAGTAGTCAGTATAAGATATGAGCTCTTTTGTGTTATTTTACTAGGCAATCTAATATTATTTTTATCTGGAACTAGAACATGTGCAGAAATTTATGTAAACTGCTTAAGACTCAGCTTAAGATGTTCCCTTTGTTTAAAATGATTCTAAGAGCAGTAGTATTTTTTGTGATCAGTCTCTTACTGCTACCAATGTGAGATTCCATTACAACATCTTTTTGACTAAGAAACTTTGTAAAATCTAAGAATTATGCAATAACTAGAAATTTTGTTTGTTATAATACTCTAGGACTTGTGTTACTTAAGAACTTTTGCACCAACTTAGTAAACCTTTATGAACAAGAGTGGAAATGCATGTGAGCCACTTAGGGCTCACTTTGGAAAAGTTCCTTAAGCAATATGAGAATGTTATTTTGTTATTTGATTAATATCATGCTTGTCTAAAATTTTGTTACAATTACTAATTCTAAAAAGAAGAATGGTTTGTGGTTTATTCTATAAATGCCATCAAAGAAACATGGCATGACTAAAAGGTTAAGATTCTATATGTATTGTATTAAAAATTAACTAATTAATGTCTTTATGTATACACCAAAGCCTGTTATTAATTCCTTAAGTGACATCTCATCCTCCTGGTGAGGAAATTGATAATGGATGAATGTAAAGTGTAAGACACTGGCTTCTGATGTGAATTTCATAAATATGACAATTGGCCATGGTTCCAATTTCGAGTTTGTAAAAATGATCAAGGTTATAAGGATTATAAGTGATAATTTAAAATTATGCTAAGATCACTATTGTAGGTGAATGGACAGAAAGCTGGTTCCTACAAGAAGACAAGAAGAAGAAGAAGAAGAAGAAGAAGAAGAAGAAGAAGAAGAAGAAGAAGAAGAAGAAGAAGATGCTGAGCTGCTGCTTTGGAGATGACTGGAATAAATACCAAGGACCAGAGGACTTCATTGATGATGTCCCCTGCCAGACAGCTGTATAAGAAAGGACTTTTTGAATCTTAAAAAGACAATTGCATTTTTATTTCTTTTTGAGTCTCTGTATCTATATTCATAAAGAGGACTGCCCCCTTTGATTTATCAATGCATTGATCAATCCTTCCCATATTTACTTAAAGGGGTGATAGTTAAGGGGAAAAATTCAGATGTATCCATGATGGTGAGGTGTCTACAAAAGAAAAAGGAGGGATTGATTGGAATGCTGAAATACTGAAATGCCCCTCTTCCTGATATTGATCCAAAAGGGGTAGCAAAAACAATTATTGATACTTTCAAAAAATTTGACCCGTTTAATAATGGGTTTTTTTTGACTATTTTCCATACACTACTTTATATTCTTTGTTTGGTCATAGTAAATTTTTGTCTACCTTGTGTCCTTAGGATAATGAAAGCTATGTTTAAGACACGTGAATTTACAGAATTAAAAGGGGGAGATGTGGGGAGTCACCT
This sequence comes from Phalanger gymnotis, assembly GCA_028646595.1. Classification (NCBI taxonomy): domain Eukaryota; kingdom Metazoa; phylum Chordata; class Mammalia; order Diprotodontia; family Phalangeridae; genus Phalanger; species Phalanger gymnotis. Next base: position 9,525,245 of record CM053626.1, on the reverse strand, counting down.
ATATCCTGGTTAGTGTTTAGGCTTCTCAGACATCTGCAAGGCAGGGTCAATTGAGGATAGGTATATTCGAGGCAAACACTATCAAAAGATAAGAATATGTGGCAGAGAAAAACCACCTTCGCAGCTGTTACCCGCATGGGAAAGAACAGAAATATTTCAATTTGGTTAGCATTGAGGGAAAATAGTGTCTCATTCCCAGGAACGAGGAGACAAAAAACTTTTTCTGTATTAATTCATTACTTCATTGTACTTTTCTGAGAAGTCAGGATGACCCAGCAATTAACCTGTATAAAAGATTGTCATTGTCCCCACTAAAATCAGTCTATAGCCAGACTATACGACTCACCTAGCCCCATGTTTGTGTCTTTTTTCTGTCAATTACTTCATCATATACTCGTGCCCCTGATGGCACATCTAAGAACATTGTACAAGGCACCCTTGAAGAAAGCTTTGCCACCCTCATCTTTAGCAGTCTTCTTCTAGAAGTCAGTTGTCCCAATGTACATGATACCAACTCCTTTTCAGCCAGACTGCATCGTCATTTTCCTCCTTACTGTATCAAAGGGACAGGAGACCACACCTGCTACAGCAGTCATTGATTGCACAATCATCCAACTTACCAGAATATGAGTATTCTTCGAATGTGGGAGCACATCTTCTGCTGTATCATAGATTCCAAAGTAAGTAAGCTCTGTGGATGATGATACCCCGCGCTGAGACATTGAAACCTTGACACAAGCCATGAATTCTATCAGACTGGTGATTTTCACAAGGCAGTCTCCCAGGCCTTTGAATTCTCTCAGTGCCAGATTTCCAACATCAGCTGACAAGTGGTTCTCACAAAATCCAAGGGGTAGAAAAAGGAGAGAGAAGTGGCTCCAGCTGCACTGCTAGAAGCAAGATTGCCAGCAAAACACCTACCAAACTGTGTGTGCTCGTCCACTCCTCCCCTAAACACCTGCTTGTACTTATTCTTAAAGGCAAAGTTAAGGGCCTAAGTGGGGAAATATCCAATGACACTTGCTAAGTGACCCTGCCAGAAGGAAAGAATCCCTTGTTTCCTTGGAATTTGGGCTACACCATCCATTATGCCTTTGTACTGCTAATCTGCGGCAATTTGTTAACTTGCATGCTGCAATAGTAGTTTAACTCTCTTGATGGGGCCACCACAGTCTTGGAGATGCCACCAGCCAGGAAGTCCTTGGTGAAGGAGATGGCCTGTTCTGTCGTGGTTACAGAGGGGGAAGCTATTGGAGCTGGAGGAAGAAAGCTGGTGAGAGAGGGCCAAAAGCTCGGGAACTCATTTCTGCTTGAGCCTAGACCTTCTTGAGCAGAAATGTGGCATGATCATACTTGTATTTTAGGAAATTAATTTGGGAGCCACATGGAAGAGGGATTGGAAAGGGGTGAGACTTGAGGCAGGGAGGCCAGTGAAGAGGCTAATGCAGTAGCCAAAGGGAGAGGTCATGACTGATTTAAGGGAAAAACATTGGCTGTGATTGGAAGGGCCCATTTCCACTATGGAAGCAAGACATCAGATCAAACTGTGTTATGGCCATGGCTTCAGAAGATTCCCTGTCACCAGATCCTAGCCCCAGAAGGGATCTTTTTTTCTTAATGTATTCCATAAATATAAAAACTTAAATGCATAAGAAGAAAACACATCATGAACTTAAATACTTAAACTTAAATACAAAATAAGAAAAGAGATGGGGGGAAGCATGCCATGTGTACAGCAGAACATAAGAGAGATTCAAAATATATGGCAAGATATTTCCATTTCAAGAAAGCCTATATGATAAATACTACTCATTGCATTCAGAGCTGTCCATCTTTTCTTTGCTTCCTTGTAAGTTTTCTTTTGTTCTCTGCCTTGTACTTTTTACTTTGTTCTTCTTCTTCCCTTCCTCCTCCTCTGCCCACTCCCCCCCCCACCTAGAAGGGACCTTAGAGGAGGCCCAGAAAGGTCAGTGACTTGCCCAGGGTCACACAAGCCATGATAGGCAAGCCTCCTGACACCCAGTTCAGGGTCAGTTCCCCTCCATACATTGACTCTTGTTAGTCCATTTGGCATCAGGCTTGTTTGATGTTCTCAAGTGAAGCCATCACACAAATGAGTTATTATTCATTAACTCTCTGAGAAAAACCAATAGACACCCACTCAGCTTTGATCTTGCCCCTCTCCTGCTTAGGCAAGGCTTTCCAGACTCAGATAGCCAAAGGCTAGTAAATATGGAGGCTAATCTAGGTCTCTAGCACAATTTATTTTATCGAAGGCCAGAACCTCAGCAAACCCATGGTCCATTCATGGAGGTCTGTTCCATTCCCTATTGGTCACCACATATGCCCCAAAGTCGTATTTGGCCAAGTGCATGGTCAGGCGGAAGAGCAGGTGTACGCTTCTGGAGAACTTGATTGATTTGGCATGTCCACACCATGAATGCTGAAAGTGCCTGGACACCCAAACATAGCCTGGGCTTTCAACACTTAAGTAGGTCGGGGCTTTCGGGTGAGGTCTAGGCCCCTTGGGGGAATCCTCAACTCTTCCCTCTTCCTCTCCCTACTCCCCCTGCCTCTTCCATCAGTCCCTGAGTCTTATAAAAATCTTAGTTCTGCTAAGATCACTTAGGCAATATTGAGCAAGTCACTTACCTTCTAAGCCTTGGTTTCCTCCCCTGTAAAATGAGGGGGGTGCACTAGATGGCCTATGAGATGCCTTCTGGCTCTAAATCTAGGATCCTACACTCTATCCCTCCTCACAGACAGCACTCTAGCTCAATCCCTCATTAGCTCTCACCTGGACAATTGCAGTAACCTCAACCTTGCTCTCTGATCTCACCTAAGTCCCATCTTCCATCCATCCAGCAGACAAAGTAAAATTCTTAAAGTCCAAGTCAGAGTAAATCACTCCCTCAGTCAAGAAGCTGTGGTGGCTTCCTATTGCCTCTTGGACAAAATGCAGACTCCAAATGTCTTTACAGTCTGGCTCTAGTCTATCTTGACATACTTTATATGCCTTAGTCCCTTCATGGATTCTATTTCAGCCAGTCAGGTCTTCTGTAAACTTCTCACCCATAATATTCAATCTTGCTCTAACCCTAACCCTAATTCTGACCCTAATGCCAGCTCTGACTCTACTTCTGACTCTGACTCTGACCCTAAACTCATGGATGGGCTGCCATGCCATATGCGTGGAATCTACCCTCCTATCACCTTCCCCTTTAGAACTGCTCCCTTCAAAATTGACTTCTTGTGACCCCTACAGAAGCTTTTTCTTGTTCCCCAGTTGTTAGTACTTTCTCTCACTCCATTTTGACCTGCACATATTTTGTATTTACTAGTGTGATGGGGCATTGCCCTATGTCCAGACTGCCCAAAATGGAGGCATCCACAGGAGAGATGTTGGGGATCTGCTTCCATGAGACAGGAGACCTGGCATCTCCCACATGTGATCTGGGCATGCACCACAGGCTCATTAAATGTCAATGTGGACATGGACCCCACCTCCATCTCTACCACAGACCTTAAGCTCTTTCAAGTCAAAGAATGATTTATCTTTGTCTTGTATCCCCAACACTCTGTACAATGCTGGGCACATATTAGCCACTTAGTAAACCCTCCATGAATGGATGAATTAATGAAAAGTCAATTCCTTGTCGCTTTTCTTTGTTAAACAAAGAAGCCAAAATGTTGAAGGTTACAGGATATTACTCAGTTTAAACCTAGAGATGAGCAGCAGGAAGCAGCATGCCATAGTGACGAGAGTGCTGAAGTGAAGGCAGAGGACCTGGCTTGAAATCTTGCCTTTGCCGCCTGTATTTGACCTGTGGAAAGTCACTTAGCTTCTGTCAAACTAAGTTTCCCAATCTAATAAACAAGAATGAGAAACAACAAAGTCAGATTTAGATGCAACATCAGGAAAAAAATTCTTAATTATCAGAGCCATTGAAAAATGGAATGGCTGCCCAGGGCGGTGGTGGGTTTGTTGCCTTCATGGGATGCCCTATTCCATAACAGGCTAGATGACCACTTGTAAACCCTGTTGTGGAAAGGATTCTTGTTGTAAAAATGTACAGGCTGGACCAGATGCTTCTGGGAATCTTATGACTCTGTGACTCAGTTTCTTTATCTGTAAAATAGGTATAATGATAGCACCTACTTCCCAGCATTGTTATGAGGTTCCAATGAGTAAGTAAAATGCTTTCGTAAACTTTTTTGATGAACATGCTAGATAAATGCCAGCTATTGGTATTATTATAATTGGCTCCCATCAGGGTAAGGTACAGAGCCAGGAAGAGAAAGAATCTGAACTTGGGAAGCAAGGGAGGGCTGCCCACCATCCTAGTCCTTGAGACAACCTGTATGATCCAGTTTAGGTTGGACCTCAGCTAGGCACTGGCCTCCTCAGGTTAAGTCTCTTTCTTAAGAGTAGACTCGGAGTCCTGGTAATTTGGCCCCAGTAAGAGATTCATAGGACTTAGAGCTGGAGGGAACTCAGGAAGAATCTAGCCCAACAGCCCTCAATTCTTGAAGCCATCCTTCAGTGAATGAATAAGCATTAATTAAGTTATTAATTAAGAAGAATTAATTAAATTAATTAAGAAGCACAATGCTTCTAAACACTCTCTAGCTATGGTCAGCTCCTCTCTAGCCTAGCCTGTTAAAAGTGGTGCCCAGGGCAAAGAAGCAGTTTTAAATCCCCAGATTTCTGCACAACACGATGACCAGTTGGGTTGGCTCTGTCATCTACCATTCTTTCCTCCCTTCATGATTTGCACCACAGGCACAATGGCAACAGAAGGCCCAAGATTTATGTGCTCCTACATAATAACTTCACTCACATGGCTACCACCCTAACACTTTAGACCCTCATTACTGCTCACCTGGACTATTGGAGTGGCCATCTAATTGGTGTTACCATATCTGGTCTCTTCTCTCCACAATCCAGCCAACCAAGGTGCCATATTGATATTTCTAAAGCCTAAATCTGACCCCATCCTTTAATAAAAGCCAGTGGTTCTCTAATACTTTTTTTGAAGTATCAGGTTTAAGTGACTTGCCCAGGGTCACACAGCTAGGCACTTGCCTTGAACTCAGGTGCTCTTGATTTCAGGGCCCATACTCTATTCACTGTGTCACCTAGCTGTCCCTCTCTCTATTGCTTCTAAAGTCAAATACAAACTCTTTGGTTGGTCTCAGAAAACCCTTCACAACTTGATCCCAATTGCCCTGGATCTCTGAGAATTAGCTCTTCTACTCCACCTATAAGAGGGAAGGGCTGAACTAGAATCCCAAGCTTCAGACCCAAAAATAGGTACCAAGACATCAACCAATCCAGATTAAAGAGAGGAGCTGTCGTTTTCTACCACATCATGGAGCCAATTCTTTGCAAGCTTAGACATGGGTTTCTTTTGGTTTCCAATTTAGGGGTATTATAACTGAAAAGAATGGAGAAAGAGCTATAACTAATGTGGAATGACCAAGGAGTTGGCTCAGGCCTCTGACAACACAGGGGGATACATGTTTTCTTCCCAGCTGAGACCCTGCAGCCTTCTTTCAGCCCAGACTGTACCACAGACATCTCCACTCCCCTCCAATATCTCATCCCTGTGGCAAACTTCTCCTGTGGCCTACCTTCCCTGGTATAGCTGGAGGACAGGCCACCCACTGTATACTGTCCTCTGCTCCACCACGGTCCCTCCAGTCCTCTTTGCTGTCAACATAGCTCCCCCACCATTCCCATTTTTGCCCCAGGTGAGAGGTCTCACCATTACAGCCCCATACAGACAGTCCAGTAAAAATAACAAGGAACCTCCTTTCAGAAGCTTTGTTTATTAAGGTAGGTTTCTTAACAGGAAGCCACAAGGTTGGCAATAGCACCTCACAAACCACATTTCTTTTTGTTGTGACAGATCAAGCCAGAAGGCAGAGCATACCATGACTGCCATCTCATGTCTGTTGAGTGTTAAGTCAGGACACTGGGATCTTTGACCAGAATGTGGGAGCAACTAGCTTTGCCCATCCCATGTGATCCTTCCTCCTCCCCACTTCTATCTTGTAAGATGTGTGGGGGGGTAGATTTTAGGAATTTTCCTTTTCTTTGACCCACATCCTGAGCTAGGAGAAATACCAAAGAAAGACATTTCCTTCCTGAGCTCCCACCCCATGCCCCAGCTTTGACAAAATGGCGGCCCTGTTTCCTATCCTCCTCTGCTACGGTTGTAAAGATAGGAACACTTGTCAGGTAATGGCTCATTTCCAGACCTGAGAATAAGGTTAGACCTTGAAATACCTGATCCTCCCTGGACATAGAGGGATTGCTGGTGCAGCAAGCCCAGGACCTGGCACACCAAGCCCAGGACCTGGCACACCAGGCTTAGGACCTGGTGCCAGGCCATGTTCCCCAGAGGCAGATTCGAAGGAGCCCGCCCCAACAATTGAATGCCTAAGGTCATGATGGGACAAATGGCTTAAAATGGGTTTTTCAGGAAATACAGGGGGTCTGGCAACCGTAGCAAGTCCAGTAGCTATGGGGGGTCTGGCAGCCGCTACAGGTCCGGCAGCCGCTACAGGTCCGGCAGCTGCTACGGGTCCGGCAGCTGCTACAGGTCCGGCAGCCTCAGTGGGTCCGGCAGCCTCAGTGGGTCCGGCAGCCACAGCGGGTCCCACAGTGGATCCTGCTCCATTAGGTTGAGGTCCAGGTACCACAGGCTGGAAAATAAAAGTACGCCATGATCATGCTGGTTGTCGGGGCCATTCCAGATGTGGGACAGAACCCAGGATGATCCTTCCCTCCCTCAAACATCACGTAGATGTCAGTGATTAAAATAAGCCCAGAGGGTAACCTGGGGCATCTAGAAAATGAATGACCAGGCAGCTGTCCTCTGGGAAATGGGTACATGACACCTGACTTCCCGAGGGAGTCAAGAAACACCAGAATCAGGGTTTCTTCACGGGTCGAGATGGGTCGATGACAAATAGTCCAGGAGGAGCTGGCTTGAGGTGCACAGATTACTGCATGTGCATTACTTTAAGCTTTATGGTAACCCCATGAGAGAGGTAGTGTGGTGTAATGGATAGTCAAGAAGGTCCGGCCTTCCTGGGCAAATCGCTTAAGCTTCTGGGTGTTCTAGACACCAAAAACTAAAGCTAACACTCCAGGAGAGGCTGCTACATGACCCTGCGGATCAAATGGTAGACTTGGAGTCAGGAAGACCTGAGTATGTATCCTGGTCACAGGCACTTAATCATTGTGTGACCCTGCTCGCTCTCTCCAAAAACAACAGACCCAGCGTTAAGATTCCCAAGTGTGAAAGCCCATGACCCTGTGGCTAGAGAAGAAGAAGTCAACCATTAAGAGTCATACCAAAGGAAAGGGGTCTGTGTCTGGGGCAGCTGGGTTCCTAGTGTGAGGAGCAGCAGCTTAAGAGACCTCAAAAAAGCCAGGTCAGCCTGGAGATGAGCACGTGGATAGGTGCTGCATCACATGCCCATTTCCCAGATCCTTCCAGGGAGAAGGTAACAAAATCTGCATCCTCATCATTGCCAGGAACATGTGGAAGAATCTGAAGGCGACTCTCAATGTGTTACAAGTGAGGATAAAGATAAAGTCCATACCGCGGCTCCAAAGACGGTGCAGGAGGCAGCGACGTCTTCCCCACCAACTTTCTCAGTCAGCGTTGCCTTGCAGAAGGCATACTGTTTTCCAAAAGAAGAAGAAGAATGTCACTGGTGAAAGGAAGCCACTGTCTCTGTCAGCCTCCCTGGGACTCCTCCCCAATTTCATACCCAGGTCAAGACAAAAAGTGGTCTCCTCCATTTTGCCAATATCAGAGACATTTTTGTTCTTTTCTGTCTTCCTCTTTCCTATCTCCATGGACCTTGGATGCTCTGGGTGGCAATGCTCAATTCTGACCCCCAGCTGGCTGGGCCTAGCAGGAACGCCTTGGGATTTTAGCTCTAGGGCTGAAAGGGACCACAGCTGGTCCAACCTCCTCATCCAACGGAGCAGGCAGAGGGAGGCGCAGGGTTCAAGTGGCAAGCCGCGGGTCGCGAAGGGTGAAAGGAGCCTCAGGAGTCAGTCAGTCTACACCCCTCATTTTAGAATTGAGAAAGCTGAGTATGCAGTAGCAAGTGCCAGCTCTGACTTCAAGGGCTCCCATGCTTAGAGTGGGAACAAGAATCCTCTCTAAAACGCCAAGGCGGATTGGGCAGCCAGTGGGCTGAGTGTGCCCCTCCCCTCATGGGAGAGGACCCTTCCCATCCTGGGACTCTGGGATCCACTGGCTGAGGGTGTTTCCTAAGAGCCAGCCTGGTAATAGAAGAGGCTTATCAGCGAAACGGCTGCTGGGGGACGATTTGGGGGAAGGAGGTGGGAAGCAATAGGAAGCAATGTGAAATCCCAGCTCCTAGAAGTACCGAAGCCTGGCAGAGGTACTTCGTCGGTGCCATGGTGCCTCAGGCTGGGCGTAGGGATGCCCATGGCTCTGGCCAGCCCCACTGGGCTGTCTTTACCTGGTCCGCCAGCAGGTTACAGGCTGCTGGGTCAGCCACGTCTTTTGGCGCACAGTCAGTGGGTACGACCACAAACTCCACGTAGACAGAAGACTGGAGAGGCTAAAGGCAGTGACAGAGAGAAGTGAAAACACCCACAAAGCTATCATAATGACTTCCATAACCACAGTGTTCTTCCTGTAATGACCTTGAGGGTGCAAATGTTATCCTTCCCATTTCACAGATAGGCAAACTGAGGCTCAGAGCAGAAGAGTAATTCCAAGCTCAGAGCTCTTTCCACTGCACAGTGGGCCAAAGTAGAGAAGAGAAGGGCAGGGAATCTGGGAGGGCATCTCAATCCTTGGCTAAACGGGCTAAAACCAGCCCCTTCCTTTTTCTGGGCTTTTCTGGGCTGTACAAATGCCTGACGAGCCATTTCCTTGCCTTATTTTGCAGACTTATAAGGGGAGAAGAGAGGCCTGAGTTTCACATCCTTCCTTTAAGAGTCAAGGTGGCTGTGACTTGCCCAACGTCAGCTAGTCTGACTTGGGCCCACATCTCCCAAGACCCACCTGTGCCAAGCTGTTGGGCAATGATGGGGAAAAGTCAAACACTGATGGACATCCAAGTGTTGTTTCACAGGGAATTAAAGAATTATATTAATATTAATAATGCATTATTAACACCACATAATATAAGTAATAAAGAAGAGGCAACACATACAACACCGTGGACAGAAAGCCAGTCTGAGCAGCGCAATGGCAGATTAAGCTCCTACCTCTGATACACAACAAGCATCGATTAAGTACCTACTGTGTGCTAGGCACTGGGGATACAAAGAGGGGCAAAAAACAGTTCCTGATCCTGAGGAGCTCATCATCTAATGAGAAAGAACATATATGAATAACGAGGTGCATAAGACAGATTATAGAGAGACTGACAGACAGAGAAGGAGGAAAGAAGAGAGAAAGAAGAGAGAGAAAAGGGAGAGAGAAAGGAGCGGAGGGGAGGGGAGGGGAAGAGAGAGGAGAGGGGAGGTCTCCTTTACCAATAAAATTTTAGTTCCTGTCCTAAGCCTGTCTATTAAAAGGAAATACCCACAATAATCATTTAATAATAATGGTATAATAATAATAATAATTCTATTAATAAAATAACAGAAATATTTGGGAGTTATCACTAACTAGTAACTGACAATTTAAAAGTCAAACCCACACACACTTTAAGAAAGCAGATGGAGGTAGAAGGGAGGCCTAATGGCAAGAGCATTGGCTCAGAGTCAGAGGATCTGGGTCCACCTCCCACTTGGGACACTTGCCACATGTGACTTTTACCTCTGTGGGCCTCAGTTTCCGCCTCTGTATGATGGGGGGGGTTGATATAGGATCTTTGGCTGGATTGACTTACAGCCTAAGTAATCGGACATCTTCCAGAACAGAAGGATCCCCATGGTTGGCGGAACCCTCTCCATGCCTCTCAAATAATAGTCTATGTGACCCCCCCACACACGTAGAATGCCTCCTCCCTGAGGGGAAGGACTGTCTCCTTTTGTGCCCTCTTGTACCCAGCTCAACAAGGTGCCTGTCCCAGCACTAAGCATAATAAATATTTATTGGATTGGATTGGATCGAATGCCTTGGATCCTTGTGGCATTCTATCTGCCAGAAGACTTTTTCTCTCTCTCACTGAAGCCCCTTCCTCCCTGCCAGCTCCCACCTGAGTCACCCCCCATCCCTTCTTCATTCGTCTAGGCCCCCCAGATCTGCTATAAACATGCATATATGCAGTGACATCTTATACATAGTAGTATACATTATAGTATTACATATAATATTGCTACATTATAATATGGTAATTACATAACTTTGTATGATACATTTATACAATATATAAACATAGTATTTGTGTTTCATTATATTATACTATATTGTAGACACTGTGATATTACTATAGACATATAGTAATGTCTCTATTACTAGAACCAGAAGGTGTCAGTGTTCACTAAGATTTGGTCAATACCCGTGTCGTGCCCCCACCCCCTACCCAAGCCTATACTGGAACCTAGCCAGTCTTACTGCAATCTGAGCCCTGGAGATCTCCAGCAGTTTGAAATAGCTGGTGTGGTTCTGGGCATTGAAGGCAGCCAGAGCAGCATCAACTGCGTGGAGCACCTTGGTATCGTTCAAGGGTACCAGCAGGCCACAGTCCAGGCAGACTTTCCGCACATCTTCTGCTGAGTCTATCAGAGAAGAGAAGAAACTGTGGTTCATGGCCAGCCATCCCTTTGGTTCTCTTCTATACTGGCCAGTTCGTTCTGAAACGATGAAGAACCTCCCCGCTGCTCCTTGTTACAGCTTGGAGGTGCTTGGGGTCCTCCCTTCCTTCCACCTCCTAGCATCCTCAGCTCTCTTCAAGCAGAGCTTTATACTTGAAGCTGTGTGACCCTGCCCTCAGTTTCCTCATGTGTAAGCGAGAGGAATGGACTCAATGATCTCTGAGATCTCTTTCTAGGATTCTGAGACAAGGGGATTCTGAAATCCCATTGCAGCTCAATGACTTTATAATGTCATTTCAGCTTTTCACTAATTGGTGTTAGAACTGCTGGTTTGATTCTAGCCACTAGCATTATGTAAAGATTTTTCAAAGCCTTTGAAAACTAAAATTGAATAAATCTGAAAATCATTGTTAAACTTTGGTATTTCTTCTTTCTCCTACTTCTTATGAATGTTATTCAGCCTTTGGATCCTGGCCAAAGTTTGAAAATCTCCAGCTTTAGGAAATTTAAGTATGGAAAGACCTCATCCCAGGATTCTATAGTTTTTTTTTAAAAAAGGGGTGGGGGTTGTATTCATTAATAGTGAAGCAACTTTACCAGAAATATTTTCTGGCCTCATTCTCCATCACTGGTCTCCAGAACCATACCTGGACTGGACTCACACTTGGCATTTGATACCACGAACTGGTTGTCCAGTTTCAGCACACTGACATCACAGTCTCCTTCCACAGCCTAGGGAAAGATAAGATGTCACACCATAATGGAAGACTCAGCCTTTATCTCAATGAGAAAAGCAGAGGAGCTGGGGGGATGCCAAGGATCTTACTCTTATCTCAGAAGGAAGGAAGGAAGGAAGGAAGGAAGGAAGGAAGGAAGGAAGGAAGGAAGGAAGGAAGGAAG
>CM053626.1:9482943-9513077 GCA_028646595.1 Phalanger gymnotis | reverse complement strand
AGAGGGGAGGAGCAGAGGAGGAAGATGAGATGGAAAAGAAGAGAAGATGGACAAGGAGGAAGGAGGATGAGGAGGGGGGAGGGGACAAGCAGAGAGAGGTGAGGAGGAGGGGAAAACCAGAAAGGGATAGAAGGGAAGGAAAGGAAAGGACAGAAGCAGAGAAGGTAGGAGTAAGAAGAGGAGAGAAGGTCTCCCTTCCTTGGAGGTATCTAAGCATATGCACTAGGTGACCCTTCTATGGGTGACAAGATGGTAGAGTGTGGCTTGGGCTGGGCAGCCTCTGGGCCCCTCTGACTCCCAAACTCTGGGATTCTGGTAGGAGGAGGAGGAAAAAAGGGGGAGGGAAGAGAAGAGAGGAGAGAAGAGGAGCAGGAAGAGGAGAAGGAAGAGGAAAAGGAAGAGAGGAAGAAGGTTGGGGGAGGACAGAAAGAGGAATAGGAATAAAAAAAAACATGTCTTTGGTTACTTCCTTCAGAGAGGGGTTAGGGGCCCAGTTGGAAACCTGGACGTGCTTTATAGATACTAGTGACAAGGAAGATGAAGGTGGGGACAGGCAGCCAGCTATAGTGGTCAGAAGACCCCAGCTCTGCCTCTGCCTGGCTGGGTGACTTTGGGCAAGTGATTTTCCTCCTCCAGGCCCAACTTTCATCATTTGTAAAAAGACGGAGTTAGTCCAGATGATCTCAAAGGTTGTTTCTCACTCCAATTCCTATGATCCCATATTTGATAATGACAATGGTCATGTCTGCAGTACTTGAATGTTCATGAAACATTTTACATAGAGTCTCCCCTTTGGGCCTCCCAGCACCCCTGGCAGGGAGGGGTCGCCACAGGTGGCTGCTGCATTTACAAATGAGGACATGTAGGCTTGGGAAGGCCAGAGGCAGAATTTCAAGCTCCCTCTTGTTTTGCCTGCTATAGACAAAAGCCTAAGACGGATGCAAAGTGAGAGCGGAGAGAGGAAAAGTTTCTTTGTCTGGGAGCAAGGCTTCTTGGAAGAAGCTACATTCGAGTGGTGGGCAAAACTGCACAAAAGTGGGGAAGGCCTTCCTTTCCTGGGGAGTGGTGTGAGCCAAAGTGCAGAAGTGAGAAAGTCTCTGGGGATGCCCAAGAGGTAGGTTAAGTCCAGTTGGACTTAACCATGGCACAGGAGAGCTGTCTGAGTCAACCCCTCATTTATAGGTGAGGAAATGATGCCCAGAGAGGGCACACGGTCCATGTGGAGTTGGGCCTCACACTCAAGGCTCCTGACTCTCCAGGTCAGTGGTCTTCCCTCTGCACATACCCTGAGAAGAAATGGCTGCTCCACTCTAGGGTCCTCCAAAGCTACCCTTTCCCACTCACTTATTTTTTCTTTTTGTATGTAACTGCACAGATGTTTGGAACTCCTTAGTGCAGGGAAATGAAGCCTGGTGAAGGATCCTAACCCGGTTTTGTTGCATCTTTGTATTTGAATAGCAAGAGAATTATGTTCCCTTTTAAAAACCTTACTTGTCATCAGCCCGAAGAAAGCCCCTGTGGGAGCTGAGGGTCCCCTCCTTGGTCCAGAATAAATACAACTGCGACAGCTGAAGCATAATTGTTCCCTGAGTAGTTTCAACTCCTCCTCCAGACTGATGTGCCAGTGTAGCCAATGAGACTCAAACGTGGCCTATTTTTACTTAGATTTTCGAAGCATTTTTGATATAAAACTGATATAAAACTAGAGGAGGCCACAGGGGAGGAAAGTGAGATCACTTCTAGTCCTTGAAAAAAGTTCTAATGAAGTAGATACACAAATAAATAATCACACAAGGAACACCGGAGACAGCTCTAACTAGCTCAGGGGGGCCAAATGTTAAACTTTCAGTGTGAGCATTCATACCTCAGAAGGTGATGAACACTAAAATCGGGACGTGATTTATTGTTTTGTTGGTTGTCTAGACTTAAGAAAAGAGAAGGAGAAAATATTAATGATGTATTGTAGACTAAGCCGAAAAGTGTTTTGTGAGTACAATCCATCTTCAACATTTTCCTCTTTAACTTTTGAGACTTCAAACATTTGCTTGATTTTATTGTAACTTCATTTTCACTTTGGTGTTGACAAGTGGGCACATTTGTGGCACATATTTGTGTAGAGTAGTCTCCACAATCTGCTAAATGCAGATGCTTATCTGTCCTCCAAGGGAGCTGAGTCATTGGCCCAAAGCCCCTTTGACCACCTTTAGGGAATCTGAATATCAGCTAGCCACCATTTCCCCTGCCTTCCTCCCTGAGGCGATAGCACCGGTCCCTGGGTTCAGGCTTCTGTCTCCTTTTCCCCAATGCCTGGTCCTCTACACACAGATAAGAGCCCCACAAAACCCACCAGGCTTTAATGGTTTCAAAGAGGGTGCCCCATTCCCCCTGGAGTCCAATAGACCTGTTTCCATCCTCTTTTCTGAATGTCCTTCATTTTGTGATCCTTTCCTCTCAACAAAGCTGACTTGATTTGCCGGCTTGTTGGGAGCTCCATGTTTCCTCATGTTGACAATTTGATGCTCTGAACCTCTCTGGATCTGTATTAAGACATACAGATAACAAGCATCAGAGACTGGATTTGAACAAATTCCACTTCCCACTCTTTGGTGCTGACACATTTCCTCATGGTGTCCAATTCTTGTCCAAGGGAGTTGGCTGACTGCTCTCTGGTCTTTATGAACTAGTACAGCATGCTCTGATGACACAATCTCATGTAGACTTCAGAGCATAGGAAGGGCTGTGGATGCCCTTCCATGAGAGCTTCACAAGGGGTATACTCAATCTGCCAGAGAGCTACCTCTAGTTTTCAAAAAAACATTTGCATGGTCAGAAAAAAATGATTTAATTTCTCCTGATCTTTGAGACCTAGACAGTATTGCTAATAAGGAGAAATTCTCCATAATGAATTTCCTTTTTTTAATTAAATTTCATTTTTCGAACAAAGGAAAATCTATTTTCCCCCTTATGCCTCATTTTCTGATTTAAAACACAACCCCTGCAACAGGCATGCACAGTCAAGTAAAAATAAATTCCTAAATTGGCCACATCCACATAGGTCTCAATCTGGACCCTGAGCATGGATTACATTTCCCAGAAGACTGTAGATCTAGATGCAAAGTGGTGACATCACCAGATGAGGACTTTGACTGATGAGGAGTTTTCTGGAAGAAGGGAAGTTTACAAATCGCAGAATTTGATTGTTAGTAGGGACCTCAACGGCCATTTAATCCAATCTATACATGAAAGGAATCCTCACTATAACATACGCAAAGGGTCATATATGTGTGCTCAAAATAGTGCTCATAGATTTGTAGATTTTGAGTCAGAAGAGATTTTAGAAATCATCAGGTCCAGTCCTTTCATTTTACAGAAAAGGAAACTGAAGTCCTGAGAAGTTAGCCTTGTTGTAGGGTTCGGTGCTGTCTGTTTCATGGAGTTCTTCAGAAGTTCTTTCTGTTAGGCTGGTCATCCTATGAAGCTTCTTTACTCAGCTCCATGATCATCAGAATCTTTCTGGGTCTACTGTAACACCATGTCTTTACCATTTTACCTCTCTCTTTCCAGTGAGAGTCAGTGTTGTAATTCTTTTGTTTCTCTCTTATTTCCTACCCCCACTGAATTATGGCCCTTGACAACTCAGCCCTTCACTAGAAGTCTTTAGGCAAAGCTTGGAAGACCATTTCTCAGAGGTGCTGCTGAGGCAATTACTGTTCATATACGGATTGGACCAGTTGGTTTCTGAGATCTTTACCAACTTTATGATTCTGTAAAATCAATTTATTCATTTCTGACCTTTCCCTCAAATAATAAGCTCTCATTTCCAATTCCTTCTTAGCTGTCCACCTACATGTTCCATAATCATTTCACATTCAATGTCACACCAAATGACCCACCAAGTGGTGGGTCAAATGCTGTCCTTGGAGTCAGAAAGAACTAGGTTCAAATCTCACTTCCCAATGCTTGCTGGCTATGAGACCTTGGGCAAATCTCTCAACCTCTCAATGCCCCTAGGCAAATTTCTATGAGTAAAAGTTGCAGATCAGGTGTTGACTTCCATCAGGAGAAAGCATTTCCTCCCTGGGAGCTACCTATACCAATCAAATCAGCAGTCTGGATTAAAAAAAAATGTCAAACTCATTAAAAAGTTCCTTTTATGGCATGTAAATGCTTCTCCCTTCCCCTTCCCTTTTCCACCCACATCCAGCCAGGCATCATAGGACCATTTAATTTTGGAGCTAGGAAGGAGCCTAGTAATGCTCAAACCCAAAGTTTGTTTGTTTGTTTTTTTTGTAAACCTTAATGTAGTGTTCTGAAAAATCATATTTCCCCAAGAACTCCTGAGGTTGTATTTAAGATAGCTGCTAAATTCCCTTCATTTCATTAGTTTCAAGAGGAGAGGAATCCCAGTTCACACAGATAGGAAGCAGCAGAGCCATCTTTATACCTTACCTGACCACTCAGTAGAGCGCTTCTTGCCAAAGAGGGGTGACCAAGCTTGGCATAGTGGGCATGGAGTCAGGACTTGGAGTCAGGAAGATGGGTTCAAATCCCACCTCAAACACTTATTAACTGTGTGACCCTGGGCTTAACCTTCTCTTAACCACTTTGGTCCTTGGTTTCAGTTGCAAAATGAAAAGGCTGGATTCAATAGCCTTTCAGATCCCTTCCAGCTCCGAATCTATGGCCCTGACTCATCATGTGTGATGAAAAATTACAAAGCCATTGCAAACTATTAAAGAGGTCATTGCTTTGAGTAGCATTCATTTTATTTTGCCATTTCCTTCTGTTTTCAGAGTGGGGTCAATGGAACCCCCAGAAAGTCATGCTGCCTCTATCTCCTCCTCCTTAGACCAGAGTCTATTGTTAGCCTATAATTTGGCCCTCTCATTATGGGGCATCCATCATACTCAATGGTCTTCATTCCTACAGGAAACAACGTGTGGTCAGATGGCTTCCTGTTGGCAAGACATTCACCAGGATCTCTCTAAAGAGATAAAATGGAGGGACAATGAAACACATAGGGTAAATGCAAATAAACATGCAGACATGAACACAGATGCTTGTGGAATTCAGGTGGAATTGAGACAGACATTGGTTGTTGTCATTGTTGGTCTCGATGCTTATCACCTCCAGGTTGTGGGGGAAAGTCCCAAGCCCTTGGCTGGTAGAAGTCAAGCTAAGCATATCATCACCTTGGGGAGATTTTTCCTAGAGCTGTCCTGGGTATAAGGATAGAGATTTTAAGATTTTTATGCCTGGATGCAGCCATGAAAAACATACCAGGCATTTTTGTGATTTCATGAAAAAAGCCAGAGAAGGGCCTCTACTTATGTCCTTCTCTAATCTTTCATCTTGGTCTGGGGGTGACCCTGGAGGCCCAAAGGCTAGGGGCTGGTCTGGTGGTTCTTAACACTATTGGAAAGATTTAAAGTATGTGCTCAACGACGATCTGTATACACAAAATTGTAGCCAGGGGCGGGATATTTGCCCTTTTCTCATCCTTCTCTGGACTGAATTACTGGGGAGGGAGAGCATCCATTTCACTAATTAGACAAGCTCTGCAGCTATTTTCACATAAATAAATTAATTTCAATGCAGCCTAGAGGACAGAGAACCGGCCTTGAAGCCAGGAAGATCTGGGTTCCAGTCCCACGTCTGACACATGTTAAGTGTATGATCCTGGTTGGATCCCTTAGCTTCCTCAAGAAAGACTTCAAACCCAAACTTTGCAGCAAAGGTGTTGACCTGCATTAGGAGAGGGAGTCTCTTCATCTGGAAATTCCTCATACTGAAGGAACCATAAGTGTGGATCCTATTCCCTCATTTCAACTCATAAAGAAAAATCGCAGCAGCCTCTACCTCTCTCTAGGTTTCAGTTAGGATTTTTCTTCTGTGGTTCTCCTTCATTTTTCCACTTATATGGTTGGAATCTACCACCACCACCACCACCACCACCACCACCACCACCACTACTATCACCACTACCAATATTACTATTACTACCATCACTACCACTACTATCACTACCACCATTACCACCACTATCAATACTACTACCTCCATCACCACCACTACTGGTATTAATACTACTACTACTACTAGTCATTTGAGTACTACTACTACTACTAGTCAGTTGATGACTATTACTACCATCACTACTGCTATTATCACCATCATCGCCACTACATCACTACTACTACTACTACTACTACTACTACTACTACTACTACTACTACTACTACTAACTGGTATAGATAGTACTACTAGTAGCTGTCAACTGTCTCTGGCTATATTTCTATACGTACTACTCTTATCGCTACTATTACTACCACTATTGGCTGACATTTATCACATTCGCTTAAGGTTTTCAAAGTGCTTTACTAGCATTATCCCACCTTAATTCAATTGTACCTTACTTAAGGTTGCCCAGTGCCTATATTCCTGACCTTTCCCTTTACCCAATCAAAAGCCAACTTCCTTATGTTCCATTATTTCAAGGCCCCAAGACAAGAACTAGAAATCTAATAAAGTGATTCAGAGGAGCTGTATTAGTGACTGACCATGTTGCTTTTCCATGATCATATGTATATTTTAAAAGTTGCCTTTGATCCTTTAAACCAGGGGTTCTTAACCTTTTATTTGGTGGCCCAGACACTGTGGGCAGTCTGTAGAAACCTTTGGACTCCTTTTCAGAATCAAAGGTTAGTAAAAAAAAAAAAGATACGGTTTTTTTTTCTGCCTAAATTTCACAGATTCCCCTGAAATCTGTCTATTGAACCTCTGTGGGTTCAGGATCCTGGGTTAAGAAGACTTTTTTTTTAAATTGAATTAGTAATTGTGGCAGGGCCAGTGGGGGAGATACTTTGGGGTTGGGGTAATTTTCCAGTATTCCTTTTATTACCACTCAAGAGACAACTATAAGGCCAGCTGTGATGGGTGGCTACCATTAGGGGTGGGGCTTTCTTAGGCTTGTACTTGCTGTTAATAACAAGTTGTGGATCCCATTACTGGGGCCAGATGGGAATATTTGAACCTCTGAGGGAGATGATGGGAGGGTTTTTGCCCTTGCTACCCAGCTTCAGCTTTCAAATGGTCACTTCTAAGATCATAGGCTTAGGTCTGGAAACAGAGGGTCACATACAGGTCCTCTAGTTGAAGCTCCTCATTTTACAGAGGAGTAAACTGAGGAATTTGTTCACATAGAATACCAGTGAGTGAATGTTAATCAAACCTGGCTTTGTATAATGGAGAATTTGTGTTCATATCCTTTAGGGCTCTCTAGGGTAATGCCAGGATAGGCTGGTAGTGATAGACTTTCTCACGTTGGTGTCTAATATCTGACCAACTTTAAATGCATACCACTTACATATAAGAACCCAAAACCCAAGCTTTTCCTGAGAGAAGACTTGAGATTCTTGACTCCTGGTGTTTCTGGAGAGCTGGTCCTAGAATTTACTTGTTAAAAATAAGGCTAAACTAAGAGATTAAAGGAAACATTTGAAAAAAAAAAAGAAATGGCTGACAGGAATGTCTCAGAAACCTGGGTCTGCCATTCCTTTCAAAGTCTGTCAGTTGGATTAGCAAAGCATCGGAAAATCATGTCCATTCCAATGGTCATTGGGGTATTTATTGTCCCTGAATAAGGGGCCACTGGGCTATTTCTTTTACAGGTGATTTTCTATGGCATATCCCAGCGAATCAGAATCACAAGATGTCCAAATTGGAAGAGCTCCCAGAGGCCATCCAGGCTGATTGGAATAGGAATTACCACTACAATGTCCCTGAGGACAGATGGCCACTTAGCTGAAGATATCTAGTGAGGGGTAACCCACTCCCTCCCTGGGCATCTCCTTTGACTAGCTCTGATTGGAATTTTTTTCTGTACGTAGAAGCAAAATTTGAATCTGAACCATTATTGTTAGTTCTATTTTCTGGGTCAAAACTGTGACATAATTGATTGAGAAATGTAGATCCTGCTGTGTCTCTTCCTTTTCTCACTCCAAGAAGATATTTGACTGAGGCAAAGCAGGTATCATTTTTTAATGTGAGATGAGGGCAAAACACTCCAGAGGTTTTCTTATCTTGGTTGCTAACTCTATCATTCCTCAGGGCCATCCTCTCCTTCTCTTCTTCCTTCTTGGTTACTAGTCTTACTCATCACTGTGCACACCTTCAATCCTCATGACCTTTCAAATCTCTCCAAAATAGGAATTATGCACAAGTTAAACAAGTTCAATTCTCAATATGGTCTAAGAGGGAAGTTTCAAGTTCACATCCCTCAGCTGCATACAGCTTACAAAACTGATGTGTGAAACAGATTTAAGGGAAATATACAACAAAATAAATAAAATGCAAACAATCTATATAATATTAATTTGTGTTTTGAGTTGAACACCACTGGTCTTGGATACCAGGATCCCCAAATGAGGTAAAAACTGGATGAACTAGCAACAGAGAAGGCCAATAATCTGTAATATACTGAATCGAAATCCCCTTCCCTACCTCCTACCATACCCCAACAGTACAGCCACATAGCCTCACCCATGGATTTGTAATGGAATCCAACTCTACCCATCCTACAACTCATTATCAAAGTGAAGGAAGAATAATAAGAAGTAAGAATCATAAGAAAAAAAGGAAAAAAAAGACTGAAATTACCAAAGCTCTCTAGAAAATTTTTAAAAAGTCAATTAAAAACCTTGAGCATAAGCAGATAAACCAACAGGGAAAATTTTGATAACATCAGGGACCATGGCCTCTAGATCAGGTAAAAGAATCCAGGTATCTATGAATTAATTCTGTAAGTGAAAAGAAAACTTGGAATAAATACTTGATGAGCCTCATGGCTCTGTGAATTTCCAAGCATGGAGCCACAGTAGATGCTCCTGAACATTCGAAGAAGAATAACTAACATTTATATAATGGTTACTATGTGCCAGGTACTGTGCTAAGCACTTTACAATTATCACCTCATTTGATCTTTGCAACAGGTCTGCGAGGTAGGTGCTATTATACTCATTTTACACTTGAGGAAACTGAGGTAAATAGAGGTTAGGTAACTTTTACCCAGGGTCGCACAGTTGGTGAGTGTCTGAGGCTAGATTTCAACCGAGGTCTTCCTCTTTCTAGGCCTGGTACTCTAGCCACTGCACCACTAAAAATTGTGAAAGCAGAATTAGTGCCTGTCCAACAACAACAACAAAAAAACACTGCAAAATAGATAAATTTGCATCCATGGTGACAAGACTCACCAAAGAAACAAAAGAGAGGATAATGGATTGGGAATGCAAATACATGGGATTGGAGTAAAATCTGGAAAAAAGGTATTAACATTAAAAGCAAGCATCATCTCTATACAAGCAAAATATATTGATTATAAAGACTGGATACACAGATGACATAAAGATTACAGGTCTTCAAGATTAACACAAGTTAAAAAAAAGAAAACCTCAATACCACAATGCAAGAAAATAATACAAGAAAACTACACACAACTTCTGTCTGTAGAAAACAAAGTCTCAATCAAATGAATCTATAGTTCACTTCCAGAGAACAAACAAACACCAACAAACAAAACCTATGCTTCAAAGTCCAAGCCACATAGTGATTAAATGGAACTATTCCCCTGACAAACAACAAATTCTGCAATTGACTGGTCAGTTAGTAAATCAATAAATAATTATTAAGCAAATACTATGTGCTGGGTACTGTGCAAAGTACTGGAGATACAAAAAGAGGCAAAAGACAGTCCCTGTCCTCAAGGAGTTCACAATCTAATCAGAGCATATGTGTGCGTGTGTGTGTGTGTGTGTGTGTGTGTGTGTATTGTATATGTGTGTGGTGTGTGTGGCATGTATGTGTGTGTATGTGTGGTGTGTGTGGCATGTATGTGTGTGTGTGTCTATGGTGTGTGTGTATGTGTGTGTGTGCAAATGAGTTACAAAATGGGACATCATAGAAAAGAGTGAAGAGGAGAAATAAGACAGATGGGAACAGCTGATGTACTGTAGTTAAATTGGAGAATAGAAATGAAAGGAAAACAACTGCTATCATCTCTCAGGAAAGAGGGAGGCTACAGGAAGATGGATGAGGGAGAAAATGGAGGGATTGAAAAGAAGGTTAAGAAATGGGAAAATGTTGTTTCAGTGGTGGGAGTGAGGTGCCATTGATGAAAGCTGCCATAAGTAAAGAAAGCTATTCCATAAAGGGGGTTGGCAACCCTACAGTGGGTATACCAGCAGTGATTCAGTACTCAGAGAGACAAGTCACTGTGCCTGAGGAGAAGGGGAATCAGAACTCTTAGGGGGAAAATGGCCCTCAGAGAGGGGGAGGTCATGGATCTTGGGAAGACATTTCAACATAAATAGGAAAAAAATGACCAAGGGAAGGGCAACAGTCAATAATGAACTGCAAAATTGAGGAAATAGAAAGATTCCTATTTTGTGGCAATAACCTCTTTATCACTTCTAGAAAGTGGTATTTTAATGAATGAGGCACAACAGAAAAAGGGAGACGAGGAAAAATTTATAAGGCAATAACAGAAACTGTTTAGAAGAGAAAACCCAACATAGGTGCCTTAGAAGCTTCAATTTCAAGAGGAATACAGAGACCAAAGAAGGTCCAAATAAGTATGAAGGCTATAAAAAAATAGAAAGAGAAGAAAAATAATTTTTAAAAGAGGGAAAGAAATATTTAAAAAATAAATACCAACAAACAAAACAAGTTGAAGGGGAGGAGAGGAAAGGGGATTTTATTTGACTAACCTGAAAGGAGAAAAAGAAGATAAGAAATAAATAATGAAATGAAACCCAGCAAGGCAAAGAACTAACAAATAAAACTCCCAAACTAGGGAAAAATAGGAGGGGAAGGCTTGAGGGTGAGAGGAAGAGAGGTATTAGGAATAGGATTGCCTTAAAATAGATTAAGCTAAAATAAACAAAAAGATATAGTGTTGTGTTTACAGATGAAAAGGGAGGGAAAAATCCCAATTTTGGAAAAAAAATAGAGGTAAATGGAGAAAAATATAAACCTAATGCACTAAATTCACTTTAAATGTAAATGAACTAAACAATCCAATAAAATTAAAAGGTTGACAGATCAGATAAGAAAACAAAACACTACAATATGTTGCTTACAAAAAACACACTTGAAGAAACCACCTATGCAGCATAAAAATGAGAGACTGAAAAAAATTTGCTATGTATCAGGCTAATCCAAGGAAGCTGAAGTTGCAATCATGTTATCAGACAAATGCAAACATTCACAATATAAATAGGGATAAACTAGGAAACTGTGTTATTCTGAAAAGAACTATAAATAACTAATTAATATCAATATTTGCCTTCTATTTTCCAAATGTCTTAGCATTTATAATCACAAAGGAAACATTAACTGAACTACAAGAAGACAGAGTCAGTAATACAATAGTGGCGAGAGATTTTAATGTCCCTCTCTCAGTTTTGAATAAGTCCAACTGAAATATAAATTAAAGGGAAAATATTGAACTCAACTGATTTCTGGAGATTGGTTGGTCGTTGTCTTTTGTTCTCGAAGGGGGTCAAAATGACATCACTATGCCACGTTTCAATGTCTCCAGCTGTGGCTGATCAGCCCAATGTGAACTTGGAAAGCTCTACCACAGGTTGGGCACAAACAGTCTGTGTGAACGCTTGGGGTGGATACTCTAAATCTGGGCATCCTGCATTTTTTTGAGCTGTTTCAATTCTGTTTTGTTATTCATAGAGCACAGCACCTTCTCTAATGTGGGCACACAATGGTGAGCAGTCCTGTACCATTGTCTCCCATGTCACATAATCAATTCCAAAGTTCTTCAGAGAGACCTTGAGAGTGTCCTTGTATTGCTTCTTTAGACCACCGTGTGAACGCTTGCCCTGTATGAATCCTCCATAAAATAGTCTTTTTGGCAAGCATTTGTCTTGCATTCAAACAATGTGGCCAACACATTGCAGTTGTGCTCTCTGAAGCAGAGTTTGAATGCTTGGCAGTTTAGTTAAACTAAGGACCTCAGCGTCTGATACCTTATCCTGCCAGGTGATCTTCAGAATCTTTCTGAGACAATTCAGATGAAAGCAATTCAGTTCCTGGCATGGTGCTAGTACACTACCCAGGTTTCACAGGCATACAACGATGAGGTCAGCACAATGGCTCTGTAGACCTTCAGTTTGGTAGTCAGTCTAATACCTCTTGTCTCCCATACTTTCCTTTGGAGCCTCCCAAACACTGAGTTAGCTCTGACAATGCACACCTCATTATCAATGTGTACATCCTTGGAGAGTACACTACCAAGGTAAGTGAACTTATCCACAGCATTCAAATCTTCTCCATTTGCTGTGACTGATGGATCCATGTCTGGGTGGTGTGGTGGTGGCTGATGGAGCACCTGTGTTTCCTTGGTGTTGATTGTTAGGCCAAAACAGTAGGCAAATGGTGAACACTAAATAAATGCTTATTCCCTTTCCTTTTCCTATTTTTACTGTCTTCCTTATTGAGTTATTTGCTTGTGCGATAGGTTTTTAGCTGAGTTTTCTCTCCTGAGACCTTCAGCAGTTTTGATGTTTTCCCTTTTATTCCCCCATTGCTTACTCTCTGACTCCTTTCTTTCTGATAGTGGGTCCCCTGGGCACTGAATTTCAAAGAGTTGTCTCAGCCTTCTCCAACATTGGAGAATTAGATTCTCACTAGCCTTTTAAATATAACTTTGATTACATAAAAGTGAAAAGCTTCTGCATAGACAAAGTTAATTCACCTAGGATAAGCAGAGGAGGTGTCGTTTGGGAAAAAAATCTTTGTATCAAATTTTTCTGATAAAAGTTTGGATAATAATTAACAGATATATGCACACACATATACATTTTTATATATGTATGTGTGTGTGTATATATACCCCAAACCGTCCTTCAATAGATGTGTCAAAGGATAGGAACAAATAGTTCTCAGAAGAAGATTCACAAATCATTAGCAACCTCACGAAAGAATACTCCAAATCACTGAACGATCTTGAGATTTTACCTCACACCCTACATAGTGACAAACATGACAAAAATGGGTATAGTAAATGCTTGAACAGTTTTGGGAAGATAAGCATTTTAGTTCATTGTTAGTGGAGCTGTGAATCAATACGGACATTTTGGAATTATGCAAGTGTAATGATTAAACTGTCCATACTCTTTTATCCAGAGAGCCCATTTCTCAGCCCATACCCAAGAAGGCCATTGAAAAGAAGAAAATCTCTACATGTGCCGAGATATTTATAGCAGCATTTTGTGTGACAGCAAAGAATTGGAAACAAAATAGATGCCAATTGATTGGAAAATGGCTAAACAGATTGTGGTACGAGAATGTAATAGATCATTACCGTGCTATAAGAAATTATGTATGTGATGAATACAGAGGAATACATGGAAAGTTCTCCATGACTGACGCAAAGTGAAGTCATCAGAACCAAGAAAACAATATATCCAATGATTATAACAATGGAAATGCAAATAACAATCACCAAAAAAATCAAAGTCAATGCTGCAAAATTATCAACAACAATCATGGCTCTAAAAGAAGAGATATGAGAAAACACAGAACTGTGAGATCCCCAAGTGTTATACACTGCATATATTGCCAGACTTTTTTACGTATTGATCAGTTTTGCTAGTTTTCTTTTCTTTTTTTTCTTTAAGATATCCTGTTATTATTTCGGGTGTTTCTCTGCAGGAGTGGTGTGGGGAAGAGAAATACTAGGGGAATTTATGATGTGGAAAAAAGCAAACGAAAACCAATAAACACACATATACACAATACATATATGTGCACATATGTGTATATGTGTGTATACATGTATGTCATATAATTTAAAAGAGAGTGGAAAAGATTACTTTGGAAATCCATCAACTTGAAAAGCAAAGCAGGCACCCCCTGAGCAGTTGCTGTTTCTGCCTTTTGGAGCCAGAGTAACTCCAGTTTTAGCATTGCAGATTTGGAGCTGAAAAGGACCTTAGAGGCAGATCAGTGCAACCTGCTCGTTTGACAGATGAAAGAGTTAAGGAATTTGCTCAGAGTCACAACAGCTAGTCAGTTTCTGAGGCAAGGTTTGAAATCAGGTCTTCTTAACCCCCCAAGTCCAGTACTCTATCCAAAATGCCACCCAGTTGTCTCCTTCTTTATTGTTTTGATTAGCTGTTGCTTTCTTGAGAAAGTGAAGCAAACCAGGCATTGACCTTGTTTAGCTTGAAGGAGCCCCCCCCTTGCCATGAGCTGCAAGGTACACTTGACCTCTATTGTCACTTCTGACCAAGGTCATGATCTACCATCTGCTTCCCATCAGGCATCTTTTTTTTGGCACTTACTTATCAATCAATCAATATTAAATGCCTACTATGTACTAGGAACTGTGCTTAGTGCTGGGGATACAAAAAGAAGTGAAAGACAATCTCTGGCCTTGTAGAGCTTACAATTGGATGGAAGAGCCAACAAGCAAACACCTATTTACAAAGCAAGGTACATACAAGATAAATAGGAAGTAATTAACAGAGGAAAGGCACTGCAATAAAGAGGGGGCAAGATAGGTTTCCAATAAAAGATGGAATTTTAGTTGGGACTTAAAGGAAGCCAGAAAGTCAGTAGGCAGAGTGGAGGATGGAGAGCATTCCAAGCATGAGGGGAATAGCCAAAGAAAATACTAATCATAGCTAATAATTGCTGGAACCTTAAGTTTACAAAGAGCTCCACACTTTATCTCTGATCCTCACAACAACTCTGGGAGATAGGTGCTATGATTACCTCCATTTTACAGATGGGGAAACTGAGGCAGGAGCAGTTATGTGACTTAGCTAGGGTCACACAGTTAGTACATG
This sequence comes from Phalanger gymnotis, assembly GCA_028646595.1. Taxonomy (NCBI): domain Eukaryota; kingdom Metazoa; phylum Chordata; class Mammalia; order Diprotodontia; family Phalangeridae; genus Phalanger; species Phalanger gymnotis. The sequence continues at coordinate 9,498,213 of CM053626.1, read as the reverse complement.
TCTGAGGCAGGATATGAACTCAGGTTTTCCTGACTCTAGGTCTGGTGATCTTCCATTGTACTGCTCAGCTGCTTAGGACACTTGAGGTCACGTAGTTTTGGGGCTGGAAGGGACCTTTGAGATTGCCTAACCCCCTCCTTGTACAGGTGATAGTGCTGAGACCCACAGAGATGAACTACCTTGCCTAAGCTCACATAGGTAAGAAGTAACAAAGGAAGGATTTGAAACGAGGTCCTCCAACTCCAGAGCTCTTTCTTCTATGTTTATGGAGTGCCTGCTGCGTACTGGGCTATGCCAGCTGTAATTCTCAGAAGAGGGAATCCGGGCACATAAAAGCAGGCACTAAAGGGTGACCCCCCACCCTTGGAAGGCTAGGACAGAATTCCCAAAGTAGGTATTCTCCATGATTCTTCCTTTTCCCCACCTCTTAACAAGACTAGTTCTAGCAGTGACTGAGAGTTTCCAGTGCCTAAGGGTAGAAAAGAAAGCTACTTTCTTCGACTGGTCAAACTGTGGTGGTCACTCGCCTCTCTTTGGGTTGGCAATGGTACCCTCTGGGAGAACTGGGTTTAGGGAACCAGTGATCTTATCAGGATCAGACCTGTACCTTCTACCACCCTCCTTCTGTCTCCCCCATCTGAGACCATCAAAGCTGCACTCCTTCAAAAGACAAGGTACTTTCTTGTTTCTATAAGAATAATAAGCTGGCCATGCACTTTGACTTCATTACATCAGAAGGTAAATTAAGCCTGGGCTGTTGATTTTGGACTTTTTACAAAAGAGGTAACTTCTTTCATTTCCTGATTACAAATTGCCCCATGGGTTTAGACTCTGCTCCTTTACTTTTTTCCCTCCCGTTAAGTAAATTACACTCCCACATTTTACTTGGCTATAAGCCTTGCTTTCCCATGTGTTCCTCTCCTCACCTCAAAGAATTCCGTATGTTCTCAATTCATAGCATGTAAATAAAGTTTCTGTTCAAAGTGGATAAAACATAGGTTTGTACAAAGAGGGCAAGAGCGCTGCTGGTTCTGTCCATGGTCAGGACTTGCCAACGCTATCCCCAACAAACCTGAAACTCATGCTTGTTTCCACAGAGCGAGGAGTTTCACATTTTTTTTTGAGGCCAAGGATCTACTATGCATAAATTTTAAGAAAATCCTGAACCTTGATTAAGCTTTAAAGATTTAATTAAAAATCAAACCTAGTTCCTAGCCAATGATCAATATTAGTAATAAAAATGATGACAAGTTGGAGAGTAACCAGTGAAGAAGGGCCTGAAGATCATGACATCAAGATCATTTGGGGAAATAAGCAGGAGCCTTAGAGAACACTCAGTCTAATCCTCTACTTTAAAGAAGAAGAAACTTAGAATGAGAGAGGTTGTGACTTGCTCAAGGTCTCATAGGTAGTCAGCTGGCCCAGTGGACAGAACATTGGACCTGGAGTTAGGGTTGTTGTTGTTCTGTTGTTTTAGTTGTGTCTGAGTCTTTGTGACCCTATTTTGTGGTTTTCTTGGCACAGATACTGGAGTGGTTTTCCATTTCCTTCCTCATCTCATTTTCCAGATGAGGAAACTGAGGCAAATAGGGTTAAGTGACCTACCCAGGATCACACAGCTAGTAAGTGTCTGAGGCTGGGTTTGAACTTAGGAAGATGAGTCTTCCTGATTCCAAGCTCCTTGCTCTATCTACTGCACCACAGAAAGACTCGTGTTCAGATCCTGCTTCACTCACTAGCTGTACACCCTAGGGCAGATGACTTTACCTCTGTTTGTCTCAGTTTCCTCATTTATAAAAAAGGTGATAAAAATAGCACTTGCCTTCCAGGGTCCTGTGAGGAGAAAATGAGATAATAATTGTGAAGGGTTTTGCAAACTTTAAAACCCTGTATAAATGCTAGCTCTTAGCTACTATTATTAAGCATCAGATAGGATTTGAACCCAGTTCCTTTGATTCCAGAGTTAGTGCTTATTTGACTACCAAGCTATGATGGATGTCTCCCAGTATCCCATAATTCTTGTGTGAAAGAGGGATTAGATTTATTCTGCTTGACCAAAGAAGGCAAAATCAGGAAGAAGGGCATTTAGGCTTGATGTATAGGAAATTATTTTTAACAATTGGAGCTAAAAAAGATTGGAGTTGTCCAATCAGAGCTGTCCCAAAATGGAATGAGCTCCTTTGGGAAGTTGGATTCCCATGGAAGCTGGATGACCTACAGCAAACTATTCTTCAGGTGGAGATTAGATCAGAGGCCTCTGAGGTTCTTTCCAACTCTAAAATTCTGTGATTTAGTCTCCTGGGGCCTCAGTTTCCTCATTTGTAAAATGCAGGGGTTGGATTAGGTGAGCTCTCCAATGCAGGATTGATCATAGGTTTAGAATTGAAAGGGATCTTCAATGCCATCTCATTCAACCTTCTCATTTTATAGATGAAGAAATAGGCACCGAGATTGACTTTCTCAATGATCATCTTAAGAGATCTAGATGGTGGAGATGCAGGATTTCATCTGTCAGGGTCACTGTCCACATAGAGGGGCTGCTTAAGCTGCCCCATAACAGCTTGACAATTCCTTTACCTTTCTATTTCAGTTCTCTAGTTTGTAAAGTGGGGATGGTAGCCTGGATTGCTAAATTCTGGCGATGTACAGAAAGAAGGAAAATATTCAAAGTCCAAAGCATTTTTGCAAAATCATATAAACTAGGCAATTTGTAATGGCAAGTCTGATAGGAAGATTTGTATCATGCACCAAGGGTAAACACGGCATACAGCTGCCTAGGAGCCAAGCTCTCTAAACTTTTAATGGATAGGACCTTGGTGCTCTGCTTCAGCTCTTCACGAAGAGCCACCCACTCAGTGTTGGCAGAACTCCCCCTAGATGGTGGCATGTGAGGGGCTCCAGGTGAGAGCTTCCTGCCTCAGAGTATTAAGAGACAACATGACATAGCAGATCAGGAAAGATCTGGGTTCTGGAATGCTGATCATCTTTTGGGGTTTGAGGCCATTCGTGTCTTGTCTCCAGCCTCACTTTCCTTTTCTGTAAAATGGGTATTATAATACTCCCAGTTCCTTGGTCCCAGTCAAGTGTGAGGATGAAAGGAAACATGTACGAGTGTGTAGTGAGAGGAGTAAGTCATATTACCTGGGTTTGAGTACTGTCTCCATTATCTGTTACCTATGTGACCTTGGGCAAGTGACTCAGCCTCTCTGGTCTCTACCTTCCTAAAAATCAAAATGATTTGGTTGGACTCCATGACTTCTGAGAGCCATGGCAGGGACTAGGAGGTCATGGGAAAGTCCTTATAACCTATTTTTATATTTTTTTATAGTCCCTATTTTTACTAACTTTAAATGTGTTACCAAATGTCAGTTATTATTATATAACATATATTATATGTCAGTTATTATTATACTTATTATTATCATTTCCTTCCTTCCTCCTTCCTTCTTTCCTTCCCTCCTACATCCCTCCCTCCTTTCCTTCCCTCCTTCTTCCCTCCCTCCTTTCCTCATTTCCTTCCTTCCTTCCTTCCTTCTCCTCAAGGGATCAGTCAAGTTGCCCCAAATGCCAACATCACTCACTCTCTTTAGTTAAAAGAGTTAAAGATCAGAAAGCACAGGTTAAAATGTAACTGGCATTTGGGTAGGGAAGCTCATTAAGCCTTCATCACCCAAGACTCTCTTAGCTGCATTTAAATTAAGCTCATTAGCTGAGAGGATGAGGCAGGTCAGTTTTCATGGTGGGGAGGAGGCTGGGGAATGCTGCCCCAAAAGAGGGAGGACTGGGCCCCAAGACACCTACAGCAGTGCAGGAAGCACGGGACTTGTATTCATAGGACCTGGGTTCAAATCCTAGGTTCGCTGCCTGTCTGATCTTGGGCAAGGGATAGGACTAGGTAGTTTTCAAAGTTCCGTCAATTCTAGATCATTATCCTCTGGTCCACTTTCTTGTCTCTTTCCTCGATCCTTTCCCTCACGCCTGTGCTCCCCTTGTCCGGAGTGATGGTGACCTCTTTGCCAGTCAGTGTCCGCCCTGCCGATGCCCACTGGGACCCGAGCCCTGGGAGGTCAATGCATTGCTTTTTCCAGGGATTGATTTAATTGTTTGCTGTGGAATCCTGGAACAAAATGAAAAAAACAGAACCCTGCTTTTCCGTGATTCTAGCCCTGTTCTTAGCAGGACCTAGGAAGTCCTATACGGGAACAGCTTGGCAGGCTGGTCTGGGTGGGCCACGGAGTAGGTAACAAAGAATCCTGTGTAATCATCCTGGAAAAGTGGGCTGGGGCCAGACTGAAGGAAGGGAAACGCCTAACAGGGAAGCGTATCCTTGTCAGGCACAGGCAACGCAGATTCCCAAGAGCGCCTTGAGCCGAGGAGTGGCCGGCGTGGCCAGTCCTTTCAGTGACAGTGACTGATGACTAACTGCAGGGAGACCAGCCTGGAGGTTCCTCTGATAGTCCAGGAGAAGAGTGAGGACGGCACGAGCTAGTGTGGCAGCTGATGGTCCGTGGCCACGGCGACGATTTGCAAGTGACGGGAGGGATCAGCCGGGTGACAGAGAGCGCCCGGTGAAGAACGTCTCTGAGCCTGAGTGACTCACCTACCTGAAGAATGGGGTTGCTCTTTACAAAAAATGGGAAATTTAGGAGGATTCATGGGTGGCTAGGAGATGGGGTGACTGAGATGCCTGGAAAATATGCAGGTGGAGGTGTCCCTCCAGGCTGTGGGTGATAAATGTAATCTGTATAGTTATCTCTAACTAGACTCATGGAGCTGACAAAATCATCAAGAGACAGAATATGGAGAGGAAAGAGGTCCTAAGAAGGAGCCTTGGGAGGCACCCACACACGGCGGGGCAGGGGACATGGAGGATGATCAGGAAAGAAGACTGAGTAGTGTTCAGAGAGGTTGGAGGGAAACCTGAAAGGGGCAGTGTCAGGAAAACCAAAGGAGGTGAGATCATCCAGGAGCAGAGTGTCAAAAGTTACAGAGAAGTCAATAAGTGTGAAGACTGGAAAAGGGATTTAGTTATTACAGACAAGGCTTTTGCTGACCATGGAAAGAACAATTCTCAGAGAGCAGTGTAGTTGGAAGCCAGATCTCAAGAAGCTGAGTTGAGGCAATGAGGCAATGGGCATGGACTTCCTTTTCTAGAAATTTGGTTGTGAAAAGGAAGAGAGATACAGGAGAACAATTCAAGGAATGAGTGGGGGCAAGTGAAGGGTTTTGTTTTATTTTTGCAGTGGGAGATACCTGATTGTGTTGGCAGGCAGTAGAAAAGGAACCATTTTGAGGAGAGAGAGAGAGAGAGAGAGAGAGAGAGAGAGAGAGAGAGAGAGAGAGAGAGAGAGAGAGAGAGAGAGAAAGAAAGAGAGAGAGAGAGTTTTGAAGAGAGAAAGAGAAACAAGAGAGAGAGAATGTTTGAAAGAGCAAACTCCCAGAGGAAATGGGATTGGTAAGGTGATGGCACACCGGGATACATCATTTCAGTACTAGAGTATAAGAAGAAAAAATGGTGGATGATATTGAGGGAGTTTGAGGTATAGAATTAGGGATAAGAGAGAGTTCACCACAGATAGCCTCCATCTTCTTGGTAAAGTATGTGGTGGGGTCCTCTAGTGAGAGGGAAGAGATAAAGGAGAGTGTACTGACCTTAGCTTGGCTGGTGCTCAAACTATTGATGGATCTGACTCTGGACCCATAACCCAGAGCCACAATGATCGTGGGTTAAATAGAGCTTTGTCCCGGTATGGTGATATCTAGGGAAAGAGCAGGATGGGGCAATCAAAGCCATACTTAGGGATTCTTTTTTGTTCAGACCAGCACAGGTTGGGGTGGGGCAGTAGAAGGGGTAGGGAAGAAGACCTCGGGGAGAGATTGGACCAATCTACTGTTGTTGTTTGTCCTTTGTTTTTGAAGAGGACCAATGACATCATGGGTGATGTTTGGACTTGCTCATGAATAGGGTTTAAATGAGGCAGAATTGCACAAAGTCATCAGCCTCACTCTCTCTTCCAGAGTTCTAGAAGTCCAGTGGCAGGACAAAAGTCAGGACAACTGGTGATGTCCTGGAATGCAGTGAGATCTTGGAGTCTTCAGTGTCCAAACAAACTCTAAGCACTCCACGAGTGACTGCTTCAGAGGCCATTGGATCAAATTGTTCTCATCTGCCCATTCCGCTGGCGCAAGTCTTCACATGCTTGGGGTAGATACCCCACTAACTCACTGATGGGTTTGAAGCCTGGGCGTTACCCTCAACCAGGTTTAACCCATCTGCCAAGATGGTTTAACAGAGTGTGGCCATTGCCCATGCTACAGCTTCTTGGAGCCATGGATGAGAGGTGGGTGACAGGTGGACACCAAGGTGGATGAGCAGCCCTCCAATCTACTACTTAATTAATCACTCAATCATTTATTTAAACAAACAAACAAATACTTATTAAGGACCTATCATGTGCCCAGCACTGGTCAAAGGAGCTGGGGGTATAGAGACAAAAGTAAGAGGCTTACTTACCTTCTGTCAGGTGAGGCAAGAATTCACCTGGGCTGTGAGAAGCCCATCTCTGGGCCCAAGTGCTAAGCTATTGAGCTGTGAGTGGCAGAGATGTTTGGGGCCTACACAGTTGTGCTGGGAAGGGACACCTTCTGCCCCACCTCAGGAATGTTTATCCTTTTTCATTTCATGGACTCATGGTGGCATCAGTCTGGTGAAGTCTATGGACCCCTTCTCAGAATAATGCCTTTAGATACATAAAATGAAATAGATAGGATTATGAAGGCAACCAAGTCTATTGAAATACAATGAACAACATATTTTTAAAAAGTTCATGGAGCCCAGGTTAGAAATTCCTGCCTTAGAGTCAGTCAAGAAGCATTGATTAGGCCTCTTCTATGTGCCCATTAGGGGCAGCTAGGTGGCGCCACAATGCATAGAGTGCTGGCTAGGAGTCAGGAAGACTCATTTTGAGTTCAAATCTAGCTTCAGACACTAGCTGTGTGATCCTGGGCAAGTTACTAAAACTTTTTTGCCTCAGTTTCCTCATCTGTAACATTGAGCTGGCAAAAGAATTGGCCAACTGCCCCAATATCTTTGCTGAGAAAACCCCAGTGGGGTCACAAAGTTTGATATGAGTGAAACAACTGAACTACGACAAGTGTGCCCAGTATGGCGTTAAATGCTGGGAATCTAGAGAGGCAAAGGGCAGCTCTTGCTTTTAAGGAGCTCATGGTATTCCAGTAGTCAATGGCCCCTGGCCCCCAAACCAGAGATGTTGGAGGTGGAAGGGAGGGCTTCAGTAGTGGGGCGAAGGTTGGTAATAGCTCTCCCCCTTAGCCCCAAGGCATGTGTAAACCTTCTGTAGCAGACCCGGTGTGGGCAGGTCCCAAGGGAAAATGCAGAGTTTGTGGGCTAGTGCCAAACAAGGCTGGGGCCCTCAGTGAGTACCCCATGGTTCCCCTTCTAGCCTCCCCTCCAATATTCCATATTCCTTTGGCCTCCCCTACTCTGACTGTGGTGTTAATGCCCTTCTTGCTGAAGCTTCTTTTTAGAAGAGCAGAGCCCAGAGAAGCCATTGGGGCCTGGTTCCTCCCTCACCGTGATAAGGAGCTGAGTCTTTGAACTTTTAAAGTTTCTTTGGGACTGTTCTTACATTGGTATTGAGGTTTTTTTTTTCCCTTTTGGGACTTTCGGGACTGTTCTTAAATTGGTATTGAGGTTTTTTTTTTTCCCTTTTGGGACTTTCGGGACTGTTCTTAAATTGGTATTGAGGTTTTTTTTTTCCCTTTTGGGACTTTCGGGACTGTTCTTAAATTGGTATTGAGGTTTTTTTTTTCCCTTTACAAGAGAAAAAAAAGCTAGATGGAAAGAAGCTCAGAAAGCAGTGGTGTGCCTGGGGCTTGCTGGGAGCTGAGAAGAAGATGAATAATAATGTTTTCCACACCCCAGAAGGCTCTGCTCTCCCAGAAGTTCAGAAACAGGCCAAGCTGTTGCTGCTTTTAGAGAAGATTCAGTGGGAGAGTTACCCTGCCATGTCGATATGGATTGCAAGTGTAACTCGAGCATGCTGAGGCTTTGCTTCAAAAGAGCCATGATCCTTTGCTGTGTAACCAGAAGTAGGAGAACAAGCAGGCCCTTCTCCATTTCACCACCCTGGGAAATGACTCAGTCTCCCCACACTAGTTACAGCTCTGGTCTTACTTATCGACTGATTGGTTAATTGATTGACTTACAATGATGATGCTTTGATCCCAAGGTTGGGAGATCACTTTCTGGGAGTTGCTTATTTTTTTCATCAGTAAAGGTATTGAGAAAGGCAGCTTTCCAACTGGTGGAGGTACAGGCAGTTATTGACTCCAATGGCTTCTGTGTGCCCTGGCAGGAAAACCACCTTTGGGGAAGATCATTAACTTCTTCAGAGCAAAAGCCCTCTGAGGACAAGGACTTGGCTCCTTGGCCCTCCCACAGCTGGCACTGAAGAGTCAGGTTGCAGATGATGCTGTGGCTTTGCTATGTTTTGCATCGGACCAGCGCCATCTCCTTGCCTCGGGAATTCTGGAAGAAAGGAAAACCTGGTCAGGGAGAAGATGGAGGTCTATGCACTCATCAGGCTTCTCTGGAATGAGTCTAAGTAGAAATACAGTAATCATTCACTCCTTATCTACCTGTAAAGCCGGGTCCAGAGATAACATTAGCATTGGCCAAGTGGGGATGAAAGTCAACAGGGGAGAGATGGCTCTGCATGTTTGATTTCCAGGTATTTTCTAGGTAGTGTCCTCATTTGAAGTTGTGTGAGTGGGTGGTCAGGTTTACTTTTAACTGTGGAGATTTTAAGGCCAACGAAGTCCATGTCTGAAGAGGATCGGTTGGAGGACATGGGGATGTTCAGCTTAGAAAAGAGAAGACACAGAGAGGACAAGATGGTGGTCTTCAAGGGGTTGAAGGGCTATCAGGTGGAAGAGACATTGGACTTACTGTGCTTGGCTCCCCAAAAGCAAAACTAGGATCAGCTGGAGACGGTTGTAGGGAGGTAGATTCTAGCTCTTCATATATTTCCTGACAATCGGATCTGTCCTAGAGGGAGTGGAGTGGGCTGCCATGAAAATTGGTGCGCTTCCCCTCACATATATGCACACATAACACACATAGACATATATTGTGTACATGCATTTCCCTTCTGCTACCAAAAAGAGGTTGAAGTATCACTTGTGTGCTGCCAGGGGCTGTCTTTTGCAAGTATGAGTTGTATTAGATGGACTCTGGGGTCCCTTGCAGCTCTGAGATCATGGGAGATTTTGGCAAGTAACTCGTCAAGCAAAAAGCATTTATTAAGCACCTACTGTATGCCAGGCACTATGCTAAGCTCTGTAGATACAAAGAAATCAGAAACTGTCTCTGCCTTCAAGGAGCTCACAGTAAAATGGAGAAGAACATGCAAACAACTATGTATAAATAAATATATATGTGTACACACACATATAGTGCATAGATATAACACATACATATTAAATACACACATGTAATGCACATTATATGCAACATGCCTATACATATACTCATATATAACACACATACATATACATGTGTATATTCATATAACAAATATATATGTTACACATATACATACAATATGATACAATATAATATATACACATATAACACATATACATATATTGCACACATATATACAATATGACACACATATAACACATATACATTCACATATGTATCACAGTAATATATTATTACAATATATAATAATACAATATATGTACACATAAACAATATACATATACTATACATATATAACACATACATATAGGTACACACATATATGCATGCATATATATGCAATATAATACACATACATACATACATTATATTCACACATATATCACACACATAAACCTAAAAGAGAATGGGAGGCAATCTGAAAGGAGAAGGCATTATTCAGTGAGAGACTCAGGAAAGGTCCTTGGCGGAAGGTGGGATTGGAGCTGAGTCTTAGAGGGACCCAGGAAAGCTCAGAAACAGCAGAGACAAGGAAGAAGAACTTTCGAGCTATGGAAGGGGAGATGAATGTGATGTGTGAGGAACAGCAAACATGTGACATTATGGCTGGATCATGGCATGTATGGAGGGAGTGAAGTGTGAGGTGACTTTCTATTGGATACTGGAGAAAGTTGAGACAGGGAGACCAACCAGCAGGTTATTCCAATAGTCCAGGTGAGAGGCGATGAGGGCTTACAGCAGGGTGGTGGCTTTGTGGATGGATGGAAGAGAATGTCTACAAGAGGTGTAGGGATAGAAATGTCAAGATTTGGCAAATGACTGGATTGGTAGATGGAGTGAGAAGGAGGGATCAAGAGGGATGTTGTGGTTGGGAACATGGGGACCTGGGAGCATGATGGTACCTTGGAGAGAGGAGAGAGCTTGGGATGTGTTGAGCCAAAGCTGTATAGAGGACATCCAGGTTGAGATGTCTCAGAAGCAATGGTGATACAAGATGAGAATGTTCAAGGCTGAGGTGAGAGTGACGCCTTCTCAGTGACCACTTGGAGGAAAGGTTCAGGAGGAAGACTAAGTGTGTCTGCTGAGATTTTGGACTAATCGGAAAAGGGTTAATTGTTGATCCCTTCAGTTACTCATCAGTGTGAGGTGGCCATTCCTTTGATCAGGGTTAAGACCATCTGCCTTCTGTGCAGTAACTACAGGGAGTTGGTCTTTCATGCATTAACACTTACAGAACTCTGGGACAACCAGACCTTTCTGAATGGGCATGGGCTACTTAAGGGGGTGGTAGTTTTCCCTTCATTGGAGGTCTTCAAGCTGGAAGACCACTTGTGAGGGAACTCCTTTGGGCTATGATTGGATGAGTCCCTGATCCTGTATTCCTAGAGGTTAGTGTTAGAAAAGATCTAAGCATCCATGTAGGGCAGTCTGCTCATTTACAATGAGGAAACTGAGGCTGCTGTCAGGTAAGTGACAGGAACTTGTTCAAGGTCCTACGTATCAGAGACAGTACTAGAATCCAGTTGTCTGATATCAGAGTCAGGACTCTTTCCCTCATCCCTGCCATGTCGCCCAGGAACGTAGGCTGAGGTCCTTTCCAGCGCTTGACACTGATTCTCATGACAAGCCCAGGAAAGATGCTCTAAGGCAGAGGTGTCACACTCACTGCAGGCCACACACATCCCCCAACACTCTTCAGTGTTTCCTGAACCAGATGGAAATGTTATTGTGAAATGAAATGTTTAACAAAATAAATTAAAATGCAATAAAACATAGATAAGGTTAAAATGTGGTTTTTAAGCCCATGCGTTGCAGCAGCAATCTGTTTGTATTTGAATTTGATTCCACTGCTCTCCAGATGTCCTTACCCTCATTTTACCCCAGAGAGCACCAAGGCTCAAAATGCTGAGTGACTTGTGCCATGGACATCTGACTTCAAAGTGCTGGGGACAATGCCTAAACCCCGGTGCGTCCTGACACAGCCCTGGGTCCTTACAACTACACCATGCCGCCTCTCGTGATTGGTGATCACAAGACAATCCCAGACCCTTATCCATCCTGTGCTGGACCCCCCAGGACGGCTCACTCTTCTCTGCTCCAAAACACCTTGGTGGGGCTTAGCCTTGCTGGACCGTTTGCTTAGCTCCCTGCCAAGCTGAATTTCTTCTTTGTGCTGAAGTCATCCCATTGGGGGCAGACTTTGGAGCATCTCTTTTCCCACCCCCTGCCCCTGGGGATGTTGACTTTGGCTGAATTCACTGGGCATCTGGCAATATGCTGACCCTGTTTGCTTTTCCATTTCTGCTGTTTGCAGGGGTTTCTTGGAACAAGAGCAGCCAGTCCTTATGCAATACCCCTAGTCCCCTCCAATGTATAAATGAGCAGGCACCTCGGAGCTCGGCCACCTTTCCAGTGACAGACCTGAGGGGGCCAGCGTCTGTCCTGGACCGAGCCATGAGGTCCTTGGTAGCCTTCATCTGCATAGCTCAGCTTCTGTGCTATACTCTCGCTCGGAGTGTTCCTCCTCCTCCTCCCCCAGTGAGGGACCCAAACTGTGATGACCTAGATGTAGAACAGGCTGCCTTGGCAGCTGTGCAATATGTCAACAGCAACCACAGGCACAGATACAAGTACACTCTGAATCAGATTGACAAAGTGAGAGTGTACCATCGGGTAAGTGACCCATGGTCTGGGGCTTCCAGTGGGAGGCTGCTCTGGGTGGAGAGAAAGCAGAACTGGACTGGGAGTCAGAGCCTTGGGGTGGAATTCTGACTGCCATTTACTGGAGTTGGGCAGCATATCTGCCTTGCCATCCTTGTCCTTTTCCAGATGGGGCAAGTTTGTCTGTGTCTTTCTCTTTGGGCATGGGTCCTACAGAGGAAGTGTCATATCACAGAAAGCATACTAGATCAGAAGACAGACTTGTTAAGTACTTACTATGTGCCAAACACTGTGCTTGCTTAGGGGGACACAGCACTCTATCCTCAGAGATCTCACATTCCATTGGGTAAGTCACGAAGAACAGAAGGCTGCTTTTAAATGATCAGCTGAAGTCAACAGGCCACGGAAAGGATGATCTATTAGAGAGAGAGAGCTGGGACGGAATTAGGAGACCCAGTTCTTGTCTCTGGAGCCTCCCCGTTTGCAAGCCATTTATCTTGTCTTCGCCCCAGGTTCCTGAGGAGTGCACTAAGCCAAAAATAAGACAAAGCACCAAAAGGTTGTATTCCCTCGGGACTTCGGTGTTTGCTGGTGACAGCTACAAATCAGTGCCTGACCCATGATGCTCAGTCATTAGCTAAATTCCAGCAGGTGCTGGAGCCAGTCTTATGGGCTGTCAGGGCTGATGCTTCAATTTTCAGTGTGAGCATTTACTCCTGGGAAATCAGTTACCAATGAGGGCTTCGTTTATGGTTTGGTTGATTGTCTAAACTTAAAAAAATATTGTAGAAAATGTTAATAATGCAAATTGAAAAGCTCATCCTGAGTTTTTTGTTTTTTTCTCAGAGCTGGTTGTTAAATACTTGCCAGCATGCTCCTGGCTAATTTGCTCCATTCTGAGGTGTAAGAAGCTTGTCCAATAAAGCCACTCTCTCTGAGTTGGAAAGGCAAAATTGCTCAAAATTTTATTAAAAGACAAGTCATTTGATGTTGCTCAGTTAATTGGGCTTTGGGACGTTATGTTTGTTTGGGTCTATTGTCCACTTTGGAAGAGGGCTTCCTATTTGAGTAAAGGTTATTGACTCAATACATCTCGATTTCAAAGTTGTCAGAGGAGAGACACTATCTGCAGTCCCACGGGGGAGGGGATGGAGGAGGGATACACAGATGCCTTCGAGACACAGGTCTGCCCTCATGGAACTTATAATCTAGCAGGATCACTGCATTCAGAGATATAAGGAATCTTACGGCCTTCAGAATGCAGCCCCTCTCATTTTATTAATGATGTCTAGGGATACGTGACTTACTTGAGGTCCCTGCCTGACCCTGCAGAAATTATAGGGAGCTGAGATTCTGACACCAAATTGAATGTTCGTTGTTTTCCCCCAACATCCCACGCTGCTTCTAAAAGATAGATAACATCAGCATGAGATTTAGAGGAGGGGATTTTGCAGGTAAGCTCTCATACATACACACAAAGACACATTATACCTGAGGAAGCTGAGGTCTGCGGGAGAAGCTGAGTGACTTACTCAAGGTAACACATGTCTGTCTAGCAAATATTTGGGAACAGGACTCTACAAACTCTGCCACCACTCAGCTACAAGGGCTTTGGGTAGTTAATTTACTTGTGGGCTACAAGCTACTTCTTAGAGAGGAAATTGAGAAAGGCAAGAAATATGGATAAACACGGGAAGACCAATACATGCTTAGGAAGAAAGAGAAGATGGAGAGGAAGGGAGATGGAAGGAGGAAGAGGCAAAAGGAAGAGAGAAGAGGAAGAAAGGGAGACCATTTTATGGAGCTCTCATCCTTTCTCTCCCTCATGTCACTATTTACTGGGAATTTTTAATCTGTAAATCTCCCTAGTAAGTGTAGTATGACCCTTCAGTGAGTCATCAAGCATCCTGTCCTGGGTACCAAGGATGTAAGTACCAAAACCATAACTTGAGTTTATATTCTATAGGAGAGACAACAGGCATTTAAGCATATGCCAAATAAATACAAGGTAAATACAAAGTAAGTACGAGTCGGGGGGCATGGGAAGGGGGAAGGCAGGTTCAAGGTAGGCCTCATGGGAGGCCAAATTTAAACTGAGCTTTTAAGGAGGTAAGGAATTCTTGGCCATGAAAGTGAGTAGGGAGAGTGTGCCTGTCATGGCGGACAGCCAGCACCCAGGTCTGGGGCTGGAAGATGTCACGTGGGAAGCACAGTGAGACAGCCTGTGGGATTAGATTGTGAAGGGAGGGCCGGGGTAACAAGGCTGAAAAGAGAGATCAGGGCCAGGTTGTGAAGGGCTTGCAGGTTAAAAAGTCATTTTGATTCTTGCAAAAAGCACTCAGCATGAGAAATGGACATTTTCCCTTTTTGAGGTTCATTTTTAGGTACCACATTTCTCTCTTTCTCAGAGGTACTGCCTAGTCCCTGCCTAACCAGGCAGGTAAATGTTGGGACAGTGTTAGCCAAGCGCACCTGGTCATGTTTATTTATCCTCACTGGTTCCTTCTGCAGAGGCCTTTCGGAGAGTTGTATGTATTGGAGATGGACTTGCTAGAAACCACTTGCCATGTGCTGGACCCAACCCCACTGCAGAACTGCCCCGTGAGGCAGGTGATAGAACATGTGAGTATCCAACGCCTCCCACCAGAGTCTGTGGAGGGTGGGAAGGTGGAGAGGAGCCCATTCACTGCCGCCTGGGAAATCTGGGCTCAGTCACCATTCTTACTTACCTGAGGGTCCATTTTGAGACACTCTCTTCCAAGTGCCCCCATCACTACAGCGCCTGTGATGTCACTTTCCAGACCTCCTGGACAGCTCTTGTCCTGGCTTCAGGGTGAGGCAGCTTTCAGGAGTTCTCAAAGCTTCACATCACCTTGTTTGCAAGTCCAGTTACCTAGGCAGTGTTTTTCTAGGTTCTCCTTTCAATAATGGGTGGGCACCAGGCCACTAGAAGTAAATATTGGAGCCTATTCCTCTTTTATCTCTTTTCTCTTTCCCCTTCCTCCTTCTCCTAATTCTCTTCTTCTTTCTCTTTCTTGTCCTCCTCTCCCTCCTGCCTCTCTTTCTCTTCTTCTTCTTCTCCTTCTTCTTCTCCTTCTTCT
>CM053626.1:9464543-9482443 GCA_028646595.1 Phalanger gymnotis | reverse complement strand
TGGTGGCTGAACAGCAAACTCTATCCCAGTCCCCAGCAGCTTTTCCCACTAACCTACTCTGTTGTCTTTGGTGTTTGTGGGTTGAGCAGTCTGGCAACTGCCACAGCTCACTGATTCAGGGCGCTAGGGCACACTCCGCCTGACTCCTGGTCTGGTTGGTCCGCACCACCCACACTGGGCTCTGCTCTGCTCAGCTCCGCTCCCCTTCCCCTCCCAGCTCCATGCGGGATAGACCTTACCCAGAGACTATCCAGGCTGTCCTGGGCTAGAGTTCTGCTTCCCTCTGCCACTTTGTGTGTTCTACAATTCTAGAATTGATTCAGAGCCATTTTTATAGGTTTTTGGAGGGACTTGGCGGGGAGCTCACACTAGTCTCTGCTTTCCAGCCGCCATATTGGCTCTGCCCCCTGTATGTAACTTTCATCCATCTATTAAGTCTATTACACACATTCCCTCATCATCAAGGCTCATAATAACCCTGTGAATTTAGAGAAGGAAAGAAAGTGGGGAGCCCTGACTTAAAAGGAAAAGAGACTCAGAGGCCATTTGGTGTCATTTCTTCATTTACTAAGGCCAGAGAAGAGGAGTGGCTTAAGCTTCTAATATAATCCATCTAGAGCTGGAAGAAACCCGAGAAGGCAGGGAATCAAACCCCCTTATTTTACAGGTGAGGAACTGAGACTTGGAGATGCAACTGATTTGCCTATAGTTACATGCTTTAGTGGAGGAATGATCAATGCTCTTCATTTAAATAATCCTAATCATGGCCCTGGGAAGTTTGCAAAGGCCTTTGTGGGCTTGATTTCACTGAAGCTTCACATCAGACCTGTAAGGTAGAGACTATAGGTATGATCATTCTGATTTTTAAGTGAAGGAACCATGGCTAGAAGGATTAAGGGAATAGTCTGGGGTCACACCCTAGGAAGCACCAGGAGTAGGAGGTGACCCCCGGAGGTTCTCAAGCCGTGAGCATAGGCATTCTGTACCAGAGGGTCCCAGTGACTCAGCAGTGATACATTCAGGGCACCTTGGAGCCAACCTTGTCCCCAACATATCAGATGTGTTTCTCCATCCTGGCTTTCCCCTTTTAAGGACGTTTCTTGGCTACTTGGGGAACCAGGAAATGAGGCCATAAGTAATGCTGCCCCATAGGGCCATTTTGCTTCTGGCCCCAGACCTGTTTTGACAAGAATCAGGTACAACTTCACTTCCCTTAGTTAGGTCCTATTTTGTGATTGGCTTTAAAAAATACAACAAAAAAGTGTCTGCAGAACATTCTTTTCTCTGTACACCCACCTATGGTGGGAGGTCGGATGTGAGGCTGCCCCATGACTGAAGGCTGCCCTTTACACCAGCCTGAATTGTACAAAATCTGATGGTGGTACAGGACCAACAACAAATGTCATAAAAATAAAGAGAACAACAATGAAAACTGGAGAAAACATCTCTGTAGGAATTAAAAGAGATGTTAAAAAAAACTTTCATAGGAAAACTACAAGTTGGAGTCGGGAAAACTCTAAGATCAAATCACAGCTCTAAAGCTTTGTGTTCATAGGTAAATCACACTGCTCCTCTGAGCCTCAATTCCCCTCCTCCCGCTCCCCTAAAATGTGGCTTATGAAGATTGTAATGATGATAATGATCAATTAGTAATAATGATGATGATTTCTACTAAGGAGGAAGCCAGCTGGCATAGAGACAGAGACATGGTGTCAGGAGGATCTGAGTTCAAAAATTACCTAAGACAGTTACTAGCTGTGTGACCCTGGTCAAGCCACCTCTCCTCCCTCTCTCCCTCAGTTTCCTCATCTCTAAAACAGATATAATAGCACCTACCTCCCAAAATTGTTGTGAGGAGCAAATGAGATAACAATTATAAAGTGCTTTCAAATCTTAAAGTGCTACAGAAATGCTGGCGAGGGTCATTAGAATGACCGATAACGATGAGGATGATGATGGTCACTGATAATGGGCGATTGGCAATAACAGTGATGATTGGTCATAAGTATGATCAGGTTTGTTGTTGCTGAGTCATTTTTCAGTCATGTTGTGACTCTTCTTGGGGTCTTCTTGGAAAGGATACGGAAGTGTTTTATCCTTTCTCCAGCTCATTTTACAGATGAGGAAACTGAGGCAAACAGGGTGAAGTGACTTGCTAGGAAGTCACACAGCTAGGAAGCGTCCGAAGCCGGATTTGAACTCAGGAAGATGGGTCTTCCTGACTCTAGCCTGGTGCTCTAACCACTGCACCACCTAGCTGCCCCAACCATGAGCAATAAATACTATTAATACTATAACGATAATGCAACCATATAACACTTGAAGGTTTTGCAAAGTGCTTTCCTTCACCATACTGAGCACCTGGATAGCACAATGGATAGAATGCTGGACCTGGAATCAGGAAGGCCTGATTTCAAATCCAGCCTCAGATACTGCCTAGCTATGTGACCCTGGGCAAGTCAATTCTCTGCTATCTGCCTCAGTTTTCTTATCCATAAAATGAGGATAATGATAACTAGTATTTAGAAAGTACCTACTACGTGCCAGGCACTGAGTTAAGTGCATTATAAATATTATCTCATTTGGTTTTCACAACAACCCTGGGGAACCACTAATAACAAACATTTATATGGCACCTACTATGTGCCCAGGCACTGGGCTAAGTGCCTGGCAAATATTATCTCATTTGATCCTTACATCAAGCCCAGGAGGAAGGTGCTTTTATGATCCCCATTTACAGTAAAGGGAACTAAGGCAAACAAAGGTTAAATGACTTGCCCAGGGTCACACAGCCTAGTAAGTGTCTGATTTGAACTCAGGTGTTCCTGACTCCAGGTCCAGGTCTCTAACCATGGTGCCACCTAGTGCCTTATATAATAAAAAGCTCCTTCCAGGGTTATAGTGAAGATTAAATGAGATATGCGTAAAGTGCTCTGCAAACCTGAAGCCCTGTATCAATGCTAGGTTTTTGCTATTAACAGCACTGGGCGGTGGGTGCTGTTATCTCTGAGACTCAGGGAGGTGAAGTGAATCATAAGAACCATAGACAGAGGGCTAAGAGGGACCTCAGAGACCGTCTAGTCCATTCCCCTCCTTTATAGCCCAGAGAGGCTATGACTTATCCAAAGTCACATAACTAGTGAGCATCAGAGCTCAGACTCAAGCCCAGGTCTAGGTCCCATTTCCTTCGCTCCTCTGCTTTCCTCATCTTCTCCATGTGCAGGCTGGTTTCTGTGTGTTACCCTTGTCTTCTTTTGGGCACTTGGCCAGTCCTTTTCAATACGAAGAATGGTGATGGGCCAGTCCAGGAACGTAGACCGTGGCTAGATCCTCAGGTCTCCTGGGAGCTGATGCCCTTGCTTCAGCAGTACATTGGGGCTAATGATGGTGCATCTCTTGTTCTCTTTTCCATCTAGAATGATGAGATTCTGACCTGGTGCAGTAACAACCGAAGGTGTTCTCAGGTAAGCAGCCTCCCCTTGCTGTACTTCTCTGTGTGCCAGCTTCACACCTCCTTTCCCACCCACTGGGGTTTGGTTTCCTGCCTTCTATCACTTTTCCCCTTCAGGGAAATATGGCCCTTCAAGGCTCCAGAGAGACACTGACCTGGGAAAGGTGCTTTAGCAGAAGGGTAACTAGCAGGGAGCAAATGGGGTGTTTCCACAGGGTATAGATATTGGCGAAGGGAAGTGTTTCTTCCTTAGAGTGGAATCCTTCCTTTCTAAGGTGACTCTTGTCCCTGAACCAGGCTTCCTGAGTTCCCATTAGCCTATGCCTCATGGGGTCCCATCCCTGGGAGGCACCCCTCTCCAAGGCCTGCCTTCTCCCCAAGAAGATGAGGGCTAGACTGCCCCCTCCTCCAGAGTCAGCTGGACCTTTATACCATCACCTTCCACCCCCATGTCACTCAACTATTTCCTAGCTCCAGCCTCATTCCTTAGGTGGAAAAAGAGTATTCTCTTCAAGAAAGGGAGAAGTTCTGAGGTCAGGGGGCATGGGTGATCACTCATACTTCATCTCTTTATGTAGGTCAGGGAGAGATTGGGAAGGGTGGTATCCAGAGGCCTAAACATCTGTTTTATCTTCAGTGGACATTTTGCCCTTAACATCCTCTACTAAGTTAGAAATATGGCTTGTGCTGGGGTAGTGGCAATCAACCAGTCAGTCAATCAAGATGCATTTATTGAGCACCTACTTTTGGAGTTCCTAATGTGAGGTCCACTAACATTTTTATGCTACATTTTGATGATTTTATCATTGGACTTCCTTATTTAACCTTTTGTATCTTATTTTATGTATTTAAAGACATGATTCTGAGGAGGAGTCCATGGGCTTCACCAGACCAATTGCCCAAGTAGACTATGATAGGGAAAAAGCGTTAAGACTCTGCCCTAGCACATCCCCGTGTATTTAATTAATCCCGATTAATCATGGGATCATTAGAGTTAGAACTGAAAAGGACCAAAGAGCTCATTTAGGCCAAGTCTTTTTACCCTGGGGTCTACAGATTGATTTTTTCACTATCTTGGTAGCTTTACTTCAATAGAATTGGTTTCCTTTGTAATCCTATGTATTTTAGTTAATGCATTTAAAAACATTTCTCGGAGAAGTGGCTTTTCCAAACTGCCAGGCATTCTGGCTCTCGATCTTTAGATCTTTAGATCAGACAGCCCAAAGGAACAAAGGAGAACCAAAGGGTCCCTAGAATTCAGCCATCTGCTCAATCAGCCAGCAGCAGTATTTCGCCCAAATATGTGCCTGTATCTTCTCTGGGGGCCACGCTGAATCCTGGACAAATCTCATCCTCTTAAATGTGACTCACAGCTTTTAGGACCACACTGGTTTCTCCAGAATGCTGAATCGCATCTTTTTTTAACAACAAGGAATGTCCTTAACAATAAGGATTCTGTGTTCATGTCACCACTTTGATTAACAGCAGGGGAAGACAGCGGCACTTCTCGGCACCCATACGTCTTGCCGGGACATTTGCAACAGGCAAGCATACACATCAAGGAGAGCAAAGACCCTCAAGTATGTTGTTGATGTTTCAAAGTTGAGAGTTTCAAGAGCCCCAGCATTCTTATTGAATCAAGTTTGGCGCAGATCCAACTATAACTTAAGGCAGACTCAGAGCTTCCTGGCTGGCTCTTGGAGTATCACCTTTCTTGGAGGAGTCCCTTTTTCCCCTACCGCCCACCTCTTCCCCCTGGCAGGAATCATAGAACATTTCAAACTGGTCAAGTCCCTGATGGTCAGCTCATCCACAGAGAAGTTCAATGAGCAGCCCTGTTGTAGGGGAAGCACTCTGGTACAGGAGGCAGAAAACCTAGGTTCGAGAGCTAGCTTCAACATTGGTTGTGGTTCTCTTGTTTCAGTTGTGTCTGACTCTTTGGGAACCCTTTGGGGCACTTTCTTGGCAAAGATACTGGAGGGGTTTGCCATTTCCTTCTCCAGCTCATTATTTAAACAAGTTATTACAAATAAAAATGGGAAATGGGCAACTGAAATAACAAGGGTACCAGTTATACTGTCATCCTGAAGTTAAACAGATGTAATTGAATTGCTACACCTAGGATAGTAATAACAATGACAAGAGTTCATATTTCTATAGGGCTTTGAGATTTGCAAAGCACTTTAAGTCTGTTATCTCACTTAATCTTCATAACAATCTTGTGAGGTAGGTGCTGTTATTGTCCCCTTTTACAGATTAGGAAACTGAGGCAGGCAGCCTTTAAGTGATTTGCTCAGGGTCAAAATAGAAAGGAAGGGGCTGAGGCCAGATTTGAACTCAGGTTCTCCTGATTCCAAGTTCAGCACTCTGCCCTCTACCACAGAGACCCCAGAGGGGACCTTGTGGTCTTAGAACGATCCCACAAGATGATCCAGAACCTGGGAATCCTGACCACCCTCAGGAGACCAAACTGGGAGGAACCAGGAGTGCATGGGCACTCCATACGTATAGAGGGCTATAGAAAATGGGTCTACAATTTGGAAGGGAGTACCCTAGCTGCCTCGAAGGTGGGGCTTAAGCTGAGTTTTGAAGGAAACCAAAGACCTTATGAGGCAAAACTGAGGAGGAAAAACCCAGGTTAGGGTGAAGGTGACAAAAAGACCCAGAGATGGAAGATGGAGGATTCTGAGTGTGGAGCAGCAAGTAAGTCAGTATAACTGGAGAAAAGCCTGGAAATGTGTGAGATTTGACCCTGGGGGTCATAGGGAGCCACTGGAATTTATCGAATAAGGGTGGCCAGATCAATACCATTTTGGCAGTTATGTAGTGGACAGACAAGAAAGCAGAAAGGCTTGAGGCAGAAAGACTCGTGTAGAGGCTATCACAATGGTCCTGGTGAGAGATGATGAAGGTGTGAATTAGTGGTGGCCGAGTGAGCGAGAGGAGGGGACAGATGGGAGAGAGGTCCTGGGGGCGGAAATAACAAGATCTGGCAGTTCGAGATATTTGAAGGGAGGGAGATGGTTAAGGATGACGCTAAGGTTTGGAGCTCGGTGACTGGGAGGACGGCAGTGCCCTGGACAATAATAGAGAACTTGGGAGGATGGGAGACTTTGGGAGGGAAGGTAAGAGTTCAGTTTTGGGCACATTGAGCTTGAGATATCTATGGGATGTCCAGTTCAAGATGCTCAAAAGACTGCAGGATGTGGCACTGAAGTTCAGGAGAGAAAACAGGGTTGGACATATAGACCTGGGACTTCCTGGAGATGACAGCTCCTCATGGGAGGGGCTGAGGTTAGCTGGTGAGAGTGCAGATAGAGAACAGAGTAGGAGCCTGAGTTCAAATCTTACTGTCATACCGCACATGGATTGTTCTCATCAGCAGTCACAAAGTCCCTCTTCATCTGCAAATGCTGATGTGAGTGAGAAGGAGCTGTGTCGTGGGATACCTTTAAAGAACTTCTCTTTAGACATGAGGGTTAGACACTGATGACTTTGTTGTTGTCTGCTCCGTGAGACTGTGAGAGCCCTTTGAGATCAGGGACAATTTTTTGCCTTTCTTTGTATCCTCAGCTCTCAGTGCGGTGCCTGACACGTAGTCAATGCTTCAAAACTGCTATCTGACTGATTGGATGAGGAAACTGGAGCTCAGAGAGGCCAAACCACTTCTCCCTCCTCACACAGCGGGTAGTAAGTGTTGGGAGACCTAGGTGGTGCAATGGATCGAGTACTGGCCTCGTCTTCTTGAGTTCGAATCTGGCCTCAGATGCTGACTAGCTGGATGACCTTGGGCAAGTCACTTCACCCTGTTTGCCTCCGTTTTCTCATCAGTAAAATGAGCTGGAGAAGGAAATGGCAAACCTTTCCAGTATCTTTGCCAAAAAAAACCCAAATGGGGTCACAAAGAGTCGGACAAAACTGAAGAGCAAATCCTTTTCTAATTAAGTTTCTACTTGTTTATTATAAATTCAGATCTTAGCTCTGATCCCTGAATGGGCTGACTGTGTAGGGATACCTCCCATATGTACAAAAAAAATTTTTATAGTCTGTCAAAATGTAGTCAGTTTCCTTCTTTATGTTGGTATTTGGCACTCACCAGTCCCAGAACCCACAAATTACTGTTTTTAAAAAGTGTTCACGATATGGAGGTGTAGGGCTTCTTATCCTTTATAAGCCTTTGGGCTTTCTTATTTCTTTCTCCTGAATCCTTTTTCCCGTATATTTTTCTACATCCTCACTTTTTCCTTCCTTTACATTGAAGTCACCAAGGATCAGAGTGAATATTGATTTGATTTGCAGAAGCTCGTCAATTACTTCATAGAATTTGTCTACCACTTTGTCTGAAACAGTGCATGCGGGTCCGTAAACTGCAGTCCAGCTCCCTACCTCTAACCTTGACCCTAATTCTGAGGACTTACCCCTGGCCATGCATGCGAACCTAGATCTAGAGCTGGAGGGGACCTCAGGGCTCACGCAGCCCACCCCTCTTATTTTACAGAGGGAGATACTGAGGCATGGTGGTAAAGGGATTTGCCCACTGCCACACGACCATTGAGTATCAGAGCCAAGAGACTTGGGTTCTGGTCCCATTTCTACAAGTCATGTAACTGCCCCTTTCCTAAGCATCGTCCTCTGTCAAATGCATTCAACTACATAAGTGGTGCCTTCCTCCTCTGTCCCTCAGTGGTTCTGTGGTTCTTCATTAAGGGTTATATTTGGAAGAGAGGAAGAGACAAGCCAGGGATGGGCATTTTCCAGTGGACTCACTCATCAAGGCTGGTATCCTTTGCAATGGAAGATTGGAACCCACTTTCAGAAAAGAAGGCAAATATAAATTCAGTCCCAGCTTTTGAGAAGCTGGAAGGCTGCCTGTCACCAGATCAGTGAGGAAAATTGCTGGTGGTTGGGGAAACTTCTTTCACAACTAGAGACCACCAGGGATGGAGAAGAAACCCCAGAGCTTTGCTGTCTCATCCTCGACACATTTATAAAGTTGGCCTAGAACCTGCTGGGTCTCTCTGCTCCACACTGCTCTGTCTGGCTCTCAAGGGTGGAATGCTTTGAAGATCATGCAGAAGACATGTAAACCTCTACATCATGACCATTTTATTCAAAACGGGAATTAGAAGCGTCTGGAAATGACAAGTACCAATCACATCGTGAATGCTGATTTTTTGAAAATTGATGATTTCATATTATCCCCCTTTTTGAATGAATGAAACTGATAGCAGCACCCTCACCCATGAAGGGAAAGTCTGGTGGAGGGCATTAGCTACACCCATCTGCCCTAGGAAGGGAGTGGGGAGCAGAAGGAGCAAATGTAAGGCGGCCAGCCACAGCATCCACAGGGACACCTACAGGTTACATGGGAAATATTCCCATAGTAGAATAATAATCGGAACCAAAACGCTAACTGTATTTGCATGGTGCTTTAAGGTTTAAAAAGCACCTTACACGTGGGGCATCCCAATAAAATTGGGAATAGAGAATAGAACAAAAATTCCTTACTTACAATTCAAGGTTCCAAAGCAGCTAGAGGCCATCGCGGTACACAGAACACTGGGTCTGGAGTTAGGAAGCCCTGAGTTCAAATTCAGCCTTAGACACTTACCCTGGACAAATGACTTAACCATTGTCTGCCTTGGTTTCCCCATCTGTAAAATGGGGATAATAATAGCGCCTTCCTCACAGGGTTGCTGTGAGGATCAAATGAGATAACATTTGTAAAGTAATTAGCACAGTGTCTGGCGCACAGTAGGTGCTTAATAAATGCTTCCTTCTCTGAAAAGTTTAGAGGGAGAATCTTCCCGGCCGTACACTTATCTCCTTGCAGGCTTGTTCCCAAGTTGGAATTTATTCTCTAGTACGCTCCCCACCCAGTTCTTCCTTTCCGTTTGGGCTGGGGGGTAGAGCCATGTCCTAAAGCCAATTCAATGCTCTCACCCCTTCCCCCTTTTAATCTTTCTCACTCCTCCAGAGGTTGAGCATTTGGTAGTCAAACCTGGTTACAGCTTGGAGCCCAAGGGAGTTCAGATGAAAAGCATCACTCCAAGCAGAGATAGCTTTAACCAAAGTTTTTGCTACTGTAAAGGAAAGGAAGAACCCGGCTGCTAGCAGGGGCAGTCTCTATGTTTGGCCTCCATGCCCACAGTGGGCAGCAGAGGGAGGGGAGGGTACCCGTGGCCCAGTAACAGATGCCAAGATCCTCATTGTTTTATACAAAATGTCTTTTTAGACAAAGAGCCCCTATGATACCCCTGGGAGACTGCCTCTACCCTGCCGGTCCTCTTCTCTCATTGGTGAGGTCCTCCTGGCATGTACCTTTTAGGGAGGAGCCCAGGCCCGCCAACCTTCATTCCCCACCCTGCTGTATTTCAGACTTTCTGAACTTCCACACCATCCCCAATACATGGAACTTCTCTGCCTGATTTTTAGCTCCATTTTGAGTGCTGTCTTCTGGCATTAGGATATAGGTCCTTTAAAGACCAGAGCTGTCTCGTTTGCTTGGATTCATCCCATCGATGCTCAGCTTATGGCCTGGTGTATGGCAAGTGCATAATAAATGTTCGTTGCCTGTCTGTCTGCCAGTCCCTACAATCAAGGACTTTCCATTCTAATAGAGGAAGGTTGCACTAAAAAAGAGCTCAAAGGTGGGTAGGGGACCAGGCAAGTGAAGGGAGACCTTTATGGAGTCAAGGGGTAGAAGTCTGGACTATCAAGGGTTGAGTCAGCTTAGATGTGAGTGTGGTTGGCCTGGCCACTCCCTCAAATGGAGGATCTGGGCAGGGGCTTACTCTTCAGAGGAGGAGGCAGCGGGCCAAGGGCATCTCCAGACAGCGTGAAGCTGGAGTAAAGATGGAATAGTCCAGAAAGTCAAGAGACGATAAACAAACTAATAATAAGGAACTCGGTGAACTCCAGCGTCTCCCTGGTGACTCCAGGATCAAAGATGATTTTATCTTTATCTTGTCCTTTTTTCATTTCCATTTTTGTATTAAGGTTTATGATATCAGCATTGATCCAGTGCAGATCCCCACCCCTGATCTAGGGCTTTCAATATGTACATAATTATTACTACAGTACCACATGGATGCTACTTATAAATAAGTAAGCATATACGCATTGGGGGTGAGTGTTCAAAAGCTGCTCATTGCTAGGGACGCAAGATCAAACAAGTGTGAGGACCACTGCCTTAAGCTCCCAGACACTGGAATGCATGGTAAAAGATTATGGCCAACCTTTTAGTAGTGAGACAGAGTCAGGAAGATGGAAGAAGGGAAACCAAAGGCCAGAAGAATCTATGGACTGGATCACTGCATAAATCATTGAGAGTGGATGGGAATAGATGAGATCCCCACCCTTCCCAGAATGTTTGCTTGAGAAGCACATTGAAATAGATCAGAAGGTGGGGGCTGAGCAGAAAGGGAAGTCTCTCTCATCACAACAGAGCATCTTGTGCCGACATGTTCTGGGAAATGAACTATACTTCTCTGCCTCTCCTCTCTATCTCCATAAAATTCCCTTCTGTCTTTGGGAAATGGGAATAAGTGGGTTTCTGTTGTCTACAATGGATGGGATGTGTCAAGGAAGCATTGGGTGGCAGCATTTCATTCCAGCCCTGTGGTCTTCCCTGCTGGGCACTGCAGCATGATCCCCCACTCTCAACCTCAGACCTCGTCTTCCAGCTTTGTGTGCTCCTTTCAGATAAAGCCTTCCTGCAGATAAAGTCATTCTACATGGCTTGGGGTTTTGTTATTGTTTTGTTTTCAGAGAGAAATTCAGGGAGTCAGGATTAATCTACACCATCTAATTATGTCTTTCAAAACCGAGGGAGAACATGAGAGAAACTAAAACAAATGTAAACCACTTCCTCAGGCCAAATACCAATGGGACTGACCTTGCGACTTCTCGTCCCATTGCCATGTGATGGGTGGGAAATGAGGCAGGATTCAGCTGCCTCTCTAGCAAGGAACTACCCCTGGAATGTGGTGTTATGTAGGAGGTAGAGGCTGGACTTTGAGTCAAGACCTCAGGTATTTACTAGCTCTGCAACCCTGGGGAAGTCACTTAGCTTCTGTAGGTCTCATTCTCCCCTTTTGTAAAATGAGGGGTTTGGACTCCATGACCTCTGACATTCCTCCTAGTGCTAAGTCTATGACCTTAGGGGTCATAGTGACAGAGTGACAGTGACAGTGACATTTTTCAAAAATGCATTAGTCCCCTTTCTTGCCTTGATCATGGGATAAAGCATACTGGACTCAGAGCCAGGAGACTTAAATTAAATCCTGCTGTATCACCAGCAGTGAGGTCCTGGGATGACCACAAAACCTCTCTAGGTTCTCATTTTCTTCTCTGCAAAACCAGGGAGAGTCATAGCCGCCTCCCTTCTTCATAAGATCATGGTGAAAAACACACTTCACAAATGGTAAATTACACAGAAAACATGAAGATGTCTTCATGATAAAATCATAGTAGGAAAAACAGTGCAGTGAATACTTGTGGTTAGAACAGCAGGGAGAACCCCGGACTTGGAACGAGGAGGATCCAAGTTGGAATCCTGCGTCACTCTGGGCAAGTCACTTAATCTCCCTCTGCCTTAGTGATAGTAACAGCGCCTCCCTCCCAGCATTGATGTGAGGATCCAATGAGATGGCTCTGCAAACCTTGAAGAGCTAGGTAAATGTTAGCTGTAACTATTATCATTATTATTTGCTTATTGAAACTGTTTCAGTGAATAAAGTAGGCCCCACTAAATATTAGCCTCCAGTGTTACACAACTGTGGATGCAAAAAAGGGATAACAGGGGAAAAGAAGATTCTTCATCCAACTAAAGGATAAAAGCAACTAAGGAAATGAAAAAAAATGAAAATAAAATAAACAAAATCTGTAAAATAGCGACTGAACAGTTTAGGCTTGCATTTTGCTAGGAAAGGGGGATAATATGAAACATTCTACTCATCTGCTTTTAAAATTAAGAACAAAGCACGCAAAACCCTATGTAATAACTTCTAACTTTAATGAAACCATTTGGCTGCCCATGTGGGCTTTGGTCTTACACACTGTCTCTCTAAAAGGCCTCTGATCTGGATCCACACGTGCTGTACAACTGGGTTCAGTCCTTTGGGAACCTAACCTCTAACAGAAGGTCAGTCTTCCTTTTCTCTAACTCTTCAATTCACTAAACTTCCAACTCACGGCTGACTTACTTAGAGCTTAGGTTTGGGTTCAGGTCTAATATTTTCCCCAAAAGCTGGAAGTAGAAGGATATCCATTGAATGATAGGAATCAGATATGGAACAGCTATTTATTTCCTATGCTCAAAAGATATAAACACAAAACATGAAAGACATTCACAAATGTACCTTGATAGAGAGATAAACTGAACAAGCAGTAGTGCTAACTTCTGTTATACCTAGCTGGGAAATTGCTTCTAAAAACCAGTTAAACATAAAGCAATTTCTGGGATTCCCTGTTAGACATTTTACATTTTCCTGTGGCTCTGCACCATCTAAACAAATCCTAGTACAGGTCCTTCGGTAAAGCAGCCCAGGCTTGGACCAATCCTCTTGTTAGTGGGCATCTTCTCCCAGAAAACTGGAGCAGTTACCAGGGAATCCCACTTTGGCACCATTCAGCTCTGACTATAAGGACCTAAGACTTCACAAGTTTACCTCCAATACTAGCTATACTCATCTTGGGATAGACAGTTTCTTGTTTTCTTTTTTTCTCCTTTGGTAATTTTTTTTTCATTTATCTTAAGTTTAAATAGAAAATGAGAAAAGAAAAAAAAAAGCCAGTGCTGTGTATACAGCAGAACATAAGAGAAGATTCAATATAAAACAATAAATTTCCATTTCAAGAAAGCCTATGTAATAAATATTACACCTTGTTTTCAAAGCTGCCCAGCTTTGCTTCCTTGTAGTTTTTCTTTTGTTCTTAAGGTCTGCTACTTCTGAATCTGTTTCCTTTACATCTTTTTTACCTGGTTTCTTTGAAATTCCTGACGTTTTGTTCTTCCAAATGAACTTTGTTTTGTATTTTTTTCTAACTCAGCAAGATAATTTTTAATAATTTAATTGAGATAGCATTAAATAAATAGATTGGTTAGGTAAAATTGTAAATTTTTATATTGGCTTTACCTACCTGTGAACAATAAATATTACTTAAATTGTTTAGCTCTGATTTTATTTGTACAAAAACTGTTTTATGTTTCTGTTCATAGTACCTGTGTCTGTTTTGGCAGGTATACTCTTAGGTATTTTATACTGTCTAGATATTTCAAATGGTCTAAAACAATATTGAATTATATTGCCGACACATAGTATAGTTTCTTTATTTCTGTCTTAATCAAATTTATTTTAGCTTTAACTTTGTCTAAGATCATGATTACTACCCCCCCCCTGCTTTTTGTATATAATAGATTCCACTCCTCACCTTGATTTTGTCTTTGTGTGTATCTCTCATTTTTATCGCATTTCCTGAAAGCAACATGTTGTTGGATTCAAATATTTATTCTTCTATCAGTTTCCATTATACGGGTAAATTCATCCCATTCACATTCTAAGCTGTAATTACTTATTGTCTATTTTCCTCCTTCCTATTTTTCCTCACTAACCTTCTCCCTCTATTCCTATCCCCTCTCACTCCTCTCACTTCTCTTTACTTCTACCCACTATCCTGTCCTTCTATTCCTTAACCTATCCACTCCTCCAAGAGTCCCTCCCTTATCCTCTCCCCTCCACCCTATCCCCTTGCCCTCTTATTTCTTTCTGAATTTAGAAGACTTTTATGCCCCTCTAGATATATGTGTTGTTCCCACTTTAACCCATTCCTCATCAGAGTGTAGTTCCAGCACTACTCGCCCTCCCCACTACTAGCTTCTTCTATATCAGTTTTTCCTTTTGTGCCTCATTTGTATGAGATAATTACTCCTTTTTATTTCTCCCTACACAGCTTTAATTTTTTTTAGAATCACCTCATCATGCTCACCTCGGCCCAAGCCTTTCTTTTGAACTACCCAAATAATGATGACAGTCATAAAAGTACTGATATTTTCACATATAAGAAGTAAACAATTTGACCTTAAGTCCCTTATAGTTGATCTTTAATGTTTAGCTTGTATTTCTCCTGAATGTTCTATGTTGAATTTTACCTTAAGTTCTGCTGTTTTTGTCACAAATATCTGAAAGTCTTTCAACTTGTAAAATATCCATTTTTTTCCATTAAGGATTATACTTAACTTTTCTGGGTTACCCATGGTCATAACCCCCAGCTCTTTTTCTCTATGAAATATAGTATCCGAGACCTATGTCCTTCAACGTAGTAACTGCTAGGTTTTGTGTAATACTTGTTGTAGCTCCATGATATTTAAATTTTTTTTTCTTGTTGCTTCCAATATTTTCCCCTTAACCTGGGAGCTTTGAGGCTTGGCTATGATATTAATGTAAGTTTTCTTCCTGAGATCTCTTACAGCTGTGATCAGTGAATTTTTTCTTTTTTGCTTTGTTTTCTTGTTCTAGAGCTTCAGGGCAATTTTCCTTGATAATTTCTTATAACGCCATATCAAGGTTCTTTTTTATTGTAATTTTCAGGTAGTCCAACTATTTTTATGCTATTTCTCCTTGATTTGTTCTCCAGATTAGTTGTTTTTCTGATATTTCACATTTTCTTCTATTTTTTCATTCTTTTAATTTTGTTTTATTATTTCTTGGTGTCTTAGAATGTCACTAACTTCCCTTTGCCCAATTCTGTTTTCAAGGAATTACTTTCTTCTTTAAGTTTTTGAGTCTCTATTGAAAGTTTGTTGATTTTCTTTTGGTAATTTTCTTCGATTGCCCTTATTTTTTCCTAATTTTTCTTGATCTCTCTTTTTCAATTTTTAAAGGCCTTTTAAAGTTCTTCCAAGAGCTCTTTTTGTGCTTGATATTTTTCATTGAAAAGGAAGTGTTTTTTTTTTATCTCCACTGTCTTCCTCTGAAGATGAACCCATATCGTCTCTATCCCATAGTACCATTAGGTTCTTTCTCCTTTGCTTACTAATTTTTATTTATCTTTTATTTTATTTTGTTTTGGGACATGTCTGGTCCCAGCACAACTGTGCTTGGCATCTGTCCACAGCGGAAGGTGCTTCAATCTGCTCCTACTCAGCAGTCAGATCCCCACGTTGTCTTCGAGATGAAAGTTCCTAAGGCTAAGTCTGTCTCCCAACCCCAGCTGCCCCCAAGGCTTGTTGTTTGTTGATTCTGAAGAGTTGCCTTGGAGGTATTTGCTCTTCACTCGGGCTGAACCTCTGCCACAGCTTCTGACAAACGCTATGCAAGTCACTTAAGCTCTCAAAACTCTAGGCAACTATGACTCTAAGTTGCAGAGAAGGCAGCAATCTGCATTAGCGAGGGGAGTTTTTCCACTAGGAATTCCCTGTACTAATTAAGTCTCACATCTGGCCAGTCTTTCTTCTATCCTAATGTATTTTTTCCATGCCAGACACTGTATACTTGAGTAAGAGGCTGGAGCTGAAGTCTGTTCCTTTGACAAACTTTATCATTATGGTGCCAACCCAACGAAGTCTTGAATAAATGGGTACTGAATAAATCAAGTCCTTGTTGATGAAAGACTTTTATCCTTTTCTGGAGATAGTGGGATGGTTAGGAAGATTCTTTCTCACATCTGAAATCTGCTTATTGGCTACATCTTCCCACAGCTTCTAGCTCTTCCTTCAGGACACATACAGGCTCAATGTAATCTGCCATTCACATGCCAGCCTTTCAAAATGTTGGAGAGAGGGATCTTGTACATGGCCTCCCTCCCATTACTCCGACCTAAATGTTCTCTTGTTTGCTCTACTCTGGCATGTTGTTCTTGGCCCCAGAAAGAACTAGAGATAATATATAGAACTCACAGAGAAACAGAGTTCAAGTTTTGACATCATAAAACCACTTTCTAACCACTGAATATCACACAGGAAATATCTAGTGATTGGCTGAGAATAAATTGTGCCCCTTGAGCCTATATAAAAAAAAGATAACCATCTAGTAATTGGACAATTCATCAGTTTGAGTCAGAAGTGGAAGAAAAAGAACCTAGACTCTAAAATCACCCTTAGAGAAAGGAGATTTCTCTCTCCTCCCTCCTCACATTGGCCATGTCACTGTGAAGCAAAGCTACTGGACCATTAGGAGACACTGTATCCAGCAGGTAGCAGAGACACACATTCTAGATAGATATTCAAATGGAGAAGCAGACATTCAAGGTAGGAAATACTTCCAGAAAATGGGATCTCTGGCAGTAGTAGAAGAGAGTCATCTGTGGACTCAAGAGAACCATCCCTGGCAATCAAGAGTTGGGTTGTGGAGAGGAACAGACCCTCGGAACCCAACTAAGTAACCCACACAGCCAAGAAGGCTTAGACAAGGGGACCTGAATCAGAACCCTACAAAGAGAGAAAGGATTGTCAGACCCTACACTACCAGGAACTGTGAGTTTGCTTTTGCCACACATGTTTCCCATATGTATGCTTCACTACTATTTTACTCTGAGTTTGATTCTACCCTTCCTTTAGATGCTAGGTATATTTGTGGGAAAGTGCTCCCCAGGTTTATGGGGAGAATGTTTTGTAGCTACTGCTTTTACTATTCCATCTCAATGAATGCCTTTGTTAAGAACTGTGTCTGGGGGGTGGAGCCAAGATGGCGGCTGGGAAGCAGTGACTGGCATGAGCTCCCCACCAAGTCCCTCCAAAAACCTATAAAACAATGGCTCTGAACCAATTCTAGAGCTGCAGAACCCACAAAGTGGCAGAGGGAAGCAGGGCCCCACCCCAGGACAGCCTGGATGGTCTCTGGGTAAGGTCGGTCCCACACGGACCTCCCAGCCCCCAGCGGAGGGGAGCGGAGGGGAGCAGCGCTGAGCCCTGTCTTATATGTCTTATATGTGCAAAGATTTCTTCTGAGCCCTCAACTACTCAAGTAAAAATAATTTAAAATCTCCCAGACACTAATAAGGGAACTAAATACTGGAAATGGGAAGCCTTGTTGAGCCACAGACTTAAAAAAACCAGTCTAATCCTAGCCCTAGATGTATGGCTTCTCCTTCCAGATCTGCTGCTTAGACCAAGAAATTAAAAATTTTAAAAATCCTATCAGTCGAGTTAGGTCAGCAATCATTTATGAAGCACCAAATATAGGCCAAGCGCTGTGCTGTGCACAATCAAGCCCTCTCCTCTTCCAAAGTGGCCCCTTTTTTAACCTCTCTGATGCCCTTATTCCTTCCTGACTCATATTACACTTATTTGTTGGCAGGCCTTTTCCCCAACTAGATGCTAACTAAGCCCCTGGAGGACAAGGCCTGTTAAGCCAGTCTTTCTATCCCCCACCCCCACCCAGGGCCTTTTGCTCATTCCATCCAACACTGGAATCCTCCCAACCTCTATAAAGTGTGGATAACATTGGCA
>CM053626.1:9396555-9464043 GCA_028646595.1 Phalanger gymnotis | reverse complement strand
AATGAATGGATTCCTCCTTTGCAGGACCGGTAGTGTTGATTTGACTACTGTGGTAGTCTAGGGGGTAGAAAGGGGTGGGATGGTGTGCCTGGCTTGAAGATGGCCTTGTGGTGGGGCGGGTCTGGCTAGTTATGGAGAAGTCCCACCAATGAGGCCTGCAGGCCCTCGAAGCAGGAGCCAGAGAGCCTGGTCTCAGGAGAGATAGGTCATGAAGATGGCCAGAAAGTACAGACGCTCGACAGGACGCACACAACTCTGTTCCGGGTTGTTCTCTGCTTCACACACGTCTCCTCAGCCATATGACTTTCTGAGGCCAGACACTGTGGCTTCCCTGTTGTGCCAAGCACAATTCTGGGCAGGTAGAATGTAGCCATAGCATCTCAACATCTCCAGACGGGAGAGTCTTGAAGGCACCCAGTCCAACCAGGGATGTGCTCGAGCAGGCTCTGACCAGAGCCAATTGTTAAATTTTCAACGTGAGCCTTTACTCATTTACACGCAGACTGTCTCCCGGTTTCACTCACTCTCTTGATGGGGAGCTCACTTAAAGCAGAAGAAAATGAGCTCTGGAGCCTGGCTCCGAGGCAGACTCCACATCCAATCTCTTCCTTCTCCAGAGGTGTCAAATGAGTTACCCGCATCCCAGGCAGGGCCTGTCCTGAGGGTGTCATCATCTACAGAGTGACCCACGAGTAAAGGTCCCTGGAGGGAGTAGAGGTAAGTCAGGCAGGCTGTAATCCAGCAGAGACCTGGGGGAGTGTATACGAAGTGATTCAGCGTTGAGGGACAGGAGAGCTCTTCATTGGTTTGCTATTGACTGACCAAGCTCTATTGCCTCAGCTCGTCCGAGAGACCCAGTCACATCTATCTCTCTATTATGCTGAAAAAGCGCTTTGAGATCTTTCTATTCCAGGTTATTTTTTGAAAATTGTAACATCCTCAAAGAGAGGGATATTGCCAGCTTTGAATAAAGCCCCCATACAGGGCTTACTAGGACTTGGGATTTCTCTGGTGGGAGGTCAGCACCTACTCTAAACCTGACCTGTCTTTGAGAGCGTCCTGGACACTGAGAGGTTAACCAGCTTGCCTGGGGTTGCGCAGCCCTGTGTGGGTGGCAGGACCTGAAGCCTGGTCTCCTGACTGCAAGGCTGGCTCTTTCTCCACTAGCCCACATTCCTCTCAGCGGCTTGGCCCTTAGGAGAGTGCCAGGCTCACCTTTCTCTATACTCTAATCATGTGATGGGATCTGCCATCTCATCCATGAGACAACTTCCTCCATCCTATCCATGCCTGCCCAACCTGCACCTCTTGTCCCTGAAGGGAGGTGGCAGGGTACAATGCACAGGGTCCACAGGCTCTGGAGTCAGAGGCTGTGGGTTCAAATCCCACCTATGAGACCACCTGTGTGACATTTGAGCAAGACACTTAACCCCCTCTTGTCATCTATACAACGAGAGGAGGTAGAGAACTTTGCCTCTGAGGGACCTTTTAGGTTAAAGTCTATGATTCTAAGTCACCTGACCCCCGTTTCCTCATTTGTAAAATGAGGGGGTTGGACTTAGGGGGTCCCTCTTAGCTTTCTTCCCATGATCTTCTCATTTTTCCATCTGTCTTTCTTGGGGCTCTTTTCACTCCCTCTGTTACGCCAGTGTGTCATAGAAACCCCCCTAGGGAGCAAGTGCATTCTGCTTCTATTGAGCTGGCAAGACTTCGAGTGTGGTCGCAGTGACAGGGACCCTCTGTTTCTGCCTCCTCAAGGAGTAGGCGCAGTAGCAGCCAGCTGGCCCCTGGGGGCTGCATTCTTTGGGAACTGATTCTCTCCATAGTCTATTTCAAATCCCAAATTCCCGAAAGCACAGGGGATTGAGGCAGAAAGTCATATGTCAATAAGCCTTTCCTAAGCACCTACTATGCTCCAGGCCCTGTGCTAAACACTGGAGATCCAAAGAGACAAACACAGTCCCTGCCTTCAAGCTTTAGACAATCATCCATTCATCCATTCATCATATTTTATCCGTTCATTCAATGAACTCGGAGCCCCGCTGTGGATGAGGTTCTAGGGCATGCTGAACCAGAATTACAAGGACAAACGTGAGTTTTCATGTTCTCTTTCTAGGCAGCCCAAGGGAACCCAGTGTTTACCTGTGAACCTGTGGGACACCAACCACATGGCATCAGCCAGACAAGCCTCAGTGCAGGTCAGTACTCAATTTTACCAAATCACCATCTCCAGGGTTGGAAGGAGCCTCCATGCCCAACCAGTCTAACCATGTACCTGGCGACCACACTTGACAAGTGGGCATCCAGCCTCTGTCTGAAGACACCAGTTCAGCGGGGTCCCACCACCTCCAGAGCCAGCCCCTTCTGTGAGGACTGCTCTCATTCCAGGCTACATCTTGCAACTCCCTTCCCCTAAGGAGCCAAGTAGAACCAAGCTAACCCCCCTTCCATGGGATAGCTCATTAAGTATTTAGAATCTTAAGGTGGTGATGTAGAGCTTCAGAGAAACTCAGAAGACATCCAGGTCAACTTCCCAATTTCACACTTGAGGAAAAATGGGCCCACAGGGTCGCAAAGTGGCAGATCTAGGAGTCAATCCCAGATCCTCTGACTAAACCCAACATTCTTTCTGCTGATTCACCCTGCCTTCTTCACTGCTGCCATGTTCTCCCTGAGTCTTCTCTTCCCAGGCTAACCATGCCTAGTTCCTTCAGCCGATCCTAATATGGCATGGCCCTTTTCGGAAACAAAGGACAAACAATATGGCATGGCCATTCTCCAGTTTATCAATTCAAGAATACACAGGACAAACTCTAGGAAAAATTTGTAATCACCCAGCTCACCCAACCTATTTTATAGGTGAGGAAGCTGAGGGCCGGACAGAAATAACTTATGGTAGGAGTAGGATTAGACCTATGGTCTTCTGATTCTCAAACCAGAGCTAAGTTCTATTGTCTCATAGTTGTCCCTCATCTGTGGAGTAATGAAGCTTTGGATGTTCCCAACTTGGCCCTTTTGTTTCCTGGGGACTGATCCCTCTTTTCTCTTTAAGCCTCAACGATCCCTTCTGTTCCAAAATTTCTCTTTTCAAAACTAGGTCTAAAAAGAACCTATACAATTTCCAGTCCCCAGCTAACTCATTTATATAATAAAATATCGGAACTTCAAATAAGGTAGAATATAAACTCCATGAGGGCAAAGAATTGTGTGTATGTGTGTTTATATTCCCAATCCTAGGTCAGTGTCTGGCATATATTAGGTGATTAATAAATGCTTGTTGAATGAATCTCTCTTGGGAGGTGTGATCACACTTAGGAAGGCCAACTCTCTGCTTACAAAGTTAGTCTAGACCTGACGAGTGGAAAGAAGGGTCAGCTGGCTTTGGGGAAGGGTAGGTTTCCTTTCCATCCTCCAACCTTTATTTCATCAAGAGACTTTCCCAGAGTCACCCAGGAAGTAATGACTGCCTTACTCACCTCTACCTTGAAGTGTTTTGGCTGCCAGTCCCCTTTGCTCGCTACCAACACTGACATCCACACATGTCTGTGCTTGGGCCAAAGTGAAGGAAATAAGACTCTTCTCCTTCACGTTTGATTGCAGAAGTGAGAAGAAAGCCGAATTCCTGATGGTATGGCAAAAACCTCCTTTTTAGCTCAACTAGAAATACTAAGAGACAGTATTGTCTCGAGCCTAAAACTTTTCCCTACTTTTTCCCTTTGGGAAAGTGCCAACGTGGTTCAGGAAAACTATTGTCTCAAAGTGGATTGGCCCAAGACTCTCACTTTTCTATTCAAGGATTAAGATACTCATCCCAGAGAAGTCTTCTCAGGCCTTTCCAGGATCGGCCCAAGAACTTCAAGTTGGAGATTAAGGGACCGTTGTTTTAGAGTGTTGACCCCAAACTATTTTAATATGACTTTCTTTGTTCAATATTCTTATAAATATTACCTCAAATTTCCCTGGGAAGGAGAGATGTTGAAGGAAGGAAGGAAGGAAGGAAGGAAGGAAGGAAGGAAGGAAGGAAGGAAGGAAGGAAGGAAGGAAGGAAGGAAGGATGCCTAGGCTTCTACGTCTGTAAAATGGGAATGGTGATAAAGATCTACCTTGTTGAGACTGTGTGAGTGTCAAACGAGATAGCTTATGTAAAGTACATGTGATCACCAGCTATTATCAGGCATCTGGGGGGAACAGCCTTGCTTGTTTTTCCATGGTACCCACTTCACCATCACTGGGCTCAACTAAAAGGAAAAGAAGGAGCACTTTCGGGACCTGTGATGTTTATCACAGACCCACAAGTGGTGTGAGGCCCCATATATCAGCTCCACAGCCACTGTCCACCTCCCACTGGATCCCAGTGACCATTCACTGGCTAGGAGCAAGCTCAGCTTTCCCTTCCTTCTGAGACGCTGGTCTGTTTCCTAGACCAATAGCTTGGGGACCTGCTCTGTGTTTCCTGCTTCTAGCCCGACTTCCCATGGGACCTGGGACAAACCCCTCCCAGAAGATCAGCTTTCATATTGGTCAGAGGCAGATGAAGGATGCCTGCCCCAGGATGCATCTGCCTTCTCCCCTACAGCTTGGGAGCCCTTTTGGAAAAGGCTGCTTCAAGGTCCATGTTCCCTTCAATGGACTTAACATCTTGCTAATGCTTCATGCCCACTCTCTGATGATACTGTTGACAAAATGCCTGGAGATCTTCCCATAAGAGGCCATAGGAATCTATCTATGGAGGACAGTGAGCCACTGGAGCACCATCATCTTTGCTGCCTGACCACCAGGCTTCCTCATTTACCTGACCTTTCCTGTTCCTGTGGGGATGGATGACTCCCTGGAGAGGTGTCAGTGTATGCTGCTATTATCACCTCACTGTGGAAACAAAAGAATGGAAGCCAATGGTTCCTAGGGTCTCTTCTAGTTTTCTTCTACTGGGGTCCATGACGGGTGATCATGCAGCCTCTGCTTGAAGATCTCCAATGAAGGAAATCCCATTATGTACAGAGGTAGCCCACGCCACTTTGGAATAGCTCTAGGTTGTTGGGTTTTTTTTTTTTATTGCTCTCTGGTTTTCACTTTACCTTGCTTTACAGATATATCCCTCATCTCCTCTCCCCAAAAAGCCTTCTCTTTTAACAAAAAAAAATCAAAACAAAAGAGATTTTAAAACGTGTTGAGCAAAACTCAACAACATATTAACTGAGTCAGACACTACGTATATGATGCTCTACGCCTGTAGTCCCCTGGCTCTGCAGACAAAGAAAGGAAGTACATTTTCTCATTTCATCTTGGTGCTGAGCCTCATTAGTACATGGTACATGACTTATTTTGTTGTCCTTTCCGTTTACATCATGGCAGTTGTTATTTTCCTGGCTCTGCTGACTTGG
Source organism: Phalanger gymnotis (assembly GCA_028646595.1). NCBI lineage: Eukaryota > Metazoa > Chordata > Mammalia > Diprotodontia > Phalangeridae > Phalanger > Phalanger gymnotis. Next base: position 9,458,662 of record CM053626.1, on the reverse strand, counting down.
TTCTTCATCTGTTCCTGTAAGCCTTCTCATGCTTTTCTGAACTTTTCTATGCATCACATCTCAAGAACATTCCATTACAGTCATACTCCACACAATACATGAGTAGTTTGTTGTTTTCCAGTATTTAATGCATTAAAAATGCTGCCGTAAGTATTTTTTGGTTTCTATAGAGACTTTCTGTCTTTTATCTCCTTGGAGCATGTGCCTTGCACTGAACTCTGCGTCCAAGGGTATGGACTGGATAACTGGAATTGTTACAAGGTTTTCCCTAACATCGAGTCTACATTCGTTGTGCAGTCCCGGGTTTTGAGCCTGGGTGACCGGGAGGATGCAGGTCACCTGACCAGTAATAGCAAAGTTCAGTCAAGGGTGAGTGTTGGGGAACAATCATCATTCCTGACTTGAATATGATGCATTCGAGATGCCTCTGGGACATCCAGTTTGAAATGTCCACTAGACAGCTGGTGATGTGAGACTAGAGACCACAAGAGAACACAAGGGTTCATTATAGAGACCCAGGAGCCATCTGCAGAGATGGTCATTGAACCCATGGGAGCTGATGAGCTCACCAAGTAAGACCGTGTGGACAGAAAACCCAAAAGGGTTGAGGGCAGACACTTGGCCACAGCCACAGCCGGGCATGGTATAGATGATTGATTATCCAGCAAGGGAGACTGACTCACTGAATGAGTGAACAAACGATAGGACATGGTTTGAGAATTTGACAAAAGACAAAAGTTTGAGAAACATAATTTCTGGGTAATAAATCATTTTATTAATTAGGGCTAGGGAATAATTTTTTTTAAAGGATGGTCATTTGGCAGTCTCTCATAACCAGAAGATGGATCATGGCAGCCTAATGAGGAAGTAGGGGGTAAACCTTGGTCCTAATGCAATCACTGGTTGTTTGTGTAAGGAAGAAGTCATTCCTCTCAGCATTTATTAAGTCCTCACTGCATTCGGGGTACACATCAAAGGCAAAGCCAGCCCCCTCCTCAGAAGCTTCTGCTCCAGGGGGAGACCACAGCTACAGGGGGAGTGGTCCTGAGGGTGGCACTTTGGGCAGGAGGGCGCTGGCACCGGAGAACGTCGGCCAGTGACCTCGGAGGCAGAGGCCAGTGACCTTGGAGGCAGAGATTGGTAACTGAGACCATGTCCGGTGACCTCGGAGGCAGAGGCCAGTGACTGAGACCATGGCCAGCGACCTCGGAGGCCGAGGCCCGTTACCTCGGAGATGGCAGGCGCTGGACCCCAAAAGAAGCAGGGAAGATGATGGCCGGAGGGGAGGTTTCTGGGGAAGGGGTTTCCAAGGATGCCCCAGGGGTGTGGTTGTAGCAGGTCTCCGAGCCCTCCCAGAAGGACTGTGGGAAGGGGTCGAGTCCAACCCTGTCGTTTTACAGATGGGGAAACTGAGGCCTAGACGGGCGGAGTCACTCGTGGCCTTACACTCAGACCAAGAGCTGGAAGGTCCTAGTGGCCCTCTGCTGCAACCCCCTCATTTTTACAGAGAGCTTCCAGGGTCATAGTGGTAAATGTCAAAAGCCGGCTTTGAACCATCGTCCTCAAGACTCCGAGTTCTTCATGATTCCCGCGGAACCCCCGGGGATGGGGGGAGGGCCGCCAACCAGCAGGAGGCGGGACTTCCTCTTCAGGCCCGCCCGGCCGAGGGGCGGGGCGAGAAGAGGGAGGGCGGGGGAGAAGGAGGTGGTGCAGGGCGCGCGGCTGTGACGCACTCAGAGAGCGCCGGAGGCATAGCCTGTGGAGTCGGCTTGCATGGCTGGGCGTGGCAGGGTCGTGCGGCTATAACGTAATCAGAGCGCGCAGGAGGCATGACCGCGAAGACAGTTCGCTTGGCGAAGTGTGGAGGGGGGGGAGGGTCGCGCAGTTGTGACGCACTCAGAGCGCGCCGGCGGCGATGCCGGACCTGAGCCGGACGCGCCGGACGGGGAGGGGTCTCGGGGCTGTGACGCACTCAGAGCGCGCCGGCGGCGGCGGCGGCGGCGGCGGCGGCGGCGCCTGGGGAGAATTCTCCTGGCCGGCCGGGGCCTGGGGCGGGGTGGGGCGAGCCCACGTGACCCCGGCGCCGGGATGCTCTTGGGGCCGCCGCGGCCGCTGACGGAGCCGGGTCCTGGGACTAGTATCGGGGCGCTACGCGAGCGGGGCCCGCAGGTAGGCTAGGGGACTGCCCGTCGCGGGGCGGCCCGCAAGCGACAGCGTGCGGCGGAGGGCCTGCCCCGTTCCCGCCTCGGGCTCCGGCACTCGGGTGGGGACTTACCGGGTGGGGGCACACATCGAGCCCCCCACACCCCGTTTCTCCGAGAGCGAGCCCCTGGGGGAAACTGAGGCAGGCCGGACCGAGAGGGGGCGGGTTTCCACCTAGCCCTAGACTGGGGAGCCCCACTCCCGGGAGACCCCTCCGGGCCTGTTTCCTCCAGTGGTTCGTGGTGAGCCGGAGGGGGAGGGGCCTTCGAGGGCGTGGCGGAGCTGGGCCGGGCCAGCCCCTGGACTGCGTGTCTACACTGGCCTCCTTAGCCCAGGGCGAGGTGGGATACAGGGGCCAGTGTCTACACTGCCCATTTTAGGGGTGTGCATTTACTGAGCACTTTACGTTTGCAAAGCACTTGCTTGGTATCTCCTTGGTCCTTTCAACCCCTCGGAGAGCTCTGCTGAGAAGGTCCTGGACAGCCAGACCAGACCCTCTGCGGTCAGCATGTGACCAGTGTCCAGGGAAATGGGGGGAGGGGGGATGTCCACAGCCATTTCTACAGTACCTGCTGTGTGCCAGATACTCGCTAAGCACTTTACAGCGATCTCACCGGATCCTCGGACAGCCTTGGGAAGTAAATGCTGTTATTAACCCATTTTACAGATGAGGAACCTGAGGCAAACCAAAGGGAGGTGACTTACCCAGGGTCACACAGCTAGAGCTCGGCACTGAACCACCCAGGGGCTCCAGATTTGGACAGCTGATGGGCCTTGACCCCAAAGCGCCCGGGCTTCTCATGTGTAATTGGGATTCTCAGTGCCACCTGGACTTGGGGTGCGTTTAAAACAGATGGATAGACTGGTGAATAGATAGACTGTTAGGCGGATGGATGGACAAATGGATGGATAGGTAGACAGATAAATGGGTGGATATAAATTGGTAGATGGTTAGGTAAGTAGATGAATGGATGGATAGATGGGTAGAAGGACAGACATCCCGATAGACAGGTGGCCAGATGGATGGATAAACAGATGGAGAGAGGGGTAGATGGATAGATGACTAAACAGATAGATGGATGGATAGATAGCAGCTGTCGTCCACTCTGTCAAGGCCAGCCTGGTTTGTCGCCAGAACGGGTATAAGCGAAGTCACAGTTTTCCCCCAAGGGTGCCGGGAAGGTCCCTGGCTGCTATTGAGGTCTTCTGTCATTCTTTCAGGTCTCTAGCGCTGGGGGGTCTCAGGTCTTGGGGAGCCTGGCGGGCAGGAAGCCTTCTCTCCGCCGAGGCACGGCTGGTGTTCTGGGAGGTTCCAGGAGGTTCTCAGTATTGTTCGTGCTTCCTGTGGTTTTGATTCTCCATTTCCAAGGTGGGGAAAACATTACAGATCAGTCAGTCTGAGTCTGGAGGGGACTAAATTCCTTGCTCTCTGCCACGACATTTTCTCTCTGAAGCCAAGTAGAGACTTGGCTTTGGAGTGAGAAGAGCCGAGTTCCAACCCGACTGTCCTGCCTGGCTCCCACTCTCTGCACCTCAGTTTCTTTACCTGTGGACTGAGCTTCTTGAGATCAGGAACCACTCTCTTTCCTCCCTTGTGTCTCCCCTCCTTTCCTCACCTTTTACTGTCCCTGATCAGCGTTTGCCGAATTTCTGAGGAGGCTTCCTTCACTTCTCTGCAGACTTTCACATCCAGGCATCCCTCACCTTCCCTGCCTCAGGTAGAATCCCTGCCCCACCCCCAGGCCCCTTCTCTCCTCCAGCCTGAGAGTTGTCCAGGCCATCATGGATAGTTTGAATTAAAGGAAGACTTTTTTATGGTTTTACAATGCTTTTCATCAGACGTAATATATTCCTTATAATTTGAAACAATTTCCATAGAATTCTCTGTATGTAGAAGCCACATTATGTACTCAGTAGAGAGCCCTCCTCCAAGCCAAAAGACCTGTGTTCTAATTCAGCCTTAGACACATGTATGTGGCTGTGTGACCTTGGGCAGGTACCTTCACCTCTCAGAGCTCCGGGCTCACAGCTAGTTAAAGTTTCTAAGACTCAGTTGCAGAGAGGTGCTGACCTACCTTTTCAAAGGGAGTATCCTCACCAGGGAGTTCCCTAAGTTGTTGAAATCACAGGTCTAGTCCTAATTTGGATCCTAATGTAGCTGCATTTAGTTAATGACTTGTAATGATGGAAAAAGCTGAATCTCAAGTGGATTTTTAGCAACATTTCTTAATGTATGACCATAAATCCTTTGTTTTTTGGTATGGTATTATGTCAGTTTTCTAAAGGCTGTGGAGAAATCCTCATTTGCCAGGCCAAGTGTGGTGATGCATGCCTGAAATCCCTGCTTCTGGGGATGAAGCTGGTGGATCCCTGGAGTTCTGGGCTTCTGGGCTTCAGTTGTGATAGGGTGGGCCCCTGGGAGCAGCAGTGAGATTGGGCCTGTGGCAAAAAAAAAAAGGAAAATTCAAATTGGGTTTATGTTATTTTGTCACTAATGTCCTAGCACAGACCTTGCAAAAAATACAGTAATGAGGGTCATTTATACTGTGTCACAGAGCAGAAGAATCCCTTTCTCTGCTGGCTCCCTGGCAGGGCCCCCTTCCCGGGCAGATTGGGATGCAACAGAGCCTCTCAGCCTGGCCTCATCTGATGGTCCTGACCTCGTAAGGCCACTTCCGCAGATTGGAGCGCCTTGGTGGTTTTGTCGTTGTGGTGATTGTTTTTTCAGAGTTTGATGCCACTCATTTCTGGAAAAGAGCTTTATGTTCTTTTTTTAAGGATTAAAGTGATATTTCCACACAATAAGTGCCTAATTAATGCCTGCTGTCCCAGCGTTTCATATTTACCTGATCTGCCATTTTCTGTTACAGCTAACTAGTGATTTCTATTTACTTATTTCAGTCTCAAATGTTACTTCAAATTAGGGGAGGCTTTAGCCAAGACTTATTTTTGCCACGGCTTTTTTTTTTCTTTTGGTTTGGTTTTATAATGGAATTTTACTGATTTATTTTCCACACCCTGGAGTGGTAGGATTCTCTTTGAGGAGGGAGGTAGCTAAGTACAAGGACCCTGAGGAACGCTTACTATGTATTTAGTGGTTGAACCAGCAGTGGCACCAGCCTCCTTGGTGTTCCATTGGCATCCCCAGCTCCCCAGGTGTCTCTAAATTGACCTCGTTGAAATTGCTGCCGAATTCTGGCCTCGGGAGGAGTGGAAACCTGGGGTCCAGAACCTGAAGCTGTTACATTGAGTTTTCACCGCTGGCCATGAGGGAGCTGGGGCATGGACAGCGCCCACTGGGGTGGCCAAGGGCTGCAGTCAGCCCCGTTACTTGTGTCCTTCTTGAGGCAGGGCATTCAGTTAGAGAGGAGTGGGCTCTGACCATCCCCACAGAGCGTATGGGAGCCGGCAGCCTTTCCAAAAGAAACTCAAGCATTTTCCTCAGGTCCCCAGCTCACACCTACGGGAGGCGGCCAGTTTGCTGCCTTTGAGCAGTGCCTCAGTGTCTCATGTGGGGACACTCTGGGTATGGAGAGTCTCTCCACTGGTACAGGTCAGTAACTTCTTTGTAACTTAGCTTTCAGAGAGCGTTAAGCGCCCTTATAAGAAGCCTTCACTCAGGGTGTCTGTCTTACGATTTTTAAATGTCGAAATGTTTGGCTTCAGGTGTTTCTGAGCAAATTGAGTATTTCATTGAATTTAGGTCTGAAAGAGACTTGGAAGAACATCTAGTCAACACCTCCTTGTTCTAGGCACTGAGACCTGAGGAATCTGTGACTTGGCCAAGGTCACACAGCCAGTGGCAGTATTAGGGCCAAGATCACAAGTCTTGGTGGTAATTGAAGTATCTGTTTCTGATGCTGGCTGGCTTGTTATCAGCGCGGCTGATACAACAGCCCCTGAAAATGAGGGGCATTCTTTTCAGAAGTAGTGAAAAACAGGATTTTTTCCAATTTGGAAGGTGGCTTTTTTGAAATGTTGCCTCTCATCTGTTGAAGTCAGTTGTGAAGTTGTCATGATGTGGAGTTGATTACGGTATCGCCATGTGGGATGTTAATTGGTCTTTTCAAGATAGAATCCTCTTAGCACATTAGAAGGATTAGCAATTATATTAATCTTCTCACACAGTGTGGAGATCTTGGGCCTGAAGCCCTTACTTGCCCAGCTTTCCATTGAATGAAAGTTTTTGGTAAGTGCTTAGTTATTCTAACCTCCTCAACACATTTGAGTCTGTGACCCCCACTCCTCTGTACCTGTGCCCTCTAGTGTTTAGTGAAATGTGGGAAACTGCTGAGAAATGATATCAGCCTGAGGGTTTGTCCGGTGGTCCTCCCTAAGGTGCTGCTGTGGCACAAGCCCGGTGATGGGCAGAGGTGCCCAGAACCCATGGTGCCGCCTGCGAGAATCAGTCTGCGAACGTTTGTTAAACACCTACTGTGTGCCAGGCACCGTGCTCAGCACTGTTCATATTCTACTGGATTTAGATTGGGGCACTTGGGTTTCCGTCCAGTCTCTCTCCCTGTGCGTGACCTGAGGGTCTCAATTGTCTCATCAGGGGACACAAAAGTAGGAGGTGGAGAGTGAGTTCTGAATGTATGAGCCTGTGACCTTTCATGAGGAGCGCCTGCTGGGAGGCCTCGTGGACGACAAGGGGAGCGAGCTTTGTTCTGATGTCTGTTGTGTGCAGCAGCTCCCCCTCCCCCTCACATGTGGCTGCAGTTCTGGGCTTCATCTGCTGCTGCCTGTCCCTGTACCCTGCCGACCCCTTGGGGGCATTCACTACATTCTTGATTGACAGAAGGAGAGGATCTGTAGTCCTGGGCTTCTTAACCTGGCATTTAAAGATATTTTGATAACTATTTTGATTGATTTCCTTTGTAATCTCCTATGTTTTTTTTTTTTAATACATTTAAGGGTTCTAGACCAGGGCCAAGGGCCTTTGAACCATATACAAGGACGGTAGGGGAGAGGGAAGAATATTGACTTAGAAAACCGCATATTCACATTTTCTATATTCTGTTGAATTTTTGTTTACTTTATTAACTGTTTCCTAATTACATTTTTATCTGGTTCAGATTCGTGTTCCATACCTGTAGTGTAGACTGCCCACAGGGCTCATGACACTAACAAGGTCCATAACTGCTGACCTAGATAAATCAAATCTTGTTGGTGGAGGACCCATGTACCTCTGGCAGGCTTTCCACGTAGTCCAATTCAGAATTTTCGGGCTGAAGCATTTGCCTTCAGGTGAATAATTGTTAAAGCTAAAGAGACCTTGGGATGAGAGTCTGGGCCCTTCATTTTACAAATGAGGACTCTGGGCATTAAATGGCTTGGTTTGGTGATGTGTGGGCCAAGCCAGGGCTACAGCGCACTGCCACTGCCTGAAATTTCAGACTGATCTAATCCAGCTGGTACACCTGGCCCCTGGACCTTGGCTTGAGGGAATGGAGGATTTCCCCATCCCACTTTGGGCCAGCTCTGATTGTTAGGTTTTCCTAATCTGACCCAAAGCTGCTTCTTGACAGCATTCACCCATCTCCCAGCCTCCTGGCATGAAGTCTGATTCCTCTTCCAAGGACAGTCAGGCCTTTAGCCCAGAGCACAACTCTCCATACCCCCACGCCAAACAGAACTCATTATCTTTCCCTCTAAAGCATACCCCCCTCCCAGCTTTCCTGTTACTGCAGAGGGCAACACCATCCTTCCAGTCCCTCAGGCTGACAAACTCCAAGTTATCCCAGACCCCTCACTATCTCTCACCTTCCCCCAGTCCCCCATATCCAATATGGCGCTATGGCCCGAGATCTCACTTTTTCAGCATCTCTCAAATATGCCCTCTCCTCTCCTCTCCTACTGCCTCTAGCCTGGTCCAGACCCTCATCACTGCATGCCCGGACCATCGGCAATAGCTGCTGGCAGGTCTGCGTGCCTGAGGCCTTCATTCCCTCCTCCATCCAGCCACCAGAGTGCAGGTCTGATCACGTCACCCCCCCACCCCCCACCCTTGCTCACTAAACTCGGTGGCTCCTCATCACCTCCAGGAGCAAATAAAAGAACCTCTTTTTGGCATTCAGAGCCCTTCATGGCCTGCCCTCTTGTGCCTCACCATTCTCTCATTCCTCCAGGCACACTCTGATCCATGACCCTGAGCTCCTGGCTACTCAGAACAAGACCCTCAAGCTCTCAGTATTTTCTCTGGCTCTCCCCGTGCCTAGAACACACTTCCTCCTCTCCTTCAAGGCCCTTCTCCAGGAAGCCTTCCCTGATCCCTCTGCATCCCAGGGACTGCCCTGGGGTCTGTTATCTCCTATTTTTCCTGTACAGTTTGCTTTATTGTTTGCACGTTGTCTCCCCGTTAGATTACGAGCTCCTTGAAGGCAGGGACTGCCTTTTGCCTCTTTGTATCTCTAGGGCTTAGCTCAGTGCCCAGCACACAGTCAGTGCTTAATACATCTTAATTGAATCGCCTTGGTTCAGTTTAAACTGGGCTTCTTACCCCTTTTGATGTCATGACCCTGATTAAGCCTCTGGACGCCTTCCCAGAATAACATTGTTAAATTCATAAAAGAGAATATAGAGGATTTACAAAGGAAACCAGTCACACTGAAATTCACTTGCCACTCTGTGTGTGTGTGTGTGTGTACATATACATGCATATATACACAGAACACACCTATGCAGACCCTAAGCCAAGTCTCCCTCAACTAAATCCCAGCCATGTTGATGACCACGTCCTAAGGCCAGACCCTGAGATCTCCCTCCAGCTTGACATCGCGTCAGTAAGTCTGAGTCTGATGATTTCCTTAATAACCTACGCAAGCCTGAGTTTATGCATTCCCTGTCTGATTCCCTGGTATTCTGTGTGCCAGGGCCCAGGTATAGTACTTCTGGTGCCTTTCTTCTTGTGCAGGACTCAAGAAACTGGGGCTATTTGACCATCTTTGAAGAGAGGCCAAAGGAAGGGCCAGGCAGCATTCATTTGTTCTCATGCCCCCTTCTCTTCAAGACCTTGACCTCATGGCTGTTCTAAAATGTAACTTTCTTTCTCTTCCCAGCTCTGTGTCCAGGTCCCATAATGCCACAGAACAATGAAAGGCCAGCGAAGATCTCTGCTCAGCAAAAGAGGCCGCTTGCCAGCCTTCTCAGAGAATTGGGCAGCCGGGTTTGAGGGCCTTAAGAAGTTCTGCCTTTTACACGCCAAGCAGGAGACCCGAAGCACCTGGCACAGGCTGTACCGGTCCCTCCGGCGACGGAGGAAGGCTCTTCAGCTCCAGAGAAAGCGGGCCCAGAAAACGGTCCTGGCTGCTAAGGCCTACGCCACCCTGGCTGCTCCGCATAGCCATCCAGTCCCTGGCACTGTGAAAAGAAAGGGCACCGTGAGCCCCCACATCCGGGGGCACCTTGTTGGAAGCCTGCCAGCATCTGTTGAGAACTCCGCCCAGGAATGCCAGCCAGAGGAAGAGCTCCGGAAGGCAGCAGCTGGCTTGCCAGTAGGCAGCGTGTTAGGTCAGGCCAATGGGTGCAGGCAGAGGACTGACCATCAAGATTCTGGTGGGCTTAGGATAGCCAGTGGGGAGGGCCAAGTGGAGAGCAGCCCCACCTTAGTCACCTTGAAGAACCATAAGGGAAATGGTTGTTACTGTAGCTGCTACCAAGGGCTAGACCCAAACGGAATGGAGCCAGAGCAGCCGTCCCTAATCCCAGGAAGGCCTCAGCTCAGCCAGCGTAGGGGGAAAAGAATATCACTGCTTCGGGTGTATAAGAAACTGTCCATGATTAGGTTTCGGTACCGGATCCTGAGATCCCCACGGTTTAAATCAAGGAGCAGAGCCTGTAAGCTTCGGAAAGGCCAGCAGCGGAGCTGGGTGCAGAAGGTCGCCAGGGACCATCGGGAGAAGCGCCTGGAAGGCTGCGAGGGGGGTACTTGTAGCTCATTCCCTCACTCAGGACCTAACAGCCCCTCTCACCTCCCTCAGGCTTCCTTCCCAGATATGGACTGCAGCACCCCAGGGCTCACCGCAAAGAGAAAGAACTCAAGTACACCCGGTGGCCCGGCCAGAGAAAACCCTGGGTCAGGCCCAGAGCCTCGTCGGGGGGAGACCCTCTCCAGCCAGCAGAATGGCAATGTTGCCGATGGTTGGGACCCATCCCACTTCACCCGACTGACCAGTGAGATCCTCTCGCCGGAGCAACACTCCAAGGACCTTTTCATATCAGAAACTGAACCAGAAACCATAACTGTGGGGCAGGACGATCAGGCGAGGGACGTTGGGGATGACAAGCTAAAGCTGCCCCTGCCTGACCAGGCAGCAAGTGGTAACGAGGCCCCGGGGGAGGAGCCTGCATCCACAAAGACTGTACAGGCTGTGGGGAGCCCCTGCCACATGGAGGCTGAGGCTCCCCGCCCTCGGAACATCTTTAGTGCCAAGTTGCTGGACCATCCGTACTGTAAAAACCCCCTAGAGGCCCCCTCCCAGCAAATCAGACTCAAAGGGGGCCGGCAAGTAGGAGGTGGAAAGAGTGGTCAGAAAATGTCGCCTGTGAAGGATGAAGAGCTGTCCTCCTGCCTCTGTGGTATGTGCACTGCCCATCCATCCGTCCACCCCCACCCCAAGGACACAGGGCCTTCAGGGTAGTCAGTCAAGTGGGTTCTTAAGGTATTTCCCAGGGGTCACATCTCCCCTGCTGCACCCCCATTTCCTCTCCCCTCCAGTAGCTTCTCCTCTTGGCCCAACACACTGAACTGTGGATGTCTTGAGTGGCCAGGAGTGGGACCAAGGGGGGCAAGCTGGGCAGCTCCCTATCGGGAGGATGCACACGGCCCCCATGTGCTCGTCTGCATAGTGAGGACTGGGTGAAGGACTTTCGTAGCTTTGTAAGGTTGTTGTAGGGTGTTAGGATTTCAACATCCCGGGTTCTTTCTCTGTGCCTAGCCGGCCTTGTTCTTTCAGTCACATAGTTCAGGAGCATTGGAAGGCAGGGCTGGGATCAGTGGCGTGGCCAGAGGGGGTAAGTTTGGGGTTAATAGAAGGAATAACTTTCTGACAGTGGGGCAGGCACTCCATGGAGGTAATAGTGAGCATTTAGGGAGTCCTTACGGCAGCACAGTGTGGTAGATACTGCAGGAATTACCCCCGATTTACAGGGGCAGACCTGAGGGGGGGGTGGGTTCTGCCTCCACTTGCAATGCCCATTCCAGCCTCTTGGGGCCCTCTGGGTGACCCAGGTTCTGGGACAGAGATACCATGAAAAGGATACATGTCTTGGCCCAGCTTGTCTCCACAGCTGCCAGAGTATTAGAACCCCTTCTTCCTTCATACTCTCTTCAGTGATACCCATGAGCAGCCTCTCCTGGTCCCTTCTGACTCCCAATGCTTTGTGGGGCTAAAGGTCTTTGAGAACATTTGATTCCCTTGGTGATCACTGAGGCCATCCCTGATCCCCCTTATTGGGGAGATGGTGTGCCCCCACATCAAGAGCAAGGACCAAGGAACTGACCATCTTTAAGGGGTCGATCTTTGTATTTGGTTGGCGTTGCTGGCCCCTTTCATCATGCAGACCTTGGGAGCTGCCTGCATCCTTCCAGGCGAGAGCAGGCAGAGAGCAAAGGTTATCCCCGTCTGGGGGCTGCCATTCAAGGCCTTTAGCAAGGGCTGAGCCCCGAATGTCTTCCTTCGGGCAGCTGCTCTTCACATTTCTATACCCTGGTCACAGAACTTTAACTTACAATTTAGCAAGAAAACAGGACTCTTTTCCCAAATGGGCACAGCATGCTCATGATTAGAAAGTGAAGTTCAGTGGATGGGACTTTGGGCTTGTTCTTGATTTTAACATTTGCTCAGATGTCTGTGGCTCAGGCACCATCAGGTAACAAAAAGGGCAGAGGGTTTGGGAACCTAGAATCATGTGCCTGCGGTGGAAGGCCTCTGCTCTCTCAGAGAAGAGTGCTGAGGCCCAGAGCAGTTCAGAGCTGGGGCCTTGGCCTCGGCCTCTGCCTTCCAGCGAGCAGGCCTCTGTGCTCTAGGGCATCGCCAGTGGCCGGCAGCTTTGTCCTCCACCCTTCACGGGCACGGCACGGCATTCGGTTCATTTGTGCTTGGCTTTGGGTGAGGTTTTTCTCTGACAGTCATTCAGATGACACTGCTTGCTGATTATTTTAAATCACTTGGCATGGGAATCCTCTCTAGTGTGAAAACTCTGGCAGACCCTGGGGAATCAGCCTTCCTCTCACATCTGCTGATGGGTCTCTAGCTAAAAAACCCAAAGCTAGGGGTGTGGCTGTGAGGGGAGTTCCCCAGATTGGGCACTGAGGTTCTACTGCTGTCTTTTCTAGCAAAGGTAAAAGACCTTTTCACAGATCAAAGAACATTGGTCCAGGCTCACATCAGTGTCACATCCACATTCTTTGGTCAGCTTCAATGAGTGTGTCGCTTTCTTTGGGCTTTAAAAGTCTTCCTTATGTATCCTTAGGATTCCTGGATGAGGTGATGAAGAAATATGGCAGCTTGGTCCCCCTTTGTGAAAAAGATGTTCTCGGGAGGCTGAAGGAGGTGTTTAACGAAGACTTTTCCAATAGGTTTGTAGAGAGGGATCAGTTGGAGTCCTTGGAAATCAAGTGTGCTTGTATGTCTGCCTGAGCCAGGGTTCTAAAATTGGCTTTTGCGTGGAGGAAAGCGAGGGGTAAATAGCTCTCCTCTCTCACTCTCTTTGATTCCTCTCTGTTTCAGAAAGCCATTTATCAATCGGGAAATTACAAACTACCGGGCCAGGCATCCCAAATCTTCCAGTTGCAACTTCCGGGTGTTCTACAACAGGCACATGCTGGACATGGATGACCTGGCGACGCTGGATGGTCAGAACTGGCTGAATGACCAGGTTAGAGAAGATGGTATTTCCAGAGTGGGGGCAACTGTCGGGTGTCAGGACCACAGGGCTGCTCTGAGCATGATTGAGGACTTTGGGGTGGCTTCCAAACCTCCATCCTCAGGCAAGAGCTGCTGGGAAGCTCTGAGTGGGGCAGCACATGGGGGCGGGAGGGGATCATCTGAGCAGGACACCCGCCACAGATGGGGAGGCTGCCCTTCGTGCCGGCCGGCTCGGACTCTGGCACCGCCTACCTTTGCCACAGGCCCAGGCGATCGGTCCGTAACCGTTCTTTAGGCACGTGCTGCGTGCAGCCGCTGTGGACCATGCATTCGTTATTCAAATCTGTTCTGTAGCTTGGAAGCCCCGTAGCGGGCCGTCCCAGGCAGGTTAAGCGTCTGTGCCTTTGGGCCTGGCTCTGATGCCGGTGGCGCCGGGACCACGGGACAGTGGCTCCATCCCCCAGAGTGTCCGTGTCCTCCTATATGAAGTCGGGGTTGTGAGGAAGGGGCTTCATACGAGCCTTCTCTGTCACAGTCGTTAGCGCTGCTGTCTTCCCTTCTGCTCTAAGTTACTCGTCAGAAAGGGCAGCCGGTCGCTGCCTCAGCTTGACGGGAGTTCTGCCTTTGCCGGGTTTGGTAACGTTTGACGTTGGTTTGTCTTTTTCAGGTAATCAATATGTACGGTGAGCTGATAATGGACGCTGTTCCAGACAAGGTAAGTGAAGCGCCTGGGTAGACGAGGGCTCCTGCCCTGTACTTCCTTGTTAGGGGCTGCCCAGAGTTAGCGTCACGGAGGCTGCTGGTCAGGAGAGGTCACGCGCAGCAGGTTCAGCAGGTCTGGCTGACTGCACAGTGGGAACCTAGAGGAAGGAAGAAGGAGTGAGGGCCTCACTCGAAGCCAGGCAGCGGGGAGCGCAGTCCCGTTGGAGCGTGGGTCTGGCTCTGCATGGCTGTAATATACAAAGGGGCAGGATGGGGAGCCAGCTGGGGAAGGCCTGGATGTCATCAGCTTGTGTTTCAAAGGTTTTAGTAGTAGTAGAGGCTGTAACCTTGATAACTGAAATAGCTAACGTTTGGTGTGCTTTTACAGACGTTATCTCCTCTGTAGAAGTGTGAATAAAAGATAGATTGGGGTAGGGAAGAGCTAGAGCTACGGAAGCCCCTTCCTACCTGGCTGCGATAACAGTCCAACCGTGAAGCTGTGGGGCCCGAAAAGCAGGAGGCAGGTGGGCCGAGGCAGCGTCCCTGAGGCTCGCGTGGCCGCGGTAGAGGGAGGGCCCGGAGTGGAGGGTCATGTTGCCGGCATCACTCGGGCAAAGCAGAAGAGGAGGCTTTGAGAGAGAAGCTGATGAAGCCAGCTGCGGTTGGGTCCAAGTGGAGATGTCCGGGAGCCCTTTAGAAAAGGGAGCCTGGAGCTGTGCAGAGGCTGGGGTTGTCAGTGTGGATTTGGGAGTCATTGGCTAAGAGCTGAAGCTGTGATGTTCCTGTGGCACAGGAAGGAAATGACCCAGAGCAGGGTTTGGGGCAGAGCTGGCATCTGGAGGGCAGGAAGGTGGTACAGTCTATAGAGTGCCAATGAGTTCAAATCTGGCCTCAAACACTCACTATCCATGTGACCCTGGGCAAGTCATTGAACCCTGTCTGCATCAGTTTACTCGTCTATCAAATGAGCCGGAGAAGGAAATGGCAAACCGCTCCGGTGTCTTTGCCAAGAAAACCCCAAATGGAGTCATAGAGAGTCGGACATGGCCGAAACACAACAAATGACATCTGGAGGGGAAGGAAAGGCCAGCGGAGGAGGGCATGTTATTGCCCTGGTGTGTGAGGGCTGGACGGAGGCCCTTCTGGAGCACCTCAGGTCCATGGGAGAATAAGCCTGGGAATGCTCACCCCTCCCTTCCTGGGCAGCCTCCCAAGGGCTTGGGGCCAAGCGGTTCCCCTTTAACATGTCTGCTCGCCTTTGGTTTTTTCTAGGTTCACTTCTTCAACAGCTTTTTCCATAGACAGCTGGTAACCAAAGGATACAATGGAGTAAAAAGGTGGACTAAAAAGGTATGATGTGTGTTCCTCTTTGTCCCAGGGTCTCCGGTTCAGGCTGGGAGGGCTTTCAGGGGGCAGCGGCTCAATCTGAAATGACCTCTCAGGCTTGCCGGGCTGCTTGTCCCCTCTCCTCATAGGACTGAGTCATTGCAGAAAGGCTGTGCCCAGTAACAGCCTGCAGGTCAGCGGGGTTGGCTTTGCTACTGATCCCCTGGAGAACATCAAACTGTGTGCTTTCCTTAGAATTTTATCAGCACACTTGTTAGTCATCCAGATTCCAGCCTTGAAGACATTCTGTGAATTGGGATGTCAGGGGACACCAGATCATTTGCAGAGTGGGCTGGAACAGGTGGAAAAGATAGAGAACAGTAGAATTGGACCTTATGGTCAAACCACATGATTAAGCTCCTGCTTGTGTGCCAGGCTCTGTGCTAAGTACTGGGCACTTTCTGCTGCCAGGGAGCTGCTCCTGGTCTAAATGCGGACGACAGACAAATAACTATACAAAGAAGACCTGTGCGGGGTGTGTTGGTGAGATTCCCCATGGGGAGGACGCCCAAATTAAGGGGGATTGGAAAGGCTCCTTGTGGAAGGTGGCACATGAGCTGGGACCTGCAGGGAGCCAGGAGGCGGGGATGAGGGAGAGTGCTCCAGGCCTGGGGCCCAGCCGGGACAATACCAGTGCTGAGAGATGGAGCATCTTGTTCCAGGAGCAGCAGAAACCAAGGGCACTTGATCTGAGCTGATTAAATAGACCTGAGAACTCTGCATAGAGATGCAATTGAATCCTTGAGAGTTGGTGAAATCACCAAACAAAATGGTATCAAGGGAGAAGGGGACCTAGGACAGCACCTGGGGGTCGCTCACAGTTATCAGGTACTGCCTGGATGGAGACTGAAGAGCAGTGGAATATTGGAGGGGAACGAGGCGGAGAGGACCAGGAGAGAGTTCTTAGGTGGCTCAGGAAGTCAGTTGTTGCTGGAGGGCGCGATATGCAAGACCTGCCAGCATTCTCTCCATGATGTTCCTTAGACAGTCTCTCCTGTTAACAGCAATCTGGTCCAGAGAGAGTTTAACGGAAGCAAAGAAGACTTAGACAATGGGGTCCCTCGGTTAACCATGCCTCTTCCCCCAGCAGAACATGCTTTAAGCCCGAGGAGGAGCAGCCTCGCACATCTTCACTGTGGCAGATAGACACACGGAGGAGCCCTTTCAGGACTCGTTAAGGCCTGGGGTTTCAACCCCGTGGGCCCTCTTTCCACAGGCAGACAGACCACTCCCTGTTACTCCATAGGAGAGACAGGTGCTCTTCCTAAGTAGCGTCTCAAGACTTCTCTCCCAGCTGCCAACCCTTTGGGGGACGAGGTTCAGCGGACCCAGCTTAGCTGGTCGTCGTGAGGCTCCTTCAGTCATTGAGTCCAGCACAACGTGTGCTTTACTGTCATGTGGTCTGTGCTGGGGTCCCCTCCCTGCTGTGCTGTGGAGGATGTTGGTGGGTTGTGTTGTCTGGAACCACGGAGTATCTGCAGAAGTCAGAGGTCAGCTGAGAGGGAGAGGGAATGAGCTGGCACCACGTGTGCTTGTGTTCTCCTGACAGCAGCGCCTTCCTCCGAGATACAGGAGGGCCGTGGGGTGCAGTGGGGCAGGCAGTGGTCAGGCGACATCTTCCTTAGCATGAGAGCCCGCTGGAATGACCTGGCCTCTGTGCAGTCAGATGCTTTGATGTTCACAGATGTATATCTAGGGAAGTGGGGGGTGGGGGTGGGGGTGTCTTCAAGGTAGTTGGCATCATTAACAATTGTAGTCAGTCTGCCTCTATCCTGTGGTGATGAGTATATTTTCTCTTTCCTGCTCAGGTGGATTTGTTCAAAAAGAGCCTTCTCTTGATTCCAATTCACCTGGAGGTCCATTGGTCTCTCATTACTGTGACCCTCTCAAATCGAATTATTTCCTTTTATGACTCCCAAGGCATTCATTTTAAGTTTTGTGTAGAGGTAAGCGAAGGCATGCTTCCTAAAGTCCATCTGTTTTGTGGCCAATCAAGTGCTTCCAGTGAAGTAATGACAATAATTGAGGCCATGACATTGTGGTCAACTTTCCTCCATTTGAGGCCTGTTAACCTCCAGATAGTTGAGGAGCATGAGTATCTTATTTATCCATAAGCTCCTCTGCACTGAACCTCTCGGGCGTTTTCGGCCAGAGGTAGCTCCATTGACAAGATTTTTAGGCCATGTTAGCAAGAACAAGCCTTTGGAATTTCACGAACAGTGGCATCGTCAGCTGTGGTGGCCCAACCGTGGCTCCCCGCAGCTTTGGGGCTTCTCCACTCTCTCCATTTCTCTAACCACTGTATTGAGGAGTCCTTTGGAGGCAGTCAGTGCAGAAGGTTGCTGCCTCCATCTGCTCCAGACCTAGCATATCCTCCCAAGCATGACAGCCCATGTTTGGCCTCTGCTCTGAGACCCAAGTTGTGAGGGCAGTGGAAGGGGGGCAGATGGGGTCATGGCCTCATTTGTTAAATGACATCATTGACTTCGGGGGTGATGGCCAAGGTTTCACCCAGCTCATGAGCCTCATAGGCTGTGGTACAGTCAGGGCCATCCTGAGGCAGAAGGGCCTGCTCTGGTGGAGTGCTGCTACCCCCTCTGCACTTGGGCAGAGGGGCTTCTCTGGGATATTTGTATCCTGATGTGGCTGCCTTAGACTGGCACCTGGCCTCCCCATGATGTGCCTCACCCCTGTCCTGCCCCACATTCTGTGACTCTTCCAGCCATCCCTCTTACCACTAAGTGTCGTGTATTGGCCCGTGGGGTAAGGGACAGCCTTTAGGAAGCTCACCTGTTGTCAGTAGGTCTTTTTGAGAACTTATTTTCCTCTTTTAGATTTGACTTATTTCTGCCATCCTTCCCCTCCATTGGAAGAGGTGATTGAGCAGTGACAGTAACTAAACTATTTTAATGCCCTGAGGCCAGTCCCCTTTGGCCATCTTCTGAATCACCTGGGAACTTCCTTAGTCAGTGGCTCACTCACTTCCGACGCTGGAAGGTAGTCTAGAAAAGAAACAACCCCATAGGCTGTAAGCCCCTCAAGGCCAGGCACAATATCATTCTTGTGGGCGGTGCTCCTGCAAGTGCCTTGCTCTGAAGCCCCAGCAGATGCTTCCTTAATGAGTTGGATTAAATGTCGTGTCCAAGGGAGTCCCATTCTTCTCAGACCCATGGAAGCTGTTTTCTCCCGGTGGTCAGCAAATAGTGTGTGTCTCGGTTTCTTTTTCATCAGAATATAAGAAAGTATTTGCTGACTGAAGCAAGAGAAAAAAATCGACCTGAATTTCTTCAGGGTTGGCAGACGGCTGTTACGAAGGTGAGTGCGGGTGCAGTCAGCCTCAGGAAAGTGCTGTAGGCCATGAAAGATACAGGAGGTGGGGCACAAGAAGTCTCAGGACTCTCCACCCCTCCCTTGCCCACTGGGCCCGCCCACTGCCCCCAGCAAGGCCCTTGGACTCAGAGCACAGCCCTTCACATGGCAGACCCTTTCGGCCCCCCTCTCCTGCCTCACAGCTCCCTTGTCCTAAGGATCCCAATCACCCCTGAGACTCTGGTGAGGCAAGGGTGTAAAGGATGGAGGAATGAGGCCTGATGCCCAGTGACGGGGCCTTAGCTCAAAAGGGCGCCAGCTGCCTCAGGCCCTCCTAGATTAGCAAGCAGGGTGACACAAGGTTGGAGTCTCACTCCCACAGCCCACTATTGTTAAAGTGGAACAGGAGAGACTTGGAGTGTGAACCAGAAGCCAAGTGAGCAGACAGATTCCCCCCACGCGGAGCCATTTGTTAATACTGTTTTTGTACCAGAATCTTGGGAGTGACCTGAAGGATTTTAGGGTGTGGTGCATTGAGGGAAGAGGGAGATAATACCTCAAGGCCCAAAGCGCTTCCTGGCGGACCTGTCCCTGTTTTGGGATGCCCTAAAATAGGGAAGTACCCAAGCATTGGAGGGAGCAGGGCATGGCCTCTCTTCCAGTGGAATCAGACCCCAATCTGACTGAACAGACTCTCCTGCCTAAATCGGGGAGGCGCCTTTGGTCCTTGGCTGGGAACATGGGAAGTCCAGGGCATTTGCTAGCTAATTCCAGACCCTGGCATAATTGAAGCTACATGGAAAATACAGCTTGGCCTTCCTAGCAGGGCAAAGTAAAGTTTCTTTATTTTCAGTTTTTATTGTTATTTATAGTTTATAGTCACATACACACACAGATTATATATAGTTAGTTATTTTTAGTTAGCAAAAAGAAGCTGCCAGTTAAAAAAAAAATGTGTGTGTGTGTGTGTGTGTGTGTGTGCGCGCTGGGGTTATTCCTGTCAGTTTTGACTTAAGTTTACAGGCCTTATCCCAGCTCATTGTGGCTGAGAGGGCAAGGTGACCCCCCCCCCCCCAAGTGCTGGATTCAAAGCAGTTCCTGGGGGAGTTAGAAGGGTCAGAAGCTTGGCATAGGAAAGAGGGGCCTTCCCAGTGAGGATCCCAGCACTGTCCAGAGATTGCAGAAGCATGGCAGGCTGGCTCATCAGCTCAAGTCCTTGTCTTTTTTATTGCCCTCCCAAGCAGAATCTGGGGAAGGTCAGTGGCCCCAGAACAGAGGACTTGTCTGAGAGTAATTTGCATGTTGCAGCTCAGGATGCAGACAGCAGCTTTGAAATAACACGGAGGTTAATTCTCAGAGGGCTTCAGTTCTCACTTAGGTGACCGTCGCTGAGAGTCAGCAGGTGTGCCAGGGAGGGGTCCCCAAAAGAGCTTCCAGCTCTCATCCTCCTGTGAAGTTCGGGGGCCCCGGAGGCCGGTTCTGCTTAAATCACACTCCTCTTTCTTCTCCCTTGTCAGTGCATTCCACAACAGAAAAATGACAGTGACTGTGGAGTCTTTGTGCTCCAGGTAAGCAGGTCTCTCCTTCAAGAACCGAGCCCAGGCCCTCGGGCTGCTTGAGGAGCCCTAGTGGGAGATGCCTTTCCAGATGTGGGTGTTTGGTGCTTTGTTTGGGATTTTTGGTTACTTAATTTCCGAAGAATGGGTTTCACCAGATTTCACTTTTAGCCATAAACAAGGATAACAAAGCGGCTCACTTCTTTCTTGTCAGACATCACTGATTACAAGTCAGCCAGGCTTCTCAGCCTTTGGGCAGCTTTGAAGGGGTGCATGTCCCCCCGCTCGGCCTTATGCTCGGGGGCCATGAGGAAACATGTCTGTGGTCCCTGGCGCCGGGATGTGGACAGGCAGCCGTGCAGTTGGGATGAAGTCAGCCATGTTTCCGGGGGAAGCTGTAGACAGAACTCTGTCTAGACCCTTTGCACAGCACAGGTACCACTGGGGTTACTTGGGGAGGGCGGCGAACTCACTCAGTGTTTGTGGGACTGATTTTTTCAGTACTGCAAGTGCCTGGCCTTTGAGCGGCCCTTCCAGTTCTCCCAAGAAGACATGCCTCGTGTTCGGAGAAGGATTTATAAGGAGCTGTGCGAGCGCCGGCTCTTGGACTGACTTGGGGCAGCCGCCATGGCCGGCCAGGCCCAACTGAAGGAGGCCACCATGTTCCCCGGACCTCTGACCACTTCCTCATACTCCCAGATGTCTCTGACCAGTGGCATCCCACCACTCGGCTTACCTCAACTTGGTTTTTCTCCCTGACTTGTTTCTTCAGCTACCATGTAATATTTCTTAATGTCCAGTTTTGTTCCTTTCTAATTTTGTGGATTTCTTTCTTGTATTTAATATTTATTATACGAGCGCATGCACATAGACCAAGCATGCAGTACAGAATATTAAAAACAAAAACAAACAAACTCGTAGATTGGGTGCACCTTTTAAACGTAGCTAGAATGAATTGAACCCAGATGTAATAGATAGGCTCAGAACCTAAAGATGCAGGATCTCTTTTCAAATTCAGTCCATTTGAGACCATTCAGCTCCCCCAGGGCCCTAGAGGAGAAAGGCCAGGAGCATTTCTGACATATCCTGAGCAAAGACCCTGGTTTTACAGGTACCCTGAGGCCCCTCCCTTGGGAAGGATGGAATGGAAACCCTAGGAAGGAGGTGGAAGTAAACCCACTCATGAGGCTTCCTTAACATAGCTGAGACCTTGTGTTAAACCAAGCCAAATGTGGGGAGCTTTTGTTTCTGGAGAGTTTGTTACTTACTGTATGTGCCCTTGCCCCCTCAGTGCTAAAAACCAGGCTTCAGACACTGGAATGACACAGACGTTGGGCTGAACAGCTCTGCTTTTTCATGCTGCACTGGCAGTGAGCGTCGTTGCCAACTAATGCCCAAGGACACACTTGGGTGGGTGGGGGGGCAGTATTTTGAAAGTGAGAAGTGTTTAAATCAAGAAGAATTGTGATCAGAGACTATGCTTAAATGGCCAAGACTTGGGTTGGGCAGGAGTCTCCTGTGGCAACTGAATTGATTCCCTGGTCATTTTTTTTCTCTGTTTCTTTTTTTGTATCATTTGAAAAACAGAACTATCTGTGATAAGCCCAGTCAGGTGGGGATTCTTGGCCAGTTAGTCCTTTCTGAGTGCCCTTTGCCTTACATTCATTGCCTGGTATGTCTCCATAAAGATGGAGACAGCGAACGAAGACCACTGTATATCTTTGCACTTCAGAAGCATCATGATGCTTGTTTACATGCTTCAACATAAATTCACTCTTGTTTTTTTTCAAAGAAAGGATCTCCTGGTAAGTGTCTAGTAGGATTTTTGCTTTTCATACTAAAACCCTCTGATGGCCTTGAGAGGATCTGGCCGGGGCGGGGGAGGGGCATGGAGCACCTCATTTGGGTTTTCCTTTCTGTTCTTTGCCCTGTTCAGGCATGCCAAGGCGGATGGGCCCTCTTAGGCAGCAGGCAGCTCCACTTCTGGGCTCTCTCCTTCATTCTCCCACTGCCCTGTTAGGTGACCCCTTCCCTCCCCGCTCTCCCCTTCCCCAGTCTGACTCCCTCCGCCTCAGCATTCTTGGGGATGTCAAGTACAAAGAGAAATGAACCCATCTTTGGATGTGGAGAAAAGCAGATCTTGCATCTTTAATCTGGCTCTTTGTAACACGTGTCTTTACATGGAAAGGGAAAATAATTAGGTGCATGTTAAACCTATTGAGTTGTCTGTCTGTTTTGAAAGGTTAAAACAAATCCAGTGTGTACATAGAGACCTAGAAGCTTGTATAGAAGCTTGTATATGTAAATTCCAGATTATACTTGAATTCATAGCCCAGGTGTGTGTCAGGTGTTGAAAACGAACAAAATAATAGTTTAACATCCCTACAAGGTGCACCTGAAGGGGGCTGCCAGCTGCAGAGGGGGCAGGGGGAAGCCAGAACTGGTCTTTCCTGACAGCTTAGACCCATGGCTGTCATGGACCAAGGGCATTTGTCCCAAGCACTGTCTCCCCAGTGTTTTACACTGGAAACTGTTCCGTCCCCAATTGGGTCTTGTCCCAGGAAAGTTCCCATGTCAGCAGAGTGTGGGGCATGGGCCAGGTAGAGAGAGCCTCGTGGGTACTGCCAGGCTGTGAGGAGGGTCAGCACCAAGAAAAGAAGGAAATTTTGTCAGTCATTGTAACAAATTGTGTTGAATACTTGGTTTGCCTTCCCTAGCCTCCCCTGTGTATTTGCCCCCCACCCTCGTATCTATTTATAGCTTTTCAGGACTCGCAGATTTTCTATGTGAGAGGTTTTGCTTTCATACCCCAAGCGTCTTTGTTGGCTAAACCAAAGCATAACCATTCGACAGTCCAGAAGGCCTTTTTTACCCTCAAACTCAGAGCTCTCCAAAAGCCTCCTCCACAGCTCGAGCCTTGAGAAGGACAACACAAACAGCCATTTTGGCATGATTACAGCAGATGCCAAGCTGTTCTTGGCTCCTTATATGTGAAATGCCCAACATGCTGTTCACAAGGTGTGCATCTAGGGAAAACAAACTTGAAGACCCCACTGACAGTGGAATCTACCAGGACAGATTACTTTTTCCTGTCAACTAACTAGGGCACACACCACCAAAGATTTCAGATTCCGATGTTAAGTAGAGCAAGGACGTTTGGGCAGAGTGTTAGGTACTCAAATGGCTGTTAAGGAGGTCTCTGTTTGCCTGGTTGTTCAGCCCTTGCCATGGCTTAGTTTCTCTGCCTCTTCCCTACCGGCTTTCGTGGGTGTATTGACTCACTAGGTCAGTGACCTAGATTAGAACAGTGTCCTTCATCCTCCTGATGTGTGAGCAGTCCTTGTTCCCTCCCAGCAAGAACGTTCTGAAATAGACTCCGAGCTCTGAAGGGTGCAAGCGAGAGCTGTCGGATCACTGTGAACCTGGCCCTGAAATGCCTTCCAATACTCTCCTGCTTGGGTCTGTCTATGTTAGTGCAGGCTTTGTGTTGTGAGAACTGCAGCACTTGGTGCACACTGAGAAAGCAGATGTGCTCTGAATAACCAGGCCAGCCCTTGATTGACCATGTGCTCCTCTGGCTGCAGTGATTTTTTTTCCCCAGAGTTTGCCTTCTGATAGATCTACGGGAAAGAATGTGAAACTCAACCAATCCTAGTTCAGTGTTTTTCACATAAACTCTATACAGTCAACTCTTGTTTGACCCCATGGAGAGGGTACATTGGTGAAGAGTCCCCGAAACATTTCGTGTTGACTTTGTCATGTTTCTTCTCCTTATTTTAAATAAGAGAGTCTGAGGTCCTTGAATCAGCACACTAGAACCAAGATGATAAAAGCCATAGGTGGAGACCTGATTCAGGGGGGAGCCAGACATTTGGCTTGCTCTTTGTTTCTAGACTAGCAACAGTACAAAGCTTGGTTGTCCTTTCAGAACAGTGGTTCAGGCCTTCACTGGGTTAGAGAATGGCACCTGTCATCCTGCTGGACCGCTTGTCCGGGGAGGGAACAAAAAGGAGACTTCCCATTGTGCTTACTGCTTCATCCTGAGAATCTCAAAGCAAGATGGGCACTGGTACCATGGGGGAAAATAGGGGTGAATTGACAGTGGACGAGGAAGAGGGAAAGAAGGCCCTCAGGGGAAGAAGCTGCTTCACCAAGACTAGACAATTGGAAAGGTCCATTTGCTGGCACTTGGTCTTCAGAGAAAAGGATTTTACCCAGTGAATCAGACAAAACTATACATACTGTAGATAAAGGCTGTGATGATGTAAAATTCTAATATCAAACATAGTAAGAAGTGAAATGTTGGGGTGGGGGGAACAGTAAAATATTTTTTGAGAAATAAACTGACTTTATAAATATGTGTCCTTTTTGTGTTGAGTAACACTGATTGTCCAGGGATAACTTTTCAATGGCACTTTAATGAAAGGGTCACTAATGAACAGTCTGTAAACATAAGTGGACCCTGACGGTTTTAGCAAGATGAACTCCTGACTGAATAATGGGAGTGGTCTTGGGTTCTTACAGTGACTTCAGGAAATCTGTTCAAGCAAAAACTTAATTGAAAACCAAACAGCCTAAATGGAATCATATGTGGAACATGCCAGAAGTCCCAGTAGAAAGCGCCCTGGATGTTTTAAACAACAGTCCTACCTCAAGAGTGTTTGGGAAATGCAAAACCAGGGGACTAGGGGCAGGGAGCTGCCACTCAAGGTCATCTCTATGACTTTGGGCAAATTTCTTCACCTTTCTGAGCCTCACCTGCAAAACAAGGAGGCTTATTGGTCTGTTTGTTTCATGATTTGGGAAAACATTGAGTTCAGAAAATAGTAAGTGCCTACTATTTCCAAGGCACTGAGCTTTGGGTTTCAAAGGGAAAGTGACAAGTCCCCCCACCCTTATGGCGTAACACGAGGTAGGAAGGATTAGGGAACAAAATAGAAATACAAAGTGTTTTAAGAAAGTGAGGGAGATAAGAGCCTGACACCATGAAGAAAATGTGGGCTTTTCTAGCTGCTCCAGCTCATCAAGCCATAAACCCAATATTTATTTTCTCTGCCTAACAAAGTACCAAGAGATGGTGGCCAAAGCTACCTCACCTGTTAGTTGTGGGGGGGAAGCTAGTTCTGGACTTGGGGCTCTCACTTCGGTCCTTAGCTTCCCACCTTTCAACCCTTAGCTAAGGCTTCATTTATGAACCATTCAGAAGTTTTATTCAGGTTGTCATTCCCGGAGTCTGCAGACTATCTAGTCAGAAGGAACTCCAAATATGTTCTCATGGGAAGTTACAATGACTGTTATGTTCCCGGACTATCACCACCTGACTGAACTACAGAACTGCCACATTTCTAACAAGGCTTCTAGGACAAATGCCCCTATTTCAGCCAAGCCCCATGTCCCACAGTTGAGTATGAAAACAAGCTCTCCCAGCTCTAAGTCTGCAGATGATTGGGGCTGGGAATACGGTTCTTGTTGCTACATAGGACCTCTCTCTCTTACCACCCTGGTCAGCCCCTTTTTCTGTAGGCCCTGGGACAGGCCTTTCTTTACTGCTGCTGCCCCATTTGACCAGGATCTTGTGAGAAACTGATTCTCTGGGATCATTATCTAGTTCAACCCACTTTCTCTAGACTCTTACTCATAAATACAAAGGTTTCCTAAAGCATTAAAAAAAAAGGAACAAAAGGTTCTTCCCTCCTTTGCACACTGTGCGACAGCTCTGCCCATCCCAGGCTGGGGTCCTGGTCATCTGCCTACAGAGGGAGCTGGGGACTGAAGGATGCCCCAAGCTGGACAGTCTCTGGGGTGGGTAAGTGGGCCATTGCTGCAGCAGGCATCCAGGGGATTCAAGGAGCTCTTCAGCAAGGCCAAAAGCCCATCCAAAACTCTGCAGTACATGCCCTTCCTCCTACTTTAACCCATTCCTTCCCACCTGTTTTGAAGCAGAGGAACAGCAGCGCACAAACAAAGAATGGAGGGCTGGTTACAACTTTATTGGAAGAAGACCTGGCCAAGTAACTTGTGAGAGAAAGCACTGTCCATTCCAAAATTCTTAGGAACTAAATGAAATTCAACCTTTCTATTTATCACAGAATGAAATAAAATACACAACTAAAACTATCCTGTAAAGAAAACCATAGGAAAAAAAAAAAGGGCAAGCTTTCCCTGGATGTGAGGAAAGCACCTTCTTCTCTAGGCAGCACACGACTTCCTTGCTAGGACGTTGTGGCATCTGCAAACCCAAAGTCCTGTTCATAGTTAAGACATGGATAAGGTTGGACCCAGATCACAATGTACAAATTAGGGTCACTTGAAACAAGATAACTCATGTAAACTGCAACTAATCACTTGGTCATAGTTTAACATGCAAAAGGAAGTTTTATCTCTCCTCCCCGAT
This sequence comes from Phalanger gymnotis, assembly GCA_028646595.1. NCBI lineage: Eukaryota > Metazoa > Chordata > Mammalia > Diprotodontia > Phalangeridae > Phalanger > Phalanger gymnotis. Next base: position 9,432,245 of record CM053626.1, on the reverse strand, counting down.
GTCCTAAGTCACAGACCACTGAAAAGATGGCAAGTTACTGGTTGATTTTAGCCCTTCTTGATTTTCCTCCTTTGATAAAAATTCTTTAAATGAATGACGGTGGGTTTCTGCAGTTGGGCTCCAGACTGTCTTCCCCAATAGATGCAGATGAGCCAGTAGACTAACAGGAAAAAAACTTGTTAATAGGTAAATCTCTGACTAGTTGGAGTAAATACCCTCCTACTCTGTCCCAGCTGAGTCATCATCTCAGGTACACAATTCAACAAGAATTCAATCCTTTTACCAGCAATGTAAATGCTGATAGAAGGACCGTATCATTTGGGTGTGGCCTCAAATCACTGACCAGGAAATCAGTTCTAAGTGAAGCTTAGCCCATCTTTCCTATTAGGAAGGTTTTGTTCTTTTAATTTTCAGGCTCTCCTCTCAACCCTGCCAGTTCCCTTCCCACTCTGGTAAAATTTAAAAAAAATAAATACAACAGGGCTAGCATTAACATGGCCCAATTTCCAAGTTAAAATGAACCTCTGAGGAATTCATCTGATATTTCTTCCCTACAGTCTGTAGGAGGAAATTTCCATAGAAGATCCTGTTTCCTTCTACTTCCTTTGGACCAATTTCCCATTGAAAGCTCAAGGATGTGCTTAACATTGTAAATACACATTTCTTTCTAGATCATCCATTCAGCACACTAGTGCAGAGCCCCGCCCTGGGTCTGTCAGATCATTAATGCTAAGGCAGAACTGTTTTAGGAATTCCCTAACAACTTGTGTATCTTTATGAGCTACAAGTCACCTTGGGAACAAGGGATATCTTCAAAAAGCTTAGAAATAAATCTCATTTATAGGCTATTGCCACTAGAGCACACAGATCATTACACTCATTTCATACAAATTTCATGAGGATCTTTTCCCTAAATGACCACTCCAAGTCATGACCAGTAAGTAACAGTCATATAATGAGACTTTTCTAATCTTGTGCTATACTGGGTTAAAATCTACCAACAGGGCCACTCAAGGCTCCAACATAGTCACTTGCTTAGTTCTGGACATTTAATGATTTTCAGAGTGGAAAAGCCAAGTCAAGGTTTGGGGTGTAATTCCTGTATGGAGGCAGAGAAACCAAAGAGCCTGTTCTATGTCAGCTGTTTTCAGGACTTGAGCGTTGCTATTCGAGGGATCGTCAACCAGCCAACGTTGTCTGTTTGTACACGAGGGGCTTCCATCACTCATTGATTTTGCACATTTTCCCATAGCCTCCTCTGCCAGCATCATAATCTTTTCGATACTCATCTCGTACCTCAAAGGGAAAAAGCAAAAGATCTTGTCACGGCCCAGGGGAGCATGAGAAGCCACAAAAACCACAGGTAACGATGGCGGGGTTTGGGGAGCAATATGTGGTTCATTTAGCATCGCACGCAGACAATATAGTCAATGCAACTGCCTCCCTCCTCAGAGCACCCTACTCCTCTTAATAAATAAGAGCCTTGGGACAAAGCTCAAATCATGTGTGGTTCTTTTCAAATAACACACAATTCATCAATATCGGAAAAACGGGCACTCTGGTTTGTATCAGGCACTAATTTACAAGTACCTCCAACCACCACAATCCAATGGTAGTATACTAACTACTGAAAACACTGACATAAATGTCATCCGATGGTTCTGAAGTTCAATGTAAACCCAAATTCCAGAAACCTTATTTTTAGAATGAGAAAAGCAACTAAAATCAGATGGGAAAACGAGAGTGAGGTCTGACTCAGGGACCTTACCTGGCCCCCAGATCGTCCTCGTCCATACTGTCGGCCCTCTTTGAAGCCTGCATCCCAGTCTGTTCGGATAATTCGATCGTCCAGGCGGGTCCCATTAATGTAGCGCATGGCGTTTTCAGCATCTGCCCTGGAGTAGTATCTTGGGGTAAGCATTAAGGAAAGGAGGTCTGCACTTCTCTAAACATCTACAAAGATGCCAAAGCAACCACTTCTTAAAATGTAGCTGAACACACGAAAAAGAAAGTCTAGGCTTAAAAGTGATTTATTAGGTACAAACGGATAGATATCAAGTGAGTTAAGACAAAGGTCTTAATGATGAAAGGTCTGACCTAAAAGGGACCCTAGAAAGAGGGCTCAAGGTCAAGGAAGGAAACACATATTTTTAGCACCTACTATGTGCCAGGCCATGGGCTAAAGGCCTTACCAATATGATCTCATTTGACCCTCACAACTCTGTGAGATAGGTGATGTCATGATCCCCACTTTGCAGTTCAGGCAGCTGAAGTGGAAAGTGCCAAAGGAATTAGTGATGTTAAATATCCTAAAATTAAGGACAGATACCAAACTGCCCCCAGAGAAGGACTTCTTCTTGGTCAGTACTTCAACTGCTGCCCAGCTGTCATCAGGCATTTGCCACAAGTCCAGGTTTTTACTAGGGGCAGCCTGTCCTGATGGCCTCAGCCAGAATCTTCCTCCAGCAGCGATCTCGACACGTAGCTCCTCACATCAAATGATGGCTCCCCATTACTCATCAGCTGTGTCTGGCTATCAAGGCTACTGCCTCTCTTTCTGCCTCCCTTGAGATCCAGGTACCCCCTCATGTCTTCCTCTTCTGCCCCCTCTTCCTCAGACCCCACCCATCCAAGAGCACCCTGCCCCTACTGTGACCAACTAGTGGTGAGTCCACCTCTGCCTGAAGACCTCCAAAGAGCAGGACTTGCTTCCTCACCACAGCGCCCATTCCACTTGGGTGACATGTCTAACAAGAAAGTTGTTTCCTGAGCCCAAATCAAAACCTGTTGCTTTGTACCCCCTACCTCCTGTTCCTGCTTCTGCCTTCTGGAGTTGAATACAGGGTCACAGATTTAAAACAGGAAGGGGCCTTAGTGGCCATCAAGTCTAACTCCCATTTTTCTGATGAGGAAACAGGCAGAGAGGTTAGGTGACTTGCCTCTGGGAAAACTGGAACCCAGACTTCCTGATACCAAGTTCAGCAGAAGCCATGACACTCCCCCGGAGAGTGAGCAACACTAGGCTGCTTCTTGGGCACCCCAAAGTCAGCTGAACAGCACAGAGGTGTAAACAGAGAAACCCCCCTCGGAACTCTGCATGAGCTTCTTCAGTTACTCAGGGGCTGACTTCTCCTCGGAGTGCAGTCTACACTCCCAGGTAGTGTTCTAGAGATGAGGGGAAAAACAGGAGCCACCATAGGCAAGGGAGACGCTGGACTTGGTCCCAGGGGACAGAATGAGAAGCAATCCTAGCTGCAAAAAGGAACATATAGGCATGGCAGAAGGAAAAACTTCCAACAAGAAGGGCTATCCAAAAATTAAATGAGCCTAGCTCAAAAGAGTATAGACCCACTCACTGAAATGACCTCAACCCAAAGTCATTTTCTGGAGTTTCTAAATTTGGCAATCACTAATTAGGGAGTTTGGCCTAGATCATGTCCAAGGTCCATGCCCATGCAGACACCTTGTGACTAAAGGAGAGGAGGGGTTTTGTCCCCCAAACTCAAGGGCTCTGATAGGGTTCTTTGCACCCCCCACCCAAACACATCCTGTGAATCTAAAGGGGGAAGGATTCTCACACACACACATGCACGCACGCACGCATGCACACGCACCAGTAGCTCTCTGCCTCCACCCAGCATCCAAGGCCTTGAGGGCCCACCCAAGGATACTCCACAAAGCAGAACCCACATGCCGTTTTCTTCACTTTATCTAGGCCCATGATAATTTTCTTGATGTCACCGCTTTTGCCAAAGAGCTCATAGATCTGCTCCTCGGTGGTGTAAAAAGACAGGTTCCCAACATACAGAGTACAGCTTTTCTTCAATAACTTCTCTTGGTCCTTCTTGTCGCCCTAGAATTTCAGAGAAATCATGGCAATGTCCCAAGCCTGGCCCCAGGCACCAAGAGCCACTCTGGCCCAGGGCCCAGGACCCTCTTTGCACACATCAACACTACAGCCAAGAGAAATCAGTGCAATCATCAAGCAGTTACTTAGCACACACCACATGCCAGGTCTGGGCTGAGCCTGGCAGTTTAAAAAAGAGACTGAAAACAGTCCCTGCCCTCAAGGAGTTCACAATCTAATGGGGAGCAGCATACAAACAACTCTGTAAAATAAAGATGTATACAGAACAAAGTGAAGATAATCAGCTGAAGAAAGAACAGGCATTAAGAGGGGTGAGACCCGAAGGAAGTCAGGGAAGCAGAAGACAGAGAAGAAGAACATTCCAGGCCTGAGGGATGGCCAGATAATTCCCAGAGTGGGAGGGTCTTGTTTGAGGAACAGCCACAAGATTAGAGTCACTGGATTGAAGAGTAAATGTCAAGGAGTGAAGTGTAAGCAGACTAGAAAGGTAAGAGGGGGCCAGGGTATGAAGGGCTTTGAATATCAAACAGAGCTTTCTGTATTTGCTCCTGAAGGTGATAGGGCGCCCTTAGAGTTTACTGAGAAGGGTGGTGAAATAATCACACCTGTATTTTAGGAAATCATTTTGGTGGCTGAATGAAGGATGGATTGGAGTGGGGAGACACTTGAAGCAGGCCAATCCACCCCCTCCCAAGCCCCCTCTCCCACTGCAATAGGTGAGATGATGAGGAAATGGACCAGCGTGGTGTCAGTCAGAGGAGAGGAGGGCGACAATCAAGAGATGTTTCAGAGAAGAAATCAAGGAGATGTTCCAGAGGTGAAATCAACAGAGATGTTCCAGGGGGTGAAATCAACAGATGTTCCAGAGGTGAAATGGACAGGAGAAGCTGCAGAGGTGAAATCTAGGAGATATGCTGCAGAGATGAACCTGACAAGCCCCGGCAGCAGCCTGGAGAGGGAGGGTGAGAGTGAGGAGTCAGGGCTGAAATCCACCCGTCTGGGGGACTGAGAGGATAGGGTTGCTCTTTACGGAAGGGGCAGGTTAGTTTCAGACATCTGTAGCTTCAGACGGCTGAGGACATCCACTTAAGAGATGTCCGGAGCCAGTTGGAGGTGAGGCTGGGACCCGGTGGGCGGATGTGAGAATCATCGGCGCAGAGCCGGTCATTAACTGATGGGAACCGGTGAGGTCCTCAGTGAGGCGGTGCAGGGGGGCCGGGCCCTGAGGGACCCCCAAAGCTACAGGGCTGATCGGAAGGAGCGCTGCGGAAGGGGGGGGAGGGGAGCTTCTTTACCATGTCACCAGAGAATCAGAACTCAAACCCAAGACCTCCGACGCTCAGCCTGGGGCTACTTTTGGCGAATATCAGTACCCAGTGTCCAGTCCTTTAAAAGCAGCTGACCCTCCCCCACGGCTGACGCCCCTAGGGGCCTCCCAGCTGTTCCTCGGGATGAGCCATTTCCCATCTCCCGGCCTTGGAAGAGACCGTGCCTCAGGCTCTGGGGCCGGAGGGAGAGCAGGGGGCGGGGGTAAGGGGGAACCTGAGTTCTGATCCCGCCTGCGGCCGAAAAGGCCTGATGCCTCAGTTTCCCCATGGGAGGGGCTGGGCGAGACGCTCGGCTAGGGGGCGGGATCACGCCTGGGCCATCACCATCCGCCCCCCACCTTCGGCCTACCCGGAAGTGCTGGTCGCGGTACTGGCCTAGCTGCACGTAGGAGTCGCTGTCCAGCGCGCTCAGCAGCCCGCCCGACATGGCGGGGGCGCCGGCCCGAGGCGGCGGCGAGCTCCAGAGGAGAGGCCGGGTGGCTGGGGGCGGCCGGACTTCCGGAGAGGTTCGGAAGCGGAGGCGGCCGTGGCCAATCTGGAGGCGCGCCGCTCCTGTCGTCACCAGGACGCGCCGGCGCAACGTCACCGCGCACGCGCGCTAGCTCGTGCTCCTCTCCGTGCGGGGGCCTGGGCTGGGCCTGGCCGAGCCGGGAAGATGGTGCTGCGGCGGCTCCTGCTCTCCCTCATCAACACGCAGCAGCTCGTGGAGCGCCTGGCTGAGTCGCGGCCCATCCGCCGCGCAGCTCAGCTTACGGCCTTCGTGGTGCTGCGGGCGCAGCTAGGGGCCCGGGAGGCGACGCGGAGCCTGCGGGGGCCCGCGGGACGCGCCGCGCGCTTCGGGGCCACCCTCGCCCGGGAGCTCCGCCGGGGCCTCCAGGAGCGACCGCCGCCGCCGCCGCCCAGGGGCAAGGAGGGCCCGGGCCGGGGGCCGCGAGAGTGAGGCGAGGGGAGAGGGCCCGCCGCAGAGGGAGGCTCCCCACCCTCACCGGGATCTGTCCCCCGCGGAGCGGGGGTGGGGAGGGCGCTTTCCCTCCCCCACCGTCATCTCACCAAGCGCCGAGCAGAAGGGGGACTCCCCTCTCCCACCGTCATCTCACTCCCCCGCCGACCACAGAGTGGGGGCTCCCTCGTCCTCAGCAGCTGCCCTCCCCTCCCCCATCACTGCTCCGCTCGGGTCTCGGGCCTGGGTCTCTGCTGGACGCCTTTGACCTTCAGCCGTATTTTGGACACACAGACAGAGGGAAGGACTTGGAGCTGTCCTTAAGGGGGTCGGGGGCTCGGCCCTCCCCACGGCACCATCGCCTTTCACTCAAAAGACTTGGTTTCTTTGGCCGGACAGAAGTCAGCGGCGAAATGCTGGTCCCTTTAAAAGCGCCCGCGGGCGATCGTGACCTTGGGCGTGTTTTGGGGCAGAAGACCATCCAAGCCCTTTAGCCCACTGGGAAGACTCGTAGCTTTCTGAGAGGGAGAGGAAGGCGTCCCTCCGTCCATCTGTCCGCCTGCATAGGCTGTTTGGGATTTGCAATCGCAGTTTGAGTTCACCTGGAACAAGTCCCTAGTTGGGACGCCCAGAGGGGGCCGGGCCGAGGCTCAGGTGTGTGCGTTAAAATAGGGTTTGCCGGATTCATACGGGAATTTCCCAGTGGGTCTTTACACCTGCGTTCCCTCTGTTCGCTTTTTCAAGTTATGAGTGATTGACCGTGGCTACATAAGCAATAAATTATGAATTGTGACCGGGGTCCGGGGTGGTGTTCAAAGAAACCAGACAACAAAGCCATGAGCCATGACTGCAGAGTCTCACAGGCCTTGGGTTAAGCTCGCCCTCCCCGAGAGTCTGTGTCCTCATGTGTCAAGTGATTGTGTACCCTTCAACCTGCCCAGGCCGGTGTCTGGAAAGTGCTTTGAAAAGGGGAGCGCTTGATAAAGATGAGCCCTCCTACTGCAAGTGTCAGTGCCCAGCAGGTGGCCCTATTTCAGATGAAGTGTCCACAATTTTCCTTTGGCTCAGCCAACAGGTGAAACTGGCCTGTACATGGAGATAAGTCCCCTTCGGGCCTTTGCTTATTGTTGGGGTTGTCGCAGTGATGGATTTTTGAGGACAGTAAACTAAAGATGGCCTTTGGCTGGCCTGCTCCCCCAGTTCTTGGGATTTGGGTGGTTTTCCTGTAACACAGCCCAGCGAAGCCAGGGTAGCATGGCACACCGGGTAAGTGTGGTGACCATCTCCTGCAGTACGTGCTTAACACGCTTTCTCAGCCAGGGTCACTATTGACCTTCACACTAAATCTTTTATTTTGCTGTGTTCCTATCATGAAGCTGCTCAGAAGCCTCGGTCATTCCTCACTGCCAGCCAAATGGACTGACCCTGGCATTTGAGCCTTGCCTATTGGGAAGCACTAGATTTGGAGTCATGACCAGGGTTCAGATCTACTCTGTGTCTCTGACCTTGTGCAAATCACATTATCTAAGCCCATTTCCTCATCTGTAGGGGGAAAGAAAAGTTGAATCAGATGGTTTCTAATGTCCCTAAACGAACGATTGGCAATCTTCATTTCCGGCCTCGTCATATTGTCTCCCACCAAACTGGCACTTGAGTCTTCTGTGTACTAATGCTTTCTCAGCGCCAGGTCACCCAGCACCTGGCACTGCCTCCTGTGGCCTTCTTTCCAAAGCAGACCTAACAGGAGATTATTCAGAACTCAGGTGAATGATCTTAACCAAAGGGCCAGGACTTCTGCACACACCGCCACCTCCCGTTCACATTCCCAGACACCGCCTTTGTCACAGAAATGAGTTTCCTAGCAGTCTGGCTGTGGTGTGATGGGGGAATCCCAGTCTCTCTCTCTGTTTTCTCTCTGTTCTCTCTCCCGTCTGTTGGGTCTCCCACTCAGCCTTAATACTTCTCTGCGCTACTGATACCATGCCCAAAAGACCAGTTGAGCTCAAGAACCTCACCTGCTCCCACTGTCCCTTCCCCTGTCCTACATGACTGACCACTCCTGAGCCGCCTTTGCCGAGTCATACATGTTGGGTCATAGTCAACTCTTCCCTCTCTGTCCGCTCAATATCTGATCAATTTGCTAGGTCTTGTAGATTCTGCCTTCTCCATAACTTATGGGCCTGCCTCCTTCTAATCTCTATACAGCCTCCAAAATAATTCCCCCAAACCTCAGGTTTGATCAGGTTGTTCCTTATTGATCTGTGATTATCCCTTGCCTTGAGGATGAAAACTGAACTTGGGTTGGCATTTAAAGTTTTTCGCAGTCTTGCTACAGAATCTCACAACTGACCTTAATAGGTGATCTCCATCATGCACTCTACAGCTAGCTCAACAGGACCTCTGCTGTTCAGTAGATCCATAAGAGCTCATGAGGTTACAGAGAGGAGAAAAGGTCTACAACTGAACCTTGGGAAACACCCTGAGTTAGAGGGTGATCTAGGGGAGAGGCCAGATGCCCATGAGGAGACCGAGGTGGGAGCAGGGTCATGAAAACTCCAAGCAGGAGGAGAGGGTAGACACCAGTGCCCAAGGAGTAGATTGACTGAATGATGGTGATCTTTGAAGATTGATCGGTGGATTGGCCTCTGTAATTGGCCATTGCATTGTGCCACCCAAGTGGCATCTCCCATGTCTTTGCAGAGACAGTGCCTCAACTGGAGAAAAACCAGTATCAACATTGGGAGTGCCTCAGTGACAGTCTCAAAGACTTATTTGTGCCCTGTCTTCTAAAGAAAGTTTCTATGACTCTAGCTAGGTTCAGTCACCATCACTCCCTTACTCAATTGACCTCCCTGTTGCTCCAGCCAATGCCAAATACAGGTTCTGCTGTTGGAACCCTTCATGACCTGACCAAGCCACCTCTGCAGGTTTGTAGGTGTGACTCCCCTTCCCTGGCTCTGAGGGCTGGACAGGGCCTTCTGGCAGTTACACACAGCAGTCCATTTCCAGTCTCCAAGCCTTTGTTCAGGCTACCCCCTGCCTAGATTGCCTTCTCCCTGCCTCTCCTCTGCCCCTTGCAGTCCCTAGATTTTTCCAAAGCACAGTTCAAGGGCGACCTTCCTAATGTGGCCTCGGCCAATGGTGCCTGTCCCTCCACCCAGATACTTGTGTGTGAGAGCCTAGACTCTTGAGAAAATGGATGCTCCTTGAGGTCAGGGCCTTTTTGGCTTTAGTCTTTGGTTCCTCAGCACATAGCACCCTGCCTGCATATTTAAGAGGGACCTAATAAAGAAATACTGGTTGCTGGTTGGCTTTTAAAATACATTTTAAAAATCTTGGTTGGGGGCTGGGAGGAGATACAGTGACAAAAGCAAGATAGACCCTGCCTTCTAAGAGTACCTTCTCCTGGCGGAAACAACACGTGCAGAGATAAATACAAATTATATAAAAAATTAATACAAAGTAAAGGGTGGGAGGAGAATCAGGATTGACCTCCTAGGAAGTAACCCAGGAGGAGCCTTGAAGGAAACTGGGGGTGGGGGGAGATGGCTGCAGATGGTGGGATAGTGTAATTGAAGGCAGGGAGGTGGGAAGACATCTTGTCACCTACAAGACAGAAGAGGCTAAAACGGGGTGTGTGAGGAAAAGGAATGTGGGATGAATCCAGAAAGGTGAAGGCCTTTGAGCAGGGGACTGGCCAGCCCCATGCATCAAAAATCTCCCAGCCACATACACACATGTGCACATAACAATTTATACAAACAGTACACCTACGTGTATGGACACATACATGAACGTGCTCAGCAGTCACCTTGATTTCTGTTCTACCTCTAGGTAAACACATAATAAATGTGAAGCAATAATAATGAGTAATACGGGCTATCATTTATACAGTGCTTCAGAGTTCACTAAGCTGTTACGTGTGCCGTGTCAGTCATAACAACTCTGGGCAGCAGGCGCGATTATGATATCCATTTTACAAACAAGGAAACAGGCTAGGAGGCTTGCCTGGAGTCGCCGAGCTAGTAAGGGGCCCCTGCAGGATCTGAACCGAAGTCTTCCTCGATGACTTCCAAGTCCAGGGCTCTGCTCACTATCTCTGCTGGGGCCTCGTTGGAAGAGCAGGCACGGTAAGACTGACGGTTCTTTGTGGAACTTAAACAAAGGCCCCAAATGATGCCCCTTTTTGCCGCCACCACCGCCGCTGCCTGGCCTCTGTTTCTAAGGATGGAGCAAGCTGTTTCTGAGGCTCCACTGCCCTCCTGGGCTCACCAGCCAAAGCCATTTTTCCAGGATGGGCGGGTGGCAGGGTCTGAGCTAGCGAGGGACACAGGGCACCAACAGGAGAAGCTGATGCCACCACCACCTCTGGGCTCTAAACAGCACGTGGCCACCTGGGCATCGCCTCTGGGCTCCAGGAGGCTTTGTGGATGGTCCTCTGATGCATCAATTACCACAAGCACACATGGACAACACGCACTATACATGCACACACACGTGTGTGTACGCACAGACACATGAACCATTCCCCACTCCTGGGCTGTCCTTTGCATAGGGTCCCACTGCCCTCATAGCTCTTTTTAGAGGCCGCCTTTCCCTGCTCCTTGTCATGGTAATGAAGGACAGCCTGCCCATGTAGGACCTTCCCCATGAGCCTACTGGAGGCAGGACGCCCGTTCAAGATCTGCAATAGTGATGGTGGTGTGTGGGTGGCCCAGCTGGGCAGAGCAGGGCATGGGGTCCACACGGGGGCTGGAGCCAGAAGGAAGCTCAGGCCTCGGCCAGAGGTCACATTGCCACAACTTCCCTCATGTGTCTTCCAAGCTTTTCAGGTCAGCTCCTGCTTGAGACAGGGGAGCTGAAGAAAGGTTTCAGCTTCAGAAATAGAGCAAAGGCTGGCTGGCCGGCCACCTCTTGTCACATGGGAGTCACAAAAATGCCTGTATATAAAGGAAAACTCCCCCGGGAGGCAGAACAGTGTGGTGGAAAGAGCACTGGAGAGAGGAGAGTCGGGGTCCTGGAACTGAATCCCCCAGGGCATGAAAGCTGGGATCATTTATTCGGGGGGAGGTGGGGATGGTTCTCAATTTCCTCCTCTAGAAAATGAATAGAGTGGAACTCTAAAGGGATCTCTAAGCTCCTTCCAGCTCTACATCTCTGATCGTGACAGTCTTTGCCTTGGCACGTCTACCGAGGGGGTCTGCTTGGGTCAAGAGAAGTTTGAGGAAGCCTGAAGAAGCCTGGGCAGGGGATAGGGGTAGGGGAGCATAATGGACAAGGGGAATTCCTTCCCCCACGGCCCTCCTGGTCATCTGTGGGTCCTTTCCAGGAACCCGTAATCCCAACTCAGCATCCAAGAGAGGGGCCATTTTCCTTCCAAACGCTGGGACCAGCAGAAGGGGCTCTTAGCGGGAGGAGAGGCAGCTCACCCATCGCCTACTGGTTTTGGCGACCTTGACTTTCACTTGGTTCCGTGAAACTCGCCAGCCCAGTCAAGTAAAGAGCTGGCATTCCCTCCTGCCTTCACTTCCCAGATAACTATGTCCTGGCAAGCCTGGAGTTTGGGGTCTTCTTTCAGTGTCCAGGGTGTGTGAGCCGGTTGTAGAGAAGCCACAGGAGGGGTCATTATGATTTTCTTCTACAGGTTCAATGACAGAAGACTTCATTATAATCCAAAGAAATTCAATTGACATTTAATGAACACATACCATAGGCTTACTGAGAGAGAGAAGCATTATACAGGGAAGAATGTGATACAAGGGTGTGAACAAATCCAGAGTGCTTTGATAAGTGGAAGAGGAAGAGAACAACATTTCTGCCAAGTAGAAAGGGCAGAGCATGGAAGGCTTAATGGAAGAGGGGACACCAGACCTGGCCCTAGAGAGGAAAGAGGAGAGTCCTGGAAGAGGGAGGGAGTGCTAGGCACGCGTTGGGTGGTGGGGGAAGAGGAGAGCATGACCACCTGCATATTCGTAGAAGGAAGAGATGGCTTATTAAGGTGGGGGGAAGAGGGGTCTAGACTGGTGTTCACATCACCTAGAATGGGGACAGCATGAAAGAGAGAACTAAGAACTCTCCAAAGGCAGGCCCAAGCCAGATCAGGGATCAGTCTCAGGAGTTTGTATTTGATCCTAGAGTCAATACCTATTTGAGCAAGAAGGGCTACAGCAAGCTGTGTCTTGGGAAGGTGATTTGGGCAGCTGTGTGACAAATTGGGACATAAACACCAATGGATGGCACCTTCACAAGGGAAGAGAAGCGCAGCACCAGCAAGAGCCTGGGTTCCCATCTCAACCAGCTCAGGCCAGCTCATACTCACACAGTAGCCACATGGTCTGGAAATGCTTAGGAAATGGAAAGCCTGCCCTGGCCCCTTCAAGGGATGTTCCTGAGGCAATTCTGGGGAGCCACAACAGTCCCTCCATAAGCCAGTTTGCAATCGGTGGCCCATTCCATTTCTCTGAGGCCATCGCCAGTGAAAATCTATTGTATCTTTGGTCTGCAAAGGAGCTTGGCATTTGAACGGCCTCAGTGGTTCTTCATCAGCCTCTCTGAGCTGGGCAGCCTTTGCAGAGGCGTTTAGACTGTGGGCCATGGAGAGCTGGCCGTGGGACTTTGGGAGGGGAAGGATTGCTGAGGCATGGAGAAGCCATTGGCCTTGGTTGAGAGACCACAGACTTTGGTTGATAGGCCAATCCCATCCCAACCAGAGAATAAACAAGGAAGGGCCTGGCAGGAGCAAGGAAGACACCAGCTGAGAAACATTCCACCCACCCTCCATACAGGGAGGCAAATAGGAGGGGACTGCAGGGGTCATTTACCCTCTGCAACCTCACCGGCAAAAGGTTACCCAGCCTCTGCCTGTTAGAGGTGAGGCCTTCCCTCATGCTCTGGTTGGATCTCCTTTGGCGGTCATTTGGGGCACCCCTCTTCTCTATGAGGGTCACGTACAAACCATAAACACCTTGAGGAAGGGGAGCATTCTAGAAACCATGTTGTATAAGGAAGGTTTGAGAAAACTGGGCATATTTGGCCTGAAAAGTGGAAAATTTATAGGAGACGTCCATCATTCTTTACATATTTGGAGGGGCTTCACAAGGAGAAGGGATTACACTTGTTTCTCAGCCCCAGGAAGTAGAACCAGGGTGGAAGTTATAGTAAGGCAGGTCTCAGCTGACTATAACTGAGGACTTCCCAACAGTGAGGCTGTACAACAGAAGAATGAGCAAAACAGCGAAGGCTCCATCATGGAGGTGTTCAGTAAAAGGTTGGCTGGCCCTTTGTTGAGGATGTTGTAAAGGGGACTATGAATCCAGCAAGGCTTAGATGACCTCTGAGGTCGGTGACTCTGAGTCTGTTGGTTATAATCCACCATCAGGTGCAGGAGGGTAAATGCCTCACAAGGCCACCCATCCCATTTTTGCACATATAGACAGGTGGATGGATGGATGGATGGATGGATGGGCAGACAGACAGAAAGACAGGTAGATAGATAGACAGGAAGGAAGGACAGAGACAAAGCATTTATTAAGCACTTAACAATATACTAGGTGCTACCCTCTAAGAGAAAGGTCTTATTGGTCGATTCACTTAACCCCTTTGGCATCAGAATCCTCATCTGCAAAATGAGGACTAGCTGGACCAAGTTCCCCCTTTCCCCTCTTCCATCCAGGGATTCTGTTGAGGTAAAATCTCCCTCCATGAAATTCCCACTATTTAGTCTTTGTTCTTCCTACTGACCCACCCCTTTCTCCAAATGAAGAAAGCTTTTTCAATATACCCAGACAGTAATCATGACCTCACAGTCCCCTCCCCCTACTCTCTTACCCTTCCTTGCCCTTCTACTGTGCCACCACCCCAGACCTTTGTTCAGGCACAACATTCTAAGTTTCTTCAATTTATCCTCACATGACATGGCTTCAAGTCCCCTCACCACCCTGGGCACTCTCCTTAGGACAAGCTTCAAGCAGTCCATACCTCTCCTGAAGGTGGCACCCAAAATGAACACCATCAGGAGAGGGCTTGGGGGTGCAGCCTGTGGCCAGGGGGCCAAGCTTGGCCAACAGAGTTATCTTTGGCTTGGTTTGGCCTATGACTGGGATGGACGCCTGCTTTGGTCATCCACATGCTGTTCAGTCTGCCTGAGTGTCCCCAGGGACTTGTCCAGTCTTATCAGACAAAGGAGCCTTTGGGGGGGGGGGCAAGATGTGGGCGGGGCCCCGGCGGGGCCCCGCCCCCTTTTCAGAAGGGCCTCTGCTCCCTCCGCTCGCCCACTTCTAGGATGTAGAGGCCAAGGGAGTCCCTCCAGCGACTGCTCAGCAGGGCAGAGAGCCCAGGCGGGTCCTCCAGAGTCAAGTGGGGAAACACCCGCATCTCATTTCTCAGGGAGAAGGGGCAGGCGGCTGCAGCCTCCCTGGCTGTCCCAGGGATCACAACAAAAATCCGGCAGAGCCGATCGCCCCCAGCGATGTCGCAGATGGGCTGGCTGGCTAGTTGGTCGAGGGTCTGGCAAAAGGCCTGGCTCTCGGCCCCTCCCAGGTCAATGACCTCCACTGGCGGCTCTTGCCCTCGCAGGCCGAGGAGGTAACGCGGCGGCATGTAGGTGTGGCTGAAGAGCAAGGTGTAGTGGGAGGGCTGCCCGTTGGGAGCCGGGGCGTGGATGCTCTGCTCCAGATAGGACAGGCAAGGGACGAGGCCACCCTGATGAAGGCAGCCAAAGAACAGGGCCCCGAGGACGTTGAAGAGAATGACCGAGGCAGTTCTCCACGGGGAGACCCCCTGGCCCTTCTGGCTGCTGAACAGGGTCAGGGGCCCCAGGAGAGGGACCAAGAACCGAGGTTCCTGATGGCCAAAGAGAGAGAGCAGGGCCAGAGGGACAAAGTAGAAGAGGAGGAGGACGGTCCTCTTGTCCGGGAGAGTCCAGGGAGCCTGGAGCCGAGCCACGGAGGCCAAGCTTTCCTTCAGCACTTTCCACGCGCCCATTACTGCTGCAATGTGCAGAACCCCAAAGAGCAGGACCCCGTTGACGGCCAGGTGGGTGAGGCGAGGGTGCGTGCCGTGCTGTGCCAGGTTCTGGGGGTCCAGGTTGTAGCTGAGGAAGTGGACGGGAGTCAGGATGAGGCGGGGGCCCAGCCCCAGCCGGGAGGAATAGTACCACGTATCGGCAGCCACGAACAGGGCAGCCACCAGCGTGGCCCCGGGGAGCAGCTCCAGCATGTTGCGAACCAGGACTTTCGTGCTCAGAGGCACCACCGTGGTGCGGCCGCTGGACCAGAAGAGCAGCGGCAGGAAGGCGAACCCCAAGAACGTGGGCCGGTTGAAGAAGCCCGCGGCCACCACAGCGCCCAGCAGCCAGCTGTGCACCCCAAGCCGCGGAGACAGCTTCCCGTCTGTGCCCGGAGAGACCAGCACCAAAAGCCACATGAACAGAAGCCCCTCGATAGCGTTGGCCAGGGTCCTCGTGTAGAAGACCAGGGTGACGTAGGAGCCGGCCAGCAGGACCAGGGCTTGCCAGGGATCGGCTCCCCAGAGCGGGGCCACCCGGTACACCGCCCAGTCCAGAGTGAAGGACAGCGCTGTGAAGACCAGGCGGGGCCCCACCAGGAGGGTGTAGCTACTGATCGCACCTGGCCAGAGGCCCAGCTTGTCCAATAGCTCCATCAGCCAGAACACAGAGCCGGTGGTCAACAGCGGGAAGAGGACTGTCCGCAAGGGTGAGCTGGGGAGGAATTCCCAGGGACGGTAGACCTCCAGGCCCAGGACATCTTCTGGCAAAGGAAAGAGGCAAGAGGTGATCTGAGAAAAGACAGAGTGAGCACCAGGAGGGTCTGGGTTCAAATTCTACCTTTATGGGAGGAGACCCAGCTCTGTCTATGGGGGTGCAGAGAGATCGTAATAATACCAGACAGGAAATGGGGTGTTAAGAAGGGCATGTAGGTCCATAGCTCCCAGATGATCCCCGGCCTCCCTTCCCTGAGGCCTATCTTCCTCTCTAGGCCTTCCCTCACCTCGACCTGTTGGGCTGCTGGCTCAGCTAGGGACAAAATCCCTTCTTTCTCTGAGGTCACTTGAGACCCCAGCTGAGTCTTGCAAACAAGGCCTTCAGAAACCCTATTTAATGAAATGACTAATTTGGTCCTAGAGAATCGGGACAAAACTCAAATCCTCCTCCCAGGGGGGAGGTGAAGTCCAGGGGTGGACTCTTGCCAGCTTAATTTTCCTTGCTATAAGGAAGGTTTCCATGGAAGCGGCAGGGGGTCAGGAAGAAAAGGCATCGATAAAGCATTCTTCAAGGAGTTTCCTGAAAACGAAACTCAAAGCAAATACAAACTCAACCCTGGGTCCAGATGCCTGATGCTGGTGGGTGCCTCCCTTTACTGCAGAGCTCCTCTCATGGACCCTGGGGAGCAAGCATGGGGAAGACTGGGCCAATTTCATTGGCTTTAGGCACTCGCAGGGAGGAAAATCCCTCCACTGAGGCCCCTGTGCAGTGACTTCAGGTTTTCAAGAGTCACCCAGGCTCAACCTCAGAGGACATGTCATTACCTTATATTTCCTGGGTATAGAATTTGTACAAACTAATTCATGTTGTTTTCCACGATCGAGCGAGGCAGTGCTTGCAAAATGCTGAGCATAGTGCCTGGCACATAGTAGGTGCTTAATAAATGCATGTGCCCTTCACCCTTTCCCTTTCTTGATAGAATGTAAGCTTCTCCAGGGCAGAGACTTTTGCTTATGTCCCCAGTACCTGGAAGAGTGTCTGGCACACCATCAGCAATAAAGAAATGAATAATGATAAATATTAATATAATACTATATGCATGTAATAATGAATAAATATAATAATGAATATTACTAATTCCAGAGCACATTATGCCTCTGCCCTCAAGGGGCTTCCATTCAAACAGGGGAGTCCACAGGTCTGTCTAGAAAGAGGGTATAATAAGCACGAGGTGATTTGAAGGGGTGGGGGCTGGGTTGCCTTCACCCAGGCTCAGCTCGCCTCTCACTCTGGCCAGGTGGGTGTGGGACCCTGCTCCCTGATTACTTTGGACTCTTTTCTTTCTGCTAGTAGCCATTGGTTGACAAGAAACCAAGAGCTGGAAGGATCCCGGATGCTGTGCCTCCAGAAGGACAAAGGACACAGACACCCGGCTTCGATAAAATGCTTAGGAATCACTGAAAACCAGTTCTCTTCCTTCCTGGCAGAATGTGAGGCCCTGAGACCCCAGTGGCAAGAGCTCAGAGGCCTGTTTGGGTCCCTGGACAGCCCTGACTCACTGAGGCCCAAGGATTCAGCTGTCTCCGGCATGGGTGGGTCAATAGGTTAGTTTCTTTCCATACCCAGAGTGCCCCAAAGGCACAGAACCCTGAGAAAGGGGGTAGACTTGGCAACCTACACAACACTCTCCCTCCCATAACCTTGAATTTCCTCATCTGTAAGAAGAGAGGGAAAGGCTTTGGAGGGATTGAATTAGCCCCACTGGTACCTACAACCGCCTCATCTCTCATTTCCAAGCATGTGCCCTGGCCGTCTCCCAGGCTGTCCTGTCTCTCCTCTGCATCCAGACCCAGCTCAAACTTCACCTTCTGAAGGAGGCCTCTCCTTGTTACTGCAGCTAAAAATGCAGGGGTTGGTTCTTAATATTGTTTGGGCCCTGGGCCCCTTTGGGTCCACAGTCTGATGAAGCCTACAGGCCCCTTCTCAGAACCATGGTTTAGCGGCTGTATCCAGAATGGAAAGAAATGCTCAGTTTCAGTTACAGGTTAATGACAACAAAGATGTCTTTTCTTTTTCCTCTCCAAGTTCTCAGACTCTCTCAAGGCTGTGGGATTTGTGGAGCCCAGGGTCTCGTGGTGGATGCTGCCCCAGGGCCTGGTCTTCCCTTCTACGAACACAGTACAGACCTTCAGCAGGCTGTCTTCTTCGTTAGACCGGGAGGTCCTGGGGAGCTTTGTAGCCAGCACTTCATACGTGCTTGGCATACAGTAAGCACCTAATAAATGTTTGCTGACTGAGTGACTGAGGATCTCATTAACAGGTTCTTTGAAGTCACTCAGTCTACTTCCCATTTAACAGATGAGAAAGCTGAGGCCCAGGCAGGGGAAAGGAGACTTGCCTAAAGGTCAGTGACTCAAATTCAGGCCTCCTGAGGCCAGTGAGAGCCTAGGAGATGCCCTCAACCTTGTCATTTGGAGGAGAAAGGAGTGATGCCCACCCTTCCCTCACAGTCAGGACCATGTCTGGATCCTTCTGTTTGAAGAATACCTCAGAGTCTGGGCTGCATGAGCCCTGGTCACGCATGTTCACATGTGTGCCCCATGCATGTGACCACATGAGCCTTGGTCATGCATGTCCACAGTGTGCCCTTCCATGCATGTGACCACATGGGTCACCACCCCTCCCTCCATTCAGAGCTCAATTCAAAGGCACCTCCTTCAAGAGACCTTTCCTGATTCCTTCTCTTTCACCAAATGACTGTAGTTTGGGATATAGCCTGTATCTGCATATCTGTAACATGCAGAAGGGAAGGTCTCCAAGAGCAAAGACCATATTTTTGGTTGGTTTTTGTCTCTGTGTGCACAGCACATAGTAGGCACTTTAAAAATTATTGCTGATGGATTGAAGTGTAACTCCCACGTATGATCCTTATCTGCGTCTCCTTTCCCACAGATGGTGCTTGAATTTATGGCGAAGGGTGCCCCAGGTGTGTGTCTGGGCGGGGTGGTGCAACAAAAGAATTAGATTCCTCTGGCTCACTGATAAAGGAAACACACTGGGAGGGCTTCAGGAACGATGTTTTTCGGTGGATACAGACTCACCGAGGGCCTTGAACCTGGGATTTCTTTGGCACTTAATAAATGTTCTTTGCTTGCTTACTTTTTAAGCATCAATAAAATTGTTTTTTTTTTTAACAGCGGAGAGAGAAAAACGATCAGCCACTTTACCACAAGGGATTTTACCTGCCATGACCTCAGGAGACTGAAAGAATTCATCTGGATGCAGGTAACCTGCCTGTGGGAGAAGACACCAGGCGATGCGCAGGAGGCTGAGGCTTCCCCAAAGCACCTGGGTGGCCCACATCTCCACGACCTCCAGACCAGGGCAGAGCAGAGCCAAGCCAGGCCAGGAGCGGCTCTTGGTCTAGGGAGTCTGAATGGAGAGGAAATTCAAAAATGAAAAAAAAAAAACTCAGTCTCTATCGATAACATTAAAAATGGGTGGTTAAGAGAAAACAGGCGTATCTTCCATAGCCCAGCTGTCTTTCATCCCTTGGGACCTCCCCCCGCACCCCCCTGTCCCCATCACTCTGTGACTCACACGCTTGTCAATCATGGAGGAGAAGGCTCCCTCACTTCGGGAGAAGGAAGGGCCAACTGGGGCTAACCTGGGCCAGGAGAGCCCCAGACCCCAGGGCTGTGGGAGGGCTAGCCTCTGTGCCCCCTGGGGCTCTGGGGCTCCTTGGGCTCTTATCTGTTAATGGCACATGACTCTGACTCTTCATATCAGTGATACTTGGATGCCTACTTCCTTCTTGGCCTCTCTTGACGAAGCTCCCACTCAAAGAGAGGGAGAAAGAGTGCCCCCGCCTCCTTCCCTGCTTCTCCAACTCCCTGTGACCTCAGGAAAGGCCATTTCACTTCTCTGGTCCCTAGCTATTCACCTGGGAAAAGACGGAGTTGGGTTAGCCTCTGAGGTTGCTTTCTGCTGCGGATTTCCCCTTGGCCGATCCCCCTGTTTTGAAGGCTGCGTGCATGGCTCTCAATGAACAGAGACTGTCTAGCCCCACAGCCCTTCCCGTAGGACTGGCCTCTGATCACAGAGTTCTTTCTCTGTGCTGAGACTTTAACCCTGTGGTCCCTTGTCTGGGATTTCAAATCATTGCCTAGACTTCCCTGGTATCCTTCCTCCTCTCCCAGAGAGCCAGCCCCTGGCACAAAGAATATTTATGGAAGCCATTCTCAATTTGTCCAAGCAAAGGGATAACTTTTGTCTTGTAAGATTCTAATGCAGTTTGGTTTTTTTTAATGCAGATGCCAAGCATTTCCAAATGATTATGACCAGCAGCCCGGTGTTCTACACCTGGAGTCATGAGAGACTGGGGCTTACATCTCTCTTCAGCATTTACTCTACATGTGAATATGGACTCCTTGGAACCTCCATTTCTCATCTGTATAATGGATCTGTTTGTTTAAACCCAAGGGCTCCGAGGGATTTTTTTTGCACCATATATGTGACAGTCTAGACATGACCCAATTCAATTCAACTCTACCAGCAATGACCAGGGAGAGGCCTTGTGCAGGTGGGACCCTGGACTGGGAGTTGGGGCTGCAGAAATTTAAATACAGAGAGAGAAGTGAAGTCCCAGGAGGGAAGCAGAGGTCTGACCATGGAAAGGAGAAAAACCCTGGAAGTTAGAGAAAGAGCTTCCCAGAGGGGGTGGTTACTAAGCTAAGCCTTGAAGGAAAAGAAACTTCTTAGGGAGGGAGGTGATGAAGTGATGGCATGCCAGGCGTGGGGGACAGCCCAGGCAAAGGCATGGGGGAGGGAAGGGGAATACTACCAAGATCAAGGGAGAACCGCAGATGGTCTGGTGGACCAGCTGAGTTGGATGCACAGTATACTCTGAGATGAAGCTGGTCCCAGTTCTCAAGGGCCTTAAATGCCAGGCTGAAAAGCCCCTTTGGGGGAAGGGATGGTTAGAGCCTGTGGGGAGGCACCTCTCTGAGGACTGGCAAAAGGGGAGACCTGAAGATCAGGCTGGAGCATGGGAATTTAGGGCCAGAGACTTGGGGCTGGAAGGGCCTGTCCCCCCATTGTAGAGATGAGGAAACTGAGTCCCAGAGGAAGGAGGTAACTGGCCAGGACTTGACTCCCTTCCCCCCACCCCCACCCCCACCACTGGGGGTCACAATCTGTCTATTTCAGAGTTGTCTGACACTTACCCCAAATCACAGCTTCTGCGGGCAGAAACCCCATCCCCTGTACGACTCCCTGCCCCACACTAGGCCCCCGACTTCCCTTCCCTGCACGAACGCCGCTTCTTTCTGAGCGGGATCCTGGAGCCTTCTGGTCCTAGTGGCTTCCTGGCCCTCCCTGATTATCCCAGGAGAGGGAGGGAGGGAGCATCCCAGAAAAAATAAAAGCATAGCAACTGTTCAAAATGGCCACTAGGTGGCGCAGTGGGCAAGTGCCAGCCCTGGAGTCCTTCAGACTCGCATTTGTGAGTTCAAACTCAGCCTCAGACACTTACTAGCTGTGTGACCCCGGGGCAAGTCGCTTCACCCTGTTTGCCTCAGTTTCCTCATCTGTCAAATGAGCTGGAGAAGGACAGAGGAAACCATTCCAAGAAAACCCCAAATGGGGTGCTAAAGGGTCAGGCACGAGGGAAAAACGACTCAACAGCAAACTATCCAGAAATGAGGCCTTGGAGCCAACAGGGTGTGCAACAGGGTGGGGGAGGAATAGTGGCCCTGGGTTCTAATCCTGCTTCTGCCAGCACCTTGCAGTATGGGAACCCCAATTCCGAGCTTTGGATTCCAACCTCACCTCTGTCACTTGCTCCCCCTCTCTGGGCCTGTTTCTTCTTCTGTGAAATGAGATAGTTGACCTCTCAGTCCTTTCTAGCTTTAAAGTTCTGACTGACTGGCTGAAGACCAAAATGTGAACGGTGCTGGTGTTTACTCAGGAGCCTGGGCCACCCAAGGACCAGGCTGATCACTTCCCCTATCAGTCAGGCTTGCCATTTTCACTGAAATTAATCAGCAGAAACTTACTAAAGGCCGGGCTCCACTGCTGGGTCCGGGTGATACAAGGATGTCCCTGCCCTCCTGGAGTTCCCAGTTCTGCGGAGGAAGACAAGACCAAAACCCTTTTTTATCTTGTCAGGTTAGGGGGGGTTTGGAGACGGTTTGACTTGCGGTGCAACAAAGGAGGTCGATTTTAATCTCAGATGTGGCTGAGGGCAGGAAGTCTGCCCAGGAGAAGAAGCACAGGATTTGAGGTCAGATGGCCTGGTTTGGCATCCCAGCTCTGCCACTTACTACCTGTTTGCCTTTTCTCTCTGGGCCTCAGTTTCCCCATTTGCAAAAAGAAGGGATGCCCGTGGAGGTTCTTTATGAATTCCACACAATAAATGTTTATTCATTGAGGCCTGTACTGGGGATTGCACGGACAGAGGCCTGCCTTCAGGGAGCTTCCAATCTGACTCACAGATTTGGGGGGTGGGGGTGGCAGTCCCAGGCTCTCCTTGCCCCTCAGGTCAGGCGGGGACAGGAGGGGCGGGCCCAGATCTAAGGGGCGTGGTCACTCACAATTACCCAATAGCAGCCCTTCTCTGGAGCTGCCCCTCCCACTTCATGCAAATATAAGGCTGCGGGCTGGCGGCTCTCCTTCGGGGAGACGTCTTCCCGCCACAACGTCGACGCGGCTTAATGGGTGGAGCTGAGGGAACGGTCAAAAAAACGTGTCAGAAAAACGTGTCAGTCCTCGTGGGGTGGGCGGGCAGGTAACCATAGAAACCGCTGGCGGCTGGAGCCCCGAGCGCGCACATGCGTGCGGACGTCAGCGGAGTGGGTGGGAGAGCGAGGAGGGGAGGCTGATGTCCGGAGTCTGCGCCGTGTGTTCCCAAGCATCCTCCAGTGCGGAGCCCGGGCATCCCAGGCATCTCGGGTCATTTTTTTTCCAGCCCAAGGAACTCTCAACTGCAGACCCCGCCCTCCCCCCAAAACTGTAGAGCGGCCGCTGATGGAGCTTGGGTTAGAGCCGCAATGGGCTTTAGGCGTGCTGGACAAAGCCCCCTAGTTTAACAGGCGGGCAATGTGGTCCCCTAGAAGGAGCAAACACTTTGGAGTCCAAGGATCTGGGCTCTGCCCCTCGCTACCTCTGTGACCTTGCGCGAGCCCCTTGACGCCTCCGGGCCTCGGTGGGGGGCTATGAGTGTGGGATGTCGTATGCGTGGCCAGATGGTGTTCCAGTGTGGGCTGATTTTGCAGAACTTTTCCTTGGTGATGGAAAGGCTGGGGAGGGGTGGGGGGAGGTGGCATATCCAGAAATGACTGCGATGCGAAAACATTTACCAATAAACCGGGGGGGGGGGTTGGCTTGGACGATCTCCAGGGAGCCCATCCTCTGGGGGTAAGTCTGGAGGACTGAGCCGGGGCGTGCTGCTTAGACACATTCAGAGGCAGCAGGATGTTGGGGACTGGATTGGACTGGCAGTCTGTGACGCTTCTGGTGGGATCCTGAGTGAGACAGGGGGAAACGATGGCTTTGGAGCTGGTCTGCATGTGCTCCGGGTGGGACCTTGGGCAGATCATTCAGTACCTTCATCTGTAAAATGAAAGGGTCAGGCCAGATGCTCCCTGAGGACTTGCCTCTGACTTTATTTAGAAAAATGGAGGCCCTACCACTGAGCTCCTTCCCCCCTTTTCTTCACCTCAGACCCCTTGCTGTCTTCTCCTACTCTTTCCTTCTTTCACCATCTCTGACAAGGGCAGCCCTTACCCTTGCTAAGGCCAGCCTTTCCACTTGTGCCCTCCTCCGACACCCCTCCATCATCCCCTCTCTCTCCAGCTTTTTCCAGGCTACTGACTCATTCTTCACTGCCTTCAAACATGCTCAAGTCTCGCCCAACCTTAAAAAACTACCAATAGGCTCTCCCATCTCCTAAGCTATCATTCTATGCATCTCCTCCCTTTGAAGCCAGTCTTTGAAAAAGTTAAATCTTCTCCCTGCCTTCTGGTCCTCCCTTCTTCTGACCTAACCCTCCAACTGCAACTGCTCCCTCCAAAATGACCGATGGTCTCTTAATTGCCAAATTAGACTCTTCTCAGTCCTCATTCTTCCCAACCTCTGCAACACTTGACACTGTTGATCCCCCTCCTCCTAGACCCTCTTTCTGGGTCTGCATGACTCTGGGGTCCTTCGCCATTGACCACTTCTTCTCATTCTCCTTTGCAGGCTTCTCAGCTGGATCACAGCCCCTAATTGGGGGTTTATCCCAAGAGTCTGGTCTAGGCCCTCTTCTTCTCTCCCTCTGCATACTCTTGCTGGGCTCATCAACTCCAGTGGGTTTAGGCATCATCTCTGTGCAGATGATTCCCAGATCTGTAGACCCAGCCCCAGTCTCTCCCCTGAGCTTCAGTCTAACATCACCAGTCTCCTACTGGACATCTCAAACTGGGTGTGCTGGAGACAACTTTAAACTCTGCATGTCCAAGATGGAACTCATCTTTCCCCTCAAATCCTTCCCTCTTTCACATGTCCCTGTTTCTGTCGAAGGTACCACCGTCCTTCCCATTTTTGAGGTCTATAACCTCAGGGTTATCCCAGACTCCTCCCTCTCCCTCACCCCACATATCCAATCACTTGCCAAATCCTCCCATTCCCACCATGACAAAGTCTACCACATTCCTTCTCTCTACGCACCTTAGTCTGGCCTCGTCTCCCCTTGCCTGCATTACTGTAGCAGCCTCTTCACTGGCCTCCTGTCTCTCCTGCTAAAATCGTGCTCCTCCAGCACAGTCTGGCCACATATCGCTCTACCCATCCAACCCCAGGAGTCTTCCTGTCGGCTGTAGAATCAAGTATAAGCTCCATCCCTGCCTGGCTCCAACCTGCCTTCCTTCCAAGCCTCAGAAGGCACTGCTCCCCGCTCCGAGCTCTGCCCTTCTCCCTGCTCCTCACGCAGCACACGTCATCCCCATCTCCTGGCCATTCCCCAGGCCTGGAATACGCCCCCCTCCTCAGCTCCACCTGATAAGGTTCCTCTTCCCCCGAGATACAGCTCAGGCACCGTCTTCTGCCGGAAGTCTTTCCAGAGCCCACCCCCAGACAGCATTGTGGTTACTACTTTGTCTACATTTACTTCACGTTTATGATGAGCGTGCTTAGAGATTTGTACTCGTTATCTCCCCATTTGCCTGTAAGCTTCTTGCCGACACAGATCATTTCCCTTGCTCAGCACTTAGCACATAGTAGGCATTTGATAAATTCTTGTTGGTCGATTGTTCCGAGAGCCCTTCGAGCAGCGATCCTGATGAAGTCTCTTCTCACTAGTGGGCCTGGCTTTCCTCTTCTCCAAAATGAGAAGAGTTCTTCTACTGTCTACCTCGGAGGGCTATTGCAAGGAAAGCTTTGTGCACACTGTCCTAGAAAGAGCCGCTGGAGTGAAGGAGAGCCACGGCCCGGGAATGCAGCTGGACGTGGCCATCGTGGGAGCTTGGCAAAAGGATGAGATTCGGAATCGGAGGGCCGGATTGGAACCAGGACTTGGATACTCGCTGCCCCGGGGGGGGCAAGCCACGAGATTGCTCCGGCCTTCTAGGCGCTACCTCTAAGAAGCAAGCAGTCCAAATTAAATAGATGGAAATGTTATTTTTAGGTACAAAATGCTATTCTCCAGTCTACCCTAATATTGAATATTATTATTTATCATAATATTAATTATATCACAGATTATGATTATATACAATGATTTATTAATTCATTTTGTAAATAAATATAATTTATAATTATATAAATATTAATTGATATAATAGATCATGGTTATTTAAGGGAATAGCAAAATCTGTTCTCCCATCTCGGAGATACATATTGGACTCACATTCATTCCTGTGTCTGCCCTGCCTAAATGTAATTGCTGAGCTGTCTGAAAATGCTTGTCTTAGGACAGGGCTGGGTGATAAAAGCGAGGCACTGAATTGAGCCCTGAATGATATTAACAGCTTCTGGCTCTCACTAGCAGTAGAGGCCCAGGGTTTCCTCCAGACCCGGCAGGAAATGGAGAAATTTCATCCCAAGAGAATTGTATCAGCCTTATAAATTCCTCTTCCTCAACGAGGAGACATTTGTGCTGTCTCGATAATGGTATTCAAGGTACCCAAGGCCGACGATGCTTTGGGGATGTCCAGTCTGTCCTCCTATACCATTTAGTCACTTAGTACCCATAGCTAAAGACCATGAGTACAGAATTTGGAACTGGAAAGGACTTTAGAAACTATACCACTTGGATTTTTAAACTGAGAGAATGAAAATATATCCCAGACAGTAAAGCAGTTGGGCGCTTTGAGGCCCATTGTTTGGGCGAGAAGAAGGGACCCTCCCCTGTGGCTTGGTACCACTCCTGAGGGTCCTTCTTTCACAGCCACAAACAGGAAGCCATAAAAGGCCAATGTAAGGTAGACATCTATTCTCGGTACCTGAGTGTAGATATCTCTTAGCGTGTCCTATGCTAGTGAACAAAGAACCCAGAAACCAGTCCTGAATTCACTGATTCCGTCTGCTTGAAATCACACTGCTCCTAACTCAAGAGGAAAAGGGATGAACCTGGACCCTCACACCTTCATTTGCCGGCGTTAATACATGTGCATTGGACCCACCCACTAAGAGCATCCTGTGTTGCCCTGAGATGAGATGGGTGCAAGTAGGTGTGACAGAGTAGGTTTTGAGAAATGAATGAGAGAAGGGCAAGATGCCATTTTCATTCAAAGAAACAAAAGATCCCTCTGGTCATATGAAACATCAAGGAAGGCTTCATGAAGGAGGAGGGAGATCTCTTGATTTGCTGAGGAGTCGCATGTGCGAGGCATGAGTAGTTATTGGAAGTTTCACTGAATCATAGGTTTAGAGCTGGGAGGGACTCCAGAGGTCATGAGGTTCAACCCCCTTCCTGTGGGCCTGGAGTCTGTTCCGCTCACCCCCTGGCTTCTCTGACCAAGTCTCCTGGGATTGCAGCAGCCATACAAATCATATTAACATATGACCAGGGCCTGTTTCTGCCACACAGAGAGCAGACTTTTCTGTCCCTTACGTTTTTCCCTCTAATATAATACCTGCTCTTCCAGGCTCAAATTTTATTTTATTTTTTGGAGGGGGGAAGGCATGGCAATTAAGGTTAAGTGACTTGCCCAAGGTCTCACAGCTAGCAAGTGTGTCAAGCATCTGGGGCAGAATTTGAACTCAGGTCCTCTTGACTCCGGGGCTGCTGCTCTACTCCCTGAGCCACCTAGCTGCCCCAAAGCTCAACTTTTAATAATGTTCCCAATTGTTTTGAGATTCACAACCCTGACAGGCTCACTGGGCTTCAGCGACTCACCCAAGGTCATACAGATAGTATGCAGCAAATGAGGATTAGACCCTGGGTCCGGAGTCCCAAAGAAAACTGAGTCACTGTCAGTAGCATGGTGAAAGAAATCACGTGAGAAGCCTTCTCTGAACTTGCCTGTTTTAATCAATAGCAAAGATTCACCTTCTTACTTAAAAGGGAACAACCTACCTCTCCGGGCGATGGTCACTTCTTGGGTGAGTCAGTTTCTTTTTTTTTTTTTAATAATTAATCTGTCTTCAACACTCTTCAGTTTGGCACTTGAGCTTTGGGCTTAAGGTGCTCAGCTGGAATTTTCAGTGAGGGCAGCTTCATCCCATGGGCTCCCTAGAGGTGTTTCTGCTGACAAAATAGAATAGGAAAAAAAAAAAACTTCTTTCCCCCAGCGTGTCCCTCCCTTTGGCCCTTCCCCCAGCACTGCATGTGAAAATGCAAGCCCATCACCCTGGAGAGCGCGCCCTACTCACCAGCCGGGGAGAAGCATCTGCAGTCGGATGGGAGGGATTTTTAGCAGAGCGGAGCAAGAAGGGAGGGCATGGCCACCAGCGCGCACTGCAGCATCCTAATGGATGTTACCTAGCTAGCACAGAGAGAACCTGGCAAGGCCCCCGCTGCCAGGGAGGGGAAGGAGGGGGCTATTTAAAGAAACACCACCCAGAATCTAATGATGGGGGAAGGGGATCAATAGAACAATGCCACAGAATAAGAGGAAATGAGAAGTAGATGTTGGAGGGGGGGGGCGCAGTATGACAGATAAGAAGAGAATTAATGGAGCATCTCCTGATAAAGATTTCAAGGAGCTAAAAATGTTGAGAGAGGAGAAGCAGCCTCAATTTTATTAAGAAATTGGATTAAAAGAAATGGGAAGAGGAAGGGAATCCCCCCATATTCTTTTCCCTGAAATCTGATAAGTCACTGTTGTCAAAATGGAGCATTTCTTTAAAGCATATCCTGTGCCTCAGGAGACCCCGGAGGGGGGGCGTGGGTGGGGAGGGGGGGATCAGAATAATTTGCTCTCCTTTCTCCAGCCTGGGAAGAAGCCAGCAGCTGCCGGCATCCTCATTCTCTGCCCTTTTAATCAATGGCCTTTAAACATTTTCTGCTGGCTGAGGTTCTTCATCGGTGTATCGTTAGCATTCAGATGCCTCCTGTCTGTTTCTCCCCAATCTAATACCCTCACAAACCACTCTTTTCTTGATTTTTCAGCAGTAACTCCCAGGCCCTTCTGATTCTGCAGCCTCTAATGTTCTCCTGAGGGATGTTTTCAGACCCACCTCTTCCACCTTTTGTAGCAGTGTGGCCTACATCCATAGGCGTTTAGGCACTAGGGCCCTCCCGTCTGCATGGGGCTGAAAGGAAGCTGGGGGCCCCAGTACCAGGAAAGATTCCAGGTCAATGACTATGCAAGGGGGAGGGTACAGCGTGGGCCCTCGTGTGGGAAGGAAGGACATTCTAGCAGCAGAGGCAGAATCATGCTGGGAGGACATCCTGAATTCGGGGTGGGTTGGGACCACACAGATACCCAGTGTGAACTGTGTAGAGGGACTGGGGAGGCTGCAAAGAGGGCCATGCATAGATCAGAGAGGCCTGTGCCTGCACCGATGCCTTGCAGAAATGTACCAGAGTCATCATGGCCTTGGGAACCATCGACCTAGGAGGCAGAGACGTCATTGTGCAGATATGGGGAATTTCTGGGGCGTGAGAGCAAAAGCTCTAGACAAGAAAAATGGAGCTTACTGTTGCTTTCCAAAGGCTTAGGTGTGAGTTCTTTCTGTGTTCATCAGTGCCTTAGATAAACTTATTCTATTTAATCCTTTAGTTAGCCTGAGTGCTTAGGGGGAACTCAGTCAGGGTCCTTGCATGCAAGTCGGGTTCTGATCTTCCCCGTGGGAGATATAATTCATGTGAGAAATTAGAAATATTCCAATCAGTATTAATTCGTTTGATATTTTGCATGTTACATAGGGCTGATTAGATAAGATAGGGCCTTATAGTAGGCCTTTATAATGGGCCTCAAGCTTTAATGTAACGTTCCCTACTTGTTCACCAGTTTTGAAGCTCACTTGCACAATCACAAGAATGCTCACATCTCCAACCTATTTTACTCACTCCCCTTGCTGTCTGTACCCATATTCCCCAAGCCCGAGGTAAGTTCCCCATTGGGATAAGAGTGGCCTCCCTGTCGGGGGATGACTAAAGAAAGAGCTATGAAGCCGTGTAAAGTTTGATTTGAGGATATAAAGGGTTTAGGGGATTGTTTTGGCCAAAGCATGGAACTTTGGATTACTTAGAAAGTTATGTAATTTTATTGAACAACGTCCCAAATCAGCTTAGAACAAATGGATTGTTAATATAGTCCTTCATCAGTCTCAGTTTTTCTTCCTGTGATTATATTTTGGCAAAAAGTCTCAAAGAATGGAACTTTAACCAGTTCTTCTGTCTAGAAACTTGTGCTGAGCGAGTCATTTTTGGAATTCATTTGCCTATCACTTGCAAAAACTATGTGATTGTAACAAATTCTAATTGCCCAAAAGCCCATAAAGAAATTGCTGTGAACTGTGCATTTGTAACCACCAAAGAACCAAAAAGGGGGTTACCAGAGGAACGAACCAAGTAGGAGAAAGAATTGTGCTGCATAAGGAAATGAGGCAAGTGAAGGAGGAGGATAAAAACGTTGGAGTCACCAACACAGTGTGGATTCTGGGTTTGAAAGGAATGGGTTTTGGAGTTTTGAGAAGGAGATTTCAGAGAGGGCTGTGATCCCACTGAAACAGAAAAGATTCAGGATTGTTTAAAAGGCAATGTCCTTTGGACAGTTGCTGCACATTTCGTTTCTCCATCATTGTAGCATCATAAAACAAGTAGAAATTTAACAAATACTATTAACCGATTGCTAGAGAAAGGGTTATCTCTTTGCTCTGGTTTAAATAGTTATGCTAAAGGATTAGTAACAGGAAATTTAAAGGACTTGATTTGGGTCTTTGGATTATTCAAAGGAACGAAAAAGCAGTAATGGGATGTTGAGCATCAGCAAGAATTTTTGAAAGTGAGCTAATGAGAAACAATGGACTCTAAAAAAAACTGAGATTTAAGTACTGCCCATGGTAATTATAAATCAGTAATTGATTGGGTGGAAAATTTTGTTGTAAATAAGAAGAATCCAATCAATCCCTGTATGAACAAAGGGGATAATAAATATTTAGACCTATCTCCCAGGTTTGTTGGATAAGCACGTGACTGTGAGGTGCTGAACACAGTGCCTGGCTTGTATAAAGGGTGAACACTGTAATATCCAGACCTTGTAGGAATACAATTGGACAAAAGATGATCCCATTTACTGGCACCTTTTCTAACAGGCACAGAATGTTAGCAAAATTGAGAAATGATACGCTAAACCGGGGGTGGGGAACCCGTGGTCTTGAAGCCACATATGGCCTTCTAGGTCCTAAAGTGTGGCCCTTTGAATCCAAACTTCACAGAAAAAAATCCCCTCAATAAAAGGATTTGTTCTAGAAAACTTGGACTCAGTCAAAAGGCCTCACCCCAGGACCACATGTGGTCCACCCTGGACTAAACATTTTAAAGGTATCACTAAAAAAAGACTTAAGAAATTTTCAAAACATAGAAAAAAGCATGGCATGGGGTAGGCATTGCATAAATGATAAATTGCATACTATGATTAGCACGGCAATGCCAGGGGTAATAAGATAAGTGACTTTCAATGAATTGATAAATATGAAAGGTATTTAACTCGATTATTATCACCCGATTGGTGATGTTCTAAGTACAGGAAGGCCAAGAGAAGCTGTTGAAGTGAGTTTCTTCATCTTTTCAGTTTGAATACTGTTACATTATAAATATATCTGTTAGATGATTATTAGAGTATATTTTATTTAAAAAAAAAACCAGAAAATAATAAATTACATTGTTGGGAGAAAAGCATGGTGAAGTCCTCTGAGATCTTTATCCGTGAGGTTCCTTGGGATGAGCCCCATTGACAGGGTGTAACTCGGCAGCACTGCCCTTTGAGGAAGTAGGGTTGCTTCTGCCCAAAGTGGAGAAATGATACTTTTGAGTAATAAGTGTCATTTGAGATCATTTGGAAACTCATGTAATTGTATCCTCTAATGGTATCATTTTAAACTATTCACTGTATATGAACTTGTGGTGAAGTAGGGATAGCAGTACAAGGCTGAACAGGACTCTTCGGTCTGAGTGACTGAGGAAGAGAAGCTACTGTTCCCCAGGTAGACTTTCAGCACATAAGGGCGGCACACAAGGGACAATAAATTCAATTAAGCAAGGGTGGGTTATTTCAGACACCACCCCAGTGGCAACTTGCATAACAACCATTTGTCCAACTTGTATAGCTTTTAATCAGCTGGCATTTCAAGTTGCGCCCCAATTTGAGCACTTACAGAAAAAGATGATTAATGTGCCCAAGTCAGTCCTTGACCAAGGTTGAATCATTCCCTAGCTCTAAAGCCATGGCGGCTCCCTCTGATATCATAGCTTTCACCAAGGAAATTGTGCCCAGATATGACCCAAGTGTCTACATGGGCTCTGATGGGAGGCGGGGCAGGGAGGGTGTGTCTCATCTCATTGTATTCCAGAAATGGCCTGGCCTGGCCTTGCCTTCTCTCTGCAGACCAACGTGGGTGGGAAAGGGGGGATGATGGTTGTGAATAGGTGAAATTTGTGAATGATAGTGAATAGATAAATGTGTAAATAGTTGATGGGTGAGGGTCAAGGCTGCCCTCAGTGAGCTTCTGCCACCAACTCAATGCAGCCTAGAGGTGAAAGCTGGGCCAGCAAGTGAGAAGAATCCCAGGAAGTGGGGAGGGCAGTTGCGGGACTCCAGCTCTCACCTTACTTAGACTTCTTATCACTGGTCCCTTGGCCACCTGGCTGAAGAAAGGCCACTTTGTTGGTGGGAAGTTTCTTAAGATGCAGAATAATGATAACTCTATAAATAGATAATATTGATAAAGCACTTTAAGGTTTCCAAAGCCTATATGTGCATGACCTCATCTGATCCTCTCAACAGCTCTGTGAGGTGGATGTCCCAGGGAGGGACATGATTTACCCAGGGTCATCTAGCAAATGGCTTTCCCCATCACAGACCACATCGCCCCCCCAGGGCAGGGGGATGCCATCTCCTCCTGTGGTCTGTGAGATGATTTGAGGGAATATCACAGGAAAAGTCTCAGGCTGCTCACCCTGTCCCCCTCCCAAATTCTCCCAGACCCCAACTGATGGCTGATGCCTGTTTTAGGTTATGAGACAATGCCCCTTGCAGACTTCACTGTTTTCCAACCTAAACAGGTGGCTTGGGGCTCTCTTCAGGGCAGACCATGACCCAAGCAATGATCAGTTTCCCAATAAGCACTGAACCAGCTCTGGGGGTTAAGGCTCCTTCACTTAGGTACTAATGAATTAGCCTTAATTCATAGAACAAATGAATGAATAACCACCCAAAGGCTTCCCTTTCCCTCTCTATCACCAGTGACCTTGGCCATGTGCTCAGTGGGCCATCGATGAAGTGCTAAAGTTTAGTTTGGGAGTTCTGAACTTCTTTTGTGCCCTAGATCTCATTGGCAGTGAGCAGGTATATTGGGGATCCTCAAAGAGTTTGGCCTTTGTTTCCTTTGATTAATTCAGTGTCTTTGATTGAGTCTTACTAGGTGCTAAGCCCCAGGCCCAAACCCCTATCTATTAGATGCTAAGCTTATGTGGATGTGAATTGGTAACTAAGGTGGGGCTCCAGGTGGGGCCAATGAAGGGAGGTGCTAACACCAGAACCAATCAAAGGAGCCTAAGTTCTGGTCGCTCAGATGATGTTTGATGACGTCTGAAACTGTATAAAAAGAGAAGACAGAGCTATTTCCTTAAGGACTCTGGGCAGCCACTCTAAGGGCCTTCCGGCTGAACTCAGATTTTGATGGTTTTCTTGGTAACTATGAATTGTATTGGGTCTGTTTGTAATTTGATTGTATTTGCTCTGAAGTTCAGGGTGTTGGCTTTTTCCCCTGAACTGCGTGAAAGATATTTGTATACTGGACTAAAGTAAGATTATTAACCCCTTAATGTTGCCTTCCTTAGTAAAGCAGATCAAAAGAACTTGGGCTTGCAGCATTCTGTGAGCTGGCTGTTGTTGGTTTTACACTCCCATAGTAGCTGCTAGCCGAACTGTTGGAACAGCAGGGTGAAGACTGGCCCCCTTACTTAAAAATGCAAAAAATAACTTCTAGGATTACAAGAAAGCCAATTATACAGAAATATTATAAACAACGTATTTAAAACAAAGAAAGAAAAAATGAGTCCACAGATTTCAGGTTAGGGTACTCCTAGTCTGGATACATGAGAGCTGGCATCTAGAGTGCATTTTGCAAATACACTGTCTTTGTCTAAGGACTAAAACCTAACTGTGGCAGATGCAAATATGGTGGCAGAGGGCAAAGAGAGACACTGAGACTTCAGTTCTTATGACAGTATGGATTCCAGTAAGCAGCTTAGAGTTAAATAAAAAAGCCTGTGAAAGCAGAGACCTAGCATCTGTCACATCAGATCCTGTGGCATTTGTCCCTGTCTCATTGGAAATGAGTGGCCAGGCCTTTGGAATCTTTGTAAGAGCTTGTTCAGGCGTGTTTCCTGTAGGTGGCGGCATGACCTCACAGGTGTAACCTCTCCCCACCCTCCCTCACACTAGCCCCTTAACATAGGGAAGGGCCTTTCTTTTGGCCCCTTGCCACAATGGGATTTTCCAGGCCCAGAATGTGTTCATGCCAGGTCTGAAAACAGTCCACTGCCCCTCTTAAGAAACTTCCAGTCTCACTCTCCCCCATATGGACACTATTAAGATTTATTTTTTTGAGCGAATTGAGATCCTCTACATTTTCAAATCCATCAAAAAGCGTTTCTTAATTGCTTATGGTTGTAAGCTAGGCAAGGGAGATCCAAAATGAGACAGACCCTGCCCTCAAGAAGCTTCCATTCAACTGCAGGTGGGGAAAATGTCTTCACAGATAGACAAATACAGGATATAAACAGAATGAAATATAAACTGATTTTGGTTTGCGGGAAGGGGGAGGGCATGGCTCTAACAGGCAAGAGAATCCTGACAGAGGTAATATTTGAGCTGACCCTTGAAGATTCCTTTTCCTGGGTTAAAAAACTGAGCCCGTTCCCCTCTGGCCATTAATTCACATCCATAGGCATGCCTAGAGCCAGGATTTTTGCCTCCAAAACCAAGTTTTCTTTCTGCCACACCGAACTGACAGACCTCTGGCTGAAGCCAGAAGCTGGACACAAAAAGCGGTCTGAAGGTGTGTGTCTGTCAAAGCCTGCAGGCTGCAGATCCCCAGACACCAATGTGAGAGCAGGCCCTACAGAACTAGGATGCTGACACTCCTGGAGATACCAGCAGCCTATGGCATCAGTGGTATGAGTTGTCTCCTCCATAACTGTCCTGGTGACTCATCGTCCTTCCATTGGTACCCTGCACACATTCTTTAGGAAAGCTTAGTTTACTCAGTGAGGGTGCATGCAATTTTGAGAGAGGGTGCCAGGTTTATAGGGGAAATATTATTTTGCTATCTTTCTTATGATTCTGTCATGTTAATGCCTTTGTTTTGAACAGATGGTCATTAATAGCAGCAGACACATTGGCTCTTTTTAAAAAAAAAAATTTAAAGCAGATTCAGAGCAGCACAATACTTTGATACAGATATAGCTTTCCTGGAGGCCCTAGATATAAGAATAGAGTGTCTCAGTTATTAAATTATTAGCACAACCTCCCAAAGGCTCGGCCAATGCCGTGGGTCTTTTAAATGAATGAATGAATGAATGAAAGAGTGAATGAAAAGGCATTTATTTGGTATTTACAATGTGTAAAGCCTGTGCTATAAGTAGATATAAGTAAAAAAGTAAATAGTGCCTGTTCTTTAGGAACTTAAGTTGTAATAGGGAAAATAACAGATACAGGCTTTGAGTCAAATGGAAAAGACCAGTCGCCCCCAAGGTAGGGCAAAGCACGTGAGAACACAGCTTGAGTCTCCTTTCCATGGATGAAACTATATGTGTTGCTCTCCTTCATTTTAGAGATAAAGAAGCAGGCTCAGAGAGGTGGCTTGCCTAAGGCCACTCATATGGTAATTATTAAAGGCAGAATTTGAACCCAGGTCCTCGGACTCCATCAGAGTGACTGTATAGCTTCCAGGACTATTTTCCCTCACCTCCTGAAGACATCCCTGCCCTGCTCTCAGAAGGCTGGCACCAAGAGCTGCCCTCTCCCCCACCCCCCATGACTTTGTACTTATTCTGCTTCTATTTTGCATGAACTTATCTGTGTACCCGTTATCCAGCCCCAGCAAAACGTAAGGCCCTGGAGGGCAGGGACTGTTTCACTTGTCTTTGACTCCCCACTGCCTTGCCTAATACCTAGAACA
>CM053626.1:9383019-9396455 GCA_028646595.1 Phalanger gymnotis | reverse complement strand
GGCATCAAAAAATTTATTCAGGGCCCAGAGCAACAAATTAGCAAACCAACCTCCCCATTCCAGTATTGTGAACACAAGCCTCCAGGCCCAGCAGGCCCGCCTCACAAGAGTAGCCAAGAGGCCACAGAAAAATAAGATGGCATAAATCATATTCACCGGCCTCAAGACCTCACGCTCGAACTCCTGGGTCCACACAGGGGGCTCTGCTTCGGATTTTTTTCCAGCTGTAGTTTCTCGCCTCTCCTCGCAGCCAAGCCTCTGGCGTTCTCAAGTCCCGCCTCAACGACTAGAGACCAGAGTCCAGAGACCCATTGGTTCCCGAATTGGCCCCTTTTAAGTCCTTAATCTACGCCCACACAGGTTTCACACCTGATAGGGCTTTGGGCCTGGGGCTCAGCACTTAACAGCTGAAAGTACTTTCACTATAAACAAAAGCCAAAACTCCTCAAGGGCACCCGTTAAACTAAGCCCATTTTGCCTTCCTGGCACATCTTCTTAGACACCAGAAGTAAAACAAGTCTAAAGTTGTTGTTCAGGTCTGACTGGATTGCAGAGTAAAGCAGCAAATGTAGTGTGGTGGACTTTGGGATAGAGGGTTTGAATCTCACTACTGACGCTTGTTAGCTGTTTAACTGTGGACAAGTCGCTATTGGGAAAAGGAGTGGCACCCTCTATTCAGTGATGAACATTCTCCTCCCCGTCATACCCTTCTCATCCCGATGACCCTCAACTCCTACAGAGCATCTCCAAGTCCTATGCTCCACCCCTCCATCCCCCACTTCTTTATTCCTATCCTCCTCAACACCCCCCCCAAAAGTTTCAACCAAATACCACCCAGTCCTTCCACTGTGCCCTCTGAAATGCACATGCCATAGGTAACAAGCTTCTCTTCATCTTTAATTTCCTCTGCAACTTCTTCCATCTGTTAGCTCTTACTGAAACCTGGCTCCCCGCAATGACCCAGCCTCCCTAGTCACCCACAAAGGATACAGAGGCCGATGGTGTAGGGCCAGCTGGGAGAGTTTGGTGGGAGGTAGATGGCTCTGGGAGGAGACGGGAGAGAGAAAGGCACAGGGTCCCTCAGGTGACCTGGATTGAAGTTGGCAATGCTCCAGGGCCAGAGTTGGGATACCGTGCTTGTAGGATCCTGATGGAGAAGATGGCCTAAGTCTCACCCCTATGACCTTTGAGTTCACTCATTAGCATATTGATGTCATCTCAAAGTTGTCAGTCCCAC
Organism: Phalanger gymnotis; assembly: GCA_028646595.1. Taxonomy (NCBI): domain Eukaryota; kingdom Metazoa; phylum Chordata; class Mammalia; order Diprotodontia; family Phalangeridae; genus Phalanger; species Phalanger gymnotis. The sequence continues at coordinate 9,395,218 of CM053626.1, read as the reverse complement.
ATCTTATTAGCACTATATTTCTCTGGCTTTGGTGCATATGTCTGGTATTTATCCACCATTTGCAAACTGAGGGTTATTTATTGGCTTCTCTTAATTTAGCACCTAGTCTCACGATGTGGTTTCCATTAATTTAGGAGGCAGTTTTGGAGAGCTGGGTCTATGTTTCCCCTACCTTCTTGGTTCCTATTTCCTATTTATTGTTGCCTTACACTGGCTACTTCCATACTTCCTACACTAACTGGTCATGGGGGCCATCACAAGATACAGCTTCATCACACCTCAAGTCTGGCTTCCGAATTCCACCAATACCGCTCTCTCCAAAGTTACCAGTCATCTCTTAGCTGCCAAATCCAAAGGCCTTTTCTCAAGCCTTATTCTCCTTGACTTTCTGTGATGTTGACACTGTGGACCGGCCATAGGAAATCACGCACTTCACAAAACTAGATTTATTACAAGAGGAATAAACATGAGCTGGAAAATCAAAGCCCCAGCCAAGAGTTGCCTGCCCTTACATATTTATGGCAGCCTGACAAAAGGAGGAGATGATACCAGGAAGGAGTGTGACATGGGAGAGGAAAGGTGCAGGAGGTGGGAAAAGGACAAAGCCCCTCCCAGGGCCAAGGCTGTGGCAAAAGCCTCTTTCTTTTCCCTTGGGAAGTGCTAACCTAGGAAGATATCTGCAAAGGACCCCAGCCACACAAGCATTTTCCCAGCCTGGCACTGACTGACTAGCGCCTGTCTTGCCTACCAAGGACACACAGGGAATCCAGCATGGGGTGCAACAACAAATTATGTCAGCTCGGCAGGGGGCGGGGGTGGGGTGGGGGTGGGGGCTTTGTTCTCAGCACATTTAGAGCCTCCTGCATACTCTGGGTCCAACATTTCTAGAAAATATGCAACTCAAAAAGACAAGTTAAATTGGATTTGGGGCAACAGCATCCCTCTGTCTTCCTTGATTTTCTCTTCTCTCTAGGTTTTCAGGACACATCCTCCTGGTTCTCCTCTGCCCTCTCTGACTGCTCCTCCTCTGTTTCCTTTGCTGGGTCCTCCTCCAGATCGAGCCCTCTAACCACAGGTATCCCTCTGGGTTCTGTCCTGGGACCTCCTCTCTTCTTCCTCTATACCACTGACCTCAGTGACCTCATTATCTCCCACGGATTTAGAGTTTTCAAATCTACCTATCCTGCCCCAAACTCTCTGTTGATCTCAATCTCCCATTTTCATTTGCCTTTCAGATATCTCTAACTAAATGTCCAGTGGACATCTTAAACTCAACATGGCCAAAACGGGACTCATTATCTTCCACCTTCCACCTTCTCCCTCTCTGACCTTCTATATGACTATAAAGGGCACCACCATCATCCCAGGCTCTCAGGCTCAAAACCCAGGAAACTCCTATCTGTCACTGCCCATATCTGATCAAGACCTGTCCATTTCTCCTTTACACCATCTCCTGAATACACCCCCTTCTCTTCTCTGACACTGCCCTCGCCCTGGTGCAGACCCTCATCACCTCAAGTCTGGACTATTACAATATCCTGCTGGGGGATCGGCCTACCTCAAGTCTCCCCCTATTCCAGTCCAACACCAAAGTGTTCTTCCTAATATATAGGTATGATCATATCTAATCATTTGCTGAATAAACTCCAGTATCCAATACAAAATCCTTTGTTTGGCATTCAAAAACCTTTCATAGCCCGCACGCCTCCTACTTTCCAGTTTTCTTACACCTTACTCTCTGCAATCTACTCTTCAATCCAGTGATACCGGCCTCTTGGCTGTCCCCACAAACAAGACACCCAATCTTCCATGCCGTCTTGTTTTAAGACTCTAACCCTAACCCTAAATTTATCATTCAAAATTCACAAAACTAAATAAATGTGAAAATTTAAATAACTTTCAAATGTTGTTTTTGACAGTTAGTGGAATTTATACTCCCGAAGTTATGGGCTTAAAACTGCACCCAGACTTTTGGGACACGTGGTACTTGTAGCCCCTCCGCCTTAAGGGAGATAGCAAGGCTCAAATGAGAGCATATATGTAAAATGCATTGAACTGTGAAGTATTCTTGAGATGTCAGCTTGTTATTTGATGGCAGCCACTTTGGGGGGCGGGAGAGTGATTAGTCGTTAGCTTTTTCCAACACATAGTCTTTCTTTTGCAGGGTTGGGGGATAATTGCTTTTTGGAGAGGGCGGACTTCTCATCCAAAGAAAGGCTTCTCCCTTCTCCCTTCGTCTCTAATACCTTCCAGCGTTCAAGGCTCTGTTCACCATCTCCACTTTCTTTAGGACCCTCTCCTTCTGGCCTCAGCTGATCTTTCAATCCCCAGAGTTCTTAGAATCTACGTTACTTACAGTTGGGTAGTTCTAGATCTCTTTGTCAAGTTTGTTGTTATGTATACATCTCCTGGCCTAGACTGTAAACTCCTCAAGCTTACACAACCAAACGGCTCTGGCAAAGAGAATATCCTCTGCTTCCCACCAGACAGTTGTTTGACTTTGCCTGGTGTTGGTGGGGCCAACCTCAGCTTCAGGTGGCCAGCAGGCCTGGGACACCCACTGGGCCCTGGCTTTCTCTTTCAGTTTTCTGTCATTTCCACCCTCCACATGCCACACACTATTCTTGATGGACCAATCTCCTTGAGACCTTTGATCCCTAGAACAGAAGATAAGAGATTAATGATTACAAGACACCCATTCCATGGAGAATAACATTCTGCCAGCATGAGAGAAGAACAGTGGCCACATTTTTGCCCTGTTGCATCCTGTGAATGATTCTCCTTGAAGGCCTCTCAGCCCCATTCAGCCCCAACTTCCCCTTTCCCCCACCCCTGCACACAGTATGTCTTCTGGCTGGGGCCCATCATGGCCCCAAAGCCCCATAACCTTTGGGCATTAGAGGGGCATTGGGTGATTCAGACCTTCAACATGGTGCTGGCTGTCTTATACTCAATTTCAGTAGCTTCCTTGGCCCGGACCTTGGGGATGGTGATCAGCGGCCTGAGTGAGGAGCCAGACCTTGGCTTTTGTATCAAGGGTGACCAGGAACCTTTGTCGGTAGCTAGAGTCTCTAGACCCCTAAACCAAACCAGTCTAACATTTGTCAAAGAAAAGGAAGTTAATATTAAATTCTATATTGTATCACAAATCTTCCAGACAGTTTTTATTTAACATTAATCTAATATCCAATATTTCTATTTTGGAGATGTGTGGTTTGTCTTTCCTTCTCAAAGAGGACCATGACCTCAGGGAGATGATGACAAGACTTGCAAGTGACTTTGAGTGAGGGAGGGAGGGCTGTGCCAAGTCACCAGCCTCACTTTTAGTACAAACTGACATGCCTGTGCCCTCGGGACATGACTGTCCATTGCAAGAAAATTTGAGCTTTGTAGGCACCTTGAATCAGGAAAAGCACACAGTTTTAAAACTTAGAAGGGAGTTAACCTTCCAAAACAAAGATCACCACACTGCTGTGTTCTCGGCTACGCTAGGCACGTGTGTGAGACTAAAGGGTTCGATATCTTAATCCTTTTTCGATGGAGAGGATCGGTCAAATCTCAGTTTCTTTAAAGATAAAAAAGTGGAGCCTGCCCTTAGACGGGTCAGTGAGCCGATCACTGCTTCAGAGGGAGGGAGGCTAGAAACGCAATTTTCTGAACTAGAGGAATCGTTAATCCATTTCCCTAGGAAAGCCTTTAGCTTTTGTTCTTTCCGCTTTTCTTAAGGGAAAAGCCTGAAAAGGGTTTTAGACTGGGAAAAAAAAATCATTTCTTAACCTGCGAGTTAGGGAGGCAGTGTGGACCAGTGGGATGGTAGAGGACCTGGATGCCAGGCATGAATGACACGTGGGTTTCGAGCCTGCGGGACTGGGAGGATGGTGATCCCTTCCCCGCCCCCCCCCCCATAGTAATAATGATTTTGGAGGATGGAGGGAGGGTTTAGGTGGAAAGAAAATGAATTCGGCCTCAGGTGTGTTGAGTTCAAGATGCCTACTGGATGTCCGGTTGGAGGGGTCGCAAAGGCAGCTGGAGATGCGAGACTGGAGAGTTTGGGGCAGGACAAGTCAGATATGAGAGCTGTCAGCATAGAGATGGTAATAAAATCCATGGGAGCCTAGGACTCTATCCAGTCGCGTGACTCTGGGTAAGTGACTGCTTTCTGCCTCGGTTTCCCTTTCTGTAAAACGAGGCACCTCCCCCCACTCCCAGGGTAATCGTCTAAGTAGTGAGACGCTGCGGGGAAAGCACCTTGCGCACCTCCGAATGCGGCCCCAATTGTTAGAGGGCGCTGTGGAGATGCTCACTCCAGGACCTCGGGTGACGTTCCTGGGCTCTAGAGAGAGCGTAGAAGGTCAGCCAGACGAATCCTCGGTGCGAGCTCTGATTGGCTGAGCTCTCCACACCCACCAATCAGCCTGCTGTTGCCCCCCCCGCCTCCGCCTGAGGGTGTGCAGAGCCTTGTGATGATTGGCTAGCGTGATGGCGAGACTAGCCAATCAGCTCTCGGATAGAGGATATTCGCAGTTGTCCCTCCTCCCTAGTTAGTTTGAGTCTAACTGTCCCGGTGCCAGAGGCGCATGGCAATGATTGGCTAGAGTGGTGGTCACCAGCCAATCCAAGCTCCGACCGTGGGTCTGCGCGTCAGCCCAGGCGAGATCCGGGGAGAGGCGGGAAGAAAAGTCAATAGCGGAACCATGATTGGCTGGAAGAGGGACCATCAGCCAATCATCTCTCGTACCGAGACCCGCCCGTCTCCACCTCCTTCGCCCAGCTGCGGGCCGCTGGTCCCCGAGAAGGGTGATGGGGGAGGAAGGCAGGGAAGCCGCGTGAGTTAGGCTGGAGCGGCGGGCCTCCGCCAATCATTGCGTCCCTCCTCGCCAACTGTCTGCCCCGCCTCGGGAGAGGTCTAGTGGGTACGCGCGGAGGGGCTTCCTCCCGCCTCGGCCTGAGCGCCTTCGAGGCCCAGCATGGAGGGAGCGGCGGCGGCCACCGCGATGAGGACGGGTGCTGGGACGCTGTCTGTCACCGGGCAGAACGGCGGCGGAGAGACTCGCCCCCGAGAGAGGTGCATGGGGCGGCCGGGGAAACTGAGGCCTGGGGATGCCGGTCTGAGGCCGGAGGACGCGGGCGCCCAGGGAGGGCCGGGCCGGGGTCCGGGGCTGCGGCGCCCCGTTTCCGGATGCCAACGAACCTTCGGACGGAGCCAGAAGGGAAGTGATCGATAGAGGCCGGGACTTTGAGCCGAGAACTCGAGGCCCGGGATGGGGGGGGGGAGGGGCACAGCGGCTTTGGGGGCGTCAGGCCCCCCTCGGTCGGAGTCCCCCAGCAGAGGCAGAGAGGAGAGAGAAGGTCCAGGCGGAGAGATGAGAGCCCGCTGGGGGTCCTGCCGCTGTACACCCAGCGCCTCTGCCTCCGGCCACGCCGCTGACCGCCCGGGGTCCCTGTGGTCCGGATCCGCCTAAGATCGCGGTACCTGGCCCCAGCGGAGACTCCGCCGGAGGGTGGGGCAGCCGCGGCCGGGTGTTGCGAGGCGGGGTCCGGCCGCTGCCCGCGCTCGGTCCCCCGAGCACAGCAGCACGTGCCCGGCTCGTTGGCCCGCTGCCCGCTGGGGGCCCGAGTCCGACCCTCCCGGATAGAGAAGAAAGGGGGGCGCCAGGGTGAGCCCCCCGCGGGGGGAGGCTGCGACCGGACCCAGGGCCCTGGACCGGGATTTCGCTCCCAGGCTGCGGAAGCTCCGGGATCCCGCACCGGGGAAGCCCGGGCATCCTCGGCCACATCCCAAAGGCGGTCTTCCCCGGTGCCCTCCGGCCCGGTTCTCTCTCGGCGCCCCCATTAGGAGACACTCGGCAATCGCCGGGCCTCAGAGCTGCTGGGGCTAGAGCAGGGAGGCTCCGGAGCCGAGGGTCCCCGCCCGCCGTCACCGAGCCTGCCCTCGAAGCCCCTCGGCGCTGTTCACTAAGCTTCCCTCCCCAGCGCGCTGCAGACTGCTCGGTTCAGGACATTATTAACGGCGTGGACGTCTTCTGACTCCCGGCCCTGGGCTGCGCACCGCTCCCTTTCACTTGGCTGCGGTTTTCACAGGGAATGGAGACTCAGGAGAGATCCGAGTTCAGATCCCACCTCCGGCCCTTACTAGTTGGCCGTTTAGCTTCTCTAGTCCTCAGTTTCCTCATCTACAAAATCTTCACCTCTCTAACCCTGAGGTGTGGGGCCATGTCCAGGACGGTGGTCAGCACAACGACCAGGGGGGACCCAGCCCCTCCACCCACCTCCCGCCTGCCCCGCAGACGCAGACGCACCGCAGTGATTTAGAAACTGTTTTGTGCAAACACCCCGCCTGGGGAGGGGGCGCCTTACGAGCTGCAGACGGAATGGAGATACAAGGTTTGGGAGGAGTCACCCGTTAACTTTCTGCAGTGCTCAGCGTGAAGCCATTCAGTGCTTTTTAATCATATCATTTGCCCCAAATTACTTGTACCATGGATGACTGGCGCAGGTGCTTCTCCTCCTAAACTCTTTGTCATGTTTTCTAGAAAAGTTTACATGGATTATAACGCGACTACTCCTCTGGAGCCAGAGGTCATCCAGGCTGTGACGGAGGCCATGCAGGAGGCCTGGGGGAATCCCAGCAGCCCGTACCTGGCAGGTAAGGCACAACTCGGGGAGAAGTGGGGGCTTCGATGCACGCTCGCGGTCACAGCCCTCCACCCTGGAGACAGAAGCCGAAATGTGTGAAACACTGTCACTGCGCTTGTGTAAAACCATTCACCCAGGGTCTGCAGCCTCTTAGTTGCTTACTAGTGCAGCCGATGGTGTCGGCCTGCCTAGGGCCTGTTGGGCCGGCGCTCCGCAGCCTCTGTCCAGCCTAAAACGGCCCTGGGCCTCGTCCAAGGCTGTGGAACATTTGGTGCTTTGCACACTCCGGTTCTCATAGTCCTGGTCTTGGGGTGTCCCTGCTTGGCTACTCCCTCTACTGATGCTGATCGCCCCCCAGGCTATCTTTTGGTTCTCATTCGTTACTGTCTCATCTCCTTTTCTTGATCTCTGCACCTGGGAGAGAAGTGTGGGATCCTAGAATCACAGATGTAGACTCAGAAGGGGCCCCAGAGTATCTAATTCAATGCCTGCATGTTATAGCTGAGGAAAATGGGCCCTGGGGTGCTTACTTGACATGCCCGATCCCACAGAGCTGTAAGGGCCAGAGGCAGGATTTGAACCCAAGCCCTGTGACTCCAGAGCCACAGTCACAGCTGCTTGTACCATTACTGCAGGCCAGTCCAGTGTCTGCTTTTCAGAATAGTTGATCTCTCAGCTCTCTGGTTCAAGTTCAGCCTTACTCTAGATATCTGGTTATTATAGAAACTGAAGTAAAATGGAAGAGTCTTGGAAACTGTGACCCAAATCAGGCCTACTGACTTAATTCAGGTCCTCCAGATCCCGGCCTGACTGACTGGCATTATTTCGATGTTTGCGGTTAAGAACGACACAGAGAAGTTTTCTAAAGTTAGAGCATTTCTGGGCCAGGAGTCTCCCTGGATCTTGGTCTCCCGAGGCAATGCAGGCCTTGCTGCTGGTCATTCATTGATGTCCTTGGTCTGCCCGCAGCGTTCCCCAGCCACCGCCCCGGGGCCTTGCCCAGAATCACCATTTTACCAGGTGGGCTCACCACTGCACTGAACTTGGTGTAACCAGATTTATAACTAGGCGAATTCAATGCTGGTGAACCCAGGACTGGCTGCTCTAGGGGAGGCCTGAGGACGTGCTCCCAGTAGTACCCGGCGGGGGGCGGGGGGGAGGGCGGCCAGGCAAGTGTTATCCAGGGAAACTGAGACTCTGGCAGTTCACGTAAATGGCCATGGTCAGGTCTAGCTGATAACTGACTCCTCACTAATCTAACTCAGCCTCAGGTGTCTCGCTCTTCAAAGTAAAAGCTAGAGCAAGCATTATATAGCTCCCAAGGTTTGCAAAGTGATGTACACAGGTCATCTCATTTGGTCCCCCTAACGGCCCTGTAGGGGAAGTGCTGAGGCCCCGGGTCACACAGCTAGCAAGCGTCTGAGGTAGAATTTGATCTCAGGTCCTCCAAGTGTAAGATCAGTGCTCTACCCAATGACCACCTAAAGCAGGAGTGAACATGGATTTCCTGCCGTGGAATGAGCTCTAGTTTCTGTGTTAATTCCTGGTTATCACTGTTGGGTCGTGGAGTGTCATCAGGGGGTGCTGGCTGCAGTTCCCTTTGGAAAGGGCTCATGGGGTCTACACTGGCAGCACCTGGAAATGGTCCAAAAGCCAGCCCTGCTCTTGGGCCAGGTTTGGCTCTAGGGCTTTGGGGAGATGGGAGCGGCATTTAGAATCAGATGTTTCCCCAGTGTGTGAGATAGGAACCCTGTATACAAAAGCACCACGAAAATGACTGTGTGTGTGTGTGTGTGTGTGTCTGTCTGTCTGTCTGTGCTCTCAAGTTCGAGGGAGGACCCCAGCCAAGGTCAGAGTGTGGCCAGTAAAGCACCAGCTTCTATCAGGGCAGGGGCCTTGCCCGGGCAAGAGGAAGCCGAACCCAAAGGGATTGTGGGGGTTCCAGCCTCTTCTCCTGGGATAACTTTAGTTACTCTTGACTAAATGAAATACTGTAGTCATTCACCTGGAGCTGTCCTGCACTCACTGTGACCAGAGGAGCATCGAGGCCACTGGATGGACATTGGCCTTGAATGCGCCTGCCATCCCCTGGCTTTACATCCATTTGACAGGATCCTCTCCAGGGCCCCCTGGTGCCTCATTGTGGTGGGGAAGTGCCATGTGCCAGAGCAGGTGGCCTTTGACACTGACTGGGCTTCGCTTCTTATGGCAATTATCATTGGTTTTTTATTGATTTTTTTTGAAGGCAGAAAGGCCAAGGATATGATCGATGCAGCCCGAGAAAACTTGGCAAAGATGGTGGGTGGAAAGCCACAGGATGTAATCTTTACTTCAGGGGGAACAGAGGTAAGGGCTTTAAACATAGCCTGGTTTCTCTGAGTAATAAGGGCTGTTCAGGGTTAGATAATGCAGTTAATTCCACAAACACTTATTAAGCACCCAGTGTGTGCCAAGCACTGGGCTAGGTGCTAAGCTAACTGGGGATAAGAGAGAGTGCCTGACCTCGTGGAGCTCACGATCTAATAAGGGTCTAAGACGCAAAAAAGAAACCATCCCACGCTGTGCCTTGTGATAGATGTGGACTTTACAGGATGGTAGAGGAGGGGGGAGGGCATTGGAGACCCAGACCACTGGGGGAGGGGGAGTGGTGCTGAGTTCGAGGAGAGAAGTCGGGGAGGGGCGTGCTTCAGTGTCCCCTTCTGTCAGGGAGAAGGCCTTCTGGGGCTTGAAGGCACATCCTCTCCCTGGACTCAGTCTCCTCCTCTGTAAAATGGCTCTAGCTGGCCTCCAGGACCCCTCCGAGGTCCATGCCCAAGGTCTGAGGTATTTTAAGCAGCAAACTTCCCGTGGGCAGAGTTTTGTGATTTGCTCTTTTGCCCTCTGGCCTTTCCACAGGCAAACAACTTGGTGATCCATTCTACCATGAAGCTGTTTCAGGAAAGCCAGCGGTCTGAGGGGGATTGGCCGGCCGAGCAGCAGCCAGGCCTGGTCAGCAGGGCCAAGCCACACTTCATCACCTGTACGGTGGAGCATGATTCTGTCCGTCTGCCCTTAGAACACCTGGTGAAAGAGGGTGTGGCAGGTGAGCTGAAGTTGAGGCCACAGTGGCACTCAGGTCCACCTCCCCCCATCCAGCTGCCAGAGGGACCATCCTAAGCCTTCTCTTCTTCCAGAAGCTTCAGTAGTCCCCCATTGCCCCCAGGACCAAAGATACACTCCTGTCTTGGCATTTCAGGGCCTTCTCAGCCTGTTGCAGCCCACCCTGTCAGGCTTAGGCAAGTTAAATAGTCACCCTGGCCTTCTGGCTCTTCTTCTCTCCATGCCCTTGAACGGGCTCTCCCTCTTCCTCCTTCCCCCTAGGACTCCTAGTTTCCTTCTGAGCTCCACAAAGGTGCCTGAGGCATATCCTGATTTTTCTCCCTCTCCCCCAAATTGCTTTTTACTTGGTTAATATCAGCGTGTGTCCATGGCATCTGTTCTGACACACTGTCAGCTCCTGGAGGGCAGGGCCTGGTTTTATATTGTCTTTGAGTCCCCAGTGCCTAGCACTGTGCTTGGCTCATGGGAGGCACCTTACTAAAGGCTCTCTGATGGATAGGTTGATTGGCACCACCCATCACCTGAGGGTGAGCCAGTAGACTAGTGATTGGGGCAACCCCAGGTGTACTGAGCAGGAGAAGAAGAATCCTGGCCTGGGACTTGAGGCCTTTGGCCCTCAGTCTGGCCCCAGACAACCTTAGTATCTTTCCCCCCAGTCTCACCCTTCAGGCGAGGGCATGCGCACCTTTCCCTCCCCTGGAGGAGCTTCCTGTCTAGGCTGGAGAGAAGACAAGGCAGGTCCACACACAGTGGAGCATGGTGGCCTACAGCCATCCTGGGAGGTCTGGGAGGAGGGAGACAAGCTTGAGCTGGGAATCATCAGGAGTAGGGAAGGCAGAAGTAGGAAGAAGCACATCGTAGGGTGACAAGGAGGGGCACTCAGGCCGGGGAAGCAGGCTCTAGAGCCTGGCATGGCCCTTCCCTTCTCAGCCCTTGAGGTCCTCATCTGTAAAGTAAAGGCTAAGAACAGGCCAGCTTCATGGTTCCATCCAGCTTTTATTTTATAATCTGTTTTTGAAATTGGAAGCCCTTGTGGCTTTGGGGGAGGGGAGGGATTAAATGAAACTGGAAAGTCAGTCTGGCCCTAATGGCCAACACGGGAAGCATTGGAGGCTAGGAAGGCCTGGCTGATGTCAGTGAGGCTGGACACCATGCAGGAAGCTCTGAGGTGTTTGGCACCGAAGGCCTGCACCAGGCTGGAGACAAGCTGATGGCCACCAGAGACATCTCCAAGGAAGAACTGGCAGACTGTCCCTGATGGGTTATTGAGAAGGAAGGGGAAGGCCTGTCCTCAATGTCTGGGGTCACGGGCTGTAGTGACTGCAGAGTGAAGGTGCTACTGACAGGCAAGAAAGTTGGGGAGGAGCCAGTGTCTGATGAGGGAAACAACCAAGGAACCCACAGACACATAGAACATAGACCCAGGGCAGTCATCAGCTTTCTTAGCTAATCCTCCTTGTACTTTGAGACGTTTGCACTTAAAAAGTCATGTTTTGTCAGAAATATTTACAGTGAGTTCTTCCTCGAATCTTTCTCTCTCCTTTATATCACACATGCCTTGCTTTTTAATATTTTAATATAATTAGATCCATTTTTGTCTCCTATAATTTATTTTTTGTTGCATAGATAAAACTTTTCCGCCTCTCTTGGCCCTGATTGATGGAATTCCATGTGCGTCTGATTTTTCATGACTTAACAAATATTTAGATTTTTTTTTTGGATTCGATCCTCTTGAGATTTATTGTCGCGTGAGGTGTGAGCTGGGACGTAAAACACCTTTTCGCCATTCAACTGTCCAGTTTTCTTACCAGCTTTTGTCAAATGATGATTCCCTTTCCCATCATTCTGTGATCTTGAGTTTATCAAAACATCCCACATTCATGTGTAACATTTGGCACAATCATTAAACCTTTATGGAATGAAACTTTGTTGAAGAAGCTGCCTGTCCTTGTGAGACATTTCATTCCTCCATTCATTCATTCATTCATCCATCCATCCATCCATCCATCCATTCACCAGACATTTAACAAAGTGTGTGCAGAGCACTTATGACAGGTATGTGGGAAGTTTGAGGTTTATACAAGATGAAGCCTCAACTCTCATGGAAGACTAAGCCTGACCTGTATTAGGCGCTTCCTCGGCTCACTTTTTGGAGCTAGAAGGGATGTTGGAGACCATTGGGTCCAACCCCGTCATTTTACAAAGTGAGGAGGCATAGATACTGAAATACCAAAGATTAGGTGTCAGCTGCTTTAGAGAGTAATGACACAACCCAGTGCCGTGTGAGGCCTCAGGACAATGGTTGTTACTAAGAGGGGAAGTTGGGCCAGGCAGCTTTAAAAGATGTAGGAAATCCAGGAAAGAAGGGGAGGAAGGACCCAGGTGCATGGAGCATGCGAGAGAGGGAGAGAGAGAGAGAGAGAGAGAGAGAGAGAGAGAGAGAGAGAGAGAAGAGAGAGAGAGG
>CM053626.1:9356061-9382519 GCA_028646595.1 Phalanger gymnotis | reverse complement strand
GCTTTCACACCTGATAGGGCTTTGGGCCTGGGGCTTAGCGTTTAACAGGTGAAAGTACTTTCACCATAAACAAAAGCCAAACTCCTTAAGCACACCCGTTAAACTAAGCCCATTTTGCCTTACTGGCACACAGAGATAGAGACAGAACAAGGATACAGAGAGGTGAGGAACTCTTGACCGCTGCTTGATTGTCCCTCAGGACGATCAGGTCATGACTGTGCCCTGTTGCGGAGTCAGTAAACTGTGAGGATTCCCTTGCTCATCTTCTTGTGTCCGACATATTCCTAGACATAGAAAAAAATTCATTGTTTTTTTAGAACTGTGGTTTAAAGGTGTATTGTTTTCTAATAGCAATAACTTAAGGAAGAGATTGGTAATGGATCACGTATGGGACATTCTGATTGTTTCCCTCTGGTTTTCACACTTGGATCAATATTGCATCAACAGTGATTTATGCTACTTCCTACCTTGTTTCTCTGCCTATGAACCACCTCCAGTTAATCTGCTTTGAGTACTACCTTTCACTTTCTAGTCAAAAGCTTGAGTCAAGATTTCCTAGTGCCAATAGAAAAAGACCAGACTTCCCAGCTCTTACTGAAAGCCTGTCATTATCTGTGCTCCACATAATCTGCTACAGTCATCTTGTTTCCTCCCGTTCCCTAGAAGAGCCCCCAGTTCCCACCAGCCAGCCTCCTCCAGAGGCAGCCCATTCTGTGGTTGGTAGCTCCAGCCTCACTGCCTTCTCTGGAACAATCCAGCTTTTTGACATATTTCCTCAAAGGTGGCACCCAAGCCCCACATAATCCTCCAAGAGAGGCTGCCTAGGCCAGAGGACAGGACCCATCCCCCAACCTCCTCAGCTCTCTCAACTGCCGTGTCCCACTGGTGACTCAGACTGAGTTGCCTCCTGCCGAAGCCCCCATACCCTTTTTGGATGAACTGCCTCCCCCAGGTTTGGTTTGATTTTTATTCCAAGGGAAAAACTTTCTATTTTTTGCTTTTAAATTTCATCTCATTTGAAGAGAGGCAATGGAGCAGCGTGTTTTTGTATATTACTGTTTCAGTGTTTTCTCCTCCACTAGAATGGGGGCTCCTGGGGGAGGGGCAACAGTTCTTTTGTTTCCTTGAGCTTTTTGAACCTTGCTTGGCACACAGTGAGCGATTAGTAAATGATGACTGATGGACTAACTGGCTTTGGAGTCAGGAATGCTTGGCTCAGGTCCTCCCTCTGACCCGTACTTCGGGAGTCTGGGCAAGTCACCCAGCCCTGGGGCTCCAGAGAGGGAGCTCCTCTGCGTGGGCAGAGCCATTTCTAACCACAAGCTGATATGCTGAAGAAGTAATTGCAAAATAACCAGCGTTCACCTCATTTAATCTGACCCAATGTTCCAGCTCATCCAAGCATGCAATAACTGGTAGGTGTTTAAAGTGTGCAAAGCACTTAAGACCATTCTTCCTTGAACCTCACAGCCTCTGTGTAAGGCGGGGCACAGGTGCTATTACGATCCCCCGTTTCGCAGATGAAGGAACTGGGGCTTGTCCAGTGTGACACAGACAGAAGTGTACGGAGCTGTATTTGCACCCAGGCCTTCCTGGCTCCAAGACCAGCCCTGGCCTTTACCCTCTCTGCCATCTGGGCTTGCTTCCAAGTGAGCATTGGCCCTCTAGGGATTCCTAATTCTGTTATGCCCCGATCCCTGGCCTGCGATCTGCAGTCTTTCTCTTTCCTGATGTTTAATTGGGAGCCCCTCCTCCATTCTTCAGGAGCTTTCCCAGACCACACCCAGCGGCCTTCCGCGGGCACCTTCTTTCCATCAGCGTCAGTCCCTTGCTGGCCGCTGGTTCTCTCCTCTCCAAGCCAAAGATCCTTCTCTTCGGCAGATAATAAAAAGCAAAATCTTTGTACTTTTTATCCCCATTGAAAAGGTCTCCCTTCATATCTTCGGAATTTTGTTCTTTATAATTTTCTTGTCCTTGGGGGACTTTACATTCTCCCTGGGGCGATTCCGAAGCCCTTGGCTCCAACTCTACGCTAATGCTGGGGGAGGGGCGTGTCCTGCCACACCAGCTCTCCCCTCCTCTCTCAGAAACCCCATCCCCCATTCCCATCATTTCCACCCTAGTGACCCAGGTTTCCTTTTTGGGGAGATCCTTAGGAGGAGAATTTCCCACTGTTGATACCTCCACCTATTAAGGACCAGATTGTTGTTGAGACAAGTCAGGACTATATTGACAATTCTGCTTTTGGCGGCGGGGGTTGGGGCGGGGGAGAGAGAGACAGAGACCGTGATGGCTCCATCTGGGTCCAGCTGGCCAACGCTTGCTCTCGACCACAGGGAATGAGTAGTGAGGTGGCCTTTGAGGCCCGCTTCTCTGGCAGGGCCCCGGGGGCAGGGGGTCTCTGCTGCGCCCCAGCCCGCACACGCCTCTCTGTGGCTTCTCTCACACGAGTGAATACACCCAGCCAGAGTGTGGGCGGGAGGGCCGGGCGCGTCTGCTGCGGGGTCCCTGGTGTGGGATGCAGGGAGGCGCTCCCCTAACCTCGGGGCGATGCTTTTTCCTCCTAGTTCTACGGCCCCCGGATCGGAGCCCTTTACGTGCGCGGCCTCGGCGTCGGCACTCCGCTGCGCCCCATGCTGTTTGGAGGCGGCCAGGAGTGGAACTTCCGACCAGGGTGAGGAGGAAAGAGGGGGCGGGCCGGCCAGCTGCTCCGGGGGCCAGGGGCCTTTAACACACTCCGTCCCATGTTCCTGCCTCCCTGGGGACGCTGGGGCCGGAGGGCTTTCTGTGCGGGGGGGGGGGGGGGGGGGGGGGGGGGGGGGGGGGGGGGGGGGGGGGGGGGGAGGAGAAGGGGCGGTCCCTGTTGGAGCTGGGTGTCCACTAGGAACACTTCCCTAACCAAGTCAGAGCCCAGCGAGGGAGCGGACTCCAGGGAAGCCCGAGCTCTGCTCAGCCCAGCTTGGGTTCTGAAATGTGAAACTGACATCAGGCCGCGGGTCCGGTCCTGCCCTACTCGTGTCAGGGTCCGCTGGGTACTTCCCTGGGGCTCTCTGCAGTTGGTTTTTGACAGCTCGCTGAGCCTTCTATTTTTTAGAAGTAGAACCGCGCGTCTTCCACCCAAATGAAGACCCTTCCCGCTAACAAGTTATCAAAGCCGTGCCACACGATGCCCCCCCCCCACCATGGGCAAGGCCTCCAGACCCCCGTGCCGCCCCTCCCCTCTCGGGCTCCTGGGGTTCCTCTGGGGGTTCCCGAGGCGGTCCGGCTTTTCGTCCTCGATCTTGTAGTCTGCCTGGGTCTTTTCTACCAGCGTATTCCAAATGTATTCCTCTTTGTGAATAAATGTTTATTGGTTGATGAGCTGCCTCAGGATTAACAAATTGTAGGGATCGTTCACCGCAGGTAATTTAGTACCGGCCGTGTTTCTTGAATGATTCCCAACCCACCGAGAAAGCTGGTCCTTGTCCGAAGGGAGCGTGGAGACCCTGAGGGGCTGGCGTTTCTGTGGCTGCGCCTTCATTCTCAAGCCGCTCTGGCTCCCGCCCTCTTGAACCCGCTTTGCTCGTATTTCCTATTTGCTGCTCTGTGTACAGCTTAGCTCTTTCTTGGAGAATGCCTTGGTAGGCACAGAGCCCAGAACAGCCCTGGCACAGAGCAGGTCCTTGGGGAATGTTGGCATCAAAGTCCCTTCTTCTGCCTCCGAAGAAAAGAGAAGCCTGGTACCAGGTACCAGGAGGCCTGGGGGGAGGAAAGGGGTTGCTTGTCCCATCAGACTGAGTCACAGACTGTGAGGTCAGAGCCCGTGGGACCTTGGAACGCTTTTCCCCGAGGATGAGAGGGGTGGGCTTAAGCAGGTCAGCGCAGCCCACCTTCCCTGCAGCCCTGGAGCCTTGAGCTGGGGTTCCCATCTCCCAGTTTTGCTCCTACTAGTTCTGGCCGGTCTCAGGCCGCTCCTCACTCTAGCCTAGCCTCTGTTCAGATGCCCAAGTGATCTCAGTGCACCCAGATGACCATTTGTTGCTTTGTGGCTCCCTCTTACCGCCAGAACCAAATAGAAAGTCCTTCATAACTCAGCCCTTCCCCACTCACCTCCCTGGAGGTCTTCTTCCAGCTCCCACCCCCCTCATACTCTTGGCCCCCTCGATGTCCCACAACAAGACGCCACCTCCTTGCTTCTTCTCCTCTGGCTGTCCCCCGTGCCTCCAGTGCTCCCCACCTCTTCTCTGCCTCAGCTTCTCTGGCTTCCTTCAAGTTCTGCCTAAATCCCACCAGAAAGAAGGAATTGACAGTTTTCATTGATCCTGGTCCAGGTGTAAATGTTGAGGGACCCAGAAAATGTTTTTGCTGTCGTTCCTTCCCCCTTGTCTGACAGTTCCCCCACCTCTAATTCTTCTTGTGACAGGCCTCCACCCTGGCCTAGGTCCGGATGGAGCTCCGAATTCAGTCTGCCAGGTCTGCTACGTGTCAGTCCCTTTGGATTTTCATTTTCCAACTTTAGGGGAGGAAGATGAAGGCTTTGGCCTGAGCCTCCTTCTCTCTGTGCTGTTTCTCATCAGATGGACCTTGCCTGGGCTCTAGGCGCAGGGTGAGGTAGAGTCACATCTCCCACTTTTCCACCTCCCTGGTTGGTGTGCTCTGCCTCTGGGTGGGCTCCCTCCATCCAGCCATGGGCAGGGGACCATCCCTGTACCACCACACCTCTAAGGTTGAGTTTCTGGTTCAGTCTGTCCCCTCAGCTCTCCACCCAGGAACTCCCCAGGCACTGCTTTCATCTCTCTTGGGCTTTTCATCTGAGGTCTGTGGGGCTTCCTCTCCATCTCTGTCCACATCTGGACCACTGAATTTTCTGCTCATACATCTTCTTGACGTCATCTCTCAGTGCTGGTTGTCGTTGGTCTCCTGCTGTTCTGGGCTTATACCCACTGTGTGCATTTCTTTGGCCCTTTGGGTGGCTGGGGATTTCAGTTATTCAGGATGTTGTGTTCCATGATCTCCAGGTGAATAACCCCGAACACTGTTGGTGCACAATACACAGAGAAAGGGCAAATCAGGGTTCGGTGGAAGCACTGGACAGTGAACATGTCAAGACAGAAAGCTTGAATGGATTGAAGACCTCTGTTCCACTTCAGGACAGAGCCTAAATGCAGAGATCTTGGGCTAGAACGAAGTCCACTGCCCACCATCTGCTGGAGAGGGTGCAGAATGATGTGGCCAAGGCAGAACAGGCTTTTCTTGACAATGCATATTTGTTTTAAAAGGTGTTTTTTTTTTATTCTTTTCAGTGAGGATAGTGAAAGGTGGGAGGAAGAGAAAATAAATGCCTGTTAATTTTTTGAAAATTAATCAAAATAAAAGAACTGTTGACTTTTCCAGATTTGATCTAGTCCCCATTTCTCTGCCCTACTCAGTTGTGGGCCCAGCTCATTCATGCACACCCTCTCCTGCCTTTCCTCCCCCAAGTTGCCATAAAAAGACTAAATCAGGTTTTGCTTCAAGGCCAGGAAAGATTTCCAAGCTCTCTCTCTTTTTTTTTTTCTTTTCATCTTTCACCAACCCTTCCATTTTTCCATCTGTTTCTTGGTGCCCAGAGATCCTTTAGCAAGGGAAACTACTTTCGTTCTAGGACTGGAGAGAAAAGCCTTCCTGAGATACAGTTTTAGTGTGAACAAGTTTCAAACAGATCTACGAATGACACAGTCTGACAGGGGCTCCTTCCCTGGAAGGGGGAAGGGAAGTATACTCTCTTAGCAGCCAGAGGAGGCTTGGGAGAGTAGGAATGTACCAGCCCTGCCTAGGACGGCCCTGTCAGGGACAAATGGAAACCATGCATGGCAGCCGGTTTGTTCTACATTGATGCAAATGGAGAATCTTGGCCTTGGATGGTGTGTGATCAATTTTTTTTATACTAATGAAATTAATTGATTTTAATGTAAACTTCATCTCAAGGTATTTTGCTCCTAGAATTAAATGCCATTGTATCAGGAATGCTGTTTTGTGTTTTCATGGAGTATTTAATATGGAATACATCCTTTTTTTTTTCAGGACTGAGAATACTCCCATGATTGCTGGGCTTGGAAAGGTGAGAAAGAAGGTCCCTAACTACCACCAGTGTGTATTGGGCCTTGAAAACCCCTCTTGATTGACAGCCTTAGCAGGAGAGGGGAGTTAGGGTGGTCTGAGGAATGTCAAATGAATTTTACTGGAATCCAGGTGATTTCATAAATATTTGTTGAGTTGATTTGAATTGTTGCTGACTTACTTGGTTTCATTGGACATGTTATGTAATTTGTCTCTTCTTCAGTTTCTCTGATCCCACTTAGGCATATCCCTGTCCTAAAGATATAGCCTAGAGATGCAGAAAGGCCACATTCAAAGAGTATTTCCAGTACTTTAAGTGAAAAGAGTTGCATCCAAAAGTACCTATATATATGGGAATTTCATTTCTCAATAGTCCAGGTAACCATGAGAGTAAAAATGGTCAGAGGCCTCAGGGAGAGGTTGGCCACCAGACTCATGAAGTTGGGAGTCCACAGTGCACTTGCCGGGACAGTAGGCATTGCCTATGGTCATTGTTTTTAATGCTAAGGTTTTTGCCATGACTTATGCTACTATCAGCTGCAAAATCATAATGGGAAAAACAAACATGAGGAAGAAATCCTCGATTTCTGTTCTCGAGAATCCTCCAGAGGTGGCGGACTCTCCACTGGGCACTCTAATACTTGCAGGCTCTAGAAGGAAACTTTCCAGTTGGTGTGTGTGGTGGTGCTATAGACCCTGGGAGGGCAGAGGGTGTAGCCTGGGAAAATTCAACCAACATTTATTAAGCACCTATTAGATACAAGGTGACTTGGGACAATATTCTATTTGCTTAGAAATTCTCACTAAAGGCTTATTGCTTGCTTTGAGAACTTGTGAGATGTGAAGTCTCTTTGTCATGAACTGGCAATATGGTTTTTGTTTAAAGTCACTTCTTGTATCTTGTCCTTTAGTTCTCTGGTGTTCATGCCTTGATCATCATTTGAGTAAAAACTACATCACACATAGTCCCGTGTGCATTCAGCAAATGTTTCCAGTGTTTCAGTGATAGAAAATCCAACCCTGTGTGTCCCTGGCTAGCAACAATGATGGGAAGCTTCATGCTGAGCTCTCAATGCAGAGGAAATGTGAACGTGTCTAGGTTTAGAAGCTAAATTCACAGCTAATGGGTGGGGGCAGAGTTGACAGATCAATAGGTGCACTGAGTTTACCTGGCTGCGGCTTAAGCAAGTTCTGATAAGTGACTGGAATCCGATAGCCACCGGGAAGGTTACTCCTTTCTTCCTTTCTTCCTTTTTTCCCCTTTTCTTCCTTCCTTTATTTCCCTTCTTTCCTTCCTTTTTCTCCTTTATACATTTAAACTTTTAAATTAATACCTTTTGGTTTATTCTCTACCTGACTTGTCTGGCTGTCATTTTAAAGAAAAATTGCTAATGTGTCTCCATTTAAAAAAAAAAAAGTAGTGTATGATTTCAAACTGACAGACTGTGTGCCCTAAGTACAAGGCAGGTGCTTGGAGCAGTGAGCAGCGAGGGCCTCTGTCTGTATTCTCTGTTTGTAGGCGGCAGAGCTAGTGAGTAAGAACTGTGACATTTATGAGGCCCACATGAAAAAAATCCGAGACTACCTGGAGGAGAGGCTACAAGTGAGTCCTGGCCTTCGGGCTCCCCCAGTAGGGGACCTCTGTGGGGGAGGAGGACTGCTTCCCTGGGAGTGGGTGAGGAGGAGGGGCCATGTTGGGCTCAAGAACTTGTCCTGATTTGAAATACACCTTGAAACATTCATTAAGGAACCCATTAGAGAAATGAAAAGAGAGACAGAGAGAATGAAGGAGGGTGAAACTAGAAGCCCAGGTCCTGGAGGGGCCGGTGGAGTGGGCAGGTGTGTGCTCAGGCCAGCCCCCAGTGTGAGCTCCTTCCCACTCAATCTGCCCTCCGTAAATAGGCCCTTTCACTTTGATGAGTGGATGTCTGCTGGCAAGGTGAACTTCCTATTTCATGTGTTTTATGTTTAAGCCGGAAAGGTTGGTTCCCTTGGAACCTGAATTTCCTGAATATTTCCTGTCTTTCTAGGCTGTGTTTGAAAAGAAGAGAATCCACCTGAACAGTCTGTTCCCAGGCTCTGATCGTCTCCCTAATACCTGTAACTTTTCCATCAGCGGTCCACATCTGCAAGGTGACTTTGCAGTACCCCACCCCTATCCCTTCATTGCTCAGTTAGCACCCCACTTTCATACTTATTGTCTGGCCTGATGTTCTTGCCCTTGGTGAGTTTGCTGCTTTGGCAGTAAGCTGGGTGATAGCCAGGCCTCCCCTGAATCCATAAGCTGCTCCTCCCTGGGCACCATGAGGAGACCAGTCCATTCTGTCTGCTTCTCTATGGTACGGCTCAGTGAAAGCTACCTCCTCACATTTCTCTCTTCTGCTACCTGTGTTTTACCTTTTCTTTTTGGTTAGTCTTGAAGTAACATTCTGCTTTTACATGGTATTCTCCTACCTGTGGCCCATTAGAATTGCGCTGGAGGTTGGGAAAGGAAATAAAGTGGCCCGGAATCCAGAGGAGTCCATTTTTCTATTGATTATCAACTGTTAAGGAAGCATTTGATGGGGGAAGGACCTGTAAAGGATGAAAACTCTTGGCTAAAATAAAGTTTAAAGATGTCTTTTGGTCTTGCTATCCCTTTCCTCCACTGCTGTGGAGTTTTAAATGAACTCTCTCCCAGACACAGAGAAATCCTCCTCCTTTTCCCCTTCCTCCTCCCCACTAGGTCTTACAGGGTACAGCAAAACTCAGATTTCTAGCTAGACTCAAAAACTTTGTGGTCTTATGATTCTAAAATGAATTATGCCCAAAAAGTCTTTGTGGCTTCTTAGAAGTCAAGGTTTTTGGCCTCCCTGAAAGGAAACTACCTTACCAAAGAGGAAAGGAGCCTAGTGCTCAGGCTGGGCATGTAAGATCCTGGCATAGGAAGGGTGAAGGCAGCCAAGCATGTGGGTGAGGGAGGCTGCATGCTCACTACAAGGGAAATGGGACATGGTTTTCCCACTTCTCAGAGGGCTCCTTTCCCCTTTTTGATCTGGGAAGTCAACCTTTCAATCACAACTTGGCTGTGTGTGTGTGTGTGTGTGCTCTGTCTTGCGCAGGCCGAGTGGTACTGGCCCACTGCAGGATGCTCCTGGCCAGCGTGGGGGCTGCTTGTCACTCAGACCAGGGCGATCTGTGAGTATTCTTCTTTCTCTAGAAGTTTTCTTACTATTGAAGAATGTGGGAGAAATAAAGAAAAAGGAGGAAGGACTGACATGGGAAAAGCTTTTCCTGATCTGGAAGAGGGCTTTTTGGGGGTGCTTCTTGTGATTTCATTGGTCCCAGTCTGGAAGTCCTCTTACACTGATCCATGTGGGCAAATTGCCCGTACTTCACAGCCTTAGAGAATGGCCTGTGGGAGCACCGAGAAGTCAAAGCACTGGCCCAAGGTCACTCAACCTGGGTGTGTCCATCAATGGAAGCACTTGAATCCAGATCTTCTTGACTCTGAGGTTAAGTCTGCTGCCCCTCCAGGATCACTTTAATAAGGATCATGGAATACCGAGAATTTGGCCTTGTGTTATAGTACTCTGATAGACCACAAAAGGTTTCTTTGAGGGCTTTCCCCTCTGCTCACCCAGACCAGTGCTATGCAGGCCATGAGATTTAGTTTATATTTTCTCTGTGTTTCCAGTGAGTGCGATAGTAAATAATCCCTTCCCAAAGGAAGAGGACAGGTAGCCTAGTGCCCCTTACTCTTCTGCTCTTTAGTGGGTCCATAGAGGCCCCATGAGGGCTGGGCCTAAGGAGATGATCACATTCAGGCTGGTGGTATTAGAAATTCCCAGCCCTTTCTCAAGCTGTTGCTGAGAGAGTGAATCTTTCAGTCCAATCATTTGGCTGGTTCTATGGCCACAGCTGGGGGTAGTGACCTCCTGGAAAGGCAATGTAGTTAATGATTTGAGGAGTTACATGAACATTCAGCCTCTGAGGTCAGTGTGCAAAAATGCCCTTTCCCCCCTTGGGTTGGTGCTTCCTCAGCAAGTGGTTCATTGTCCTGGCTTTTCTTTCCAGACCGTCACCCATCTTACTGAGTTGTGGCATCCCCCCTGATGTGGCTCGCAATGCTCTCCGGCTCAGCGTTGGCCGGAGTACCACCAAAGAAGAGGTGGACCTTGCAGTGGAGGACTTGAGGCAGGCCGTCGCTCAACTTGAAAAGAGTTCAGCTTCGTAGAATGTGGAGTGGCCATCCTCATGGGGGAGGCCATGGAGAAGGGGCCCCATCTTTCCTTTGGATAGGAATGGGGGTCCAAATGCAGTGAAGAAAAACTTACCATGACTCATAGGAAACCCCAGCGGCCAGTCCTGGTCTAGTGAAATGTAGAAGACTTTAGCAAATCCTTTATTTAACGTGGAGGAAGAAATATAGGATAACAATATCCTTGAATGTATATTTTTATTTTTGCATCACTGACATATGATGGTGTGGCAATTGAGACCACTCTTTGAAGTTGACCAAGAAGGATCTGTGTTGTGTGGCTGCCTTTTCTTATGGGGAAAGAAGGCTTGGGATACCACAAGAGAGATAGAAGCCCCTCTCTGGGTACTCAGAAAGAAGCCCTGGGAGACTTTTCTAATCAGAGAGGTATAACTGATACACCCAGATAAGGAAGTCCCCCCAGGAGCACTTAGGTGGGGATGAATGTGAATGGAGAAGGGCTATTTGGCCTCTCTTGCTGCTCCTCTAAAGAGCAGAAGCAAGGATGCAGCTGCTGTCCTTCACAGGCCATGCTGTTTGGAGTAGGGGAGGCAGCCATTTATTAGAAAGAGAAAATCAAGGCTGTTGCAACCTATTGTCAAATAACTAATTTTCGTAACAAGACTTAGATAATTGATTTTTTTTCCCGATTTGAAATCCATAAAGTCTTAGCTTGGAATGAAACTCAAAACTTAAGTTTAAAAGGAGCCGCGTAGTTATGGTAAAATCTAATAATGAGTGTTATGTTTTATTTCTCTATATGTTCAGGGTTATAAATGTAATTTTTCATAGGAAGGTCTTCAATTTCAGGAACACAAGTTTCAGGCTTTGTACATTTGCACTCAAAAAAGAAAAAATAGCTTTAAATCCAGGGGAAGGTGCTTCTCAGTATACCATGCTTGTTATCTCTCCGGGTGTTAGCTGAGGTTTTTACCCCTGCTCAGAATGCCCTTCTCCCTTCCAAATCACATCTAATCTTAGCACCCTCGAAGGCTCTGCTCTCATTCCCCTTCTTCCCTGAAGACTGCCCTTCCCTGCCCTGACTTGTTCTGTTCCTGGTAAGCATCACTTGTCCAAGTGTGTACTCATCAGTGAGTGAATGGATGGACAATGAAACCATTCATTCATTCTTCATTAAATCTCCCCCCTACCCCCAGCAAAGTCAAAAACTCCTATGCTTCCTTGCATGGTTGGTCTATCCCGTGGGTATGTCTTGGCCAGACTTTGAGATACTTGGGGACAAGGAGAGAGTCTTCTGTTTCGTTTTCATCTCTCCCAATGCCTGGCGCAGCCCAAATATGTGGCGCAGAGTTTCTGAACAGCTTCTCCTCTGGAAGGGATCTTAGCATCCACCCTCGTTACATAGAGGAAAATGGCACGCTGAACCAATAGAGCAGAGTCTAGAGGCGAGATCTGGCTCCTTGTTAGGAAGCTTGCCTCTGTGTCTGTTAATTCTCAAGTCCCAGAATCAACGAGGAAGCTCAACCGAGTTTCCTTTCCCCAGTAGACATTTATGAAGTATTGGTTTTATCCTCTGCCCCAATACCTGTATTAGGACATGGAGGGAAGTACTATGGGGCGGTAATCACAGGAATTCTTTGGAAGGTGTTCTTACTGGCTGTCCTCTTAAAGGTTTGAAGGTCTGCCTGACACCATACCAGATCCTTCGGTCAGTGTCCGTAGGCTCTCGGCAGCTTGTGGTCTGAGTGAACCCAGAAAAAGAAAGCCAGTCGTTTTCCTTGTATTTTGTGGAATCCCAAGTTCTGCCAGACTTGCCGCTTGTACTGTGTCATCTTGACTTGTTTCAAGGAACCCTCCACCCGCCCGCACTAACAGCCAGTGGCAATGATGATCTTCAAGGGACATGTCACAGTTTCTTCTTGCTTTTCCCATCAGGTCTTTTTTCTGGGGGAGTTCTGGGGAAGGTCAGGTGTTACCAGCACTGGGGTGTGGCAGGGATAGTTCTGCTGTCCTTGCTCACGCTTGGCCTCAGCTTTAGAATGTGCCTTTGTTCCTGGTCTCTTGTAAGACCTTCCTTTGGTTTGCACACCAAAGAAAGAATTTGTCTAAAGGTCTAGGGATGCCATTTTAACAAGTTGTGGGAGAGGGATCTAAGTAGGAATGATGTCTAACAGATTGTTAATATTTTAATTGTTCCATCTTTTCTCAATACCGAAGAAAATGTTGCTTGGTGATTTTTCTATTTAGTTAATAAAATATTTTTATGCTAATATTATATAGTAGTGACTGGCCTGCTTGTCACCTGGTCCTCAGCCTAGTTGAGTGCTCATCATGCCTGTGGGTGCAGGGGGAATGAGTGAATTTTCAGCAGCTTTCCTTCCCAAGGGTAGAGAAGGGTTCTCATTGGTGTCAGCAGAGGGAGGCCCCTTGTCAATGAGATCATTACTCCTTGAATGATTAAGATTTGTACAATATTGTGAAGCACTTAAACCTGTCCTCAGCCCCAACCCTATGAGATGAGAAAGGCCGAAGAGGAAACTAAATTTCTGAGAAGCTGACTCCTGGCCAACAGGAGATAAGAATTCCGGTTTCCTGGTTCCTGCGCTTGATCTCCTTACCATCGTCCCTCTTGAAGTACTGAGATGTTGCATGTTGACACTTTATGTTAGGTAGAGTCTGCTTTACTTTGGTATGTTAGGTTTTTGGAATTTATGTAGAGGAGTCTAAGTTAACCAGCATTTATTAAGTACCCACTATGTGCTGGGCTAACCACTGGGGGCACAAAGAAAGGCAAAACTATGCAGACAATGAGGTACATTCAAGATACAGATGGGGTAAGTTGTAGGTGATCTTGGAGGGAAAGCTCTAACAGTAGGAGGGTGGAGAAGGACTTCTTGTAGAAAGTAGGATTTTAGCTAAGATTTGAAGGAGCCTGGAAAACGAGGAGGCTGAGGCGAGGAGGGAGAAAATTCCAGGCATGGGAGACAGCCCATGAAAATACATGGAGTCCCATATTTATAGTTTTTTGGGAAAATACCTGACTTAGTTGCACTGTTATTTCCATCATAGAGATTCTGGACAGGGGAATGGGGAATAGGGTGTTCAGGGAAGACTAGTACTTCTGGTATGAGGGCTACCAAGCTGCTTTTCAGGGCTGCTTTCCCCTCAGGTGTTTACTTGATTCACCCAAATCTCACCTGTGGCTCCAAGAGGCTATATAGCATTGCAGTGGTCACAGCCTAGTAAACCATTTCAGCAGATGGGCTAAACTAGAATGAAGTTTGCCGAGGGGTCTCAAACCCATCAGTGAGTGGGGGTGTCTAACCTGAGCCTGCGAAGCCCTCCTCTGCTGAAATGGACAGATGAAAACAATTTGTTGCAGTGGCCACAAAGGTGGCTGAAGTAGGCACTGAGGAGCACTTAGAGCTTGGTTTGACATGGTCATCCGCTGCATCCGAAGCCTTACCATTCCTGACTTTTGTCTTGCTGCTGGATTTCAGTGACTCTGGAAGGGAGAATGAGGCTGATGACTTTGTGCAACGCTGCCTCACTTAAGTACAATTTGTGTGTGAATTAGCACCCATACATTTTACCATTTTTCCCTACCTAACAAACAAATGATGAATCAGCAGGTTTGGATACACAGGGAGCTGTAGTCACAACCAGGGTCATCTTCTCACTGGACTGAAGCAGCAGTGGGCTTTGGCAGTCCCCCGGGTGTCTGAGCAGCCTTCTTAAAGGACTGCACTGCTCACCTGCCATAAGGAAGGGGCTAGAAAAGGTGCCTAAAAATGTCTGCTTCACCTAACCCTGGCCTACTTAACACAACACCACAGTTGAAACACCCCCCAAAAATGTACAAAAACTTTTATGAAGATGATTCCATCATGGAACCACATACATGGAATGTGCCCACACTTATGGACAAGACCAGAAAGATGAACAGCTCTTGTAAGATAACTCAGCAGGTATTATATCTAAATAGCAGCCCTGAGTGAAAGAAGACCGGCAAATGAAGGCCAGCTTACCGAAGTCAGAGCCGGATACGTTTTTCTGGAGTGGCTCCAGAGAAGGGGAGCACCATAAATCTGGTCTAGGTTTTGCAATCAAAACTAATCTAGCACAACAGGCTTATATGCCCCCCAAAAGGAGTGAATGACAGGCTCATGACAATGCCATTGCCATTTGCAGGAAAGCACCATGTCCCATCAGCAGTGTGACAGACTCTGATGAGGTCAAAGAAAAATTTTATGAAGACCTGGAGACTCTCATCATCAGTGTGCTAAAAGAAGACAATCAGACATGGCAGGGAGTCCTTGGGAGGAATGGATCTGGAAATAGGAACAGCAACGGTCACTGCTAAAGACTTGTGTGTTTCATGACCTCATCACTAATACTGTCTTACATTTACCTAAGTGCAATGAATCTTCACGGATGGACCCTCAAGGCAAACACTGACATTTAATAGACTATGTCATTGTATGGAAAAGAAGTAGGATGTGAGAGGGATAAAGGCACTGTGCAGTGCAGAGTGCTGGACTGATCATAGACTTATCCTTTCCCATGCTAAACATTCACATTCAACAAAAGTGGTGACCCCAATGCAAGATGACTACCATAAGACTTAATGTTAACAGGTTAGAGTGCTTCTCCCAGTGGGAACAGTTTGTTGCTAACATGGAAAGCTGAGCCAACACACAGTGGAGCAACAGTGGAGGCTTTGAATGCCATTAGGCTCCTTTCATGTGGCAACAGTGGAGCAGAAAAGGATGCTCAGACACCCAGGAGGCTGCCAAACCCCACTGCTGCTTCAGTCCAGTGAGATAACCCTACGTCCTGGGCTGTCTGTGTGAAGGGCTGTGACTACAGCTCCCAGTTTATCCAAACCTGCTACTTCATTATTTACCTGTTGCTACAGGACTTTGAGGTAGATAAAAATGGTAAAATGGTATGAGTGATGCCTTTCAGAGATTTGGTGTATAGCATCACATTTACTCATTTGGGCCAGAACACTCACAAACATCAAGATTGGTTTGATGAAAATGATAGGGAAATTCAGAAGCCGTGAAAAACAAGAACTCCACAGGGTTTACCAGCAGGATGGTTCATCCATCTCTAAGAGGGCAGTGTTTAACTCCAATAAAAGTAAAGCGCAAGTAAAGCTTAAAAAGATGCAGGATTCTTGGCTCAATAAAAAGGCAGATGAAATTCAGTTTTACGGTGATAGTAACAGTCCAAAGTGCTTTGATGATGCCCTGAAGGCTATTTATGGGCCAAAGACCTGTGCTGCATCTCAACTACTCAGTGCTGTTGGAGCTATATTGATTAGTAATAAGGACATGGTCCTGGAGGGTTGGGCTGTACACTTCCATAGTGTTATTAATAGACCATCGTTGATCAATGCTGAAGCCATTGACTGTACACCTCAGGTTGAAATCAATCCCTCTTGTTAAATTTCCAACTGAAGAAGAGGCTTTGAATGCCATTAGGCTCCTTTCATGTGGCAAAGCACCTGGTGCTGATTCTATTCCAGCTGAGATTTATGAGGCAGGGGCTCCATTGCTCATACAAAAGCTGACCGAAATTTTCCTGGTTATATGTCAAGAGGAGGTCGTCCCTTAGGAGTTCAAGGATGTCTCCATTGTCCATCTTAATAAAGGAAGAGGAAATAGATTGTCCTGTAACAATCACAGTGTGTTCTCTGTCTAATCATTGCTGGTAAAATGATTGCCAGAGTCCTCCTCACTAGGCTCATCTTTCACTTGGAAGATGATCATCTACTTGAGAGCCAGTGTATATAAATTAGCAGGTGAGAGTAATGATTATTAAAAACTAATATCTTGGGGAGATTCAGAACACACACACCCCCCACCACCACCAAAGTCCTGACTTCAAGTTGTTTTTTTAAAGGAAATCACTGATAATGAGATTTAATGACACTACATTAACTCTCCTCCATTTTGGTTAGACTCCACACAGCCTTGCAAGGAATTTAATCTAGGGTGGGGAAGCCCATTGGGTTCTACTCAAGCTTGGGTGGAGACAGATCCTTTTGTCTAGATAGCCCAAGAGATAATTTTCTCAGTCTAAGGGCAAAGATTACATAAACTGTGAGCCACGATTGTCCTCGGTCTAAGAGAGAGGACCAAATGACTGTCTTCTTATTAAGAATGTGCTAGCCTTACTATCAAATGATTAAATTACCCAGAAACTATGTGTCTCGAAACTTTAAATGTCACACAGGCTTGTAAATCAGTAATGGTGATGGAAGGCGCTGTTTAGGCCGCTTTAAGGCTCGATGGTTTACAAAGCGCTTTATGGACATGATCTCAGTTTAAAAAAACAACCCGTACCAGTGGGAAATACTACAGCGATTACCCCTAATTTGCAGATGAAGAAACCGAGGCCCAGAAAGGTTAGGTAGCCTTCCCAAGGTCACACCGGTGATTGCAGTGTCAGATTCAGGATTCACAACCTGGAACCCCTGAGTCTCTTTCCACTCACCTTTATGTACTCCCAAACCAGATGCCCATACCTGAATATATGAATATGGGATCTCCCTGATGTGGTTGCTTCTTCTAAAGACTCAGATTGCAGCCCATCCTTCCTTTTACTCATGAGAGTCGTATTCGGGTCCTGTCACACACCCTACACAGGGGCACCTCCCAATGTGCTGGAACTTTCCTCCGGCTAGATCTCTTGACGTGGATACCAAGGGAGGAAGCACATAGGCTATCCCTTGGTTCTCCCATTCCCTCCATGACCGGGTCATCTTTAGGGGGCATTCATCTCTGGTGCCATTCTTCACGGTGCTTGTCTCGAAATACCTGTTCGGCAATGGGTTACAGCCTGCTCAGGGCCACAGGATGCTGAGAGAGACAAAGATTGGGAAGTTGTACTTAAGAGTAATCCATAAGAGAATCGTCCCAAATTGTACAGCTGACCTGAGGACTCATGGGAACACAGATCTAGGCTGGCAGGGTTTGAATACAGGTCTTCCTGATTTCACGTCCAGTTTCCTGTGCAGTAAATACACCACAATGCCTCACTGTGAATGACGCATAATGTCAGTTTCCCTAGGTTTTCTCGTTGTGCAAAGTCGAGAGACACCATATAGGGAGCAGGGCATGCTGAAGGGTGCAGGAGCCTCTCAGGTAAGGGCTGAGTGTGCCCAGGATTTAGCACAGTAATGGCACATAGTAGGGGCTTCATAAGTGCCAGGTGAGTGATGGATTCTGCCCTGCTTGCTGGAGGCTGGCAATCCTGGCTCCAGGCTGCCTTCCCACATCTTTAGAGAACAGCCCAGCCAAGAATCGAGCTAAGTAAACACTAAGCTGTCTAGCTCCAGGACGTCCTGGATTGTCTTTACAACCCAAGTGTTTTTGGAGCTTAGGCCCTGCCAAGGAGCCCTCCTCCAGTTGTCTCCAGCAGCGGCAGCCTCCCTATCTTTGCCCACTGCCTCCCATCTGCCTGCCCTCCACGGAGCCTTATCAGGTAACCAGAGACAGAAGCTCCTGTCCACACAGGAAACAGGACCCTGCGACTGTGAGCATGAGTAGTTCCCTAGAGGAACACTGGTATCTGCAGGAAAGTGAACGAGTATCTCAGGATGGGCGATCGAAGGGCACTTTTGGCAGCCAAGTATGGGGACTTGACCACTTTAAAGAAGTTCTTTGAGAATGGTGTCCTGGACCAGACTGTCACAGACTCCCTGGGGGCTGGCCTGGTGCACCACGCCTCCAGAGCAGGCCAGCTGGAGTGCCTGAAGTTCCTGATAGAGCACGTCAAGGTTCCAGGGAATCAGCGGGCTAAGAACGGGGCGACTCCGGTGCACGATGCAGCCGCCATGGGCCACCTGGCTGAGCTACACTGGCTCGTCCGAGAAGGAGGCTACTGTGCTCAGGTACCTGAGGGAGCAAGGGAGCGAGATGGCAGGGCAGGGGCAGCCAGCCAGAGGAGAAGCAGGCGGAGGAGTGCGGGTGGCATTTGGATGTAGCCGATGTTCCCTGTTACGCAGTCCTGCTCATTTCCCTCTCAAAGATATATTAGCTAAAATTTCAGAAAAAAAAAATCTGAGTAAATGGGAAACATATCTAGGATGCTTCGGCCATCTGGAATGATGTCGGCGTGGTGTAACCGACAGGTCCAGGAGACCCAGACTCAAATCCCAGCTCCGTCACTCAGTAGCTGTGTGTCTCTAGGTTTCAATCGCCTTATCTGTAAAGTGGGATTGTCAGATTCTAAGGTCTTTACCAGATCTAATTCTCACCATCGTACTCTAGATTTTGGGATCAAGTTGGACTTATAATCTGTTGCTCAGTCTCTAATGTTTTAGAGTAAGCATTTGCTATAGTGTTTTTAAGTTGCTTTTTTTTTCCAGTTAACAAACACTTATTTTGGGGAAAGAAAAAAAAATCCACTTTAAAAATGTATCTAGTCAAGTAAAACAAATTCCTGTATTAGCCACAATGGAAAAATGTTTCTCTTTAGTTCATTACATCTCTGGCTTTTGTGCCTGTGCGTCTGTATGTGTATGTGTACATGTATATATGTGTGTGTGTGGCGGGGGGCAAAGCTGGAAAGGAAAGAGGGTACCCATCACTTGGCTGAACAAATCTGGCTTGTGAACATAGTGCCATAAGAAATGATGAAATGGATTGTTTTGTAAAGATCTGTGAACACTAGGATAAAGCAATACAGAGTGAAGTTGGTCGAGACTTTAATATATATTTTTTAAGATGCATCAGTTTCCCTGAGTGTTTTTTTTATGCATGTTACAATAAGTGCTATATAAACCTAATTTCTTAACCAACGAATACCCAAGATGTAACCTCCCCATATTCTGATCTCATGATTATGGCAGGACAGGCAGGGTCCCAGTGATACCTTTTGTAGGGCCAGACTAGGGAAACCCTTTAAAGGGTGAGCAAACTAAAAAAAAAAAAATGTCAATATTAGCTGCAGTTAACATCTCCATTAAAGAGTCTGATAGCTAAAGCAAGAGATTTGAAATGCTTAACGAGCTCAGGGCTTTTCCTGGTGCAGAAGCTCTGACCTATTCTCCACTTTTACCCCATTGGCCATGTGTGTGTTGCTCATTTTGCGGGTCTAGAGTCCCAAAGAATCCTAAAACAAAAAAAACTTTACGATCATTTAAAAATCTCTTGGGGAATATTTCTTGGGGAATGGGTGAATAGGTTGTAGATGAAATAAAAGGAAGAGATAAACCCGGAGAAGTGTCACTAAGGACAGCAGTGGCCCTGGGATGACATAGTGGTATCCCTTCATTTGAGACAGTTTAGTTAATTTATCTATGCATGGCCAAATAAGTAGTTTGGAGGCAGGAGGATCCTGCTCTAGTCTAGAATGAAATCCTCCTGCTTTTGGAGTTGGTGTTGCCCATTCTAAGTGTTCCTTGGTTCTATGAAGGAAATTCAGCGTTTATTTCGATAACTTCAATCATTAAGTATTTATCAACTACCTCATGTTTTCTGGATATCCCATGTACCCGTGAAGAGATTTTAATACCCTTCCTGCTCTGCCCTGAGAGGAGACCAGAAGAACATCACACTGTCAGCCAAATTGCAATATCGGTTTTCAGTATGGACTCCAGTCTCTGTGAGAGGACAGTGGCAAAATGGGGTATATCTTGATTCCAAAGCCAAGATACCGGCAAGACTAGACCTGGCTCCCTAGACAATTCAGAGCGGTCACAAGAGGTCCTTCTGATGGCAAAAAGGGATTGAACACCGGAGCAAGAAGAGGGTTCAGGCTTGGGAACAATAAGCTGTCCTACCTCTAGCTACCTTGACTCTGGTTTCCGGAGGAAGGCAATGTTTCCAGAAGCCAACCTTCAAAGGTACAGATGACAATTGACAATGATTTCTCAGAAGGAAAATTAGGATACTGGTACCAGTCCCAATTAGACCCACAAAAGGAAAAAGAGCTGGGAGGACCTAGTGGACATGATGGCCAAAAAAGCTACTGGAATCTGAGGGTGATGTAACCTAGTGTTCATCCTGGACACAAGAGAACTGCTACACAATGAATTCAATGTTTGTGGTAGGAACAAGATATCAAAACTAACCTTGCACCGTTACAATGACCAAGCTTGGCCCGGAAGGAAAAGATACACTCGTCCTGGTTAACAAATCAACTTGGCTCACATGCTTACTATGTGTTTACTATGTTTACTATGGGCAGTTAGGTGCCACACTGAATAGAGCTGGACCTGGAGTCAGGAAGACCTGAGTTCAAATTCTGTCTCAGATACTAACTAGCTGTGTGACCCTGGGCAAGTCACTTCACCCTGTTTGCCTCAGTTTCCTCATCTGTAAAATGAACTGGAGAAGAAGATGACAAACCGCTTCAGTAACTCTGCCAAGAAGACCCCAAATGGAGACACAGGAAGTCAGAAATGACTGAACTAGGTGCAGTGGTGGTTGGGAGAGTCAGAAGCCTCAGGTTCAAGTCCCTCCTAAGACATAAGCTGATTGTGAGCAAATGAGAGCTTCTTAACTGCTCAGGGGCCTTGGTGGATTTCCAAGGCTTAGAGATGAGGTTAATGGAGGGATTTCCACAGCAGGCTTCTCCCATTCTAATCTTCCCCACCAGCGATCAGCCCGGAGCGCTCTTCTCACGCCTGGCTAAGCTCCTTTAGGAAGCCACAGATGCCCTTTGAATCCACGTCTCTTCTCCCGGTCTTCTAATCCCCGCCCCGTCAGAATCGGGCTTCCTCTCATCCCTCACCTGAAAGGGCTCTCTCCCAACTTCCCAGTGACTCTTAATTGTCCAATTGGATCCTTGGCCTTGGTCTTTCTAGACCTCTCTCTGCAGCGTTCGATCCCATGAACCACCTTCTCCCGGAATCTCTCCTGCACTTCTCTGGGTCTCGACACTGCTCTCTCCGGCTGCTCCTTCTGCATGCTCGATTACTGCTCTGTCTCCCCTCTGGTCCTGCGTCCATGATGTGTCTGCTCCCTGCAAGGGTCCCCCAAGGCTCTGTCCTGGGCCCTCATCTTTTGGCTTGGAAGCATCTCTCTCATTAGATTGAGAACTTTTTGAGAGCAGGGACTGCTTCTTGGTTATTTTTGTATTCAGTAGGTGCTTTATAAATGCTTGGTGACTGACTTGTTGACTCGATGACCTCAAACCTAATAGAAGGTTCAATGATGATTTCTATGCCAATAACTCACCGATTTATACGTTCAGCTCTAGTGTCTCACCCAAGGAGCCATCGGCATTGTCCCCCATTGCCTCTTGGACAGCTTGAATGGGATGTCCCGCAGACATCTCAGACTCATCATGTCCAAAACAGAACTCTCTCTTTCCTTCCAAACTTCCCTATGACCATCGCATCCTTTTAGTTACCCCGGCTCATAGCCTGTGGGGGGGGGAGCAGTCCTTGACTCTTCGCTTTTATTCACCCCGTCTATTCAACCCAGTCCAGTCTAATCCAACACCAAGGCTCGTCGTTTCTACCTTCACAGTATTTCTTGTGCCCGTCCGCTTTTCTCAACTCCACAGTCACGACCCTAGGTCAAGCCCTTATCGCCTCATACCTGGACTAAAGCAGTAGCCTCCTGATCAGCCTCTAGGCTCTCTCCCCGATGAAGCAGCCTCTGCTCAGCTGCTAAGGGGATTTTTCTAGAGTGTGGGTCTGGCCATGTCACCCCTCCTGCTCTGAGACCTCCAGTGGCTCCCCATTACTTCCAGGATCAATGACAAACTCCTGCTTGATTTTGAGAGCTTTCATGACTTGCTACCTTTTTACCTTTCCAGTATTCTTATATTTTATCTGGCCTACTTGCCGTGCTTCAGACAGGACATCTCCCATCTCTGGGCCTTCATATTGGCTGCCCTCCATGCTTGGAAGGCTCTCCCTCCTAACCCCCATCCCCCATCTTCTATGGCCTTCTTCAAGACTCAGCTCAAATCTCCCCCTCTGGAGGATGCCTTTTCTCTGCTTCTCTCTTCTCAATGGCTAATTCCTTCCCATCTGAGATTAGTTTCTGCCTCCTCTATACCTAGTATGTATGTGATACATCTTGTATGTATGTAGTGTGTATGTGATCCATATTGCATGTACCTAGTATGTATATGATATATCTTGTATGTACCTAGTATGCATGCTATACACCTTGTATGTACCTAATATGTCTGTGAAGTCCGTGAGGCCAGGGATTGTTTTTTAGTTTCTTGGTATCCCTGGCACTTAGGTGCCTAGCACTTGGGGGTAATTAATACATGCTTATTGGCCATCTAACTATATCAATGAAATCAAAGTTTCAGAGCAAATTATACCTCTTCTCTTGAAAGTGACAAAAATCCAAAAATGTGCAGCATGCCAAGTGATATACTTGGGAAACAAAGACAGATGCAAAAAATGGTCTCTGGCCTTAGGAAGCTTACTTACATTCTCTTGAAGGAATGCACAGGTAAATGGATAAATGAACACAAAGCAGATTCAGGAGAGAGGGAGGCCACCAAAACCTGGCAGGATCAGGTAGGGTTTTGCTGGCTTCACACATTTCCATGTTATTCTCCAGGTGTGGCCAAGTGCACCACGTATGTTGTAGTGTGTTCAGTTGTGGAGGCCTGATTTTAGGAAGGCTATTGATAAGTTGGGGGAGCACCCAGATGAGGGCAGCTAGGAGAGTGAGAGGCCTAGAGAGAATGTCTCATAAAGATCGATTGGAGGAACTTGTGATGCTGAGTTTGCCAAGAAGAATAAAGAATGACTCGAGAGCTGCCTTCGAGTATTTGAATGGCTGGCATGTGGAAGAAGGATTAGCCCTTTTCTGCTTGGCCCAAGATGACAAACCTCGGAACTGTGTTAGGGATCAGGGAAAGGGGGTGGTTGCAGAGAGAGAGAGTTAGGTTTGCTGTCAGGAAGGACAACTTATGAATTCAAGTTGCTCAAAGTTGAATGTAATGCCTCAAATGCAAGAGGAATGGGTTTCCCGTCACTGAATCAGCACATCGATGGTGGGAGTCCACCTTTTGGCAATGTTACTGAGGAAATCCCTGTTCACATTGGAGATAGACTAAGAAAGACCTTGAGATCTCTTTCCACAGCAAAATCTGGTGTTTCTCTGTGATCAGAACTCAATGGGCTCTGTGCAAATGGAGGTCCAATAAAGAGGAAGCAAGATGGCATCCCCGGGAGTCACAGGCCTTTCATGGGTTATGGCTGAACCTTTTCTCTGCCTCTTTGGATGGTCCATAGGATGCTTCTTCGGGGTCTCCTTGGCCTAAACTAGCCATTCATTCATCATCTAAAATTCAGTCAGCCTCCACAAAACTGTGGAGGAGGTGAAGGCTGTTTTCTACTTCTTCCTATATCCCTTGTCAGTCCCCTTTCCTTCTCCTGAGGGTCACATTTCTTCTCAAATGCAATTCCTTGTCCCATTCACGTAAGGCTTTACTCTCAGCCAACAGTCAAAATTGCCCCAGAGTGCCAGTTAATATCGAAGCTTAAAATGTTCATCTCTCTCAAAAGAATTTGTATATTTACAGGGGAATCCAACCAAACAAATGAATCTCTAATGGTGGGAATCCAGACCAAATGGAGAGTAGCTCTTTGGGGAGCACAGGAATCTGTCCAGTACTGTCTCATAATCATTCTACATTGTCTAGGTACCCACCAACTAAAATTAAGACCAATCTTGTCTAGAAGGGTAATAGCTGCTCAACCCAAGTTAGTTGTTGTTGATAAAGGATATACACCCTGCTCTCTCTGTCTCTCCAGGATCAAGATGTGTCAGGGGTCTCCCCACTGCACCTTGCTGCTCGATTTGGGCACCCTGTGTTGGTGGAGTGGCTGGTCCAAGAGGGCTGCGATGTCTCCCTGGAGACCCTGGAGGGAGCGCTTCCTATACACTATGCCGCAGTCAAGGGGAATCTGACCTGCCTGAAGCTGCTGGTCGTTGCAGACAATAGGTGAGCAACCCCAAGGGACTATGGGAAGGGTGACCCCATGGCCCAGGGCTGCGTCCTATAGATCTGTGTAGAGAGATCCTGCACCTTGTCCTGCATGGGAGAGGAGCAGAAAGCAGAGCAAGATCAGACCTGGTGGGTAATAGGATTAACTAGGGCAAGCATCATTTAGTGGAGAGCTGGAAGGAACGAGACAATCCCAGGGGCCCTGGGTTCAGGGAAAGCAATGTAAACTAAGTTTATAGGATCTCGGGGAATTTAGAGGCTGTTAAATCCTACCCTCTCCCGCTCCTTTTACTTATGAGAAAATTGATTCACAGACAAATAAGGTAACTTGCCCAAAGCTACTGAGTCTCTGAGGTGACATTTGAACTCAAGTCTTCATGACTCCAAGTCTAGATTTTTATCCACTATGCTTTGTTGCCTTTCCAAAGAAGCTGGGATACTTCAGTATAACTTTAGGAGGTCAGAAGCTGCCTTAGCAAGGCTTATGACCTTGGCGTAAGGTAGCATCTTTCCTCAGTGGTTGCCAGGCAACCCCTCCCCCAATCCCCTTGTGGGATCCAAGGCTTCAAATGAAATGCAATGCTTCTTGGGCAAACAAAGAGCAAGGGAAAGTCTTCCTTTCACTGTGCTGGCCTTCTTGAAATGCCCCAGGGGTTAGATGTTGTGACTCACAGTGGAGTCACAGATTTAGAGACGGATCAGACATCAGACGGAGAAGTCATTGCGTCTTTGAAAAATGTGAAGGTGTGGAGATGGAGGACGTTTGATGAATATTATCAAGACTGGAAAATGAGTGACTCGGGAAGCAGGAAGACTGAAAAAATCAGCCCCTTCTTTAGGCTGAAGGTTGGCACATCCGAAATGAACAGACGGAGAGATGGTTCCTTTGAATGGATGACCACCATCTCCTCTGGGATGAGAAGAGCAGGATTTAAGCAGCCTTGGAGGTGGAGGAGGGGGATTTGGGAGGGAGTTTGACAGAATGAAAAACTTTCAATGAAAATTTCAGGGCAGGAGAATAATCTTCCTTAAAAAATCACTTTCTCAGATAACTGTGAAAGGTAGACCTGCTCAGTTCTAGGCTTTGGGGCTACTTGGAGGTGCTTGTTCACAGAATTCTAAATCTAGGCCTGGAAAGGACTTCAGAGGCCATCTTTACAGCTGAGGAAGTGGAGGTCCAAGAAGTGACCTACTCAAGGTAACATAGGTCAATTGAACCCGGATCTCCTAACTCCAGCACTAGCGCTGCTTCCCCTGCACCAAAGTGACCCTCCCAGAAGCCCAGCTTCCATTCCTTCAGGTCTTCCTTGTGCACTTTGCTTCCCCCATTCCTAGTACCTTAGCCTCCATCCCAGCACACACACATACACCCCACAAATCACATACAATAAGGGACACTGAAAATGCTTTCAAGTGACTCAGAATCAGTCTCCACATCCCACATCCATTCCTCTAGGCTGTGAAAGAAAAGTTTGTCTTCTATGCCTCCTTCCCCTTTGCTTCCCACCACCAGTTCTCCAGAGCCCACTTCTCTGGTGTTATCTCTCCCTTCCTCTTCTTCACAATTTTCTGGAAGGAAGGAGAAGATGACAAATTCACTGGAAAAGATTTAAAGTTGAGAAAGACCTCAGAGACCATCTAGTGCAATTACCTCATTTCATTTTAACTGAAGTCCGGAGAGGGCCAACAATGTGCTCACTACTACAGAGTGTAAATGGTAAAGCTGGGTTTTGAACCTGGGTCTTCTGACTCCAAACCCAGTTCTTCGTGCATCATAAAATGCTTCATATGATTCATTATTGTAATAGTGCTATATAAATTGTATATATTGTAATAGTGCTATATAAAAATAAAATACGTACATACATACACACATATACATTCTCAAATGATATAATGCTACACATTCCATTGATCAATGTAATAGCGTTACATGCATCTACACATTAGTGTGTGAATGTTACATACCTTTGCACACCGGTCGAATAAAAATCTTAAGCTAATTCTCCACTGACATCCTCTTTTGATGACCCTGGATTCTCTAAGGCTGCCAATGGGGATCAAGCTGGGGGATCCTTCCAAGCTGGAAAAGCTTTGAGTGTAGACCTGATAGTGTCCTGGGTATCTGTTGTATGAAGGAAGGAAGGAAGCAAGGAAGGAAGGAGGGAGGGAGGGAAGGAAGGAAAGAAAGGAAGAAGGGAAGAAAAGAAGGAAGGGAGGGAGGAAGGGAGGAAG
>CM053626.1:9313907-9355961 GCA_028646595.1 Phalanger gymnotis | reverse complement strand
AGGAAGGAAGGAAGGAAGGAAGGAAGGAAGGAAGGAAGGAAAGAAGGAAGGAAGGAAGGAAGGAAGGAAGGAAGGAAGGAAGGAAGGAAGGAAGGAAGGTACCCACCAGGAATGGAGGAAAGAAGGAAGGAAGAGAGGACAGAAGAAGAAAGGAAGAAGGAAACAAGGAAAGAAGGAAGGAAGGAAGAGAAGGAAGGAAGGGAAGGAGGAAGAAAATGAAGAATGAAGGAAGGAAGATGTAGAATGCAGTGAGCAGTGAGAATTAACGCAAGTGCATATTCATGCCAGCTTTCGAAATGCAATTGCAGCTGATATTTCTGTAGCTTCTTAAAGCTCACAAAGCACTTTGCACGCACTATTTTATCTGATCCTCACAAGAGTCTTGGAAGGTGGCTGAACAAATATCACTCCCATCTCACAGAGGAGGGAGCTGAGGTCCAAAGAAACGGAGATACTTGTCCAAGGTCACCCCAGGGGTGACTGAGCTCAGACTTGACTCCAAGGCTCTGCCTTCACCTTCAGCAGCCTCTATTCACACCCTTCTTTGTTCTGCTGTTCTCAGCCTCTGAGCTTCAGTTTCCTGCTTTTGCTGCTATAAATGTTTTTTGTACATAAAAGTCTTCTTGCCTTAAGCAGCCTTGGGGCATAGTTCCAGAAATGGGATCGCTAGTCAGAGGGTGTAGGCAATTTTGTAGCTTGTCTTGCACAAAGCATAAGCTCCATCCCACCCCCAGGAGACCGTAAGCTCCCTGAGGGGAGGAAACTATTGGTGTGCAAACTCTCTCCTTGGCTGCAGATCTGCACTCTTCTGTAAACTTATGCTCACAGAGAACCACCCTGGGCATTGGGAGGTTAAATGAGTCGCCTAGGATGGCATGGCTAGTATGTGTCAGAAGTGAGACTTGAATGCATCCTGATCTTTGGCTGCCTCGTTATCCAATATCCCACAATGCCCCCTTGCTTTACATGTAATAGACATTGAATAAATACTTGGACTGGATTCGATAATTCCCAATTGTTTTCCAGAATGTTTGGATCAATTCACAACTTCTTTGGTGTCTCCAACATTGAATTTCCCCATTTTTATTAATTTGATGGGGGGGAGGGGTAATCCCTCTCTCTTTAAAATTTCTTCTTATTGATATATCTTATATTTTTACATTTTCGCCCCCAAGTATTACATCCCGTTCCCCCACCCATACCCAGAGAATCAGATCTTGTAATAAAGAATAAAAGAGAAAGGGAAAAAAAGCAGTTCAGCAAAACTAACCAGCACATCCCTCATCCCAGTGACAGTATAGGATGCTGTCCTTACCCAGAATCCACCATCTCTCTAGTGAGAGGACAGAAGTAGAATTTTGTATCTTTTCCTTCAGGGCCAAGCTTAGTCTTTGTAATGACACAAAATTCAGTTCTGGTGTCTTGTTCCTATCATGTACATTGTTGGATACATTGTATAGATTTTGTTTCCTCCTTCTGCTTATTTTACTCTGTGTCAGTTCATATAAGTCTTCCCAGGCTTCTCTGAATCCTTCACTTTTTCTGTTTTGTACAATGCAATAATGTTCCATGACATTCACATACCAGGGTTGCTTCAGTTCAGCTAAGCCTTTCAGAGGCAACAAACAGAAAGGAAAATTGGCGGGATTTCTGACTGGTGTGGAGAAACAGACCTAGCCAAGCTAATTCCTGGCTTTAGCTGACCCCTCCACCAGGCTTGTTTTCATGGACTTTAGTGGAAAGGTTACATCTTTTGACAACTCTCCCTTTTCTCTCTCATCTCTCTATACAGGTGTGTGAACAGGCAGACCCAGAGCGGAGCCTCCCCTCTCTACCTTGCCTGCCAGGAAGGCCACTTACACATTGTCCAGTTCTTAGTGAAGGACTGTGGGGCTGACGTGCACTTGCGGGCCCATGATGGCATGACCGTGCTGCATGCAGCTGCCCGAAGTGGCCAGTATTCCCTTGTGGTCTGGTTGGTAAGGAAATGGTCAGCTTGGGACACTGAGGAAAGGAGGGAGAGGGTGGCAGGGAAGCTTTGGATCCGCATGTGAGATAAAGTGAGAACTGGAGGAAATCATGGACTTTTAACTCCAATGAATAGGGGGCCACAAGGATGGCAAGGGATCTTAAGACCATGCCATGTGACAATCCTGAAGCATAGGCTGAGAGCTGAAAGGGACGCCGACCCCCTCATTTTACAGTTCATGCGATTTGCTGATCGTCGCAAAGCTAGTGTGAGCATCAGAGTTTGAACCCAGACCCTCCTGGAGTCAGGGAGACTCATATTCTGGCCTCAGATACTTCCTAGTTGTGTGAATCTGGGCAAATCGCTTAACCCTGTTTGCCTCAGTTTCCTTATTTGTAAAATGAGCTGGAGAGGGAAAGAGCAAACCACTCCAGAATCTTTGCCCATGGAGTCATGAAGAGTCAGACACAGCCAAGAAGTGACTGAACAACAGCTCCAGGTTTCACGTCCTATTCTCTATCCAGCATACCCCCTGGCAACCTGGAGACCTAAGAATGTTAATTTTGGAGCAGAGATTTTGGAGGGATAGAACTTGTGGAAGGGACAATGGGTTTGGAGGTAGGAGAGACCTGGATTCTGGTCCTGGTTCTGGGAACATGGGCAGCTCACCAGCGCTCTCATTTGGACGGATACAGTCAATGGGAGAGGCAAAAGGAAGCCTTGATAATCATCAGGTAGGGGGAGGCTAGAGTTTTACACACACACACACACACACACACACCTCATTATGAGAACCCTTTCAGGTCAAATTGTTTCACTGGTATTTTAAATTTGTCTTTATTATTTTGGATGCTAATCTTAGGCTTCATGACCATTTGTTAGGTAGGTTGTAGAGGGGATTCTTGGTCATCTTTGCGTGGAGCTAGCTAGCCCCTGAGTTCCTTTCCACCAGTCACTAAAATAAGAGAATCAAACTTGGTGATCTGAGGGTGATCTGAGGGGCAGAGTGGCTCAGTGGGAAAGGAGCTGAACTTGGAGTCAGGGCTCAGTGTTTGCATTGCCACTTACCTGGGCTAAGTCTCTGTCCCTCTCCAGGCCTCACTTTCTCCCCCTCTAAAATAAGGGATTGGACTAGATGTATGAGTGAATTACGTCAAAGGTCATTTCTAGCTCCAAGTCCTCTGACATAAGTTTTAAAAGAAGAATTATGATGAGGAGATGCTAGTAGTTAAGAAAACACTGGGAAACTGTGGAAGAGGGATTAGACTCTGCTCTGCTCAGTGCCGAAGGACAGAACTCAGAGCCCTGGGGGGTGGAGGGGGCAGGAGAGAGATTTCAGCTCAGTGTCGGGAGAACAAACTGTTCTGATAAGTAGAGCCATCTACACATAGGATGGGCTGCCTTGAGAAGTAGTGGGCTCCCCATGGCTAGAGGGAAGGGAAAGGAAGAAGAAGAAAGAGAAGGAGGAGGAGGAGGAGGAGGAGGAGGAAGACGAGGAGGAGGAGGAGGAGGAGGAGGAAGACTACAGTAGAGCCTCCAACAACCAGAATCACAAAATGTGAGTTGGAAGGGCCTTGGCAGTTGTAGACCCCAGTACAGATATAAAGGCCTCCTCACAGGACATATTGCCTAGCAGCCTCTGCTTGAAGACCTCCAAAGAGGGGGATCTTTCCTCCTATCTCTCGAGCCAGCCGACGCCATTTTTAGACAGCTCTAAGAGCACAGAGGGTTAAAGATTCTACATCAATGAATTTCTGTCTTGTATAAATTTGGGGACTTATCTTGAGAAGGTAAATTATGGGAAACGCTGTCCAAAAACACACTCCTCCACTGTGTGTGTGACAGAACCTCTCCATGGGGCTTTCAGAGGTTTAATCTTGAAACAAGCAAGGCCATATCAGATGGCCACCTGGGAGGCTAGCAGGGCCAGGTTTGTCTGGTTTTGAATATTGGATCTTGTCTGGGGCCCAGCAGGCTTCAGTGCAGTTCAGCTTGGTGCTTCTTAAAGAAGTAGCCAAGAAGGACAAGAATGAGGGAGGAGGAGAGGTGGGCAGGTAACAAGAGAGTAGACAGCTTGAAGCCTGCACTGGTTCCCAAGCCAGGTGAGAAAACCCAGAGGAAGAGCAGAGGAAGGTCTTCTGGGTAAATCATTTCTGGAGGATTACTGGGAGTGCAAGGAGAAGAGGCACACAGGATGACAAGGCGGGGACAAGCTGCGATTTGCACTGGGGGAGAGAGAGCCCAGGAGTGATCTCCCTCATGTCTTTCCCATCTGGGGATGGTGCTCACAGTAGGGTGTCTGAGTCTCGGGATGAAGATAAATCAGTCAATCTATCAGCAGCATTCAGCTGCTCGCGTAGCCCATGGAGGAGGTGGTCAGATTGAGGGGGGTTTGCATCACGGGCAAGCCAGCTCCTCCCTCCTTCCCCAGCACCCACCTTGTGAATGTGGTCAGAGCCCCTCCCTCCCAACTCTGTCCTTGGCTTCATTTGTCCTTAGTCAAAATCTCCACTCCACCTCTTCCCCCACTCAGGAGCAGATCCACTTTCAGAAAGAACAATGGAACAAGTCAACTTCCCGGAGGCACCGACGAGTCTTTGCTGCCCAGCCTCCCTTCCTCCACTTCAGACTGCTCACTCATGACTCAAACTCATTTTGTCAAGAGGGAAGGGGATGGGGAAGACACCCAGATTCTGTGTTACTCCTCTTTAGGAAATCTATTAGATATTAGCGCACTAAAATCATGGATAATGTCACTCAGGATAAAACCCTGCACGGTCCTTAAAAAGAAAATCTCCAAGTCATTCCCTGCCACCTTTCTCCGCTGCCACTCCTTTATTAGTAATTATCACACAATCAGGAACAGACAGAATGTATTCCAGTTTTTTTTTCTTTTTTTTATCTAGAATAAGCTGGTCTTAAAGTAACAATTAGACAAAAGGTGTGAGTAACTTTTAAGAACAGAAAACACTTTGGATTACAGCCCAGTGTTAAGTGGACAGAAAGGGAAGGGGAAAAGTGGCAATTTGCCATTTACTTGAATTTTTAGGCGGTGGAAGATTCCCCACCACTTAGATATGCCCACATTCCTGTCTGCCTGTGCCTATGTGCAAGGAAGGCACCAGTGTTCAAAGTGAGCCTGGCTGCACTCAACACAAATCTCCTCTGCCCTTCTCTCGCCCTCTGTCTCTTTCTCTGTCTCTATCTCTCTCTCCTCTCTCTCTGTCTCTCTGTCTCTCCCTCTGCCTCTCTGTCTCTGTCTCTCTCTCTGCCTCTGTCTCTCTATCTTTGTCTCTCTCTGTGTCTGACTCTGTCTGTCTCTCTCTGTCTTGTGTCTCTCTGCCTCTCTCTGTCTTCTGTCTCTGTCTCTCTCCTCTCTCTGTGTGTCTGTCTCTCTCTCTGACTCTCTCTCTCTCTCTCTCTCTCTCTCTCTCTCTCTCTCTCTCTCTCTCCATGCACCCTCAGCCTCTCTTCCCAACCCTTATGTCCATGCCAAATGTCAGTGAGGGTCTTGGTGTCTCCCAGGGCAGGAAGAAGAACTCCTCTGTCTTTGAGATTCCACTTCCCAGCTGGTCTCTGAGCATTTCCTCTCTCTGTTTGCAGAGGGAGGATCAGTCTCCTCAGGAACAGGATCCATTTACTGTACGTTCAGCTCGTGCTAAGCCCTGGGGATTCAAAGAAAGATCAAAACCAGTCTTGGCTCTCTAGGGGCTTGCATTCTTAAATACTCTGTACCTACAATTGGTCCATTTAGGCTTTGGTGGCCTTGTTGTCCCCTGGAAATCTGAAATTGGTCCCAACCCAAGATATTGTCAGTGTAGGGAGCTCCCTGGGGAGGAGACTCTATCTACCTGTGCAAATAGTCACCTGTCCTTTAACTAATAATCTTAGGGGGTTGCCTGGGACCCTCAGAGGTGATGTGCCTAGCCCAAGGTCACAGAGCCAGGATGTGTCAGAGAAC
Source organism: Phalanger gymnotis (assembly GCA_028646595.1). Lineage (NCBI taxonomy): Eukaryota > Metazoa > Chordata > Mammalia > Diprotodontia > Phalangeridae > Phalanger > Phalanger gymnotis. The sequence goes on along the minus strand of CM053626.1, from coordinate 9,350,031 downwards.
CTAGATCTTGCTTCCTCCGAGGCTGGCCCTCTCTCTTCTTCTGCGTTGCTGGGAATGAATTTGATGGCTCAATTGCCTTTTTTTAAACCCCTGGGTTTGCTGTGAACCTATGTGTGGGACACTAGAACAAGGGCCACATGTGATTAGATCTAAATGTGGTACTTGGGAAGGAGCTACATGCAAGACTGAGCTCTGTGCCCAGACTCACAGTGAGGAAGTCAGTTTTCTGAGCATGTGCAATGGCGTTGAGCATATGAGCTGCCCAGCAGGTTACTCCCTAAGGAAGACCTGATGGTTGAATCCAATGGGTCATGACAAAAGCCTTTTCTTAGTGTCTGTGTCACCAGATGGGCTGTGCCTCCAGGGTGCCGAAGGGCTGCATGGCTAAGGGTTCAAAGGAGGGTTTAGGAGAAAAGGGATTCCTTCTGTTCATCCCCATTCCTCCTTCCCCTTAGGTCACATTCACAGACATCAGCCTGATGGCTCGAGATGATGAGGGAGCTACAGTGCTCCACTTTGCAGCAAGAGGTGGTCATGCTCCCATTCTGGATCGGCTTCTTCTGATGGGTGCCCAGATAATCCGAGATCACTGGGGAGGGACCCCTCTCCATGACGCAGCAGAGAATGGCCACCTGGAGGTAAGGCACAGACTAGTACTGCCTAGAAAGATGTGGGAGTCCTCAGAAGCCTCCCCCACCCCAGCCCCAATCTGAGCATTGCCCCGGTAGCCATGGCAATCGGTCAGATACAGCATTGGAAAAAGGGAAGGACGTGGGATCAGGATGTTGGCAAAGCTACCGATGGCATGAAGGTGGGAGGGAGAGCTGGCTCACTGGATGACAGAGTCCTGATCCCAAAAGATCGTCATAGGCTTAAGAAGGAACATGGGCTAAATCTAGTAAGATGAAATTGAAGAGGAAGAAGTATGCTTTACACACAGGCTCCAAATGTCAGCCTCACAAGTGTAAGAAGGAGGAGGAAGGTTTGCTGGAGAGAGCAGCTTAAAAAAAACCCTGTGGATTGTAGTGAGTTTTAGACCCACTGAGAGGGCCCACTTCTAGCTAAGAAAACTAAGGTGAATTAAGGGACGCTGGAGGCAGTCAGAGCATCCAGGAGTGGGGCAGGGCATTGTTCTCTGCTCTGTCCTGGCCAGAGCATTATGTTCAGTTCTGGGCATCCCATTTTAGGAAAAGCATTGGAGAGGTGGGAGCGGGATGGCCAGGATGGTGAAGGGCCTGGATCCAGCATTAATTAAACCCCTTCTATGTACCAGATTCTATATTGTCTTGTGGACAGAAAGGCACAACTGAGATCCTCCTTGCCCTTAAGGAGCTTGTTTTCTATTGGGGAAGCATGGAAAGAGAAAGAGAGAGAGAGGGGGGGGGGGAGAGAATGAGAGAAGAGAGAGGAGAAAAAGAATGTGTGCGTGTGTGTGTGTGTGTGTGTGTGTGTGTATGTGAGATATCTATCTATCTACACATACGTGATACCAGATAATTTGGAGAACGAGACCCCAGTAGCTCAGGGGACAAGGAATGGTTTCCTGTAGAAGATGGCACTTGAGTTGGACCTTAAAGCAAGCCAAGAAGAGGAGGTAAGGAGGGAGCACATCTCCTTCTAAATCCATCCCATCTTTCCATTGAGGGCACCACCTTTCCTGGCCCTCCTTTCTCTCCCTCTTCCCCTCCAGTCTTCCCAGTCTTGACAGTCCTGTTTTCTCAACATTTCTAGAATCTACTTCTTCACAGGGTTAAAAAAAGAATTTCCCAAGTACAAGATAGGGGCAGTCTGAGTACACAATCATGCTCGTGAGCAAGATCTGGTGGTTTTCTATGAGTTGGCAGTATGTCCCAGCAACCCCCAAAGCCGAGGGCAGCAGGAAGAGCAGCTGAGGGTCCCTGACAAGGAGGGTGATGGTCCTGTGGGCCTCTGCCCATGGTGCCACTGGCCTCTGCCCTTGGTGCCTCTGGCTTCTGCCCTTGTTCCTGCTGGCCTCTGCCTTTGGTGCCTCTGGATTCTGCCCTTGTTCCTGCTGGCCTCTGCCTTTGGTGCCTCTGGCCACCGCCTGTGGTGCTGCTGGCGTCTGCCCTGGCTAAGTGCATGGCAGCTTTCAGCGTTGGGAACGTGATTCTGGTGCCTTGTTTTAGGAAGGAGGCTGACAAGCTGAAATGTATCCAGAGGTTTGTGAGCAGGATGATGTAGGCAGAGGAGATGATGAAATAGAACTTATTAGAGAAGCTGGGAATGCTTAGACTGGAGGAGAGGAGATACACAGAGCCCATCTCTCTCTTAAGTATCCTGAGCAGTGTCAGTGGACCAGCGATTCTCTTTGTGTGGCTCCCAAGGTCAGAACAAAGCACAGTTAGGACCTGGGTGATCCTCCTGGCAGAGACAGGTTTTGGTTTAATGTCAGGGGAAAGACCCTCACAATTGTAGCTACTACCAAATTGAATGGGCTGCATTGAGTGGTGGGTACCTCATTACTGGAGGGCTCCAGGGAGGGCAGGTGACACTTAGTCATGACAGAGAAGGAATTCTCCTTCAGGTACAAGTTACTCTATATGCTTCTCAGCATTCCTTCTAATCTGATATTTTAGGATTCTATGAAACAAGACATTCAGTCCCAAAGGAGGGAATGAGCAATACGTGGTAAGCTAGGATAAGAGAAGTTGTTCTTCCCCATGCATCTCTAGGATGTAGATGGTAGAGCAGAAAGCAAGCTTGGAATCAGGAGGCCTGGGTCTGAATTCCAAATAACCACAGTCACTAGCTGGGTGATCCTGGCCAAGCCAATATGTACTTGTCAAACGGGGACAGTAATATGTATACTGGGAAGCCAGGTGGTGCAGCTGATAGACTGCCAGATGTGGAGTCAGGATGACCTGAGTTCAAATGTGGCCTCAGACACTTACAGCTGTGTGACCCTGGGCAAGTCACTTAACCCCGTTTGCCTCAGTTTTCTTGTTTGCAAAATGAGCTGGAGAAGGAAATGGTAAATCATTCTAGTATCTCTGCCAAGAAAACCACAAACGGGGTCATGAAGAGTCACACATGACTGAAAGATGACTGAACAACAACAGAAATATGTACACCACCTGTCTCATGGGAGAGTTGCGGGGAAAGTGCCTCGTACACCTGAAATGGCTGGAGAGATGGGCGTGGGGCAAGGATTCAGATGTGGCCAAGGCCCATGCCCTTCTCACTCTGCCCAATGGTCTCTTTTCAGTGTTGTCAGACCTTGATTTCCCACCGGGTGAATCCTGCCCTTCAGGATGGGGATGGCTACACCGCACTGGACTTGGCAGTCTATAATGGACACCATGACTGCTCTCGGTACCTGCTGGAGGTGCAGAAGCTGGTAAGGAATGTGGGTGTGATAGGGAGGATGGCAGTGAATGCCTCCTGCCCCTGCCCCCTTCTGAGTCTGGGGCTCAGCTGAAAACAGTCTCCTGTAGGCGTGGTTTCTAGTGCTTTTTTCTAGGGTTTCTAATGCAAGGATGGGAAGAAATCTTGCAGAGAAGAGGGGAAAACTCATGTTGGTATAGCTCAGGAGCAAAAAGTACACCAGCTTTTACAAGGAAAGATAAAATGACCTTCAACCCTTCCATAACAGACTTGCAGAAGCAGGCTTAGGCAAAGGAAACAGCTCTTGAGAGCACAATAGACAGAAGGGAAGAAGGAACCCGAGCGTAAGGACAAAGTATTGCTCTGATAGCCCCGAGGCTAAGAATCAGTGTGGGGAGAAGGCATGATCCCAGAGCACCCCCCCCCCCAGCTGGCCACTTGAGGAACCCTAGGAGAGAGGTGTCACTGAGGGAAGCCCAGGGCAGGCCTGTGACACACGCTCACTGGGGCCCAAAGCCGAGGTTTGAGGCCCAGGGCTCCTAACTATGGGGCTGGGGGTAGGGGTCGGATCAGGGCAATGAGCAAAGGCCCAGGTACTCTGACTTAGTTGTGGTTTTCTCATGAGGGCCACTTTTTAACCTTCATTTTTATAAATTATCATAGCATTGATGCCTGAAAATCCAAGCCCATTGGCATGAATGTTCCAACCAACCTCATAGCATGGGTTATAGTGGAGCCTCAAACCACCAGGGAGTAGTTACCCCCAGGGGCACAATATTCCAATCTTGTCCAGGCTGCAAAAATGCCTCCGTGCACCTGCAGATCACACAATTAGTGCATCTGCCCGGGAACTGGCTCCAGGAGGGTGGCACAGGAGGAGGTGGGGAGCCAGCATGGCGGAATCAACCATGAGCCTTCAAGTCCTGTTCAGATTGCTTTTGACATACACATCCTGGCCGTGGGGCCCACTTAACTTCTCAGCACCCCAGGCAATGCCGATGCTTGGAGACTCTCGATTACAGGGCAGGGGCTGTTCTGTAATGTAGAGGGAGTTTCCACGCTAGAAGTTCCTTGTACCAATTAAATCACAGGTCTAGTCTCCCCACTTTCATCCACCCCAAGTGAGAAGGCGCCTAGTTGGCAGCCTCACCCTTCGTGGTCTAGGTGGCTGCCTGAATCGGAGTGCCCACCTCTCACTCTCGGCAGCACTCACAAAGAACAAAATGGTTATTGTTCAGTGGTTTCAGGCACGTCTGACTACTTGTGACCCCATTTGGGCTTTTCTTGGCAAAGATACCCGGGGGTTTTGCCATTTCCTTTTCCAGCTCATTTTACAGATGATGAAACTGAGGCAGTTAAGTGACTTGCCCGGGGTCACACAGCTCGTACTCAGGCCCTCCTAACCCAAGCCTAGCACTCTGTCCACTGCAACACTGAGCTGCCCCTCCAACCAACTTAGAATGTAATAAATGCCAGAGGCAGCCACTGTCAGTCTATCAAGCAAGGGTCAGCAGAGGGCCCCAGTCACTGGCCATTGGTTAGAAGAGAGGCCATTCAACATCCCCCACTCCCGAGCTTCCCAACCCCGCCCCACCCCCACTGCTGGTTTCCACCTGGCTGCATCCCTGCTCCACACCCCTCCCCCCCAGCCCTGGCTAGTCCCCCACCCCACCCCACCACACCCCACAGGGGCTGACACAGCCTGCTGCAATATTGATGGGAGATTGGGTATCACCGGCCTCCTCCTGGCTTGGCTTGGGTATCTTCCATCACAGACTCCAGCAGAAGGTGTTGGAGGTGATCATTTCCCTCATGACAGATGACCCGCAGTTGTCACCTGTGATTTCATCCTGCTGGACCAGGGTCCTTCCCTTCACTTCTTTGCCTCTCCTCCTGGGCCCTGGTGTGGGAGGGGCTTGCAGCCTCCTGGGCGATTGGATGCCCGGCTCCCCCTCACCCCCACCCCACCCCAGACACACACTGGCAGAGAGTCAGAGATTAGAGCCGGGCATAGACACTCTTCCCTCTGGGGAGAGCTCCTGGGCCAGTCTCTTCATCTTAAAGTGGGAGAACTGAGGCTCAGAGTGAGTGGTATGGAGTGAACTCACAGCCCCCCAAAGTGAGCCCGGGGGCAAAGCCAGGGCCAGAGCCCAGGGATGCAGACTCGTGGACACACCACTTTGTACTAGATGCCTTACCGCTGCTCACATTTTTATTTCTGCCTGTGTCTGTCTGCCCGCCTATCTGCCTGCCTGTCTGCCCTGCCTGCCGGTCTGTCTGTCTGCCTGTCTGCCTGTCTGTCTGTCAGCCTGCTTGTCTGCCCTGCCTGTATGTCTGTCTGCCTGCCTGCCTGTTTGTCTCCTCCCCCTCCCCCCTCCCCCTCCCCCTCCTGCCCCTCCTCCCCCTCCTCCTCCCCCTCCCCCCTCCTCCTTCTCCTCATAGTTATCATTCATATAGCATCTACTATGTACCAGGCTGTGTGCTAAGTGCTTCACAATCATTATTTCACTTTAACTCCAGAAGGTAATGAGAAAACTGAGGCAAACAGGGTGCCAAGCCCTCGTGACTCTACCCAGATGATACAGTCATCTCCCCTACTTCCCATTAAGAGATGGTAAGGATAAATGACCAAAGATTTCCCCCAATGACTAAATCACCACAGTGGTCAGTGTCCGGTCTATTTAGGTGGCTCAGGAACTCAGAGCTGTATGAGTTCTTCCCAATCAATAATGGCCGCCACTGCTATGCTTCCAGCTGACGTGGTATCTCTTTCACATCAGATAAATGGCCAGCATGGTGGTGGTGGTGGCAGTGGTGGTAGTGCCCTGCCCAGCTGGAAAGGATGAATGGCAGGTTTCTAACACGGCACCATTTTCTTTTCTCAGCCTCTTTTAAAAGCACACTTAGGGGCAGCATCTCTTCCTATGTGGGCGCACTTTACCCAGCATGTCAAGCCCCCAAACTCCAACCCTAACAATATTTTTTCTGTCTCTTCTCCAAGGAGGACCCAATGTCTGCCCAGTTTGCTGTCCTATTCTGTGTCCTCTTGGCACATGAGTCTGGGGCAATCTCTTCCGTGCGTGGCTAGGATAAATACACATTTTATGAAGTTTTAGGCCCCAATACTGGTTTTGTTGGAGTGATAGGAAGCAAGTAAGAGGGGCCTTTAGTGCTCCAAGTGTGAACCTAGAAAAGGCTGCCCAGAACAGTCTGCCATGAAATGATGTTTGTGCAATAATTATCCAATTTCTTTCAGCCAGTATTTCTTAAGCACCTACTATTGCCAGGCAAGCAGAAATGAAACAGTCCCTGCTTCCAAGGAGCACAGACTCCTGAGGGAAGGAGGGAGAACAATAAATACCCAGGCAAATGGATACAGAGTAAATACAAATAAAGTGATTTTTTTTTCCTTTTTTGTCAAGAGAAATCAAAGAATCAGGAAAGAAAGGCCCCTTACTGCAGGCCCCACCTGGGCTGAGCTATAAAAACCACTAATGATTCTGAGAAGCAGAGGTGAGGAGCCAGTGACGCTGACATGTGGGCAAATCTGTTCAAATGGGGAGATGTAATGTTGTGTATAGGCTATGGCAAGCAGGCTCTTTTGGTTAGAATGCAGTGCCAGAGGAGGAGGAAGAATAGGAAACCATCCTGGAAAATATAATAGTAATTATAACTCAAATCCCTCAACATCTCTGGCCTGGACTATTTCAATAGCCCCCTCATCGATCTCCCTGGTTCTAGTCCTTTCCAGCTCCCCCTTCCATTCTAAAATATCCTCCACAGAACTGGCAAAAAAAATACAGATCTGACCATGTCCCCTGCTCAGAAGCCATTAATGGCTCCCTATGTGCTCTAGGGTAAAACATGAGCCATTTGGCTTGCCTCCTGCCTGTATTCCAGGCTTCTTTCACATGACTCTCCTTCATGCTGGGAAACTTTCCAAGGGAGCAAGGTAGAGTTACCAAGTGGCTTATTCCTTCCTGGGAGCCCCATACCCCTTAAAATTCTAAGAATCATTGAAGTGCTAGAGTTCCAAGAGATGTTGGCATTCATTTAAGCCGGCCCCCTCATCTGACCCAGGAGGAAGCTACAGCCCAGCCCAGAGAGGGCACCAGACAGGTAAGGGGCAGCCCCGGGCCTCCTGCCTCTAGGCTGGGCCTCTGCCTTCCCCTCTCTTGGCATCCTCAGGAGAAGGCTAGAAGATTCTGGTCACTCAGGGCTTGTAACGGAATCTCAGTTGCGAGGCTTGATTTCAGGGTTTTCATCGACTGGGTAATGATTTTCTTTGGCTATCGGGTTATGTTACCTCTGAGGTAGCCCCTGCATAATGCATGCCAAGACCTAGTCAAGGTGCCAATGTCACTGGAAAGAAGAAAAAAAACCCCAAAAGCCAGTGAGAAGAAAGGGCCAGACTCTCAGCCAGCTAGAAAAGACCCTTTGGCCAGCCATAGGATACCAACCTGCCTGCATCTCGATCATCCAGAACCATAAGCTGCCATGTACCCAGAGTCCAGACAATCACGATTCTCCGATAACCAGATTTCCCACCAGAAGCCTGCACAGTGATACTTAGCGCTCCTAAGATTGGTTGCGGCCTGGGTTCAAGCCCCGCTCCTGACATACACTGATGGTATGACCCTGAGCGAGCCCCTAACTGGGCATTACTCTGTGCTCCTCCCTCAGCCAAGGGTTCTTCCCCTCCTGTCAGTCTGGGGAGACCTAAGGGTCTCTGAAGAATCATGATTTAAATGCATAGGATTATGACGGAAATAGATTCTATTCAAATTAGTAATTAAATGTATTTTTAAAAAGATATTCACAGCTGCCAGGTTAGGAACCACTGCCCTAAGACACAGGGGTTTCTTCACCTGATTTTCCCTACGTGATGAAGTGACAAGTTCAGACAAAATAGCAGAATGTTGAAGTAGAGGCTGTGCGGGGTCCTGAAGCACCTTCTGAGTGGGCCAAGAAATGCTTGTTTCATTTCCATGTACTTTTCCTGCGAAGTGTATCGTGTTGTACCTGAATTCTTTGAAAGCATGGGCATGGATTACAACTGGTAGTATATCTTCGCCAATGAGAACATGCCCTTAACAAGACAGCCTGTTCCCTGGCCTTCTGGCTGCTGACCTTGTAATTAGGAAGACCTCAGAAGCACCTGCTCACCCAGAGGAAGCTGGGCAAGGCTGCAAAGGTCATCAGGTCCAAACCCCTCACTGAGCGCTTCAGTCAGTCAGCTGACAAGTGTTTACTGCGTGCCCAGCACTGTGCTAGACTTGGGGGCCTCTGAGACATGAAGAGTCCCTGCCTTCAGGGAGCTCCCATTCTAATGGAGGAGATGGCCTCAGGGGGAAGGCACCAGCATTAGCGGGGATAAGGTGGGGTTTGAGCTCAGTCCTGAAGGAAGCAGAAAGTTGAGGTAAGGAGGAGGAGCCTTCCAGGCATGGGGCAGAGTCAGGCCAAAGACATGGAATTAGGAGATGGAGGAGCAGCTGGTGTAGCTCAGAAGGAGGCTGTGAAGCTAGGCCTTGTCTGGGCCCAGCATTCTTCCCATAGGGCCTCCCTCTGAGGCATAATGGGATTCATCATGTCCAGCCTGTGATTTGGTGATTTAGTGACAGTGCTGCAGCCCCCAGGAATGCAGGTCCCTGATCCCAGGTGGCTTCTTGGGTCCCCCCGCCACTTCCCTGTGAGGTTCTCGGGGCATCCTGGAAGATCTAACCTTCCATGCTTCCAGGATTGACAGTTTTCTCCCAAGGGAGGCCGCCAAGCTCCCTCCTGACAGCTTCAAGTAAGAGATCCAGCGCTCCATCCCACAGTGAGCCAGCCACCTGATACTGGCCTTCAAATATTGATGCCATGCTAAGCCTGACTCCCTGACCCCCATCCTCTCCGGAGGAGGCTGGTGCACGGCATGATGGGCTGTCCAGGTGTGTCCAGGCTGGTGGGCTGGGAGGTCCAGCTTCTCCTCCTCATGGTGAGTCGCCCAGGGTTGGTCCTTTCTCAGGGGGTGGTAGCTGGGGGCCTAACCTTCTGACCAGGTGTTTGGGGATGATTCCCCTCCCCCCAGGCTCTCTGGTCAGGTGGATTTCTGGAATGCCCAGCACTGTTTGCTGGCCCTTTAAATGGGCTTCCTCCACTCCTCTTGGGTCTCTTCTTCCCCACATACTTCTCCTCCAAATCTCTTTGTTGTGTTTTACATTTGGATAGTCTTGTAGGGGTCTGGGGGAGGGCTCATCTTCCCTGAGAAGAATGCTATTAACTCTGGGCCCTCTGGAGTCCAAGAAGCGAAGAAGGTTGGGTTTCCCTGGCGGCTTTCCCCTCCTGGAAGGGCAGGGTGAGGGGGTTGTTGAGATGTGGCACTTTTCCATTTATGGCAGGCATTGAAAGACTGTTTAGTCTAGTGGAAAGACCCCTGGGCTGCAACTAGGACCCACATGGGTTTAAATCCTGGCTGTGTGACCCAGGGTAAGTCAGCAAACCCCTCTTACCCTCAGTTCCCTCATCTGTAAAATGAGCAGCAGCCAGTCCATTTGTGGAGTCAGAGGACCAGGGTTCACAGGTGGTTTTTTCATAACCTTGGACAAGTCACTTGCTTTATCTGGGTTTGTTTCCTCATCTGCAAAATGATGACGCTAGATGGAGGGCCCCCTATGGTCCCTTCCAGCTTTTAAACCAACGATCCCGAGTCTGGTCTTGTAGTCACTGGACAATAGACACGATGTCAGCCGCTGGAGGCCAGTGGTAACGGCAGGGTTAATACTTCAGGAGGCTCGGACTCTGGCCCCGCTCTGCTGGTCCCTGATCACACCCTTGCACCAGGAAAAGGAGGCACAGGGTTCCAGACGACTCACTGCTTCCCCCGTGCTGCTTCGTTCTGTTTGCTGCAGGTTTGATCTCGTAGGCAGAATCTTCCGCAGAGACTAAGAGCCAGGGAACTCACGGAGAGAAGGGTGCTGAAAGGGGGCCCTTGGGGAAGGGGGTGGCTCAGGCTGGGGGAACGGCCCCAGGTGGGCCTGGGACCAGCTCCCCAAAGCCAGTCAGATCCTGGCTCTACACACGGAGACCTGCCCTGTGCACGCTCACTGCGCTCCTGTCTGTCGTTGAGTGATACTTACGAGGATATTGGGTGCCTGGCTTTCCAATGAAGTTGACTGGGGTGGCAATGGGGGTTGTGTCTCAGAGTGTTGTTGGGGGCACGCTTCCTCCCCAAAGAGGTCGTTCATCCAGGGAAAAGGAAGAGAGGCTCCACCTCCTCAGTGCCTCAGCCATAAGGAGAGGGTGAGGACCGAGTCCGCTATGCTGTTCTAGTCCCAGGGCGCCCAAAGTAGCTCCGAGGAAGGCCATTGGAAAATATCGGTCTTGGAAGTGGCCCCCCACCTATGAGAGCCCCTGGCCTTCTGCGCATAGGGCTGGGGCTGCTCCTGGCATGGAGCAACGCTTTGTTCGACCCAGGAAACTCCTGGCCTCTTGAGACTTTCAGTTATAGGAAAGGGGCACTTCAGGGAGGCCAGGCAGGTCTGGGGCAGGAGATACACTTCTCTGAATTGTCCCAGGACAAGTCATGGGCTGAGAAATGACATCTCCCTCATACTTCTTGGCCTGGCTCCTCTCCCTTCAATCCTTGAATAAAGTTGTCCTGCTTATCAGAATTCCCACTCATGACTCTGGTAACCAGTGGATGTTCCAGACCCTCTTCCCTGAGGTTCTTTAGAGTTAAATTTCAGGGTCCCCGGGCATTCAATCCACTTTGGGGACTTCGCCCTCCAGGGTGTGCTCTCAGTTTCGATCACTCCCCAGATACGGAATCATCTCCATCGCTTCTGGATATTTGAACCCTGCTACTGACTCACAAAATGTTTGGCAGCAGACACCTAACTACAACAAGGGTGTTGGTTTAGAAATAGGGCATATCACTAATATGAAAAAGCAAGAGAGGTAGACAGTGAAGAGGGGCACCAGAAGGTCTGGACTCGGACCTATGGCGGTGGTGACAGGGACAAGTGGGCAACATCGTCAATTCACGAGGCCAAAAGTTGTGAAAAGGGCATGTTTGTGCTTAGGGGGTTGGGCCCTGGCATCCTAAGAATGTCGTTCTTCTCTCCTCTCTTTTACTGGGGGAGCCCAGAGGCAGGGTGATCAAAAGCCAGTGAGAACATGGGTCCTCAGTGTTTTGAAAGAGCCAGATATTGGGGAAAAGTGCAGCCTCTATTTGGGCCAACATGATTTATGATGACCCTCACAGTGATGCCGCACCTGAATAAAAGCATCCTTGAGGGTAACTTGTCTGATGCAGATTGACCTAGAAAGCCACATGCTAACATCGTCTATGTTCTAATGGATGTTTGTTTATTTTGTTACAGATTTTCCAATTACAAAGTTTTAATCTAGCTCACCCACACAGGAGTGGTGAAGGTTGCGTGTTTGATGCCTTTTCTCCAAACAACGGAGAGTTGTACTGAATGATCCCCGAGGGCCAAACCTATGGTTCTATGAAATGTTTGTTTTGAGGGTAGATCTGAGTGGCGCCCCCGGTGGCTGAGACACATGAGTATGTGTGTATCGGAGGCCCGAGACCTGAAAAAGCCCTTAGAAGCCAGCTAGTTCCACCCGGTCATTTTACAGACGAGGAAACGGAGACCCAGAGAATTCACTGGGTGAAGGTCACACCCTAAGTCGGTGAAGGTGGGATTCGAAGCCAAGTCTTCTGACCAATGTCCAGGGTTCTTCATATTCCACCATTTCAGAGCCCCTCCCATCTCATGGGAATGGGAACCATCACTGGGTAAAATTACCAGGCCCAAATGTAGATTGAAGATGGGAACTCTGCGCAAGATGTTGAGGATCAGGGCAGCCTGTGGAGCAGAGTATGAAGAAAGCTGTATCTGGAGTCAGAGGACCTGGGTTCAAATCCTACCCTTGCCACTTGTCATTTACATGACCAAGTCACTTGCTGTTTATGGGCCTTGGATAACTTACCTTTAAATTAAGGGGTTGGATGAGAGGACCTTGAAAATCCCTTCTCGCTCTGAATCTACGTCATCTTAGAACTCGAGAGCAGGACCAGCTCAGGAGAGTGCCCAGGGGTCTGTGTGTCAGGAAAGAAAGGGAATAATTCCAAAGCATCTTGGGAGTGGGAGCCCAGGGGATCGTCGCTGCTTAACGTTGCTTAGTGGGGAATTTGACCTAAATGAGGGGTAAGTCTCGAAGAACCAGAAAGAAAAGCTCTTTCTTCTCCAGTAACCAGAGGAGCTAAAAGAGAGAGGTCAAAGTCCCAATTTATGGTCTTTGCAGGAGGAAATTTAGATGCTTGGGATGGTAACAACTGAAGGTTACCAGTTAGGGAAGGTTGAAGGCTGAAAATATGGTTGCCTGGGTCTGCTTCATGGCACCCACTTCTCTTGGATCTGTGGTGGGTTCTTCACTTCAGGCTTCACTTCTGCTGCTAGCTAGGCTGGGGGCAAAGTCAAGGTCAGGTCTGGGAACTGCACCTGAGTGGAAAAGCTTGTGCTCATTCTCACTAAAATGTGAACTGTTGAGATCAGATCCTCATGGGAAAGCAGACTTTGGCTATTATCAAGTAAAAATGAAAACAAACCTGCCTGATTGTAATTTACCTAATAGACACAGCCTTTGTCTTGGGTTTCCTTACTTTGTGGTTTCTGCACTCACTTAATGCACTGAGCAGGCATTCCGTGGAGGGCTCCAACTCATGCAAGATGGTGATGTATAGGTTCGTTCTTAGGGCTCCAGGCATCCCCCTTCCCCCACATGCATGAAGGGACCTCTCCTGTCTCCAGTTGCCCAGGCATCATCACCTCTCTTGCCCATTACCAAAAGCTGATCTCAGGAAAGATCTGATCTCAGTCATTTCCACCCTAGTATGAATGAGTTCAATGTCTCTGTGTTGCTTCTGAATCTAAGGCAGGGGACAGGGAAGCATGATGCCACTTGGTGCTCTGGGGGACCACAGATTTAGAGCTGGACAGGGCTGAAAATTTTATAGATGAGGTTAGATGACTTGCCAGTGGTTACACAGGTATACAGTGGGTTTGAACCCAGGACCTCAGAATTTAGATCCAGAGAGCTTTCCAAGGTACCACATCCCCTCGAGGACCAGGAGCAGAGGCTGAGGGTGGAGCCCTGACACAAGCTAATGAACCTTTACTGGGCTGAAATGAAGCAGGAAATCAGCACAGAGAGGGGCATCTGGTATGGAGAAAAATGACATTTATCCTAGACTTTGAAATTTGCAAAGCCAATTTACATATACCTAACTCTGTGAGGTAGGTATCATGATCCCCATTTTACAGATGAAAAAATCAAGTCTCAGGAACATTAAATTACTTGCTCACAGCTACCGGGCTGTAGGGATCTGAGGTGGAATTTAGACAGATGTGCTCCTGACTCTAGATGCAGCCCTTTACCCTCCATATCGCATATGCTTCTTATTAACTGGCAAATTTCTGCCACTGCTATTCTGGTAGGCCTTTCTTTTCCACTTTTCTCCAGCATCCACCTTCCTTGGTGGCTCCTCCTCATAACTGGAGCTCCTTCCTTGGGCCCCGGTGGATGAGGCAGCTCTGCAGTGAATGTGACATCAAGCTTTCCCTGCCTTAGACTGTTTCCCCTTGGATGTCACACAGGTTCTTTCTTGTACCTTTCTTTTGCATTCAGGTATTATAAGTGTGTGTATGTGTGTGAATGTATGTGTGTGTGCATGTGTGTGTATGTCTGTGTGTGGGGGGACATGTTAAATCCTATGCCAGGCTATGACTTAAAGGTCTTAAAAATAAGACCACTGGGCTCTGACCTCTGCGAAGAGAGGTTGGAGGCGTCTTCTCTTGTCTCTTCACTAGGGTCAAGCTTATTCTTTATGATCTGGTAACACTCAGCTTGTATTGTATTATGGTCATTGTTCCTCCCATGCCATGGTGGTAATCACTGTGTATATTGATTCCTAGCTCTGCTTACTTCACTCTGAATCAGGTCATGTTAGGTCTGTCTATGCTTCTCTACATTCCTCATGTTCCTCATTTCTTACAGAAAATATTCCATTACATTCGGGTACCACAGTTTGTTTAGCCATTGCCCAGTCCATGGGGATCTACTTTGTTTCCTGTTCTTCGTCACCATGAAAAGCGTTGCTAAAAATATTTTGGCATATTGAGAATATTTTAGTATATAGAGATTATTTTGGTATCTGGAGAGCTTTGGTTTTTGTCAATGACCTCTTTGGGGGATTGTGGGTCACTAGCGGTGAGACCTCTGGGTCAAAGTTAAGGAAAGTTTGTCACTTTCCTTGAGTTATTCCCAACTGATTGCATAAATGGTTGGACCAATTAATTCACAGCTCTACCACCAATGCATCAGCATACTTATCTATAAGCTATGGGGTAGGTATCCATCTTCATTGTTAGAAGGAGGTTCTTAGACTGATGAAATCACAGGTTTGAGCAAGAAAATGTTGTGCATTTATTCATCTGTGTCCGTGTTGTTTTCCCATGTGCAATGTAAGCTCCTTCAGTGCAATTCAATTCAATTTAGTTCAATTCAATTCTTGCCTATGACTTACTGGCTATGGAATCCAGGACATGTCAGTTAACTTCCTAGGATTGGGGTTTCCTCATGTGTGGTGTCTTCTAGATCTGTGACAATATGAAATGGCCCCCATCTCAGGGACCTGACCCTCTCCTGGTCTGAGGGGTTCAGGACTCGGGGGGAGGTGTAGTTCGAGGATCCAGCATCTGCCCAAATAACTGTGATTCTAGACATTAACAAGAAAGAGACCAGGGATCATTTCTTTTTTTTCACTCCATCACGGTGCCCTGAACAAGGGGGATGCTTTGGAAAATGCTAGTTGAATTGAGTTCATATTCCCTGGTGGATACACAAGCCCTTACCTCTCCTCTGGGATGCCCATTCCTTTCCTTGTGTCTCCAGAAATCGATGCTTTTAGACTTGTGTAGTGAACACCCAGCTCTCCAGCCAAAGTACTTGGCTTAAAGACACGCTCCAAGGAGCATCGAAGGACACAGGTGACTCTACCTGATGGAAACAGATATTGCCTTTTAATTGCTTCTAAATTTACTGCTCTTTTATTTCATTAAGTGCCATCAGGTGCTGCTGGGAGTATCGCTCTGAACCATCATCATCACATGTACTGGAAAGTATCTGTCACCTGAGAGGCTGGAACTGGGGCTACTTTGGGGGCTTCGTAGGGGCTCACAGGGCTGCTAAAAGATGTCAGCATCCTTCGGGACCTGGAAAAGGGGCCTCAGCTCCCTCTCCTCCAGGATTCCCCTCCCCTCCCTCACTTTGTAACCTAGTGATGCTGGGCTGGGAGGCAGGAAGACCTGGGCTCTAATCCTGCCTCAGATACTTCCTAGGTGTGTAACCCTGGGCTCTAGTGATGTCACTAGACTTTCTAGGCTTCAGTTTCCTCATCTGTAAAATGGAGGGGGCATCGGGGGTCTGTGAAATCACAAGATCCAAACTTATGATCTTAATGCTTCATCTGAATGAAGGACCATGCTTATTCATTATGCTTTTCTTTACAGTAGTTAGCTGTATCAGGTGTAAACAAAAAGATGAAATCTGTCAGTGCAGACTGGGTCTCTCTATCCATCGGAGGCTGGAAGCACAGTGACTATTCCCAAACCCGACCCCATTGGTGGCTCTGGTTCCAGGGTCCTTTGCTGATCTCTGCCTTCCTTCTCCTTCTCCCATATCACTCCCCTCCCCCCATGACATTCCCACCCTTCGCTATAGAATATCACTGGAGCATCACCCCCACCACCCCAGCCCCTGTGTCCTGGAGCTGCATGGAGGCGTCTACAAGGGACTCACTCTCAGAGTATGATAATCCCTAGGGTCTTTAGGTTCAGGTGGCTCGACCCAAACCTTTCCTGGCTCCTCATTTACTACAATCTGGTTCCCCTCAAGGTTGCCACGATATACAATGAGAATAAAGCCCCCAAGCAGGAGAAGATGGAACCAGAGGACGACACAAAAGATGGCCTCGTCTCACTTCCGATGGATGAACTGAACCCATCAGACATCGATGCTCTGGTGCCCACTGAGGATGAGAACGGCCACCCTATCCCAGAATGGAAACGGCAGGTTATGGTGCGAAAGCTTCAGGCCCGCCTTTGGTCAGAGGAAATGACAGAATGGAAGGTAGGGCGTCTTCTGGGAGAAGCTGGTCAATGTTAGACCAAGGCAGACTTTTACTTAGTGCTTACTATGCCCAGAAAAGCCAAGAGAGGTCATTCCTGCCCTCGAGGGGCTTACATTCTAATGGAAGAAGTCAGCGCACAACAGAAGCTGAAAAGGTAGTGGGGTGGTCAGAAGTACAGCTGGGAGGGTCATGAAGGTTGATCCCCAAAGACCAGAAGGGAAACCCCCCAGAGTCTGACGACAGCACGGACAAGTCATCTTCGAATTAATAAATAGCTGGAGTGGGGCTCAGCGATGAGGGCAGACTCCCCACAGATGGTGTCCTCTTTTAATTAGGGCATTTTCCTCTTTGCCATGGTTATGTTAGGAGGGTCTTTTTAAATATATCTAAATTAGATTTTCTGCTTTAAGCACCAATCCCTGGGCTCTTCGATAAGTGACAGTGAATCAATGTCTTGTGAATGAGAAGTCTTGCCAGCTACTTGTCAAACTCTGAGTCTCTGATCGTGGGGAGTGAGACTGATATTGCTTTCTGACAGTTACTAATCCCATTCTGGGGAATTGAGGAAGCAAAGGAAACCCATCCAGACTCCGGATTTGCTGCATTGTGCTCTCTCATAGGATGGTTCTGGAATATACATATGATATCTGTTACATCTCTCTCTCAATCCAACTCCTTCTGATAACTACCTGAGAGTCAAGGCTAGTGTCCCCTCAAAGTCACAGCCCACCAATGTTTCCTTTACCACACCAACCGTAGGGTGCACCTTTGCAAAGCAGAACGTAGCAATAAACAGCCAAGTACCATGTAATAACAAGGAAAATGCCTCTAATACACACACGGGTAAACTCTCCCACAGATTACCACACCACTGGAGTACATATTTTGCAAAATAGAGTGTCGTGGCAGGTGACCCAGTGGCTAGAGTGTCAGGCCTGGAGTTGGGAAGACCTGAGTTCAAATTCAACCCCAAATGCTTATTAGCTATGAGACACTGGGCAAGTTATTTAGCCTCTATTTGCCTCAGTTTCTCATATGTTAAGTGGGGATCATAACCCCTCCAGCCTCCCGGGATCGTCGTGAGGCTCAAACAGGATTATAATTGTAAAGTGCACAATGCCTGGCACATGGTGAGCATCACATAAGTGTTAGCTATTACTTTTATTATTATTTCAATTCTCAGAAGCATTGAGGATCTTTGCTTATTAGAGAGATTTCCTCTTCGAAAGTACATTCTGTTTCACTTGTGAACGTGTCCACTGCTCCTACTACAGCTACCAACAACGAGGGTGAAGGAGATGAGCTTTAGGCAGCACCCATAGCAGTGGCCAAGGTGACCATCTGCAAGCAAACAGAGCCACCCATTGATCCAGAGCCATCGTCTCATTGATTATGTCTGGTGTTTGCAGTTGTTGGTGCAGCCTGATTGGACTAGTAGTTTGATCACCGTTTGACAGCCTGTCCTGATGATGACCAAAACAACTGAAAAGAACCCAAGATAATGAGGTTCTTGTAGCCATTTAAAAATGGTCTTAGAAGTCAACCCAGGGACACTAGAAAGTGGGACTTGGCCCTTGAAGCTACAGGGAGAGAGAACACTTAGGCGTTCTCTTCTTCCTCCTAAGATAATCTTGGCTCATCTAAGGTGGAGGGCAAATGGCGGGTGGGGAATGGACGTGGACACACAAAGTGGATGGCCTCTCGCTTACTGGAGGGGGTCCCTGTGACTCTGAGAGTACAAATCAATTGACTGAAAATCTATCCAGGGTTAGCAAATGCCTGCCCAAGGAATATCACCCCCCCCCCTCATTCTTCCTTACTCCTGAGAATAATTGTCACCTTTCTTTGGTGAAGGACAGTTGCAGAATATTCCCCCCAGTAGAGCAAGGAGTGGGGAGCTGATAGAAACCCTTGAATTCTAAATTGGGGGAATTGCCCCGAGGCCTGGAAGGTAGTTCTCAGTTCTTAGTTATTAGTCCTTCAGAGATAGAAGTAGGATGGTAAATCCATCCCACCATCTCTTCCCTCTTTCTTCCTTGACAGAGCAGCGGTGGTGACTCCACAGAGATGGGGGACTGGAGGTACTCTCAGACCCACAACGCCATCCTGGGCCCTTATGGGGAGCTGCTGACAGAGGACGACTTGGTGTACTTGGAGAAGCAGATCGAGAACCTGCAGATGAGGAAAAAGTGCCAGGAGTACGAGAGCGAGCTCGGGCGCCTGGCCGAGGAGCTCCAGAGCCTCCTCCCGGCTCCCATCGTCAACATCACCGTCAACAGTCGCTTCCTGAACCGCGAGCCAGAAAAGGAAGCGTCTTCTTCTCCCGCGATCGTGGAGGGAGGCCACACCCTTCCTTACTGGTGCAGCCACATTTCGGGGATGGTGAAGAGCATGTCAGTGCTGCTGAAGAGTATGAACGGTCTGGCCAGGCTGAAGGAGACCCCCGTCCCCAAAACCTCATTCAAGGTCAGGGGAGGTGTCGTGGGTCCCTCAGGGAGCGTAGCGGAGAAGGAGATCCTGGAGTGTGGCGTATCGGTGAGAAGCCTCAGGGATAACTTTGAGAAGCAAGCGAACTTAGGGCTGCCCGGTGGAGTGAGGGTCCCCTCGGAGAAGTGCCCAGGGGCCTCCTGGGAAGCCGGCGCTGCTGTTACGTTCCCCAGGGCGCAACAGAGAAACGCTCAGGCCGGTGAGAGGCAAGTGTCCGGTGACCCTGAAGAGGCTAGTGACTCGGGCATCAGCTGCGAGGAGGCTTCTTCTGAGGCAGGCACCACTGCTGTGCCGGATTCCTCCAGCTTGAGGAAAGAACGGATCGTCATGCTCTTTCTGAGTCACTGGAAGAAGTCAGCTTATACCCCTGCCCTGAAGACGGCGGTTAGGCGCACCTTGGAGTCCTCTAAGGCTGGCCCTCCTCAGGCATCCGCCGTGACTGTCCGAATGGAGCCGCCTCCACCTCCTGGAGAGTTTCCCCTTCGCGGCCCCAGCAAGTTCGGCCACCTGCTACAGCAGAGAAGCATCATCTCCCACCTGCTGGGCAACTGGAAGGACGTCATCGCTCACGTGCCCCCGCGGCAGATTCGACGCCTGAGCCGCCAGACTGTCACATACTCCCCCGAGATGTTCCTGCCCTACGTCAACGGGGCCCCTGTGGACTACCACAGCCTCACTTTGGACCTCTTCATGCTGGGATACTTCCAGATCCTGGAGCTGGACCTGCCCCCCGAAGAGCGCAAGATGAGACATCTGCTCTGCTTCGAGGTCTTCGACCACCTAGGGGGCCACAGCTGGGAGACGGTGAGGAGCTTCCACAAAGCCGTGACGGATGAGATCGAGGCTGGCAGGCGGAGCTGGAAGGACGGCTTCGAAGACATCAAGGCCCGCTTCTTCGGCGGCAGCAAGAAGCCCGTGTGGGAGGTGGAGCCCGTGCGAAAGTCGGGATTGACCTCCATCAAGCCGCCTCCCGGGGCCTCGGCCCCGGCTGGCCACCTGGAGCCAAAGGGCCGAAGGACCGGCAGCGGCCCCGAACTCGGAAGCTTTAATAGCGAAGATATCTGTGGCTACATAGACAGGAGCTTTGCCTTCTGGAAGGAGAAAGAAGCAGAAATTTTCAGTTTTAGAGACTGAGGCCAATGGAGTGGCCCGTGCCCCTGCCTGGGCTTGGTGTGTGCGTGTCTTGTGTGTGTGTGTGTTTAAAAACCAGCGGATGGAGAAGCGACCGACCTCTGTCTGTCCTGTTCCTGTACCACTTCTCCCGTGTTGATTTTTTTTTTCATTGCAGGATATGTGGAAGGAGAACCTACAGACACTTGCTGAATATACCTCCAAATTTGCAAATATATTTGCCCAGTTGGGAACATAAGAATGTACTGTAACCTCTCTGCCCTTCTGGTTTTCATGTGTTGGAGGGCAACTCCTGGCACGGAAACTCTCTCCATGGATTCAAACCGGCTCCTCTCCAGGCCCAGAGAGTAGCCTGGGTGCTGAGAGGTTATGCATTTATCCAGAGTCACATAGCTGGTACAAGTCAGAATCAGGACTCCACCCCAAGTCCTGGGTTAGCCCCCTACCCGCTAGGACCCGCCCTCTCTCTCTCTGGTTTTCATAGAATCACAAAATCTCAAAGTTGAAAAGTCCACAAAGATCACGTAGCCCACTCGTCCCTGGCCAAGAATCCCTTCTTCAATCAAGCCCTGGGGGGAGGGAGGGAGGGTCCCTATATGCCCAGAGGCCCCACTTCGAGGCCACTTGAGTGGTCAGATGGTCTTCCTTAGGCAGTGCGGAAAAAGCCTGTACTAAGGAGACCTCAATTTGAATGTTACCACAGACATTCCCTCCCTGGGAGATCAAGGACCAATCTCCTAATCTTTCATTGTCTCAGTTGTCTTATCAGTAAAATGGGATTACTTGTGTGCAAGGCTATTCCAATGAAAACAATGAATTGAAATCCCACTCTCTGTGCAAGCTTAAAGCCTCTTCTATGTGACACCCCTCAGATTCTTTAAGATTACTCCCAGGTCTCATTCATTGCACCACACCCACTGTCAGTCTAGTCTGCAAGTATTTACTAATGTCAAGCACCTTGCTAAGAACAGAGAAAGCAAAAGCAATCCCACCCCCCCACCTCGAGAAGTTTACATCGTGATAGGGGAGACCTCATGCACATAACCAGGTGCATTAAAACCTACCTACAGAGTAGATGGCAGCAAATCGGGAAGGGGAAAGCATTAGCAGCGCAGTCTTTTCTTTTTCTTGGCTGAACATTCAATTATCTCACTTCTATGGCTGGTTGTAAATGGACAAGTTCAGAAGTGGGAAAGGCCTTGAGTTCTGTTTGGGGCACGTTGAGTCTGATACCATCCAGAGTCACGTCCAAGGTGTCCCAAAGGTAGTCAGTAATTGGGACTGTAGCTGAGCAGAGAGCCTAGGGCTGGATAGATACATCTGAGAATCATTTGGAAAGAAATGACAACGGAGTCCAAGGGAGCTGGAAAGGTCACCGGATGCGAGAACAGAGATAGAAAAGGAAAGAGGCCTAGGACAAGGGCTTGGGGGACACCGACAGTGGTGGCAGGACAGCAAAGAAGAGTCAATGAAGGGGGCCGAGAAGGCTCTCAAGGACAGATAGTGGCAGAACTGGACAGGCAGGAAAGGCAGGGTTGGGATCTACATTGGACAACCCCTTGGCCATGGTTTAGTGGGAATTCCTTCCGGGCACAGGCTAGACCAGATGCCTACTACTCTTTTCACCCTCACATTCAGTGATTCTGGGAGACCACAGGTCCATTTGAGGACTCAAGTCACACTCCAGATCAAGCATTGTCTTGTTCCAAATGTGCAGTGGGCCCATCATGAGGCATTTTCCTCTCACTGACTTCCTTTCTGCCCACCTCTCCTCTTTTGCCTCTCACGTACCCTTGGAAGATCAGTGTTTCAGGACATGTTTGCTTCTATGCATTTAATTAAATTGGTGAAGCAGAGAGCTGACTCATGTCAAAGAACTTCAAATCCTGCCTCTGAAGCTTAAAGCAGTGTAACCTGGAGTAAGTCACTTAACCTAGATGGAGCCCAGTTTCCTCGTATGTAAAACGAGGGGTGGTCTAGATGGTGGTGGTCCCTTCTAGGTCTGTGATCCAATAATATACTTTAGTTCAATTTATTAAGCACTTACTATTCTCAGACAGTATGTTTGGGTCTGGGGGTGCACAGACCCAAAATGAATCACTTTCAAAACTCAAGGCGTTTGTGTTCTAGTGGGGGACAGGGGAAGGGGAGAGGAACAACGTGTAGATAGACAAATATAAAATATCTACAGAACGCGTCAATCACTGGAACTTGGTAGGATGGGGCTCCATGAATGAAATCTGGCTTTGGAAGGTGGTACCTTATTCAAAAGGAACAATATTGGTAAAGGAATAAGGGAGGGATAAGGGGCATACTTTTCAATTAAGAAACACTTGTTATGGAGATCAAAGAAGAGACTGGGTGAAGGGTTGGGTCATGGTTGCCATGTTCAAATATTTGACAGGCCATCATATAGAAGAGGGATGAGCCTTACTCACTTGGCCCCAGAGGGCCAAACCAGGAGCGATGAGGGGAAGCCATGGAGGGGCCAATTGAGGCTTCATATCAGGAAATATCTCCTAACATTGAGTGCTATTCCAAAGTGGAAATGAGCTGCCTTAGGGGTGGTGAGTTCCCTGTCTCCTGAGCTCTCCAAGCCAATAGTGGATGTCCACTTGGCATAGACACTCCAAAGGGGATTCCAGCTTAGAGACAGGCTGGATCCAGTGGCCTCTGAGCAGCCTTCCCACTGGGAAAATTCTGAGCCTGAGATGCATAAAATGGCAATCATCAGCCTTTTCTTCCTATGCCAGAGAACTGCCACGAGAAGCCGAAATAGCTCAGTTGGAAGAGCGTTAGATTGAAGATCTTGAAGGTCCCCGGTTCAATCCCGGGTTTCGGCATTTGGGGAACATTTTAGACAGTACAGTGGATAGATCTCTGGGCTGGGAGGAGGGGGAGACCAACATTCAGATCAAGCACTTCGTAGCTATGTGATCTTGGGAACACCCTTAATGACTACCAGCCTCAGTTTTCTTGTCTGTAAAATGAAAGATTCTAGTATCACCTTCTCAACCACAGGGTCATTGTAAAGCTTAAATGAGAACCTACATATCTAGATGTGTATTTATGTATACACACATATGTGTGTGTTTCTAACTATCTATCTACCTACCTACCTACCTTCATAAACCTTAAGGTGCTGTAAAAACATTAGCTATTGTAATTATTAATGGAGGGAGGGAACACATATACGTAGGAGGCTTTAGCTGCTGTGTAGAGGGAAGGGTCCAGGGGTTGGTAGGATGCAGTAGAAGGCAGGTGGTAATGCATCTTCTTTAGTTTCATGTCCATTTAATTAAATTCTATCAGCTTGTGGTGTTGAATCATTGTATAGTACCAAAGACTTTGGGGTAATAGCTTTCATTTCCAGGTCTCCTACAGCAGAGATGCTAGAAGCCGAAATAGCTCAGTTGGGAGAGCGTTAGACTGAAGATCTGACGGTCCCTGGTTCAATCCCGGGTTTCGGCATTTGGAGGAATACTTTAGGCAGATACAGGTGGTGCGGTGGATTGAGCAGGGGGCTAGGGGTCAAGGAGACCCAAATTCAAATCTAGGCTTGGATGCTAAGAGACTTGGAAATCCTGGGAAGAGGTGGTGGGAGGGCTGTTTAGAGCAGATACCTTTCAGGGTCTCTTCCAGCTGTAAATGCTGTTATTCCATGAGTGGTTGGATGACTCAGAGCATTTATCTGAATTCTCCCAGCTTAGCCTCCCTCCTTCACCTTTCTGCACACAACTCTGGGTCATTTTTTTCCTTGTCTTTCCCTCACTACAGCCCCCAGCCCCTGCAGACCGGGGGGGGGGGGGGTCCTTGTGGTGCCTGTAGCCCTCCCTCCTCAGATATGGGCAGCGGAGATGGGTTGGTGGCCAGAACAGGGAGGAGGGGCAAAGGATAAGAATTTCACGTTTAGTGGTGAGAAGACAATGTGGATTCTTCTCTACCTGTCTGTAACCTGAGAATGGGGGCTAGATCATCTGTCTCATTGAATAGTGTTAGCAACTTGTGGTACAGCATAGACAAGGCTAGATTTAGAGGGAAAAGTTATGGGTTCCAAACCTATTTTTCTTCCTTGCTAGTTGTGTGACCCTGGGCAAGTCACTTGACCTCTATGAAAAGAGGGGTTTGAAGAAGATAGCCTCAGAGGTTCCTTCTAACTCCAGATCTGTGATCTGTAAAAATGTGAGAAGAGGGTGAGGATCTATTAACATTAAGGAGGCTTCCAGGAGGCTGAGGGAGGCCTGGGAAGAGAGGGAGGGAGGGAAAGAGAGATCCTTCACAATGGAGCAAGGTCCAGTGGAAAGAGCCCTGGCTCTGGAGTCAGGGGACCTGCGTTCAAATCACTCTTCTGATGATTATTAGCTGTGTGACCTTGGGCAAGTCTCTTTACTTCACTGGTCCTCAGTTCCTTCTCTGTAAAATGAGGGCATTGGCTATATGAATTAATCAAGACTTAGGCTATGAGCCCAGGAGTTTTCATTGAAGCAAGCAAAATCCAGTGAACAATTTTTATGTAACGACAACATCATAAAAAGAAGAAACTTGAATATCAAGAAATATTTGTAAAGCATTGCAAACCTTGAACTATAGCAATGCTGATGAGTAGCAATATTGAGGGCAGCCAGGTAGCACAGTGGCTAAAGCATGCAGTCAAGGCAGAGCTGAGTTCAAATCTGGCTTCAGACACTTACTAGCTGGGTGACTCTGGGTAAATAACGTAACCCTCTTTGCCTCAGTTTCCTTATCTGTAAAACGAGGCGGAGAAGGAATGGCAAACCACTCCAGTATCTTTGTCAAGAAAACCCCAAACGGGGCCGCGGAGAGTCAGACATGACTGAAAAAGACCGAACAACAGAAACAATAGCTAGCCTTTACAAAATACTTTAAGGTTTGCAAAGCGCTTCGCAAATATTATATCCTCATGATGACCCTTGGAAGTGAGTACTACGGTGCCTCCGTTTTACTGATGAAAAAACCGAGGCAGACTGACGATGAATGATTTGTCCAGGGTCACACAGCTAGTGAGCGTCTGAGGCTGAATTTGAATTCAAGTCTTCCTGATTCCGGGTCCTGTTCTCTCTGCCCCGTGGTAGCGCCCAGCAGCCTATAGAAAGACTCACTAACATTGACCAGCGTAATGACCAGCCACAAATTCCTAAGCTTATTCATTGGAAATAAAATTGAAATTGAAAAAGAGAGGAAAACGAGGAACAAAGATTTAACTCTCCTTTCCTGGATGTTAGCCCTTCTACGGTCCAGCGTCCAGAGTCCCTCCATCGCTGACAGGGCTGTATTACTTGCTACGAGCCACCAGAGGGTGCATTGCTACAGTCCATTGGGTTCTCTAACACACACCATGTTACCGGAAACTTCACAAAGACGCTGTGCGAGTTGGGTGCGATTGTTACCCCCATTTTAAAGATGAGATGCAAAAGGCTCTCAGAGCATGGTGAAGAGACTTGCCCAGAGTCACACCACTAGGAAGCATGAAAGGAAGGATTTGAACTCAGGTCTTTGCGGTTCAGAGCCCAGAATGCTCTCCAGAACTATCCTGTCTGAAGTACCCAAACCCCTTGTGTGTAGCGTGCCATGGGCATGAAAGGTCCTCTGCCGTTTCCTCCATGCTGCTTGGAACCACAGAAGTCTTTCGGTGTGGCCTCCACAGTCACTGGAAATCACATTTGCTCCCATCAGGCGTCGTGGACTCCCTTTCTCTACCCCCTCATCTAAGATATTCTCCAGCCGTGGCTCCCCCTCGCTGTCTGCCCCATCCCAGCCTACTTTAGGGATTGTTAGATGGGCAGGGATGAGGGAGGCGGCCAGAGAGAGAACGGTGTGACATCATCCACTCCTTCCAAAAGTGATCTGAGGCTCTTCTATGGACCTTTAGCCTTAAAGACCTCCCCTTCCCCAGTCCGGCCACGGCTCCGCCCCTTTTCTACCCCTAAAAACCATCTCTACCTTCCCCCTCCCCCCACAGACTTGGCTTTTTTTGTCCTTTTTCTGTGACTTTAAACAATGTTTCATCGATATTTATTTTCCTTTCCATTGTTGGCCTTTTCCGTTGACTCCCTCCCTCACCCGACTCTTGACCCTAACCAAAAAGCGTAGCTAAGGAAACAATACATTCATTGGTCATGTCTGACGCTGTATGCCTCATTCTGCCCCCAGAGACCTCCATCTCAGCTGGGAGCTGAGAGGCTGAACTGATCACCGATCTTCTGCCATGTTTTTTCCTCTTCAAGGCTGGTTTTGGTGTTCATCTTAGCCTGGATTTACCTCCCCAGAAGTCCTTAGATATACACCCTTGTATGGGGGGTGTGGGGATAAACCTCCTGTGCCATCCAGAGCCAAGGCTTCGTGGATGGGTTCCTCAGGGTAACGCTGTCCAGGAACCAGCTGGACCAAGCACTGGCAGGCCCACCACCAGTTTGACAGCAGGGGCGATGGATGTTCCAGCTAAGACTCTCAAACAGTAATAGCAATTGTTGACATTGACAGAGCTCTGGACAGTTTGCAAAACACTTTGTATATTATTTCATTTAATTCTCACTACAATCCTGGAAGGAAAGTACTGTTATTCTACCCATTCTGTAGATGAGGAAACTGAAGTAGACAGACAGAGAGGTTCAGCGGTGTGCTCAGGGTCACACGCCTAGTGTCTGAGGCTGGATTTGAACTCAGGTCTTCATGACTCCAGGCCCAGCATTCTTACCCACGTGTGCCCTCTCCCTTTCCTTTCTCTAAATTCCTCATACATGTTATTTCTTATGCAGTCATATTCCATTCTCTTCACATGCCACAACTCAGCCGCTTCCTAGTGATCGAACCTTGACTTTGTTTCCAATTTTTTGCTGCTACAAAAATAGGTGTCTCCACAATTATTTGGGTACATTTGGGACCTTTCTTTCTATCTTTGACAGTTTCTTCATCTGTAAAATCAGAAGGCTGGACCAGATGGTCTCTGAGGTCACTTCTAGATCTGTGCCTAGCAACGGGATCTGTCTCTGTGCAAACCGTAATGTTCATTTAGTGACTAGCCTTGGAGTCTAAGGCTCAAGTCTATGGGCCAAGACATTTCCGGGTCTTACGATCGTCAGTCACCCCTCAGCGCTACCCCCTACAACTCTCACATACTAAAAGTGTCATATCTGTATATGTGGAGGGAATTCTCACACCAGGATTTCTTCCATTGATGAAAATCACAAGAGAAAAAAAATGCCATGCTTTATCTTGAATGTCAACCAGTACAGCATCTCCCAGTTCCTGCTCCTTTTCTCTAACCCTCTCACACTGTGCTTTGGCCCATATTTTCACACTTTAGGGGCTTCAACCCTTGTTGGATTGGGAGGGCGAGCACAAGTCTTCTCAGGCTGCTCCCAACTCTATCCAACCTCTCCTCGGCCCTCTGGCAAAAGTGCCAGTCTCAGGCAGGTGACCCACAAGATGACACTTCTGTCCCAAAGTGTGGTGGAGTGTGCCTGGATAACCCCTCCTTGGCGATGCTGGAAAGGATTCCTGCTCAGGTGCTGAGTCACTCCTCCCTCTCAGGTTCTGTGAGTAGCAGCAAAATGCCCAGACATTCGTGGTGAGACCTTCCCGGAAAATTTTCCTAGGGCCTCCAAAGAAGCCAGCTCCCCCCAGAGAATGGAAGAAACAATGGCTCTATTTCCATTTAAAGCCTGACATCTAGAGGGTCCTGCATCGATGGGAGATGCCTGAAGCTGAGCCTTCTCTGGGGAGTGAATGTGAGAGGTCTGGCCAACTGAGGAATCACTGTAATAGCCAGGTTATTTATGTGTTTTCTGTCTCTGTAGCCCCACAGGGCAAAAGGGGCGGGCAGATTTCATGCTGGTCTCTTTCTGGTGAAGAGTCCATTAGATGTTAGGTCAACTCAAGAGGACGGGGGAAGGAGTTAGGGAGGCTCAGGATTTGAAGAGAACCAAATTTCATACTAAAGAACCAGACTTCCATCTTTTGCCCCTTTCTGGCTTCCTTTAACCCAAGCCAACCCAACCCAATTTGGTTTCCATTTGATTTCATTTACTTTACTTCAATTCCATGTGATTCCATCCCATTGATTTCAATTTAATCCAATGCAATTCAGTTCCCCAAAGAAAATTACTGAAAAGAGGGAGCAGCAGAAGGTGCCCTTCATGGGGCATGGTAGACAAAGTCCAAGAAACAAGAGCCTGGAAAGGAATAAAGCCATGGCTGGCCTGGGTGTCCTCCTTAAAATGGAAGATTGAGGAGAAAGTGACCAATATGAGGAAGGGGCTGTAAGAGCAGAGTGGACTTCCAGTCTATTTCATGTTGGGATAACTCCAATTGGGAAAATGTTCCCATATCAACCCCCAATCTGTCTCTCTGACCACTTAGTATTCAATATGTATGGTCTGTCTGATGCTGCTTTCTTCTCTCTGCATCAATTCCTAGGAACCTTCCCCTTCCTTTATGTCCTTCGTATTTGCCATTTCCCAAGCTCCACGTCCCATCTCAGCTGGACTCACCATCCTTCCCTATCTCATTCTCTCATCTCCCACCTCCATGCCTCATTCACAATGGCCCCTTCAACACCCCTCCCCCATCTCTGGGGGTTAAAATCTTTCTCTTCCTTAAAGGCCAAGATCAAGGGCCATTTCCTTCTTGAAACCTTCCCTGCTGGTTCCAGCTTTGCGTGGTTGGGCCCTTTTAGTCATCACTGAATTCTGTTTGTACCCCTCCAATATCATAACTCTAGAGTCTTAAATCTGAAACTGGAAGGGAGGTCAGGGTCCATCTAGCCCACCCCCTCCCTTGTTTTGTAGATAAGAAAACTGAGACACCTGGAGTTAAGTGACTTAGGACCTTAGAGAGGGAAGGGACCTCCTAAGACCACATAGTCCAAGCCCCTCATTTTACAGATGAAGAAACTGAGGCCCAGAGAAATCAGAAGGATTTGTGGATCTTAGATTTAGACTGAGAAGAGACCTCAGAGGCTATCTAGCCCAACCCCACTCCATTTCACGGAAGAGACTCAGGGAGGTTAAATGATTTGCCTGGGGTCACACAAGTAATAAGCGTCAGAAGTAAGACCTGAACCCACCCAGGACTTGTGACTCCAAATCTAAGACTTTCGTGGTGTCTCTAATGGATCTTTACTGTATTGTAGATTTAGGACTAGAAGGGCCTTCAGAGGCCATTGAGTCTAATGCCTTCATTCCCCAGGTGATAAAACAGGCCCGGAGTGATTAAGTGACTTGCCCAGGGTCACATAGCTAATAAGTGTCTGAGACAGGATTTGAACTCAGATCTTTGTGATTCCTGTGCTCTGTCTACTCTACTAACTACTGCCCTCTGTGCTTGTCAGGTCTCCTAGTGGATTACAAATTCCTTCAGAGCAGGGACTATGCCTTAGTAACCCCAGTGCCCCAAATGGTGCCTTGCTCACACACACACACACACACACACACACACGCATACATACATACATACATACATACATACACATACACACACACACACACACACACACACACACACGAGGAGTGTGTTTGCTCAATTTCCCCCACAGATTTTCTGTCTGATGCTTCTGGGTATGTGGCTTTAAGAGCAATCAGCCTGGCCAGAATCCCTCACTATCCAATATCTCCCACCCCCACCACTGGGGCAGGCAGAGGTCTAAAAATACCCCTTCTCCGCCTGCCCCAGCACGCCTGTCCTGCTGGTCTTTGGCCAGGGTCTGCCTGCCCAAGGCTTTCTGAAGGCTGAGCCTCCTTGGGCTGGTAATCCGTGGAGGAAATTTCTTCCTGTCCTTTCTCCTTTGTTGCCCCCACTGGACTGTGCCCAGCACCTGTTCCTTGGGTGAGCCCAGACAGAGAAGGACAAGCTTCGAGGCAAGGCTGGAAGCTCAGAGGTAAGGCCTGGAAGCATGGAGGCCTGGGCAGAGTCAGACTTCATGGGGAAGCCAGCCTGTCCAGCTCCACCAAGGGAGCAGTGAATCAGGCTGACTGAGCATTCAAGGGGCTCCTGGGAGGAACCCCTAGAAGGGCAAGATACACCCTAGGGGGCTCAGGTGAGAGGTCTTTGGCTCGGGATCTAAGGGAAGAGGAAGTAGAGAAGGACCCTCTCCAAAAGCCTGGTGAGAACCCAGCTCTTTATTTTTTCCACTCACACTTGTTCAAAGCTATTCCCTAGAACACAAGGGTGGGTGGGTCTGGCCATCAGCCCCTTCTCAGGCTTGGAATCCCAAGGGCAGCTTTTGTCCCTGGTTATAGCAGGGGACAATGTCCTGCTCTTAACAGTCCAGGCCAGAAAAGCCACTCTATTCTGGCCTGCTGTTGCTCCTGCTGCCCACAGAAAAGCCCCCAAGGACGGGAGAGCAAGTCCATGGAAATGTAGCCCTCCCACTAGCCCTCGGCCCATTTGAGAGCCTGGTCCTGGCCTAGACCTGCCCCCTGTCCCTTCAGTTGTTATCAGATAGACATTTATCCCTACATTTATCAGACAGATATGCCAATGGCAGCTTGGGAGGATGGTATGAAAAGCAATGCTGACATTCAGAGGAGTGGAAGCGGGGTTGGCACATGGCTAGAGAAAGAAGGTGGTCAGAGGGTCTTGTTGGCCAACCTTTTCCCCTTCTGTTCAAGGCTGCCATTGGAAGATAAGACCAGAGCCCATGACTAGCTTGGAGAGAGATGGGCTTTGCTAGGGCTGCTGATGTGGTCAGGGTTCTAGCCCAGAAGGGCAGGTCCTTCCTTCCCACTCTCCCCAGTTGTCTGTCAGTGGCCATCATCCCCAGGATCCCAGGGCTATGCTCTGCCCCCTAAATGCTAAGGGGGAGGGCCCCCTGGAAGCATGCCCCCCCCAGGAGAACTCTCTGGTTTCAGCCACATAAAGCTCTGATAGAAAGAGCTTCAGTGTCCTGTGCTCTCGTTGGATAAAAGGGACCTTGATTCAGGAAGGAGAATCAGCATAAGGGAGAAGTACAGATGGAGAGATTGGCTAAACATGGGTCTGGATTCATGGGTGAGTCTAGGAGAAGCTCACTCTGCAGTAGACACCCTTGGAGCCCTCTGAGCCAACAGTGAGCAGAGTCCTGGGCCCTGGTTTCACACTCGGCTCTCCAGGCCCGGCCTCTCCCTCCCTGGGAGCTCAAGACAGTTCAGCAAATGTCAGAGAGAAAATGAGGCCCTCGGCTGTCTCAGCCTCTGCCCTCCTTCATCATCCATACTGTGGTAATTCCCCCCAGCTTCAGAGGGCCAATGGGGAGGGAAGGGTAATCCAGGAGGTCAGAGCTGATGGAGAGTTGGGACTATGAAGACAGTTGATGCCTCAGCTCTCTGGGAAAGTCTCTGGGGAAGCCAGGCCAGTCATCTTTCGTGAGAATAGGTCATCGGCCTTCTCGGAAAAAGTAATGGATCGGGAGCGAGTCAGGCTGGTCAAATGAGGCCCTTGCCCCAGAAGGAGGACTCGTCATGTAGACAGAAAAAGGTGGAGTGACTAGTGAATCCATGGTGCAGTCATGGCAAAGGGCTGGGCCTGGAGTCAGGGGCAAATCCCACCACAGCACGATTAGCTGTATGAGCCAGGCTGAGTCATGGAACTTCACTGAGTATCAGTCTCCTCACCTGAAAATGTTAATAATAGCATCTCCCTCCCTGGCTCGGGACCTCGGGGCCTGCTACCAGCCCCAGATCTGTTACTCTGCGGTCTTGTTTTTACCTCCTTGGGACTCATTGATTAAATGACTTCTGAGGTTATTTCCGACTGGGTCTATGATTCTCTGACCACACGTGTGACTTTGGGCTTGTCACTCTACCTTTCTGGGCCTCAGTTCCACCTTATAAAAACAGGGAGTTGGACCATTTCCCACATTCTCTTTATCTGTAATTCTTGGTCATCCTTGCTACCCAGTGGCCTCAGCTCATTTGAGAAGGAGGCTGGATGGGGCAGGGGACGGGGAAGCAGAGACAACGGTCTCTGGTCCTCCACTGGTCCACCATGTTGACTCCTCTGCTCTCTCTTTTGGGGTAGGTTGAGGTCTGGAGAGGACACGTTTGTGCCAAAGCCATGGTGAAGAACATGGATGATCTTGACTTCTGTCTCCAGTCGCATCCCCAGGATATCCTGGAGGGGCTGCGGGCCTTCCGAGCCCACTCCAAGCTGTCGGACATCACCCTGCTGGTTGGCAGCCAGGCATTCCCGTGCCACCGCAGCCTCCTCGCCCTCTGCAGCCCCTACTTCCACGCCATGTTTGCGGGGGACTTTGCTGAGAGCATCGCCGCCCAGGTGGAGCTCCCGGATGTGGACCCTGACACGATGGGGATGCTGCTGGACTTTGTATACACTGGCAGGCTCACCATCAACCAGGACAACGTGGAAGCTCTGACTCAGACTTCCAACCGACTCCATTTCCCTACCGTGCAAAAAGTGTGCAGCCGCTATCTGCAGCAACAGATAGACGTCACCAACTGCTTGGGCATCTGTGACTTCGGGGAGCGCCACGGCTGCCCAGAGGTGTCCTCCAAGGCCTGGTCCTTCCTGCAGGAGAACTTTGAGGCTGTGTCTCAGGAAGAGGAGTTCCTGCAGCTGCCCAAAGACAGGTTGGCCGCCTACCTGGCCAACGAGCTGCTCCAGGTTCGGGAGGAGCAGAGCCGGGCCGAGGCCCTGCTCAGGTGGGTGAGATATGAGGAGGAGACCAGGACCCGCTACCTGCCTGAGCTTCTGGACCTCGTGCACCTGGTTTCTCTCCCTGATCAATTCCGGCAGTACCTGCTCTGCACCGAACCTTTGACTCGGGCTTCTGAGGCTTGTAAGGCAGTGATCTCCCAGCACCAGAGCCCGGTCAGTGATGGGTATGGGTGGGTCCTGGGGTCTCTGACTCATAGGGACCCTGGCCATGAGTGGAGCTGGTGGGAGGGGAGGGAGGCAGAAGATGAATACTGTTTCACAGGGTCAGGGAAGCTTCCTGACTCTCAGCCCCATGTCAGGTGGCTGATAGCCAGAGTCACCTGTATCTATCCCACCCTGGAGTGCTTAATCATGTGAAAAACATAACGAAAAATCATGGAGGTTGTGTGTGTTTGTATGTATACATACCTGTATATATGTATAGGTGTGTATGTACATATATGTGTGTGTATACATATATATTTATACATATGTAAAATAGATACAGGTCATTTGGGGAGGAAGGGCATTAGCTGATTGAGAATTAAGAAAGAACATGTGTACTGCAGAATGTGGTGCTTGAGCTGAGGAACCCAAGATTGCAAGAAGTAGACCTAAGGAGGCAGGACATTCATTCAGGGCAATCAGGTCAAGTCAGAAGATGGAATGATGAACGTGAAGAAGAGCGAGGAATGAGCAAAGACTCTGAGACCAGAGAGCAGGAAGAGATTGAGAGCAATAAACAAGGCCCATAAGTCGGAATGTAGAGTATGTGAACTAGAGTGGTGGGAACTAAGGATGCTCCGAATCTGGCGCTCCATTTATTTATTTTGAACATTCAATTTTTAAAAAATTTTGAGCTCCAAATTCTCCCTTTCCTGTCTTCCCCTCCCCCATTCACTGAGAAATATACTAATTATACATGTGAGGTCATGCGAAACAGATTAACATACTAGCCACGATGCAAAAAAAAAAAAACAGAAAACCAAGAAACAAAGAAAGTGAAAAACAATATGCTTCTGCACTCAGATTCATCAGTCCTTTCTCTGGAGGTAGGCAGCATTTTTCATCATGGGTGCTTTGGAATTGTCCTGGATCATTGTCTTGATCAGATCAGCTAAATCTTTCATGGTCGATCATTGTTACAAAGTTGCCGTTACTGTTTACAATGTTCTTCTGGTTCTGCTCACTTCATTCTGTGTCAGTTCAGATAGGTCTTTCCAGGATTCTCTGAAATCATCCTGCTCATCATTTCTTAAAGCACAATAGTATTTCATCACAACACATGCCACAACCTGTTTAGCCACTCCCTAATTGATGGGCATTCCCTAAATTTCCAATTCTTTGCCACCACAAAAAGAGCTGCTATAAATATTTTTGTATATATGGTTATTTTCCTTTTTCTTCTGTCTCTTTGGGATACAGACCTCATAGTAGCATTTATGGGTCAAAGGGTATATACAGTTTTATGCCCCTTTGAGTGCAGGTCCAAATTGTTCTCCAGAATGGCTGGATCAGTGAACAGTTACAGAAACACTGCGTTGGTGTCCTTATTTTTCCACATCCCCTTCAGCATTTGTCATTTTCCTTTTATGTCATGTTAGCAATCTGATATGTGTGAGGTGGTACTTCAGAGTTGTTTAAATTTGCAGTTTTCTAATCAATAGTGCTTTAGGGCATTTTTCATGTAATTGTTGATAGTTTTGACTTCTTCTGAAAACTACCTGTTCACATCCTTTGACCATTTATCAATTGGGGAATAGTTCATATTTTTATAAATTTCACTAATCTATGTAAATATTTGAGGAATGAGGCATTTATCAGAAAAATTCATTATACAATTTCTAGCGTCCCCCCTTACTATTTCCTGCTTTCCTTCTAATTTTGGCTGCATTGGTTTTGTTTGTGCAAAACATTTTAATTTCATGTAATTGAAATTATCCATTTTACTTCCTGTGATCCTTTCTATCTCTTGTTTGGCACAAACTCTTCTTTTATCTTTAGAGATCTAACGGGGAAAATTTTCCATACTCCCCTAATTTACTCATGATATCATCTTTTACGTCTAAATCACTTACTCATTTTGACTCTATCTTGGTATATTGTGTGAAACATTGGTCTATACCTAGTTTCTGCCAAATTGCTTTCCAGTTTTCCAAGCAATTTTTGTCAAATAGTGAGCCCTTGCCCCTAAAGCCTGGATCTTTGGGCTTATCAAACACTAGATTATTATGGTCATTGACTACTGTTTATTGTATACCCAATCTATTCCACTGATCAATCACTCTCTTTCTTGGCCATTACCAGCTTGTTCTGCTGATTACTACTTTGTAACATAGCATCTTTGAATCTGGTACTGTCTAAGCTGCCTTCCTTAACATTTTTCCCCATTGATTCCTTTGATATTCTTGACTTTTGTTCTTCCAGATGAGTTTTGTTATCATTTTTTTCTAGCTGTATAAAATAATTCTTTGGTAGGTTGATTGGTTATGGCACTGAATAAGTAAATTAACTTGGGTAGAATTGTCATTTTTATTATATTGACTTGGCCTAACCATGAGCAATTAATATTTCTTCAGTTGTTTAGTTCTGTCTTTATTTGCGTGAAAAGCATTTTGTGATTTTGTTCTATAGTCAGGGTTGAAAGACTGCCAGCGGTTCTCCTTCTTCTAATCTACATCTTTCATGCTCTTGGCCTGACAGTCTTCGATGATGCTTCCTCAAAAGCTGGAGGAAGTTCTGGTGATAGTAGGGGGGCGAGCCCTGGAAGATTCAGAGGATGAAGGAAATCATGAGGAGCCTCTGCCTATCTCCAGGAACTGTGCCTTCTACAACACAAAGTCTAGTAAGTACCTAAGGAAAAGAAGGGTTGCTGGGAGACCTCTGGAGCTGGAAGGGACTCCAGAGGCCATCTAGGACAACCTCTGCATTTTACAGATGGGGAAACTGAGGCACAGGAAGGGAGAGTGACTTCTCCAATGTTATGTAGGCAATAAGTGATAGAGTGGAGGTTAGAAGAGAGGTCTCTGGGAGCCATATGTTCTTTCTTTCTTTCTTCCTCTCTCCCTGCCTTTGTTTCTTTCTTCCTCCCTCCCTTCCTTCCTCCCTCCCTCTCTCTCTCCCTCTTTCTTTCTTTCTTCCTTCCTTCCACCAGAAGTCACTTAGTCGAATGCTTCCTTTTAAAGAAGCCTGGGGAGGTTCTGGTTGTGGTCCCTGCCCTCGGTGCATTTATAGTTTATCTGGGGACTATACCTGATGTGATGTTGTAGTAGGAAGGCCGAATTTATGATCTCAAAAAGGATCATATAAATATCTGAATGGTTCGAAATC
>CM053626.1:9277404-9313407 GCA_028646595.1 Phalanger gymnotis | reverse complement strand
TCACTTTGGCCTCTGTTATTACGACTGGTCGGGCGGCTAACTCCCCTAGAGGACAGTGATAATGACAGTAGGGAGAACTTACACAGCACTTTACAAATAGGGGAAATCCCTTCTATTATTCCCATTTCACAGTTGAAGAAGCTGAGGCAGGCGGAGGTTAAATGACCTGCCCGTGCTTGCTTAGTTGCTCAGAGTCTGAATGTGGATTTGAACCCAGCGCTCTGGCCGTTGCTCCACACAGCTGCTGGAGGCTCAATGGCTCAGAGGCTCCCAAACGATTAACGATAACAACACCCATAATGATAACTGACATTTCCGAAGCATTTTAAGGCTCACAAGACACTTCACATAGATCTTTTCATGTCTAATGTGGGAATTTAATAGACAACATGTGGTTCAGTATGAGGGACCTTTGGGGACAGGGTACCCTTTAAATCATACCACCTAGATGGCCAGCGATGTCCCCTGTGTGGTTGTCCCTGGCACATGCTGTGGTTTTGAGACACGGTCAGCTTATGTTAAAGTCTGCCTTTGTGGCAATGGACCATTCCACACACAGGGTCTCGCCTGATTCTTAAAGCTACTCTTTAGTACGAGCATCACCACCACATCCATTTTGCAGGTGAGGCTCAAGGTAATCATGAGACTTGATCAAAGTCAGACAACTCAGTCAGCAGACGAGCCAGACCTGGGACTCGGGGCCTCCATCCCCAAGTCCGAGGCTACTTTCCCTCCGGTGACACAGCTTCTCTGCTAAGCTCCAGAGAAAGGCCTGGCCCCAAAACAACCTGAACCAAGTTCCCCTCGAGCTTGGGGCAGGACAGTGTTCTTACTCCGCCCCACCCCCCGCCCCCGCCTCCTTTTCCTCCACCACCCTGTAACTGTAATAAGGATAACTGAGAATAACAGAGGGTGCTTTCTAACCCAGCTCCGTTGAATGTGACATCACACTAATGGCGAGAGGTGTCATTTCTTTGTCTCTCAAATGCTCATGAAGCCCTTTACAGACATGGTCTCTCTAAAGACGCACAGCAGCAGCCCTATGAGGTACACGCAACAGGTATTGTTACCCTCATTTCACACATGAAGGAACTGAGGCTCAGAAAGGTTTACGATCACACGGTGCATAAGCGGCAAAGGCAAGATTTGGACCCAGGTGTGCCTGATTCTAAATCTGGCGCGCATCGGATT
The DNA here is from genome assembly GCA_028646595.1 of Phalanger gymnotis. Taxonomy (NCBI): domain Eukaryota; kingdom Metazoa; phylum Chordata; class Mammalia; order Diprotodontia; family Phalangeridae; genus Phalanger; species Phalanger gymnotis. The sequence goes on along the minus strand of CM053626.1, from coordinate 9,312,216 downwards.
TATACGATATCTTCCCTCCCCCCGACGAGACGCCATTGCAATACCACTTAACTGGAATTTCTCTTTCCTGGCGTAGAGGACGAGGCTTCGAGCCCTTTCATCTCCAGAGCTTCAGCCCTGATCTCGAGATTGGTGAGGGTCGTGTGTGGCCTATCAGATCGGGTCAGGCTTCACTTTACTCCCTCACCATCTTCTCCCCAAATGCCTCACTCAGGCACCCCTCCATTGCCCTCCTCCCCCCACTCCCCTGCCTTCCCTTTCCAGTTCTGGAAGCATCGTCAAACTGATATTGCCATTTCTGCTGGAGGCGACTTATCGATCCACTGCCCCATTGTTCTGCTCACCACAGTCCCTGGGACCTTCCAAACCCAAATACTGTGTGTCCTGTTGTGGCATCTCCCCTTATTAGGATGGAAGAAGCTCCTAAAAGATCGGGTTTGTTTTCCCTTTTCATTAGCTATCCCCAGAAGCTCGGCACATAGGAAACTTCGTTTAATATTATTTCCTTTCCTTTCCTTTCCTTTCCTTTCCTTTCCTTTCCTTTCCTTTCCTTTCCTTTCCTTTCCTTTCCTTTCCTTTGCTTTCCTTTTCTTCCTTCCTTCCTTCCTTCCTTCCTTCCTTCCTTCCTTCCTTCCTTCCTTCCTTCCTTTCTTCCTTCCTTTCCTTCCTTCCTGTTCAGACCTATGATTTTTTCATTCATTCACTCACAGTCAGACCCATGATTTTTCATTCACTCATTCATTCACATTCAGGCCTATGATTTTTCATTCATTCAATCATTCACATTCAGACCTGTGATTTTTCATTCATTCACTCAGGCAGACTATGAGTTTTCATTCATTCATTAATTCACATTCAGACCTATGATTTTAATTCATTCATTCACATTCAGACCTGTGTTTTTCATTCATTCATTCATTCATGTTCAAATCCATGATCTCATTGGTGTGGTTCCTGGTGAGAAAACTCCCTTTATTCATGCAGATTTCCACCTGCTCTGCGACCTTCAGCCTTAAAGGACTGAGAGGTTAAGTGAGTCAAGATGCCTGGGTTCGACTCTTGCCTGTGAGACATGCTGACTGAGCTTCTGGAAAATGGGGCTATTGATAGTTGTATTTCTGGGTGCATTGGGCTGTTGAGAGGCTTCGATGAGATCATGGATCTTGAAGTGCTGTTGGCAGATGACATATGATCTTGCTGAGGCCCCTTTTGTTACCCACTTCCCCCATCCTTTGGGCAGCCAGGAGCCAAGACTACATGTTCTGGTTCCTTAGTGATGAAACCCAACAACAGAACAGACACATATGCTGAGAATCCTATACTTGGACGCCAATTCTGCACCTGGAAGGCGTCTCCACGGGGACAAAATCATCCTGCCTGTGTCCTCCAGAACAATCTGCGGCTGGACAGACAGTGACGTCTCTCTCAATGAGAACTTGGCTGGATTTCTGGGAAGCCAGGAAGGTGGGGGGAGATCGGTTATGTGCTCCCTGGACGAAGAGAGCAAAGCCCCTTGGAGCTGTCGGTTCGGAAACTGGATGCTGCCTTCAAGGCCTCACTAGAATGGGCCAGCAAGCTCTCCTCTAGTTAGCAGCCCCTGATGCCACATGCTGGCACTGTCAATACCCGTCCACAGTAGGGTCCTGGCTGGGGAAGGGAGCCCTGGGAGCATGAGAGATTGCAGGCTGAGTTAATGTGATGGGCTCTCTTGGCCCGCTGGGCCCAGCAGCTGTGGCCTGCTCCAATTGGAGCCTGCCTGGCATGCCACCAGGCAGCCCAGTGAGACAATGGTCTGGCCCATTCCTCCGCCCTCCCAGGGTCACCCAAACATGAATCAGAAGGGACATGATCCGGGCAAGATGGCAAGTGGAGGGCATAGACTCAGTACGTGGAGCAGGCCGGTTCACCAAAAGTCAAAAATGGCTCCTACTCAGCCCCTCAGCGGTGATGAGCCAGGCACTCCAAAGGTGATTAAAGTGTGTGTGTGTGGGGGGGGAGACACAGAGCCCTAGGAGGGCTCCATAGCCTAGCCTCACTCAACAGACTAACTACATCATCCAGAGCATTTCCATTCACCAATTTAAGCCAAGCAGCATTTATGAAGTTCCTGTGAGGGACAAGACCCCACGCTAAGCACTGCAGATGCCAACGCCAGAAGTCCCTTCCCTTGACTGGGAAGGGGAGGATTGGGCACCACTGGAGGAGAGGCAGCACTAGCAACCAAGCGATTGGGGAAGGCTTCCTATAGCTCTCAAGTGGAGCTGTTGAAGAAGCTAGCAATTCCAAGAAACAGGGCAAGGAGGGAGTGAATTTCAGGCCTTGGGCCCAGCATAGAGAGGCGTGGAGTGGACACAAAATGCTGACCTTGCAAAGCAGTCCACAGACTAGTTTGGCCAAAGTATAATGTCTGTGAAGGAAAATCGAGTGAAGTGAGATGGGAAAGGCAGGCGAGAGCGTCGAAGGCTGAGCTAAGGAGTTTATAGTTTATCTGGGAGGTGATGGAAGCCAGGCAAGATTCCAGAAGGATGAGGAGGTCCCTTCTGTGCCTTAGGAAGCTTATGTTAGCAGCGGTGTGGGGAGAGAGCTGGATACGAGGACCAGACCTGTGTGGTCATACGATCAATACCTCTTTGTCATGTGCTGCAGGAGTCATCATCTCTACTTTATGGATCAGCTTCCTGAAGCCCAAGGTCACTCTGCCGATGAGGAATGAAGCCGAGACTAGAACCCAGGCCTCTCCTGAGCTGGCGGTCTTTCTATGGCACGATGTGGTCATGGGACTCATCCTTGACCCATCCCAGGGAATCAAGATGGAGGGGGAGTGACCTTCCTAGCAGGTTTCCTAATAGAAACTGTTGTTGCCTAGAAGTTTAAGGGCTACTAAGTTCTCCTTTTGGAGCAGCTAGGTGTCGCCATAGTGCACAGGGCGCTGAGCCTGGAGTCAGGCATCTTCCTGAGTTCAAATCCAGCCTCAGATGCTTACTAGCTGTAGGACCCTGGGTAGGTCGCTTCACCCCGTTTGCCTTATTTTCCTCATCTATAAAACAAGCTGAGAAAGGAGATGGCAGATATGTGGTGCAGTGGATAGAGGACTAGACCCAAAGTCAGGAAGACCTGAGTTCAAGTGAACTAGATGCCTGACTAATGATTTAGTCAAGAGATCATATGGGCACCTAGTGAGACGGTACGGAGGGCGATGGTCTCATTGCTTGGAGTCGATGCTTCTAATCAGATGTCACGGCCTTTAATTCATGTTGCATCTTCTGACATTCGCTCACCCCTTTTCTCCTTTCTTGCCAGAATGCTGGACAGCCCTTCCCGATTTCCCCGACTACCACAAATGGGGCTTTTCACTCGTGGCGCTGAACAATGATATTTATGTCACAGGTGGGTAGGAGGAGGAAAGCCGAGCACCCCAGCCCAGGGCATTCCATGGGGGCTTCAACTTTAGGCTTCATTTCGGAGTTCTATATCTTGCTTATTGGAGCCCCTGGGGGATCATCTATTCTGGGCCACATTCTTCTGTCTAATTCAGTGCCTCTCTGGGTTTATTTGGGGTCCCGGCTGTCATCAGAGATGCCTAGCCATGAATTCTTGGCCTAGGCCATCAGAGTCTGGGAGTGGCACTGCCATCTCAGAAACTGATTCCTTATGCTCATGAGCCTTCTGATAGCCTTGCCCTTTGCAACTGAGCAGAATCTGGGCATTTGCCTCAGTGCCCCTGGGCCTCCTTGCCTCCTTTCTGCATGAACGGTGGCCTCCTACCCTCTATCAGACCCAGCTTTTCAACAGAGAAGCTGAAGATGCTGCTGGGTCGTCTATATTTATTAAAAATTGAATTTCTTTTTCCTGGAATTTCCCAGCTGTTGGGCCCCCAGCCTCCTCCAGGCCAACCACTCACTGGATCTTGGTGATAACTATTTGCATTTTATAGATGAGGACATGGATGCTGCTAAGGGAAGTGGCTTGCCTGAGGTCATGCAGCTAGTTGGTGGTAGGAACGTCTGAATAATTCTGGGCAACAATCCACAGGGAAGTGGATGGATCGCTGTGCTTGGAGTCGGAAGGACCTGGGGGGGTCAAGCCTGGTTACTGATACTAACCGCATGACCATCAGCAAGTATCTCCCACTATGTGAAGCTTCATTTCTTCATCTGTAAGGTGGAGATGGAGATAGCACCCATCTCACAGGATTGTCACAGGGTTCAGATGAGCTAACGGATGTAAGGTGCTTTATAAACCTGCTGGTTTGTCCTTCGCTCTCTAAGAAGACCATGACCTCAGGGAGGTGATGCCAGCAAGACAGGAGGGTCCCCAAAGCCTCAGGACAGAATTGCACTTTAATAGCTTCAAAGACACTAAACTTAATTATTGAAGCTTTAAGGCTGTGAAAACTCAAAAGTCCACTGACTTTGGGGACACCCTGTGTATGAAGCTGGGATTAAGCTGGGGGGTCCCTCCAGTTCCCCTCTACCATCTCCAGCCCCTTCTCATTTTTCCAAGTGGGCAAGTAGGTGGAAGTTGCCAAGGACAATTTGGACTAGATATAACAAAGAACTTACAGTGATTGGAGTCACCTCAAAGTGAAATGGGACACTCTGAAGCATAACAGGTTCCCTCTCCCCAGAGGCTTTGAAGCTATGTTTGGATGAGGTCTTGCGAGGGATGTTGATGAGAATCTTGTCCTGGTACGGGGTGAACCAGATAACTCTGAGGTTTCAGCTCTGAGCTGCTGGGGTTCTTTGAAGGAAGCTGAGGGGGGGAAGCTGAGAAGGGCATCCTGTACATAGGGTCCTGAGCACAGTGGGTGCTTAATATCCATTGATAAAGGTGGGGACCTGGCAGTGGCCCAGGAGCTTCCCCTTGCTGGAGGGAGGGAGGCAGCCAACTGCCCACACTTTCAACGTTTGTCCCTCACTGAGGTGTTTCTTGACAGGTGGTTCCCGGGGTAGCAAGATCGACACTTGGTCCACAACCCAGGCCTGGTGCTTTTCACAGAAAGAAGGCATCTGGAAACTTATTGCACCGATGTTGAAAGCCCGCACCAACCACGCCAGTGCTGCGCTCAATGGAGAGGTCTATGCCATTGGGGGTGAGAGCCAGCTGGCTTTACGGCTTCCTCCTTTCTGTTTATTTAATCTAGTAAACATCCCCATTCGAAAGACCGTGGGCAGAGCTTCTGAGTGCATCCATCTTGGCAGAGATTCAAAATATTATTTTGTCTGCAAAGATTATCTGTGGTCCATGACATTTGCAAGAGTCCTGACCAAATTTTCAAAGTTCACCTCTTCCCTCTCTATCCTTCTGCCGAGCCTCATGTCACTAGGGTTAGAGCACATCTTTCAGGACAGTCCCCAATGCCACCTCCTCACCGAAGCCCATCCAGATTTGTCCTGTTGGGAGAGATCAGATCATCCTCTGAATTCTCATTTTGGATGTCTCTCATGGCACTGAACATATTCCATTTTGAATCATTGTTATTTAGTGCATCGTTTTCCCAATGAGGCTACAAGCTCTATGAAAGTAGAGGCAGCGATGTATTGATCTCAGTGCCTCCCATGATGCCTAAAATACTGTGTGCTTTGCAGATAATAGGGACTTGGTAAAAGTCTTGAATAAGTGAATGGATGTGTCTGCCATCTAAATTTCCCAAAGACGCAGGATCTAGTGAAGTCCAAGCTCAAAAAAAGCAGACATGAGAGAGAGATCCTTCAGATCCACTGGTTGATTTCCATTTGTTGTTCAGTCATTCCAGTCCTGTCCAACTCTCCGTGACTCCATTTGGAGTTGTTTTTTTTTTTTTTGGCAGATATACTGGAGTGGTTTGATATTTCTTTCTCCAGCTCATTTTACAGAAAAGGAAAATGAGGCAAACAGGGTTAAGTGACTTGCCCAGGGTCACACAGCTAGGGAGATTCTGAGGCTGGATTTAAACTCAGGAGGATGTCTTTCTGACTCTAGGTCTGGCACTCTATCCACAGAGTTTGGCTCACCCCAGTTTCATTCAGGCTTAGGACACCTGGATTCTTTATTTGGGGCTGAATCTGGGACCATGGTCTTTGAGACTCTGGCTTCCACATTATTTTGCCATACTTTCTATAGGCTCAGTGGATGGATCTTGACTTGTGTCCTCAAGATTCATTAAGTCAGGCCAGTTAACTTCCAGAGACCATGTTTCCAACATGTTGCCCACCATGCAAGTCCAGGCCCTCTGACAGTGGAGTGAAGCCCATACGGCATTTGAAGGATTCCTCTAAACATAGCCAGCTCACTCACACGAGCTAGTCGAGGCCAAGGAGGTCTAACCAGCCACCCAATGCCGCCTTGTCTGGAATGGCCCAGTGCCATGAGGGTAGGGATGGGCTCATAGCTTCCCAGGATCATGAATCTAGAGGGGAAGGGACTGTAGGGGTCATTGAATGCAGTTCCCTCACTTCACAGATGAGGAATCCACGGCCTCGAGAAGTCAGGTGACTTAGTCTCGCACAGTGAGTCAGTGTCTCCAGAGGAATCCGGATGTCATTCTGCCGATGTTTTGATGGCTCTGTTTTCTCACCAATGGGGCCATGGCCTTGGCTAAATGGAGTGGTTCCCTGAGGCTACAGCCACCAGCGCTTCCCCACCACGGGCACCTCTCTCTTTTCCCTTTTCCTGCCCCACCTTTCCCTGTTCCTAGCACAGAAGAAAGAGCAGTGAATTTAGTCATGGAGAGAGCTAGGTTCAAACCTTGGTCCCAACTTTCATCAGCTATTCCACCATAGATGAGCCTTCCTCTTTGATCCTGTTTCCTCACTGGTAAAAGGAGCCAAGCTTGTTGAGGGACTGATTGACTCGGCGAATTTTAAAGTCTTATACAAACATGTGCTGTTACTATTCCTTCCTTTCTTGTGCTTTAGGCCCACTCTGGGGGCTCTTGGGATCATGGCTAAGCCCTGGTGGGGACCCTTAGGTTTAAAGAGGCTCCTGATTTAGCCTGCCTTTATGAGAGCAGAAGGCAAGCAATATGGAGACTGGAAGCTCCTTGAGGGCATGCCTCTGTGTCATCAGCACCTAGTCCAGTGTCTAGTATAAGGAGGCCCCCTGGAAAGAGTGATGAATTAGAAGTCATAGACCCCAAGTTCAAATCCCAGCTTGACCACTTCCTCCTTGTAGTCTCAGTTTCCTCATCTGCGAAATGAGGGGGGTGGGTCAGACAGCTTCTGCAGTCTCTTCCCGCTTCCCCCCATGAGTGTGTCATCTGCTGACCTTCCCCATCCACGTCCCGCTGCTTCCTAGGTACCACCATGGATGTGGTAGAGGTAGAAAGCTACAACCCCTACAACGACAGTTGGTCGGTCATCAGCCCGGCACTGAAGTACGTGAGTAATTTCTCTGCCGTCGGCTGCCATGGGAGGCTGTACCTCGTGGGCTCCTGCGCCTGCAAATACAACGCGCTGACTCTGCAATGCTATAACCCCCTCACAGGTGAGTGGCCGCTGCAGGGGGACAGTGGGCAGAGGGTTGGGTGAGGCCAGGCTACCAAGGAAGGCCTGGGGCTGGATGGGCTCCTTCACAAAGCCGGGGTAGGCGTGGGGCTCGGCAGCCGAGCCCCCGCTTCACGAGGGCTTCCAGGCTTCCATGGAATCTGAAACTGGTCAAGGGCCTAGTCAGCCATCTTGACCCACTTAGAATGGTAGAGAATCCTCATTGTAATCTACCTGGGGAGTCCTTCTCTAGCTGCAGGGGAAATTCACCACCTCTCAAAGTCGTCTACTCACTTACTCACCGATGGAGATAACAATCACTTCTGATTGTTAGAAAGTTCCCCAACATTCAGCCTAAATTCTTCTTATTCCTACCTACCAATTGCTCCTAGCTATGACCCTGAGGCTGAGATGAATAAGGTTAAAGCTCTTCCAGTCCTTGGAGAAAGTGATCATGCCTCTGGATCTCCTCCAGGTTGAATATCCCCAATTCTTCTAAAGAGCTTTTGCCCGACATGATGAGACCCAATGAGGGGACTTGGAATAAGGCCCCCACACTCTCACATTTCGTGCTGTTTTATACCTATAAACACAGCAGCGAGAAATAGTAGTAATGACTGTTGGAATGAGAGTCTGGAGAATTAAGTTCTGGCCCTGATACTACTTGTGTAACCATGCTAGGTGGGTGCTCAACCTCAATTTACTCATCCATAAAATGGGAACAGCACCATTTGTACTACCGGCCACTCAGACTTGACCATGAAGAAGGTGCTTGGTAAACCTTTAGGGGTTGGATGAGTTCAGATCCCAACTTTTTCACTTAGTAACCAGTACTACATGGAACAAATTATTACCCAGAACCATGGGCATCAGCTTCTCCTGTGGAAAATAAAGGCATTCCTTCTAGCCCTAAGTCTGTAATCTCGTTGAAATGCGGCTTGTTTTTAGGAGCATGGCCTCTTATTTTCTGGATGACAAGCTAAGTTTAGGTGTGCAGGCTTTGACTCTGAGTCAGGTGCTTCTCATTGGATGACACTAACGGGACAGGACAGGGATTAATCAATGGCCTTCACCCCCATCAACCATTCAGGCTAACAGCTCAAGCCTCTCCTTTTGTAAAATCAAAGATTTGGAAACAAGAAGATTTTGTAGAGGCCATAGAGTCTAATTTTACCGATGAGGAAACTGATACAAACAGGGTTAAGTGACTTGCCCAGGACCAGTAAGTACCTGAGGTCTGATTTGAACTCGGGTCTTCCTAACTCCAAATCTAGCACCCTATTCAACATGCCACAGCAACGGGACTTGGTTGGGTGAAGATGTAATCTTTAGTCTCTATGTCAATGCTGCCATGTTTTTCTTGTAGAACTCTGGAGTGTGATTGCCTCTCCTTTCATCCCAAAGTACCTCTCTTCCCCTCGCTGTGCATCTCTGAATGGGGCCATCTATCTCATTGGGGACAACACCAAGAAAGTCTACATGTATGATCCTGAAGCCAACGTGTGGCACAAAGTAAGCTCATCTTTCCTGGGAGCTGTTTTGGTCCTTCTTTGTCACCTTGGGGTCAATATGGTGGGAACACATTGTAGATAGATTCCAGTGACTGTCATGAGGCCAGAGGAGCTGGACTCTTCCATGTTCCCATGGAGGTAAAAGCCAAAGTGATTTTGGACTGCCTTAGGGGAGAAGGACTTGAAGGAACAAGTCCTCCATCCCTTGCCTTGGTCAGACCACATATTGAGAGCTGGGCTCAGCCCTAGACAGCATGATTTGAGAATGATACTGAAAACTCTGGAGAGGGGCCAGAGGAAGGTGGCCAGGACAAGGAAGGGCCTTGGGGTCACGTTACATGAGCATCAACTGAAGGACCCAAGGATGTCTGTTTTGGAAAAAAAAACTTAAGGGGACATGAGAGCCATGTTCATGTATCTGAAAGGCTTCCATGGATCAGATTAAGCTTGTTCTGTTTGGTCCAATAAGGAAAAACCAGAAGCAAGGGGTGGAAATTGCAAGGTGGACAATTTGGGTGGAGAAAATTCCTTCTGATGAATTCTGTCCCAGAGGAGGGTGGGCTGCTTCTAGGGGCAATTGGGTCCCCCTCCTAGGAGGGTCTCAAGAACAGGTTGCGTGACTGCTTCTCAAGGATGGTAGAGGAGGGATTCCTTTTTTGTACAGGCTGGACTAGAGCTTCCCAAGGTTCCTCCCAACTCTTCAACCTTGTGGTCATCTTGTGAGAAGTTCCTGGGCATCCTCATTCCACAAATGGCCGGACTGCCAGGGTCCATGGGCAGCCATTGCTGAGGGCTGAGACATATTCAGGACTGCCTGGGTTCAGATCCCACCTCTGACACTTACTGAATCCCAGTTTCCTCATCTGCAGAATGGGGCCAATCATGCCAGTAGCGTCTTCCTCACTGGAGAATTTGTGAGGCTCAAACAAGATAATGTATAGGAAGTGAGCTGCAAATGGTAAAGGGCTAGAGAAATGGAAGCGATTAACATTTCTCCCATTTCTTGAGTTTTTTAATGTTTTCAAAGGAGTTTTCTTCCTATAACCTGGAGGGCTGGTAGGGCCTTCTCTGGGGCCAGCGCTCTGAGCCTCCTTTAGCAGATGCGACCATGGAGATTCAATTTGGCGGAAGGAGTGCTGTGTCTGAAGTCAAAGGAGGTGTCATTTAGTGCCACTGGGACCCTGGGAAATTAATTTCTCCGAGAACAGATGAACATGGAATAGTAGGAAGAGGGCTGGATTTGAAGTTAGACCTTGGGTTCAAATCCTGGCTCTGATAGTGACTCCATGTGCAACTACTACTCTGTGACCCAGTTTCTTCATCTATAAAACGAGTCCCTTCCAGCTCTGTCTATGTTCCCATGAGGTGACAGCCCATATCTGTAGGACTCTACATATGGAAGGAGCCTTTGAGACCATGTAGTGATGTCACACGACTGATCCAAGGTCACGCAGGTATCAGACCATATTGCTGAGAGGGTCCTCAGAGGCCAGCTAGTTCAACCTTTGCATTTTATCGATGAGGAAACGCCTCAAACATGTGAATTGACTTGTTCAGGGTGACACAGACCGTCCCCAGCAATGAATCCCCTGCTGCTTCTCTCACTTTCCTAGAGGGCGGGGTAGAAGGACGGTCGCTGGAAACTTTGATGTCCAGGCCTGGGCACATCCCCCCCGCCCCCCCCCCCCCGCCGCCACAGGGCATCTGCAGGAAGAGGCTCAGCCCCTGCGCCTGACCTCTGGGCCGGCTCCATGGCTTCTTCGGTGATGTTGTTCCAGGGTAGGGTTACACTTGGATCATCCCAAAGTCTCCCGCAGCTGTTCCCATGACGTCAGCACCCAGCTGACCACATTGACCTCACTGGGGCAGGAGGACAGGTGCAGAGCAGCGCTTGCCAGGCAGTGATTCCCCCTAGTCTGTCCCTGCCAGGAATGTGGGCAGGCGGCTCCTTCCCATCTCCTCTTGGGCAGCCTGCTCTGGGAATGGCTGTGAGAGCCCTTTCATTTATGATGTCATTGGGCTGGGGCGGTTTCTGATGAGCCTTCTGGATGCTGGCTCAGTCCGCACAGAGGACACTGAGGATAGACCCTTCCCCCCCACCCCCATCCTGACACACCTTAGAGAGACAGAAGACCCGGGTTCAAATCCTGCTTCCGACACTTGCCTGTATCGCGTTGAGCAAGTTCCTTTCCCTCCCTGGGCCTCAGTTTCCCGAAATAGTCTACAAAATACTCACCTGCCCCCATTTAGTAGTCGATGAATGCCCTCAAAAGCCCTTCATGGTTTCAAATCTATGATCCTGGTCTTTAGATGTGGCCAGATCAGGGCCAAGTGTAACACTGTCATCCCCTCCTCATCCCAGATCTGCGTTTGAGCACTTAATCATCCTGGGCCTCAGTTTATCAACTATGAAAAAGAGCTGAATGAGCTTAAAGTTCCTTCTGGATCGCAATCCTTGCCTCTAGGAAAGACATTCATGTAAACAGATTTCACTCTGGAATTTCTCACAAGCAGATATTTTTCTGCTTTTCTTTTTTAAGCGAATGACTCATCTCTGCCCCATCTTTGTTACGGCTCTCAGTCAGTCAATAAGCATTTATTAAACACCTACTGTGTGCGAGGCACTGTGCTAAGTGATGGGAATAAGAGAAATGCAACATTCTTACCACCCTCCATCTTTGTTCCAGGTTCAGCTCCTTCACAGCCTGCATGAGAACGGCGGGATGGTGTCCTTGGGAGACAAGCTCTATGTGACGGGTGGCCGCTGGCAGGGCATGGAAGGGGACTACCGGGTAGAGATGGAGGTGTATGATGGCATTAAGGACGTCTGGACACGGGAAGGGGCCCTGCCCTGCCTCTGGCTTTATCACAGCTCTTCCTCCATTTTCATGGACGTCTCCAAGTGGACAGAGCCCTTTGTGAGGAGCTAAGGGTCCTCGGGGCTCAGACCTATTCTTCCACTATCCTCCGCTAAAGCTCAGCTGCCAGCAGGGGCGTCGATGGGAGCCTTCCTCGCCCCCACCATGGTTGGACATCGTCGGCATTCAAGTTTCTGATCCTTCCTGCTTCCCGGGGCTGGAAGCTTTGAAGGGAAGGGGGAGATACCCACTAGTTCCCAAGGAAATTTTGAATGTGACTGCCCCTGGTTGCTTTATTGTTGCAATTATCATTTTATTTACATTATTGAGGCCCACTTCTGACATATGCTAATTGGATAACCCTGGGCAAATACAAAATGAGGTAGCCTTAAAGGGTGGTGGTGTGCTTAAAGAGAACCCCGGACTAGATTCAGAATCTGGGTTTGCCATTGAGTAATTGGGGGTGGGGAGCTGCAGATAGAAGGCCAGGGGACCTGGAGCCCAACCGCACCCCTAAGCACTTCTCTGAGCTTCAGTTTCCTCATCTGTACAGGCTAAATAAGATGATGTCCAAGGTCCTTCCCAGTCCCAGATTCTATGAAATGGCCACCTTACCAGCCTGGGGCTCAGTTTCTCCACTTATCAAATAGGGAAGTTGGTTAAGACAATCACCAGGGTCTCTTCCAAATCCAAGAACTTGTGAATCTTTCTCTGGGACATTGGGCCTGTGATTTCCCATATCTGAGGTCCTGCTTTCTCATCTGTAAAATAAAGAAATTGGTTGACATCATCTAAGGTCCTTCTCCCACTCCCCTCTAACAGTCTGTGATTCTGGGGATCATTATTCCCAAACTCCAGGGATAAGTCTGAGTTAAGAAGGTTGCTTCCTACAGTAATGCCCTATAAAGTCTAGTCTAGACACATCCCCAAGTGAGAACTACACAGCCTCTCCTTCGGTTCAATGGTTTTCTGCTCCTTGCAGTCAAGGGCAGCACTATCTATTTATTGTTGCTGATTCCCTAGAGCCTCATACAAAACCTGGTATACAGTAAGTGCTTAAGAAATGCTTTTGGGATTGGACCGGATAAGGCTTAGTAAGAAAGAAGCACGCTTACCTAGTGGAGATAGGTGGTGGTTTTGTGGAATTCCAATATAGCAGATGGCGGCCTCAGTGAACTGAGTCAATGTACTAGCTGAGTGACCCTGCACAAGTAATTGCATTCGTATGAGATGCAGTTTCTACACCTACAAAGACAGTCAAATAGCGGTCTTCTCAGGAGATAGATCGAATAATATCATAAGAGTGAAACGCTTTGTAAACATAAGAGCGCTTCAGACCCACCAGCTATCATGCCATTTTCCTCTGCTTCATTTTACATCAGTTGGCCATCACCAGAAATCGTCAGGGGAGAAGTTGCTCTCTTCCAAATGTCTTTTTAAATTATTATTTTTTAAAAATTCTGAGCTTTAACACCAGAAAAGGTGCATTTCCACAGAAACATCAGAACACAAAACAAGGATGGTAGATGGACCCACAATTCTGTTTCATACAGCTTGCTTTAAAATAAATTCTACACACTACTTTCAAGATTGTTCTCTTTGTCCTTCTGGCTCAATTTTTTTGTCCTTTTTCTGTGCACTAAAAATAAATATTACTATGACCCTTTTTGGGGGGAGGATCATTATTGGTCTTCTTCCCCCTTGACCTTTCCAGGAGAAAAAAGTGGGAAAATACCAATAGGAAACATCACAGTCAAGCAACATGAATTCACAGTGGCTGTAGCCAAAAAGATGGGTCTCTTTATGCCTCTTTTCTCTCCATCAGGAGGTGGGTAACGCATTTCATCAACTGGTTATTATTAGTCAGTCAATAAGCATTTATTAAGCACCAACTGTATGCAAGGTAGTGTGCTAAGCACTAGAGATATAAAGAAAGGTGAGCTCACGGTTTATTGGGGAGGGGGACAACATGTAAGCAACAATGTGCCAACAAGATAAATACAGTGTAAGTGAGAGCAAATCCACAGAGGGAAGGCACTAGTATTGAGGAGTGCTTCCTGTAGAAGGTGAGATTTTGGTTGGGAACTGAAGGAAGCCAGCAGGCAGAGATGAGGAAGGAGAGCATTCCAAGCTTGGGGCACAGCCAGTGCAAATGCCCAAAGTCTGGAGAGGGAGGGTCTTGTTCGTGGAACAGCCAGGAGGCCGGTGTCACTGGATCACTGGTTATATGAGGATAAGTAAAGTGTATGAAGACTGGCAAGGAAGGAGAAGGGCTTTAAGGAAGGAGAAGCTTTAAAGTTCAAACAGAGGGTTTTATATTGGATCCTTGGTCTTTGTGTTCAAGCTCAAGGTCCTTTCATTTTCCCAAGATGCCTGCCTACAGGTGAGAGGAGAGTCTGAGGGCTTTAATTGGGCTTTCGTTGGGTCATGCTGCACCTGGCAGCAAGGGGCCTCAGGGTGCACATGGATGGAGGGAGGGAGGGAGGGAGGGAGGGAGGGAGAGAGGGAGGGAGGGAGAGAGGACCAGGGGGAGGGAGAACCAGGGGGAGGCATAGCCCCACTTATGTTTGTCCCTGGAGGTTGTTGACAAGTTGTGCAGGATAGAGGAGCAGAAGGCCACCCACACCAAGACTTTCCTCCCACATGATGACTTCTGTTTTCAGTAGCAGACAGAATGTTTATTCCCATGACTTCATCAGCTAGGTCTTTCCCTTAGAGGAAGAAAGAGACAATCTGTAGAGTGAGAGAACAAGAGAAAGAGAGAGAGAGAACAGCTTGACTACATCAGTCTGCTGGGAACCACAGGCCAAGGCAGTGACATGAGAATTCAAGAATGAGGATTCAGTTTCAGCAGAGCGTGAAGGAGTGTGTGTGTGTGTGTGTGTGTGTGTGTGTGCACCTCTCTCCCTCCCTCCCACCCTCTTCTGTTCCTTCACTCCTTCCGTGTTGGAGCTCACCCATCATAACCACGGCCCTCTCCATAGAGCACGGTACGGATGACAGTATCAGGCTGACCCTTGACCCATGTAAGATCGATGACTCTGAGAAGGTTCTAGGGCAGGTTCCCAGAGCTGGAAGGGGGAAGACACCCACGCAGGGCAGCCCTCTGCCACGGCCTCGCTTGCTTCCCGTCTGTCCTGGAGCCCCAACCTGCTTGGGCCATAGCTGTCACATGGGATTCCATGTGGATTTGCCCAAGGATTCAAACCAATTTGTTGTGGGCCCTCCGGCAGCAACGATGACATCATTTGAATTGTTCACTGTTTGGGAAAACAGCAACAGTTCCTGCCATCTCCATCAGCTGGTCCCTCAGACTTCACAGAGTGTCCTCTTCCATGGTAGAATTTTCATGATGTCATAGGTGCCCCGAGAGGCCTTTTCAGCCACCTTGGTTACCATGCCTCTCCCCCAGCACCCTTCCAACTAACAACACACAAGCATACTGTAAAACTGCAGGCAGGTTGAGCCCAGTGAATGAGCATGGAATAGGTTTCTGTCTTATAGTTAAAGGAGACATTTCAGCTCTTAGCAAAGAGGGAAAGGAATTACCCCCCTGGTGAAAATAGCAGAATTTCAGTGTTGGAGGCAGTTGCTGAGTCCATCTAGTCCAACTCACAAGAATCTTCTTTACCAGATTCTCGTTAACGGTCTGTCCAACTTTTGCTTGAAGCCCTCCAAGAACAGGGAACTCACTACCTTCCAAGACAGCCCTACTGCACTTCCCAGCATCTCGGCTTTTTGTGAAATTCTCCTAACATCTCTTCCCACCTTCACTCATCCATTACTACTAGTTTTGTCTTTGGGGGCTAAGACCAACAGGTTCAATACCTCTTCCACATATTTGAAGACAAATTAATTTACTGATTCGGTGGTGTGCTGGTCCCATAAAACTACCAATCGTATACTTTTTTTTTAAAGTAGACAAGATAACAAAATTCAGTTGAAGGGACATAAGGTTGAGATCTCGAAGTAATGGGAAAAAAACACATAGAGATAAAATAGATATTGTATTATCAGCCTCAAATTATATTAAAAAGCAGTATCATTAAGTTCTTTTTTAAAAACTAAATTTGTACCTAGTGTAGTGCTAATAAAATGGGAAGAACATCCATGGAACAGATTAGGTAAGCAAGAACCAGCAGCAGCTCAGAAGGGTAGCCCAGTGGAAAACTAAGGATATAAACTACTGAGGAAATGGTTTCAAGTTGGGGGGGGGGACTGCTGAGAAAACCAGGAAGTAATTTGGTAGAAATGAGATTTAGGTCAGCTGCTTACACCACAAACACCAAAGGTAACTATGACCTAAGTGTAAAAGGTGACAACTTAAAAAAAAAAAAACTAAAGGAAATATGTTTCAGAACTATGGCCAGAGGAAGTAAGTGATAGAGAAGATCTTAAAACACAAAACAGCCAATTTTGACTAAATAAAACTAAAACTTTTGTAAGAAAAAAAATCAGTGTAGAGAAACTAAGAAGAGATACTGCTAAGTGGGAAAATATTTGGCTTTGATTAAAGAGCTGCTAGGTGGCGCCGTAGCGCATAGAACACCAGTCAGGAAGACCTGAGTTCAAACGTGACTCAGACACTTACTTAGCTGTGTGACCCCAAGCGAGTGACTTAACCCTGATTGCCTCAGTTTTCCCATCTGTAAAATGAGTTTGAGAAGGAAACAGCAAACCATTCCAGTGTCTTTGCCATGAAAACCCCAAATGGGGTCATGAAGAGTCGGACATCACTGAAAACAACTAAAGAACAAAATCACTGATACAGAAGGAATTTGCAGAAATACACAAAATCAAGAACCGTTACCCAATAGACATGTGGTCAAAGAATGTGAGTAAATGGCTTTCAAAGGAAGACTTGCAAAATCTCTATAGCTATGTGAAAATATGCTCCATATCAGTCAGTAAATAAACATTTATTAGGGGGTTTCCTCACTGGGAATTTCCCAGCCAACTCCCCACCACCACCCCCCAAACCAAGCCCATCACACATCTAGTTCTTACAGTTTCTCTAACAAGTGCTCGTTCACTTGAGGACCTGCACAGATGAGGAACTCATTGCATTCCAGTGTACTACTCTAATGTATAGGAAATTGTTTCTTAAAACACGTCATTTTGCGACAAGCAGGATGCTTTCAGAAAAACGTGAAAAGACTTACGCAAAATGATGCAAAGTGAAGGAAGCAGAACCAGGAGAACACTGTACACAGAAACAGCAACATTGTACAATGATCAGCTGTGAATGACTTAGCTATTCTGAGCAATACAATGATCCAAGACAATGCTGAAGAACTTTTGATGAAAAATGCTATCCATCTCCAGAGGAAGAACTGATAGAGTCTGAATGCAGATCGAGGCATACTTTTTTTTAAAAAAGTTTCTTTATTTTTCTTGTTTGGGTTTTTTTAAAAAAATTTTTTGGTCTGTGTTTTCTTCCGCAACGTGATTAATGTGGAAATATGTTGTGCATGACTGCACATATATAACCTACATAAAATTGCTTGCCTTCTCATTTAGGGAGGAGGGGAAAGAAGGAGAAAGAGAATTTGGAACTCAAAATTTTAAAAAATGAATGTTGAAAATTATTTTTACATGTAATTGGAAAAAAATTTGAAAACAATTTTTAAAAATCATGTCATTAAGTTTCTCTTCAACTTTCATCCAAAGCTTATAGTTCTGTCTTTGGAAATCAACCAGAATGATTCCTGCTGCCATGCAACAACTCTTTCAAATATTTGACGATGTTTATCATGTGTCCTTAAAGTCTTCTCATCTCTAGGCTAAGCATCAAGAGCTCCTTTAATAAATCCTGTATTGAATGTTCTTCAGTCTTTTAACTATCCAGATTGGTCTCTCCTACCTGGAATGATCCCATTTGTCAGTGCCCTTCCTGAAAAGTGCTGCTTGGAGCTGAACACAATATTCCATGTGTGGCTCACCAAGGCTCAGGACAATTGGGATTGTATCTCCCTGACACTATGCCTTTTAATGTAACCTAGGATCATATGACCTTTTTTTTTTCTGGTTTGGGGTGGGGTCAAGCGGTGTCACACTGTTGATTCATATTGAGCTTGTGGTCTATCAAAAATTCCAGATCTTTTTGTTATAAATTATCATCTAGCCATGCCTCCCTCATCTTATACTAGTACAACTGATTTATGGGAGACAAGTAAAGGAATGTGCGTTTGCCCCTATTAAAGTTTCATCTTTACAATTTTAAAGTTAAGTGCATTAAGGTATTAATTTGCAAGATATCTGAAAGAATGAGAGATGCCAAAGAGTTTAAAAGACAACAAAAACATCAGATAATGTTGTTACCCCAAAAAAGACAATCACAAAGATTTTATTAACAAATGATTTTTGTGCCTTTTGCTCTTCTCTGTAATAGCTTTTTTGAGAGTTATCAGCACACACACATATGGAGAAAGAGAGAGAGAGAGAGAAAGAGAGAGAGAGAGACAGAGACAGAGAATGGAGAATCGTTGCTGAAAACGTGAGGAGGTTTTCACAGATGATTTTCTGCAACAGACTATATCTGCACATCACATAATAGACTGAAAGGTGTTGGGAATACAAGAGTTTACTGTTCTTATGGTTCATTAACTATACATAAAAGCACCAATTTGATAGAACAAAAAGCAAACTTACACACAGGCTCTCCTCCAATGAGGTGTCTCCCATGTATATGTAAAAGACCATAATTTGTTATCAATACCAAGGTATATATCAGGGAGACATCCACTCACCAAAGTTGTCTTCCACTGTCATAGTATCTTGTGCAGAGACCTAATGTGGAAGAGATTCTCTGGAGGTGGTGCCATTCATCATACATTTCTGTTTGTAGGTGACTTTGTGCATAAAGTCCCAGAATGCTACAGACCTTCTGCAATGAGCTCCACAAAGACTCACAAAGAAGTCTGCCTAATTATACACACTGGGAAAGCAAATGGATGAAGAATGCTTACGGCTGAGCCTATGACTTGTAGTTCAGTGGAAAACCCGTTGAGTTATTGCATCATACATAGATAAAGTAAAAACCTTGCAAATGCACAACAAACCACACCCAGGACATTCTTACTAGAATAAGTGCCTAGTTTGTTCTGGTGAAATGGTGCTTTTAGTCATCTGTTTCCTGCCACAAATGCCCACTTAAAAAATACCCATGCACATGCACACACACACACGACACACACACGACACACACATTAGAAAGTTCAAAATTATGGACCACCCAAAAGCCAGCAGAGAGATGCATGGAGGGCATAAGGAGGCTGCAGCCTGTCACTAATGATCACAGCATGGAAGAAGGAAGCAGCATAAACGATATCACCCAGCGGAGGTGTGACTGGAAAGGTTAGATGGGCTGGTTCTGTCCAACAGTCACAACAGCAGTGACACGTGTTTGCAGAGCACTTTAAGATTTGCATTTTATAAATATCACTTCATTTGAGCCTCACAATACCTGAGAGGCAAGTGCTATTGTTATCTCCATGTTATAGATGAGGAAACTGAGGCGCTAAGAGGTTAAGTAACTTGCCCAGAATGACACAGTAAGTGTCAAGGCTGGATTTGAACTTGGATCTTCCCGACTCCAATGCCAGCACTCTATCTGCCATGCCACCCAGCAACAGAGTACTTGCAGCCCTTTTCCCTTTCTCACCCTTTTGCTGTTTCTTTAACAATGTATAGTTCCCACTCAAGAAGAGATTATGTTTTTGGTTACTGTTTATGGACTCTCTGGGTTCCTTAATCTTTTCTGTATCCATTTATGGTGTTCTGTGAAGTCTTTGTGCCTTCTGTCTTTTCTTTGGGAGAAATAAAGGATGTCCTCTATGCATATGCATTTATACCTTGAGTGCTTATACAGGAGCAGGGGACATTTTTAACTGACATCTGTGGAAACCTAGATGCATCATATTTAGGTGCTTTTCCTGGATTAAACATCAGGTGGGGATATAACAAGCCCAAAGGCTTTTCTGACTTATCTAGGTTATCTCCCAGGATCAGAAATTCCTTGCCCATGTGACCCTAAGGTCTTGTGGAGGCCCTGGCACATGAGGTACATATATTATAGCTCTCTGTTTTAGTGGTCTTCTACTAGAAAGTAATAGATATTTCTAAAACACACATAACCACATCACCTCCACCCTTCTCAAAAAGATTCATTGGCTTTGTTGACTTTAGGAAAAATACCAACTCCTGAGGTCAGCATTTAAAATCCTGAAGAAACTAACACCCACCTACCTTTCCAGTTTTATTTCATGTTACACGCTTAACACAATCTGCATTTCACACAAGCTTTTCTGTGAATTGTTCCCTGAATGCCTGAATATCTCTCCCCTCCATGCCTTCCATAGCTGGAAAGAGCCTTGGTTCTTTCCTGCTGTCTCTCTTTGCCTCTGACTCATCGAATCTTTAGCTCTCTTCAAAATATCACTCAGAGGACACTTCTCCAGAGGCTCTCTTTTCCTTCTCTCTCTCTTTCTCTCTTTCTCTCTCTCTCTGTCTCTCTCAGCCTCTCTCTCTCTGTGTCTCTATTTGCTATTTTATATGGTATAGCCACCTATGGAAAGAAAGTCCAGGACTTGCTATCTTTCATTGTATCCCTAGGGCCTGGCACAGTGCTTGGTACATTGGAGGCATTTAATATATGCTTGTAGAATTGAATTAAATTAGGGATTTTGAGAAGTTGTTATCTAAATGTTATAATTTTTGTTTAGTGCCCAACATAGAGCCCTGCATACATATTTACCTTGGAATCTATGTACCTCTTCCCTTGTACCTTGTTGTACAGTCCAACCTTTGCACGATATGTAGGTTTAACAAACTTTTGTTTGAAGCTGTATTAAGACCCCAAACTTTTTCAGAGGAAGAAATTCTTCGTGTATTGGATTCCCACAAGATGTTTTTGATTTACTGAAGAATCTGCACCAGGGAGTGAGCACCAAAGGAGATAAGCTAGCATTGGATGGCGGACAGAGCCCTGGGCACTGAGTCGGGGACCTGGCTTTATTTTCAGCTTTCTCACAAACCACTGTGTGACTTTGGGTAAGTCACTCCATATGCCTCATCTGCCAAAAGAAGGGCTGGACCATTGCATGGTACAGGGCATGGTATAGGGGCTGAGGTCAGAGAGCCTGCATTCAGGTCCTGCTGCCATTGGTCACTACTTGTAGGACCTTGGGCCAGTCAGGTTCTTCATTTGTCAAGTGAAGAGGTCAGACCAGATGGCTTCTGGTCTTCCTTCCCAGTCTAGACCTCTGATCAATGAGCTCTGTGTTTTCTTCTTGCTCTGCACTCACCAAAGCCGGGTTTTGCTTTCTTCTGCTGGAGTTTGGCTACTGAGGGTGCCTAAGAAGTCATTGGCTCTTTTCCCTTTATGGGTCTTTTATGGGAAGTAGACTCAAGCCCCCTCGAACTCTAAGCAACCAGGTTCTAGGCTGACACAAGGCTAGGGCTATTAAGCAACCAGTGAGTCTTCTGCAAGGCAGTCTTGGGTCCCTGCCAGCTTTCTGGAGCTCATAGATTGAAGATGGAGCCTGCCCCCTCCCTCTCTCCATCTCCTGTACCTAGCTTTCAGGGCCAGAAGGGGGCTCTGTGGTTCCCCTAGTGAAGAGGGTGGCATCAAGGCGGGGAATTCAAGCTTATTAAAAGGAGGAGATAAGAGCCTGAACTTCAGAGATAGGGACTTGGCTGAAGTAGGAGCCCAGTGGCCATAGTAACCTAGAGAAGAGAGACCCAGAGAGAGACACACACAGAGAAACAGAGACAGAGATAGGGACAGATCACAGGAGAGGAGAGAGATGAGGGAGGAAGGGGAGAAATAGATGGAGCGAGAGAGGGAAGAAAGGAAAAGCTTGCATTTGGCTGGGGGACCTTACACTTCACCACAAGCCCTGTCTGCCGACAAGATGGAGAGAGGAAGACCAGCAGGGATGCTGCTGGCAAGAAGGCACAGACCTTAGGATTCTGCAAATGCCCTTGGTGGTCACCCACATTCAGCCAACCTTCACTGCAATTGAAAGAAGTGGAGAAGAAAAACACAAACGGGCAATCATCCTTGATACCCTCTTCACCACCCCTGCCCCCACCTGGAGACAACCCCTCCTTCCACCTTGGAGCAGGACAGGTTTGGGTCCAGTCGTCCTGTCCCTTCCCAAGATGGGGGTCTCTGGTGGACCTCTCCAGTGGTCAGAGGGTCCTGCCCATCTGTTCCTGAGGGGGATCGTGTTCCCTAAGCAGCCAGGTGGGTCCCTCCACAGCCACCCCAAGCTGGAGCCAATGGCCAGGTGCCCGATGGATTCCTCTTTTCTGGGTAAGAATGGGCTGTCCCCCAGGGCAAACAGAACTGATGGATGGCCAGGCTAGCTAGGGGGGAAGGTTGCCAGAAGAGCCACAACTAGGACCCCTTCCTTCTCATCCCAGCCTCCCAACCCTCCCAACCCTCCCAGCAGCTTTCTCTAGTCACTGATCCCCTCCCTTTGTTTCTCAGGGCAACCTCCTGGCTTCTTCCTAGGTGCATGCTTTGTCCTCCGTGGAGACTCGGGGTGCTTGGAGAGGAAGTGCAGGGGCCCCTGCTGGAGGGCTCTGGGCTCTGGGATGGCCACAGCTGTCCTTCCCAGCTGCTGGCTCCTGTTTCTCTTTCTGGGGCTGCTGGCAGCTGGCTCCTGTGTTGGCTCAGTTGAGTCGGAGAGACACGGAAGTAGACGGGGTCCGGAGAAGCAATCTCAGTGGAATGACTTTCCCATGGAGCAAGGGGTGAGCAGCGGCCCTCTGCCAGCCTCTAATGACCTGGTAAGATCACTTGGACTACCCCCCCATCAGTCCGGCCAGAGGAAGGAAACAGGTGACTTGCTGGTCCCATTAAGACATCTCCCTCCTGAAGTATAATCAGGGAGCTGGGGCAATGAGTGGTAGAGGCAGATTGTGATAACGAGGTGAAAGTGGCTAGCCCAGGGAAGGCAATGTGGGGTAGTGGATAGAGCAACTGGTCAGCCATCAGAGGATCTGGATTCAGGTCCTGCCAATGCTTGTACTCTCTGTCCTCTGGGCCTGTTTCCTGGTCCACAAAACAAAAGTGCCAGACTTCCAGAGGCGTCCCTGTAATCAGTGAGTCCAGACTCCCCATTTTATAAGTTAGGACACTGAGGCCCAGAAACAGTAGAGGATTTTCCCAGAATCACACAGCTAGAAAGTTTCTAAAGTAGAAATTTGAATTCTGGTCTGGCTGACTTCACGCCCAGTGCCCTATCCATCATGCCATCCTGCCTCTTCTCTGTCATCGTAAGTGAACTTTTGGGAAGTTTTTCAGAAATAGGGGAAAGCTAGGGTAAAGAAGGCTATTGGAGAAGTGAAATAAGTGTGGCTAAAATGGATGCCTCACAAACATGGAGCGGCTCTTTGGAGAAATTTGAGCATATTTGGGAAAATGTCTTGATCCTTGGAATGAAGTTTTCAGGGGCTCTGTCTTCCCATTTGATCTGACTGGTTCTAGTGATCAAAAGAGGGTCTCTCTTCTCTTGGTCACAGTGGAGGTACTAACATGGGGATCCAGGGAAGAAAGAGGAGGGTCTGTAGGATGGCAGAAACAGGTTTGGCTCCTGGAGGTGTCGGACAGTGCTTGCCCTCTCCCCTCCCTTCTTGTCCTGGGAGAAAGTGCTTCTAAGGGGTCTAGATAAGAAAGCCATGAGCAGCAGCTGCCTGAGGCTCTCCCCGGGACTGGCAGATCAGACAGTAGCTCAGAAAAGAGAAAGCAAAGCACAACTTTGGGCATCTAACTAGCATCTCATAGGCAAGAACGCTAGGACTGAAATTAAACACAAGAAAGAGCTGCTGACTTTAGGGGTCCCTGCCTGAGAAGGGAATGAGGAGGTGGGGCATCTCTGTGCATATGTGTGCATGTGTCTGCTTGTATGTGTGCATCCGTGTGTGAGACCCTAAAGCTAAAAACAATCTGCCTGTGAAAGCTCCGTGTGTGTGTGCGCGCGCGCGCGCACACACACGTGCCCTAAACACATGTTGGCTATCTCTAAGAAAAAAATGAATGCCTTCTGAAAGGCGTACTTTTCATAGTTGGTGAGAGTAGAATGCTGAGCTTGGGGTCAGGAAAACTTGGGTTTGAATCCTGCCTCTGATGTAGTCTCACTGTGTGATTCTGATCAAGCCACTTCCCCTCTCTGAGTCTCAGTTTCTTCATCTGTAAAATGAGGAGGTTGAGCTAGATCAGTGGCCTCTGAGCTTCCACCTAGTTCTGGACCTATGATCCTAGGACCCCTCTGAACCACAGTGTCCTAATCTGGGAAGTGAGGGGGTTGGATTAGATGGTTTTCAAAGTCCCCTCCCCCTCCTACCTTCCCTCTTACTTTCCCGGGCATCAGCATCCCCCCCCCCCAGACTATCAGGTTTGCATTCTAGGAGTCATTCTAGACATCTCACCATCTCTCACCTCCTCCTACATCCAAGCTGGTTCCCAGGCCTGTCCACTTGGCCTCTGCAGCCCCCTTCTCTCCTCTGATGCTGCCACCCCCTTGGTGTGGACCTTCCTCTCATTACTGGGCTGTCCAAAGCCCTTCCTGCCTCAAGTCTCTCCCCACTCCAATCCAGCTTCCATTTAGCCACCAAAGCTAAGGCACAGGTCTGATCATGCGCCCCTCTGCCCCGCCCCCCATAAACTCCCTGTTGCCCCCAGGAGCAAATACAAAATGTTCAGTTAGGCATTTGGAGCCCTTCATAGCCTGGCCCCTTCCTACCTTTCCAGTCTTGTTCCATCTTACCCCACACACCTACCCTTCCATCCAGTGACACTGGCCTCCTGCCCATTCCGTAAACAAGTCCCTGCATCTCTCGGCTCTGGGCATTTTTTCTGCCTGTCCCCCATACTGGAATGCTATCCCTCCTTGACTCTGACTATTGACCTCCTTGGCTTTCAAGTCCCAATTAAAATCCCACCTTCTACAGGAAACCTTTTCCGTCCCCTCTTAATCCCAGTGCTTCCCTCCATTAATTTTTCCCATTTATTCCATCTGGGGCTTGTTCGTCTATATTTGTTGGCTTGTTGTCTCCCCGTTAGATGGTAAGCTCCTTGAGGGCAAGGACTGTCTTTTGCCTCTTTTGGTATCCCCAGGGCTTAATGCAGTGTTTGGCACATAGTAAGTGCTTAATAAATGTTTATTGACCAATCGACCTTCTAGTTCTAGACACAATCCTATGACCGCTTGGAGTCTCAGTTTTCTCATCTGTAAAATGGAATTAATAATATCTCTTCACTCCCATCACTGCTGTGAGGGTCAGCTGAGACAGTAGTCGTAAAGCAATTTTCAAACCTTAAATAATCGCTAGGATTATTATTATTATTATTTTAAAGGATGGGCCAAGACTCAGAAGCTTTAATTAAGCACCTACTGCTTGCATCAAACCCTTGCAAGGTCAGTAATGAAGAGCTCAGTAAACTGTGTGAGCTGAAAACATGCCCCAACTGGCCCTCACTTCCCACAAGTCTTTTATGTAATCCTTACATTTCTCTAGGGCTATTAAAGTTTGCAAAGGGCCTTCCTTTCAGCAAGGCAGGTAGTCCACTCCATCACTGAGATCTTCCACACATACTATCTCATTTGGTCCTTTTCAGAGAAGGAAGGAAGGAGTCACTTCCCCAAGGTCATCCTGCCTCCCTCACGCCAGAGACATTCCAGCCAAGCTGGCCCATTTGCTGTTACCCTGTGCATGGATGGCACTCCATCTCTAGACTCTGTGGCCAGGTTGTCCCTGGAATGCCTGAAATGCCCTGTCCTCTCCTTCACCTCTCCCTCATCATTTTGTTTTTCAATCATTCAGTCATGTCTGACTCTTCTGTGGACCACGGCACACCAGTGCTTTCCCTGGGGTCTTCTCACCCAAGTGGTTTGCCATTTCCTTCTCCAGTGGCTTAAAGCAAACAGGGTCACACAGCTAGTGAAACCAGCTCTTCCTGACTCCAGGTCCAGAGCTCTATCCACTGAGCCACCTAGCTGCTTCCTCATCATAGATGACAATTATACAGGATGTCCCAAAAAATCTTAGTGCACTTAAAAGACTTTTGGGACACCCTTTAAAATGCTTGAAGGTTTGCAAATCACTTTACGTAGGTTAATAAGAATGATAGCTAACATTTATCTAGTGCTTACTGTGTGCCCAGCACCATATTAAGTGCTTTACGACTCTTGTCTCATTCGATCCTCACCAAAACCCTGGGAGGTAGGTGCTATTGTTATGTCCATTGTACAGATGAGGAAACTGAGTCTGAGAGAAGGCAAGAGACTTAGTAAGGCCCTCGGGTGGGATTCGAACCTACTGCTTCCTGACTCTAGATGCAGGGATCCAACCACACTGCACCATCCCTAGCTTCTTCCTAATCGTAACTCACATGCTGCTTCCTGCAGGAAGTCCTCTCGGATTTCCCCAGAAGCCAGTGCCCTCCCTTCTCCCATCCTGGGAATTGTTTTGGGGTTTGTATCTATTCTGTATTTACTTCTCAGTAGACATGGAGTGCGCCCTCCCTAACCCCAGTAAGCACCTTGAGCGCAGCAACCATCAGGCTTCTTGTCTTCATGTCCTAAGCACCAACCCCACTGCCCGGTAAACAGTAGGTGCTTAGTCAATGAATGAACGAGAGATCCGGCTTCTCCCGTCTTTCCAGTGGCTGATTGCTTAACTATCTTCTCCTCCCAGTGGCCCAAGAGCCTCCCCTCAAATCCCCATCGGTGCCTCCCTCCTGTTCAGCACAGGCACCCCGACATGGGCAGCTATGGTTTTCACAGGAGTGGCTTGTGGGAAGCGAGGATTGGCCTGTGGCCAATCAGCGATGGGGACCAATGGAAAGTGGGATTGGGGATGCTTTCAAGTCGACCCCTCAGCTTTCCTCCCTCCCGCCCCTTCTCCTACCCCTGGGGCAGCCCAGCTGTTAGGGCCTCCTAGTGAATGTCTACAAACCATGCTGCAGAGGGAAAGCCTGGGGATTCCCGGGCTGTCCTAGCCAGAGCACCGGCTGGGGGCCAGAGCCCCTGACGCATCGGGCTCCGAATCTGTCAGTGAACGGGTTAGACCGGACTGAGGCTGGCCGTGAGAAGAGCTGCGGGCTTAAGGTCGGGACAATTTGAGCCTCAGACTCTGTCTCGATGTACAGCCTTGGGAAAGTCACAGCTTCCGCATCTGTAGAATGGGCAGAAGAACGGCTCTTGTCTTCCCAGGGTCATTTTAAAGAACAAATGAGATAATGTGTGGAAAGGTCTCTGAGGCTCTTAAAGGCTTAGAGAACGTGAGCTCTTTGCGATTGAATCATAATGTGATCGTGTCTTAATGTTATATCTGTTTGGACTAAATCGCATCTTTTTTTCCCCCTTTAACCTATGATTTCATTGGTATAGGAAGCTCCTTCTACAAGGCGGATTAGCCCATCAACAAGCATTTATTAACCCCCTTAGAGTCTAAGAAGCTGCCTCAAGACGCTAAGAGGCTGAGCCCAAAGCCAATGTATGTGAGAAATAGAGCTTAGGCTGCCTTGACTCTCAGGCCGGCCCCTGATTTGCCAGGCCAAGCTGCCTTGTGTAATGTTTAGTATCTGCTCCTGCTATATCCACATGTTGTAATACTAGGGAAGATCCCCCTCCTCCCCAGGTCTTAATCCTAGAGAAAAACAAAACAAAACACGCCTTGATCTTACTGGGGAGAAGGGCAGGAAATAACGTGACACATGTCTATCTAAGTAAATAGAAAACATATACATTGTAAATGCAAAGTAGCTTCTGTGTGTGTGTGTGTGTGTGTGTGTGTGTGTGAAGGGGTAGTCCTAACAAGTGGCAGCAACAGGACAGCTAACTTAATTCAACCATCATTTATTAGGCTCCTACTATTTGCCAGGCACCATGTGAGATGGGAGGGATACAAAGACAAAGCCAACAATCCCCGCCTCCCAGGGGCTTCTATTCCAGTGACAAAGGTTAAGGGAGAGGCAGAAACTGAGAAGAGTGTTGGAGAAGCCCCAAGTCAGTCACATTAGTGGCCTATCTGGACCAGGACTGTGCCCCTGGCACTGACATTTGTGGCTCTTTTGGGGGGAATTGAGTTGCTGCTAGTGTTGACTGTAAAAATGAGTGATTGATTCCAGATATCTGGTGTGGTGTGGTGTGGTGTGGTGAAGCTCACTAACTGAAGGAGAGTAATGATAGATAGATAGATAGATAGATAGATAGATAGATAGATAGATAGATAGATAGATAGATAGATAGATAGATAGATAGATAGAAGCATTTATTAAGCACTTACTATGTGCCAAGCACTATGCTAAGTCCTGGAGATGCAAATACAAGCAAACTGGAAAGCCCCAGCCCTCAAAGAGACTGCATTTGAATTGAGGGAGATGTTAAATCAAGTGCAGCTCTAAGGGTGGGGCGTGAACGGTGGCGAGGATGGTGATGGGAGTATGGTGGGAGGAAGGTGATATGGGCATCTCCTTCCTGGTGAGAGAAGGGGCAGATCTTATCATGAGGGAACACTTCCTCCCTGTGGAAGTCCTTAATGCCTGGCTGACCACCATAAGAAGGTTGAGTGTCACCCCCACCAGTGCATTTAGGCACAGAATGAGTCATCCGGAGATGAGCAGGCAGGGATGTGTTTGATCTGCATCTCATATTATCTCACCACCTCCAACACACACACACACACACACACACACACACACCCCAAGGGTCATCCCCCACACCCCATCTCACACACACACACACACACACACACACACACCCTCTCTAATATGAACTTCCTTTGTTCCTCTCAAGGGCAGATATCCTTCACTCTCCCAGTCATCTTTGTTCTCAATATTCGAGTCGGTCTTGTCTCTTCCCTCTTCCTCAGCCACGTAGAGGCTTTATCGCCAAACCTCGTTCTTTCCGCCTCTGGGGTCTCTCTGATGTTCACGTTCTTCTCTCTGTTCCCACATCCTGGTTCGGGGCTCATCGCTAAGCTACTGCAATAACTTCCTCATTGGTTCTCCCACCTCCTGTCTCTTCCTAAAGCGATCTTCCTAGAGAGCCGGTCAGACTGTCCCCCATCCAATAGATTTCAGTAGCTTCCTGTCGCCTCTGGAGCAAATACAACTTTGCCTTTATCTGATCCTTGTTTTTACCTTCCATGTTTGTGAACTTTTTCTAATACGCACAGATGTAACTACTAGTATTAGTACTTTGTTCATAAATACGTACGTATACACACACAGGCATTCGTGCTGAAGGAATGCTGAAGTGAGAGTCTCGCTTTTGCTGTCGCTGACTTCCCGGAGCCCAGCAAGTCCTGTTTTCTGTTTCACACCTTCTAACGTGGTCACCTTCTTGGTCGATTCCAGCTTTTGGATTCTGTTACAGGAAGCCTCCGTCACCGAGAAGCCCCGAAGCATCGACCCCAGGGACGCCTGGATGCTCTTTGTCAGACAGTCCAACAAAGGGGTCAATGGCAAAAAAAGGAACGCTGGAAGATCCAAAAAGTACAAGGTGAGCATGGAGAGGTCTGGACCTCCCAGCACCCACTGACTTCAGCTGGATTTGGACTCAGAAGATTGAATTCTGATGCCGCCACTTTCTGTGGGACCAAGAGGAAGTCACAATGTCTTTTGGCCATCAGGAGGTCAACAAGTATTTATTAAGCACACACTATGTGCCAGGCACTGAATTAACTGAGAATCTGAATAGAGTCCAGAGAAAGACAGCCCTCCCCCTTAAGTAGTTAACATTCTACAAAACCCCTGCTTCCTAGCTGTGGGCCAACTAGCCCTATTTGTAAAATGGGGATAACAACCATCACTTCCCCTACAGAAGGTTGTCCTGAAAACCCTGGAGCTCTACAGTAAGGGTTCTAACCGGGGTCCCAGGGATAAGTTTCAGGCGGCCCATGACTGTGGGTGGGGGAAAGAACCCTACAACTTGGTCCCAGAGGACAGGCACCCAAAGCACTGATTGGCAAACATTAGCAGGAGACAGATATCGACTCAATTCAAAGAAGTTCCTAACAGTTAGAACCATTCAACAACGGGATGAAGTCTTGTGAGATAGTGAGCTCCCCATACCTGGAGGGATTCAAGTGGAGGCTGGGTGACCACTTGTTAGAGACAGTGTAGAGGGGGTTTATGGCTCAGGCTAGAGGTTAGACATTACAATCCCAGAAGTTCTTTTCAATTCCAAGGTTTTATGATGAGCCGTAAAATTGATTTCCAAAAAGTAAAAGTGAGGGATTTATCTGAATGAGAATCATAAATAAAAAGACAAAACAAAGAAAAACCACCCTGATCTGGTTGATTTTTCCAGTTTGTTTGAGCCCTTGAACTTTACCAATAGGGTGGATTTCTTTATGAATTCTTTTCCTTCAACCATGTCCCTCCTAGATTTTAGCTTTTGTGGAAATTGTCTGGGGACCTGGCCATGCCATTGCCTTGGGTGACCAGATGCCTGATGTCTGCCTTCTGGAGAATGCTCCCTGGGGTCGTAGATTGTCCCATGGTGCTGCATGCCCCTCTGCCCCTGCCCCCATGTTTAAGACTGACCAGCATTCTTGCAGGCATCACTGAGAAGCCTGGGGCAGGGCAGGGGAGTGGGCTCTCTTGGTGCTTGGCTTTATACCCAGTGAGAATGTTTCCCTCTCCCCCAATAGGCCAGCCATGCCCCGATTTTTGTAGCCAAAGTTACCGTGAAGCATCATGGGTAGGACTAAGGGGAGACTAAACCCTAGCTCTGAAGTGAGTTGTTCTTGTTGCTCCATCACCGAGCACAGTGTGGACTGCACACATCGGGGCTATAACTGGGACACTGGATTAAGGAATTCTTGATGAGGAAGCGCCTTCTGCCAGCACATATTGGCCATTGTGCTACAATATGTAGTTGTAGATGGCAGCCCAGAACTTGGCACATCGAAGATATTTCATAATGATTTGTTGGATTGAAATGAATTGAGTTGGACATCAGGATTTTATGAAAACACTCAACTTGGTGACGCTGGCCCTTGATGTTTCTCCTTGTCATTTGTCTTTCAGCTTGGGCTCCCAGGGCCTCCTGGACCCCCTGGCCCTCAGGGCCCCCCAGGGCCTTTCATCTCACCTGAGGATTTATTGAAGGAATTCCAGCTGCTGGTGAAAGGTATAGGGATTGCACTTCTGTATGTGTGTATGTGCGTATGTGTGTATGTGTAGGGCCAGGAGGCGCGGGGAGGTTATCTTGGGATTGACTTCCTGAAGGTGCTGAAGACAGGAACAGAGGTCCAGCAATGGGCATGATGGAGTCCATTGATCTTGCCAGGTCAAGTGATTGTCTAAGGTCACATGGGTAGTAAATGGCAGGAGGACTAGAATCCAGAATTCTTGAAGCGCCGAGATCTTTCCAATGTACCATGAAGCCTCATTGCCAGTCAGTTGGTCTACATTAAGGGCCCACTATGTACTGTGTTAGGTGCTGGGGATACAAAAAGAGGCAAAGACAGTTCCCCCTCAAGGAATTTAGAATCTAAGGGGTGGGATGGAGGGATGTGAAGCAGGGAGGGCAGGATCAAGGGTAGAATTTGAACTCTGATCTTCCTGACTCCAAGGCCAGTGTTCCAAGATAAAAGAATGTTCGGACTCGGAGTCAGAGGATTTGCATTCATATCTTGATTTTGCCACTTGTGTGACCTCAAGCAAGCCACAACCTCGGGGCTCGGACCAGATGACCCTAATGACTATTTTAGCTCCTGCTGTGGGGCCTGTGTTTCTGAGCTTCAGTTTCCGCAGCTGTAAGGGGACTCGTTTAAATGAACTCTCTGATCTCTTCCAGCTTTAAAACCTATGAACTTTTTGCGTGCCAGTTCTTGTTTCCTGCTGACAACCCCAGCCTTGCCTGGTCTTTCTCTGAGGTCTCTTTCGCTCCCTTGGGCAACCAGACCCGATGAGCCCTACATCCTCCTCTGTTCCGTTTGCTGTTGCCTTCTAAGTCTCCTCCCAAGCTTTCCTTCCATTGTCCTTCTCTCTCTCTCTCACCCCCATCTGGCGATGAGTTGGCTCCCACGTAACATTATATCTCACTTCCTTTGATAAACCCGGCTCAGCTGCAGACTGTAACAGGGGAGAGTTACAAAGAGAAAGTTTTCCCCATTAGCTGCTGCAGCTGTAGGTTCAAAAACCTTGAGAGTTGCAAGCAGAACCGTTCCCTAAGATAAGTTACTCTGGGAAAACCTTCTTCTACGTGAGTCCCACGTTCCCCCCATAAGGAGAGAGAAAAGGGGGAGGTTGGGAGCCAAGGCAGGGCAGAGACAGGATGAGGCCAATTTAAATGCTTCCCATCGTGTTTTTGATCCAGGCTCTTGCTCTGGTCCAGGTGTTAAAAAAATGCAGGATTTCCCTAAGCCCATCCAACATCTGGGGCATACCATCTGTGCCTCCATGATGCACCCCCAAGGGATGGCTTATGTACAAGCCAAATAGGAAGCTGGCTCCATCTTATCATGTGAGGAGCTGTAGGTAATCCTCATGGGACAGGTTGGAGAGGTCTGTCTTCAGGCATTGGCTTGGCAGCTCTTGTGGAAGGGGGATTAGCTTAATTCTGCTTGGCCCCAGAGAAGAGAACACGGAGCAATGGGGTGAAAATCACAGAGAGACTGAGTGTATGGGCTGAGTGTATGGAGGTCTTCAAGCAGAGTCTGGATGGCCACTTTTAGGGAGTATTGTGGGAGGAATTCCCTTAGGGATATAGTTTGGACAAGGGCAGCTGGGTGGCACAGTGGATAGGATGCTGAGCCTGGAATCTTAAGTTCAAATGTAGCCTCAGACACTTACTGGCTGTGTGACCCTGGGAAAGTCACTTCACCCAGCTTGCCTCAGTTTCCTCATCTGGAAAATGAGCTAGAGAAGGAAATGGCAAACCACTCTATTATCTTTGCCAAGAAAACCCAAGTGGGTTCACAAAGAGTCACACATGCCTGAAGTGACTGAACCACAACAGCAACATCAGCCAGCACAGTCCATTCTGCTTCTGAGAGTCTCCATTTCTGTGACACTGAGAGCACAGAGGTGCCATGGGGCTCCATGCCGGTGGACCCTAAGCGCTGGTATGGGGAAGAGCCATAAGACTGAGGGCTGGCTCACCCAAGAGAGAGCCTCCTCCTAGCTCTGTCTGGGGCTGGGTGCCTGTGCCCCACCCAGCTCCCTATTGTACTGTCTGTCCCATGCCACTGACAGCCTCCCTGCACCGTCCAAATAGGCTCCCCTGGTCATGTGTGGCAGGGTCTACTGAGTGCTGTGCCCCTTACTTGGTATTGAAGCTTATCTCAACAGGGCATGGAACCTCCTCTGGTGTCCACCCAAGAAACTCAGTTGTCCTGGAATGGGAGCCCTGCTCCCGCTGCCCCACCCGCCATTCCTTGGTACCTTAGGGCTTTTTGGCTGTGTTCCTGAAAAGCCCTGTGATGGCTCCTTACTGCCCCAGAGTCAGCTGTTTCTGTACTTAGGCAGAGTTTTTGTCTTCTGTGAGATGTGGTGTGAGCAGGGCATCTCTCAGTGCACTGATTCCAACTCTTCAGGGATCTAAGATTTCATTGGTGTGGTGCTCAAGAATCTGCTGGCGCTCCCTGTTGCCTCTTGGATAAAATACAACGTTCTCTGCCATTTAAAACCCTTCACATTCTGTCTTTAGTCAACCTATCCAGTCTTCTTAAATATTACTTTCCTTCATGCAGCCTCCATGCCAGCCACACTGGCCTTTGCCCACTGCTGACTGCACGCAACAATCCATCTGCTTTTGTGGCTTTGCTCAGGCCATGTCCCCTGCCTGAAATGTCTTCCTTCCCCAGCCCTGCCTTGTAGAATCCCCACCTTGATTCAGAGCTCAAACCAAGTATGGCCTCCCACAGGAAACCTCTTCTGATCCTCCGAGTGGCCTCCTCAAAATCACTTTGTACCTACTTTGAATTGCCTTGTGTGTTCACACATTGAGTGCAGCTGGGCCACTTCCTTCTGTGCTGCCTGGCCTAACAAAGGTGCTTCATTCATTGAGTGATTCAGTGAATGGCTGAAGGAAGGACTGAGTGAGTTGGTGAGAGAGGGTGCTCCTCCACACCAGGAGAGATGATTTCATGTTTGCTAAGGACGTGGTGGCCAGCTCTGGAGATTAGGGGCTCCAAACTCACTCAGATGGCCCCTCCTCCATACACCCTTCCTGTAGCAGCCTGTGCTCCTTACAAACGACTCTTCCTTTTCACTGCAGCGAACCACTGTTGGTCAACCCTTTGCTGATCTTCCAGTACCATAGCTGCCAGGCCTTCCCTCATTTACACTGGCATTCCCAAATAAGGGGGGGGGGAGGGGAAAGCTTTTTCCCCATTCCTGTCCATGTTAAGTAATCTTTGAGCTAATCAGATACTGAAAATGGCAATTCATAACCTATCAGCTTTGCCAAATCAGTTGTAATAATTCCAGCATTTGTAAAGAAAAAGTATTCATGTGGGCTAATGTAGACTGAGATTAGGAGGGATGTGGAGTGGTTGAGTTGTGACACTGATGAAGTGACTTGACACCCAACTCTTTCAGAGGGTGAACTGAAGGAACTGAGCGTGTTCAACCCAGAGAAGAGATGGCTGGGGGGGGAGGTGGGACACGCGATAGTTGTCTTCAAGTATTTGAAGGCTCTTATATGGAAGAAGCTTCTGGTGGTTCTGTCTGGGCCCAAAGGGCAGAACCTGGAGCAGCGGTTGAATTACTAAGAGGCAGATTTAGGCTGGGAGTTAAGAAAAGACAATCCGTAAAGTTTCTACTGGTGAGAATCACCTCAAGTGGAACAGGCATCTTTCAGAGAGGGCTGGCTGGCCCCTGTCAATGGGGATGGCCAAGCCAAGGCTGGATGGTTCCTCATGGGAGATGTTCTAGAGAGAATTCTTGTTCAGGGAAGGGTTGTTGGGCTGGATGGCCTCTGAGGCTCTTCCCACGGGGCAGGAGGAATGGCA
>CM053626.1:9255823-9277304 GCA_028646595.1 Phalanger gymnotis | reverse complement strand
AGAGAGAGAGAGAGAGAGAGAGAGAGAGAGAGAGAGAGAGAGAGAGAGAGAGAGAGAGAGAGAGAGAGAGAGAGAGAGAGAGAGAGAGAGAGAGAGAGAAAGGGAGGAATGGAAGGAGAGGCAGAGACAAAGTGAGATAGAGACAGACAGAGAAGACAAGAGACACAGAGAGACAGAGAGACAGAGTTCGAGAGAAGAGAGACACACAGACAGAGTCAAGTTTAGACTCAAGCTATCATTTCACACAGAGGCAAAAATAGCTCAGTAAAAATAACACCAGAGGAAATAGCTTGTTTGGACCGACAGCCTATAATTAATGCCACTCGGATAGGACGAGCTAAAATAATTCCACTCTGCCTGATGGTGTGCGTAAAGATTTCTGTCTGAGAATCTCACGTCATGTTTCTCTGCTAAGAGTGGGGACATCTCAGGTTCATTTCCTGCCTGTCATCAATGTCCACCACAGTGACTCACTCTTCTCTTCTGGCAGAGTGTGTAAGGGGGCACATGGAAGGGTGTCATAGTTCTGTGGGGTGCCTGGGTCTGCATCCACGTCTGTTTCTGTGTCCATGTTCATGTCCACATGGGTGTGTGGGGGTCAGAGAAATAAAGGAGATGATTTGTATGTCTGTGTATGCTTGTTAAGGTGGGATTTGTTTCAGAGAGTTTCTGTTTCTTTATTTAGGGGACTTCATGCTTAGCCTGGAATGAGAAGGATCTCAGGCTCTGTTCCCAGTGGCTACTGAGGACTCCTTAGCCCTAATCATGTTATCCCTCAATTTCTCCATCTGTTACACGATGGGGATTAGCATATTTGATCAAAAAGATTGGAAAAACACTTTTGAGTTCCCCTGGAACTCTCTCATGAAAGAAAACAAACCAATACTATGTCATTCTTGATGAAGGGTGAGAGGCTTGGCGTCGGGGGTGACCTTTGGTCCTTGAGGGCAAGCCAGCCGAGTACAAACGCTGGCAGGGACTGCCAAGCTGGAAAGGCTTCAGGCGCAGGCTTGGTACTTCCGAGGGCCTGCCGAGCTCATTGCCAGAGCAGGCAGGGGAGAATCCTAAGATCCTAGGGTCCCAGATCTGGAGCCTGATGAGACCTATGGTACCATCTAGCTCAATAACCTCTTTTTGTGGAAGAAGATGAGACCTGGGGGGCTGAGTGAGTTGCCCAAAGTCACCCTGGTAGTGACAGAGGAGACAAAGCCACAAGCACTCTCAAGACACCCTCTCCCATACACACACACCCCTAAGTCACCGATGAGTGTGGTCCATGGCAGCAATAAAATCATCAATGCTTCAAATAGGCAGAGATGTTATTTACCAGGGTAACTGGATGTCATTCCTCCTCCTCACTGCTCACACAAGAACGTTCAAAGGTCTTCCACGATTTGGGCCCAGCCCATTCTCGCACTCCTATCAAGGTAGCTGGGTAGTACAGTGGATAGAGTATTAGATTTGGAATCAGGAAATCCCGAGTTCAAATCCTGCCCCAGATACTTGACCTCTTGCAGCCTCGGTGTTCTCATCTATACAATGGCCTCTGAAATCTCTTCTAGCTCGGGAGCTCTAAGTCTACCCACGCCCTGCTTCTCTGCCCAGACTGTAAGATTTGTGGGCAGGGACAGTCTTGTTCATCTCTGTAACCTCCTCATAGCTGGTAGAGGAATTTGCATACAGTAAGTGCTCAGTTAATGGTACAATTTTTGAGTACCATCTGGTATTCAGTAGGCTTATAACCCAGGAGAAAAGAAGCTCGCTGAGAATAGAGGCATCCCCAGCCTGGCCTGTGGTAGCGGATTCTAAAATGTTTGAGGAACCAGCAAAGATCCCTTCTGGCAAGTGTTCTGAGTCACTATAGCTCCGCCGGGGTTTCCGGTATTCAAATCCGAGGTACTTGTCATGATTCCCAAAGCGCTGTTTAGGCCCTTGAGCATTAGACTGCAAGTTTCTTCAGGGCAGGGGCTGATTTTGCTTTTTTTTTTTTTTTATCTCCAGGGCTTAGCACAATGAGCAGGTGCACATAGTAGGTGCTTCATAAATGCTTGCTGACTCGGGCTGAGAGAATTCTTGTTCCTGGTGCTGATGCTTACTGAGTTTGTTTTGGTCCCTCAGATGAAGGTTCTGACAATTAAGGAGAGAAAGGGGAGAATGGGGAAGAGCGGAGAGACCCAGAGTTTAGAGCAGGATAATCTGGGTTCAAATCTCGACAATTACTACACATGTGGCTTTTGTGGCCTGGTTCCTCGATTGAAAACTGAGGCCTCTGAGGTCCCTCTCAGCTTTAAACCTGTGCCTGCCCATCTGCCCAGGGCAGGAATCCTTAACCCAGCACCCAGGAAGGGGGTTGGAGAACCGCATTTTGAGATCATTGGCTTCCTGTGCCTTTTATCTTAACATTTAAAAGCTGATGCTGAGAAGGGTCTGTAGGCCTCCGCACACCTGCCTGCCCTTGGACCTTGTGGTCTAGGGCACAAAACAGGTGAAACCCCTGATCTAAAGCTTTCTTTTCGGGATACTTGGTGAAGAAACCAACCTCCATGGGAAGCATGGTTTTTCCAGCCCTAAGGGCTCAGTGTCTGTGCTCTCCCCCTCCCTCACCCTGCCCCCAGACTGTGGCTGGCTTGCTCCTGTGATCCTTGTCTCCCCCGCTGTAGCTATCTCGGGCCTGCCCATGGTAGGCACTTAATGAGTTCTGGGTCATTCTCTTGGCAGGGGCAGTGAAGCATCGGGAGAAGATGGGCCTGAAGCCTTGCGGGGACTGTGGAGATGGGGATGAGGAGGAGGAGAGCTTGGCTGAGGCTGGGGCAGAAGAGGAGGACGTCCTGGCTCTGGTAACTGGGTCTCTGGCAGAGAGCCACAGACCTCACCGAGTGGAGGCCGCCTTCCACTGCCGGCTACGAAAGAACACGTCCATCGAGCGGCGATCCCTCCAGGAGCTGCAGCAGTATTACCTGGTGAGTGCAGAGAACCCCGATGGAGGGCCCCTCTCTCCAGTCTGTGCTCCCAGCCCAGAGCAGCAGCGAGAAGAGCTGACATTCCAAGAGCCCGTAAGGAATAGACGATTCTTCGTAATTGACCCTCACAGCGTAAAATAAAGACCCCAGGCTTTAAGAAGCCCATTTTTATAGATGAGGAGATGGAGTCTCAGAGAGATAGTCATACAGCTCCTGAGTGCTGGGGGTGGGATTTGAATCCAGGTC
The DNA here is from genome assembly GCA_028646595.1 of Phalanger gymnotis. Classification (NCBI taxonomy): domain Eukaryota; kingdom Metazoa; phylum Chordata; class Mammalia; order Diprotodontia; family Phalangeridae; genus Phalanger; species Phalanger gymnotis. The sequence continues at coordinate 9,274,098 of CM053626.1, read as the reverse complement.
TCTGCTGTCTTGAAGCCCACTATTTGCGTCCACTTCTCCACAGAGACACAGTAGGTGAGCATTGAGCACGACAAAGGCCAAGGCCTGGGAAACACCTGCCCACCTCCTCAAGGGCAGCTGGCTTTCAGCAAGTAGCCGCAGATCACCCCTGCTGCCACCTTGGGTTCCCAGACAACGCAGCTTCCCAAGCTTGCAAAGACTGGAAGAGGCTCAAGCCAAGAGACAGCAATTCAGATTCTTTTTTTTTTCTCCAGCCTGGAAAAGAGGGATCATTTCACCGAGGCCTGGGGCTGAATCTCACCAGTGGCCAGTACACAGCCCCCATCACTGGGTTCTACACCTTTGCTGCTACTCTGTACATTGGTAAGATCCGACCCCCTGCATCAGGAGCCTTGAGTCGCTCTTGGCCTTAGATGATTGGCAGAGAACAAGCTTGCACTTGAAAAGAAGCGGGGTGGTGGAATGGGGAAGAGGTTGGCTTTGGAGTGAGGAAAAACTGGATTTGAATCCATTCCAGATCCTGCATGACTCCGGGCAAGACCCGTGACCTTTAGCTATTTCAGTTTCCCTACCTGTAAATGCCGGGGAGGGGGTAGGGGGGTCAGGTTCCAGATGGCCTCAAATTAACACAACTCCATGGTCAAGTTAACTCCAATCCCTTAACGATTCAATTTAACAAACATTTAACCTAGTGCCGTGTGCAAGGAGCTATCCTAGGGGCTGGTTATACAAAGATGATTGATTTAGTCTTGGCCCCTAGGAAGCTTACAATGGAATAGTGGGCCAATCCATCCCAAGGAGGTACCATACGAGGTGTGGGGCATGATTGGGGGCAGTCTAGGGCAAGAAGTGGCCATTTTATAGTCAGTCAAATCCTGCCTTTCCTGATCCCTCTCAACGCTGGCACCTTCCCCTGGAGATTAAAGCTTGTTTGCACTTAGTTTGCGAAGCACCTTCCCCCTTAGACTGTGAACTCCTTGAGAGCAGGGGCAGTTTTTGCCTTTCTTTGCATCCCCAGAACTTAGCACAGTGCCTGGTACATGGTAGGTACCTAATAAATGCTTGACAACTTGTTGACCTGAGCAGGACCTTGAAAGAAGGGCAAGATTTTAGTGAGCAGAGGTGAAGAGGGAAGGCACTGGGATAGCCATGCCATCACAGGATTAGAATTCTGTTTGGGTCTCAGGTTCCTTATCTGTAAAATGAGGCTGTGGCAATGGGAGTTGGAGGTGATTAATTCTCAAGTCTCTTCAACCTCTGAATCGATGGTGCTCTCAGAATGGGGGTCTGAGAGGTTCTGAGGCAGAGTTCATAGGACCATAGCTTTAGAGCCAAATGGGAGTCCATCATTTCATAGAATAGATAAAGCTTGGCCAAGGCCACCCATCTAGTGGGTAGTGGAGTTAGGATCTGAGCCTGGGTCTCTGCCTCCAATCTGGTCGTTTTTCTCCATTGTGCCACATGCCCACCTTAGCTGAGGAAGGGCACCTCACTCTATCTCAAAAAAGTAGGAGGTAAGGTCTTGGCTTCTGCATGAAGGAGATTGCTCTCTTCCCGGCCCTGGTCAGACCCCATTAGAGCTTGTGCCCATTTCTGAAGGCCACAGTCTAGAACGGACATTGCCAAGGTGAGGTTTGCACAGCAAACGGAGACCTGGCTGGTCCAGGAATCTGAAAACATGCCACAGGACAGAGGCTCTTAGCCTTTTTGTGTGTCATGGCCCCCTGTGGCATGAAGCCCCTATGAATCCCTCTGAATGCTTTTAAATTCATAAAATGTAAAGGCTTGAGAAGGGAATCAATAAGGTTGAAATAAAGGTGTAGCTTTCCCCCATCCAAGTTTATGTATCCCCTGAATTTATCTGTGGCTCCCAGGTTAAGAATCCCTGTTGTTGGGGAATGGATCGAAGGAATGGGGGAAGAGGAAACTCAGAGGGTGCACAATTGTTGCTTTCTAATATTTAAAGAGCTCTCAAATGGTAGAGGGCATAACTAGCTGGATGGCCCTGGGCAAATAACTTTTCTAAGACTCAGTTTGTTCATCTGTAAAATGTGAATGTTGAACTAGACAGCATCTCTGGTCCATCTCAGTTCTAAGTGATGCCATTCTCCATGATTCGAGCTGCTTCTCCACTTGGCCAGCTTTGGTAGGGGGCTACCTAGCCCCACTTCCCAGCCCCCTTCCCCAGGATTGTCCTCCCCACCATCCCTCCTCCCCATCTGCACAAGCCAGTTTTCTTAGATGTTCGCCCTACTGTCTCTCTGGCCGGGAGTGGGTGGGACACAGTAGTGACCCGTTTTCTCCTCTCGCTTGACAGTGCACAGCGGGGACCATCAGAAGAAGGGGCAGCCTCGGTCCCGGGACCGCCTGCGGGTGCTGATCTGCATCCAGTCTCTGTGCCAGCGTAATGTGTGAGTGTGCAGATGGAGGCACAGCCAGCTGGCCCCATCAGATAACCCAGCAGTTGGCAGCCGGCTCGGTCATGGTGGCTGGGTCTCAGGGTGGAGGTACCAGGGGTTACACTGGCAATAGCCAGCTTTGAGTACAGCTTGCTAAGAGGTTCAGACAACAGCCTTGCCCCCTTCGGCTCTGATTAGAGGGTTCCAGCACCCACACCGGGGGATGGGGGGGTTGGGGAGCGTACGGGATTGTAAGCTGGCCTCTGACAACCCAGCAGACGCTTGTAAGCTTCAATTCACCAATTCCCAATGACAAACACAGCTGCCACTTTGATATCAGGAGCATCATAAATTTAGAGCCACAAGGGACCTCAGAAAGCCACTGAGTCCAGAGTGGAAAGTGATGCAGAGAGCTTTTGACTTGCTTGGGTCACACAGCTAGTAAGTGCCCGGCTGGCTCTCAACCCAGCACCCAGTACAGTGCCCTACCAACCAGGCCACACTGCCTCTGATAACTGGAGGGACACCTTGAATTTTTAACTAAATTTATACACAGAGTAGTAAATAAAACACAAACAACATAATTATGGGGAGAGAGACCACTTGCAACTTGGGGGTGTCAAGAAAGTCTTGGAGTAGGATATGACACATAACCAGAGCCTGGAAGAAAGGAGATTGACCAGAGGAGTGAGGAGGGAACGCATGTCAGAGCTGGGGGCACAGCCTGTGCAGAGACGGCAGTGGGAAATTACCAACAGGAGAAATTACCTGAGCCTGTGGTTCTGCCTATCAGGGCCCCCGACTGCCATGGGTCCCGAGGCTAGGATCCAGGAGGGAAATGTGCACTCCCCCCAAAGGGGAAGTTCTCTCTGGAGCACTGCACCCCAAGCTGGCATTGACTCCCCTCTCTGTTGCTGGCTTATAGATCTCTGGAGGCCATCACTGGACTGGAGAACAGCAGTGAGCTCTTCACCATCTCCGTGAATGGAGTCCTGTACCTACAGGTAAATACTGATGGCCCTGAGGGTGGGGAGGTCCAAGAATGAATGCCACGTCCCACCCCAAGCCCTGCAGATACAGTCAGTGGGTTAAAGCCAGAAGAGACCTTAGCTAGGGACCTTCCACCCTCCCCATTTCACATATGATGAAACCGAGGCCCCCACCAGGGAAAGCTCTGAGCCTCACTTTCTTCAGCTGTGCAATGACGGGTAATGATACGCTCTCTCACTGTGGAGGAAGGGCTGTGCAAACCATACAATGATCCCTGGATTGGCTGAAAGCACTTCTGTCTCTGCACAATCATCAGAAATGGTGACAAGGACTAGAGACCGGCAGCTGGAGGGGGCCTCCGAGGCTCAGAAGGGGGCGTCACCCATCCAGACCTGCCCCCCTCTCCTAAACAATCACGTATATACTCCCCTGTGTCAATGTTGCGTCTACCCAGTAGGAAGTAATCAGTCAATAAATAAGCGCTTATTAAGCACCTACTATATACCAGGCACTGCATCAATGTCGGGGATACAGAGGCAAAAATGATTCTGTTCTGTCAGGGACATGTGTTGATATTTACAGAATTAAGATGGTACATTTGGGGGGAGGAGGGCACCGAGGCACAGAAGCTCCCTGAGTGACAGCAGGGGCTGCCTCTTTAGTCTCCCTCGCTCAGCCCAGTGCTCGGCACATAGTAGACGCTCATTAGAGGCTTTTCATATTGGATTTGCTCTTCTCCAAAGGTGGATCACCAAGGGATGGACTTTTTTCAGATCCTCCACTGAGATGAGGAGGGGATGGCATTTGCCATCTATGTTTAAACCCTGCCTTAGACACTTAGCACTCCCAGCCTCAGCTGCTTTCTCTGTAAATTGGGATAATAGCATCAACCTGCTACGGTTGTTTTGAGGATCTAGTGAGATAACATATGGGAAGTGCTTTGCAAACCTTAACATGAGCTGTAAGTGGGAGGATGGATGACCAATTCAGAGAGAAGGTGGTCCAGGGAAGGGGCCAGTTTATATAAATGCCTGGTGGTCGGAGATGGCCTATTCAATTGAGAGAATGGCTGGTCATCCATTTTGGCTGGAACCAAGGGTCTGGGCAAAGGAGTATTATGAATTACAGATGGAAGGTTGGTGGGAGCCAGATTGTAGAGGATTCAAAAGGCCAACCTATTTGGGAGCCAATGGACATTTCTGAAAGGGTCAGAATGATGTGGTTAGATCTGTGCCCAAGGAAGATGATTTTGGTAGCTGTGAGGAAGAGAGCAGAGATTGGAATCCAGGAGACCAATTAAGAGTCTATTACCAACAAGCATTTAAGTGCCTAGTGAGTGCCAGGCTCTGGGTGCTGATACAGAAGACAGAAGTGAATTAGTTCCTGTCCTCAAGGAGTTTCTATTCCATTAGGAGAGACAACTTATATACAAACCATGTACCAGGTGACTTGGAGAGGGAGGGAGGGGAGAATTAGGAAACAATTCATGTGAGAAGTGCTTGAACCTAAGCTTAAATTAAGAAAGAGAGGGGTTCTGAGGAGGAGGGAAGGGAGTCTATCCTAGACCTGGGGAACAGCTGCTACAGAAGAAGGTGGAATGCTGTGTACAAGAAGGGAAGAAAGGCCATTTTGGCTGGGCTGTAGAGTGTAGAAGGGGGCAGGCTGCAGTGAGCTTGGGAAGGGTTTTAGATAGCAGAGACATTCCCATTTTATCCTAGAGGCAACAGGGGGCCACTTGGGTTTGTTGAGGAGGGCAGTGACATGGACAGACTTGAATTCTGGGAAAATCCTTTTAGCAAAGGACAGAATGGACTGGAGAGGGGAGAGGTGAGACCTCTTAGGAGGTGAGTGTGGTGGCCTGAGCCTGGACCGCATTGGTCTCCATGTGGGTGCAGAGAAAGCAATAGTGCCATGACATGTGGTCACTGAAAAGACTTGGGGGCTATGGGGGCTTGGAGAGCAGAGTCAAGGCTGTCTCCCAGTCCATCGCTGCTTTTTTTCATATCAGTTTTCAGAGGCAAAGGGGCCAGAGAACATGTGGATGGAAGTGGTCCAGCCACAGGCTTAGCCTCATGGCTCTTGTTGCACATACACCGGCCAACCTCTTCACTCATCGGCCTTGTTATATCTCCCCATGTAGGCCGGCCAGTATGCCTCTGTCTTCATAGACAACGCCACTGGATCATCTCTCACCATCCGCAGTGGCTCGGACTTCAGTGCCATTTTCTTAGGGGTATGAATTCCTCCATCTCTTCAGTGACTTCAGTGTCTTCATCTCTGTCTTTCCACTGTAAACTGAATAGCAAGAGAGCCTTACTAGGGAAGGTGCCAAACTCTTTCCTGTCTAGGTGCCGCCTAGCCAGGCTGCCAAACTTTTTGACCTCTCTCCAAGATAGCCACCCCGCCTCATTCAAGAGACGTCCTCTACGACATGGTGCATTGGAGGGTGATCGAATGCTTCAAAGAATAGAAAAATGAGTGATCTATGAAGACTGTTTTCCCCTAAGAAAATATGAGGTGTCTGTATAGCATTTGTCACGGAAAAAAAATCTTGAATCAACTTACTAGAAACCTAGCATATATTGATTTCTGGTCTGACCAGCCCTTCTGACTTCTCTGTAAATTCCCATCTTGCCTTGAGAGCCGATAGGTTCTGGTTGGGCTATCTGCAGGACAACTACTAAATGTCTCACTCTTCTCACTTGACCTCAAAATTTAATGGAGGTGATTTTGGTTAATGTGGGAGATGGTGGGGCTCTAGCCCTCAGCGGGTCATACTGGCATTTTCCATCTTACAGTTAAAAGATGTCACCCCACCCTAACCGGTGGGTTTGGTTAACTCTTCTCCCTGAGGAGGAAGGTGAAGTTGGTTTGCATGGGGCATTCGGGTGAAGGGAGGGGCTAGATGTTCACCATCATTTCTGCTTGAGGGAAGGGGAAGAAGCTACATGCCTCTGTTGGCTAGTATCCTGCAAGCTCAGTCAGTCCTCAAATGCCCTGGTCCTGCCCAGGGATACCAGATATGGGCATCAGGTCACTGCTATTCCTCGGCCCACTCGCTTGCTGCTCCTCTTCTTCCCTGGGGAGTTCTCCTTCCCTGCTCTCGTCTTAGGTCTGTCTGTGGAACCTATGAAGCCGGCTGGTGGCCCTGAGGGTTATGGTGAGCACGGACTCCAGCTGTGGCCGGCCTGATGTAATGGGCAGGTTATCGGTAGAATGTTAGAACAGCCCATAACCTCATTAGGCATTTGTAGCAGGGAGGGGTCCCAGTCTGAGGCTGGTTTTCAGCATCACTCATGTCCAGAGCCCCTGGAGGTGGTTCACGAACCTCATTACCATCTGGCAGAGATGACCAGGACCTCTTTTCCAGATGGTTTTTCCCTCAGCAGCAAGTGAAAAGATGGACCTTCCTCATCCCTTTAAGATGCTGAATCACTGCTGGGCTGGGCATCGGCCAGGCCATCAGGCTTCTTACACAAATTGGGACTTGGCTGTAACCCTGGGGGGCTCACAACCTGAATACCCAAGATGAAGGTGTCCTGTTATCAAACTGATCCATCCCACCCTTCTTTTGCTCCCTGGTTGGCTTGGAAGCTACCATTAGGCAGCATTTCTTCACCCAACCCACCTTGGGGACAATTCCATTTCTCACCTTGAAGAATATCAGACATTCACAGGTGGCTCAGTTTGATTACCTGTAGCCTGGATCTAGTCCCCGTGCCCCCCTTCCCCGCCCCGCCCCGGTCAAGCTGATCTGACCCAGAATGTTGATCCAAGTACAGAACTGTCCCTAAATGGCTCCTTTGGTCCTTGTACAGCTTGAAGCTCCTGGCCAGGAAGGTCACTGAGTCAAAGCCCAGCAGACCTAAGGGAACCCGCTGGGCATGACCTCTAAGGGCACAGGGAGGCCTGGATCCGTCAGTTTGCTTAGGGGCCATGTTAAGAAGGCTAACGCTAGGTGGTTTTCAAAGTTTATGCTCCTTCCTCCCCACCCTACATGACAGGCAGCTGCAGTGAACGTCTCTTAAGTACAGAGACCCTGATTTCTTAGTAAAACTTGTACCCACCCTACCTGGAAAGCATCACAGGCAATTAAAAAGAGCTTTTCCTTCCTGATAAGGCAGTAAGGAGACCAAACCCTTCCTTAGATGAATCTGTCTCCAACGGACACACGTCAAACAGCTACTTTCCCGTGGAAATGCATGAACATCAGCTTCATCCTTATCACACTCTGCGAGTTACATTTTATGGAAATGTATTTTTGCACGACGTGTCCAGTACATGGCATTTCTGTGACTACTTTTCCATGTGGGTGCTTGAGAGCGAACTGTGGAAGAGCAGGGAACACCAAGGACAATGCACAAGCAGGGAGACCAGTAAGCCAGAGCCTCCTCTAGAGTTCCTGAACAACAGAGGAGACAGATGACGGCAGAGTCAGGAGCCTAAATTCTAAATTTCTAACTGATTCTAGCCCAGGGCCAGTAGGGCTTTGCTCCAGGACACTGAAACAGAGTCAGGGACTTAGTTACCCCCCTCCCCACTCCATCAGAACTGGCCCAGGGGTTGCGAGGGCTAGGGAAGGCTGTGGCTAGGACAGAGATGACAGGCTTTAATTAAGCCTTCCCTGCTCCTTGCTCTGAAAAGACTGAGCCTCTGGGAAGTGAAAGGACGGCGATGGGCAACATCTCTCAAGCATGACATCTGGGATGTATTTTTTTCTGCACAAAAACATGAGTTAAATAAATGCAAAGCTATTTCTTTACTGACTGGCTTTATTCTTGCCATGATGAGCTTTTCTCCCGATGCTATGATTCACACTAAGAGAAGGCCGAGCTTTGCTACCCCCAGGCTTTGGTTCCTATTTTCTTAGGAACAACTGAGATGGGGCTGTACCCAAACTACTGAATTCTTAGCAGGAAAAAGATGCCTGAGTCTCTGCTCTGAGATCCTTCCATCCATGAGGAGTCAGCAAACTGAACCTGACATGTGCCAAGTGCCAGCTTGCTTCTCTCCCTAGTGCATGGGGGACTGTGGAGACAGAGGGGAACAACAACAGGGCCAAGGATCTTCCAGTGGTGGGGATATTATTAGGACACAGGCCCAAATGGAGAGGGCTGCAATGAGGGCAAAGGAGATTCTTACAATAGGCTTTCTGCTAAGGACACCAGGCATGGCTGCATGGAGGCGTTAACTGCTGGACCAAACCAGAAGAGAAGGACGGGAGGAGGTGGGGACAGGCACCTGTTCTAGACACGTGGTTGTGCAGGCAGGAGACAGGTGGTGGGTCCTGAGGGCGCACTGTGGACTCCCGTGACCTTGCAGGCTACTGAACTGCCCAGGTGTTCCTGTTAAACTCATTTGCACCTGTGTCTCCCCTGTAGCGCCTCCTCCCATCTATCCCTGTCCTCTCCCCACCCCAAAAGTTCAGCTTTTGCTAAAGCAAGACCGTCCAGTCTAAAAGGCTTCTTCTAAACCGAAGCCTAGCACTGAACCATTTTAGTCTCTTACAATATTTTCATCTCAATTCTGTTACCCACTGGGTTAGTTATCCCTTCCAACTCTGTGCCATCTGCAAACCTGTTAAACTTTATATTTATACCTTTATTGCAGCTACTAATGAAAACGGGCCTGGCCTTGCACTAGAAAGCTGCTGTTGGGCTGAAAGCGAGTGTTCATCAACCTCCTCTTGGTCCACCAAAGTCAGCCCAAAGGGGCTCTTTCTTTTTATTTCCTACACAAGGACAACTCTCGGCTGGTAGGATCATCTACTGGGAACTTAGGCCTTCTCTCTCAGGCGCAGGCCCAGTTATTAAAGGCTCGGGGAGGCTGAAATCACACTTACAAACTGCAATACCGTGCAACACCTGCCTAAAATCTATGTCATGAAGTGAGCTAAACGAGTTAGAAAAAACAAACAAACAACCTTTATTTACAACCACATAGCCCGGAGAATACTCAGAACACATAATGCGCACATGTGAACCCAACTTTTCCCTCGAATCAATACCATGCTGTCCTCTCTGCTGCCGGGCGCCTGCCGGCCTTCACTTCCCTATCCGCACGACCATCACGGTGACGTTGTCTGCGGAGCCCCGCTGCACGGCCTTGGTGGCCAGACGGTTGCAAGCAGCTTCGTACCTGGCGTCAAGAGCTGACTTCCCTTCCCGGGTCTGGATCTTCTCATCCTTCTCTCACAGAGAAAAATGGCAGTTACCAAACATGGCGCTTGCAGCCCTCTCACTCAGTATTCCCAAGATGGGTGGGAAGCACAGGGGTCCCCCCTGGAGCAGCCCTGGGGCCGACCAGTGACCAAGACCCAGAGACGAGTCCCAAGTGCCTTCCCAAGACAAGGACAGGTGGGGACGGCCTTCTTGTACGGCGCCCACTATAGTAACTCCCATTAACAGAGCCACATTTTACAGTCTGACAGGGCCCCTTGGCTGGTAAGGAATGGGGAAAGAACAAGGAAAACTCTTCTAAAAACTGATGTGCATGAGGCCAGCCCATCCCCACTAGGACATCCATCTCCTACCTCAAGGCAGGACAAGATGAAGGTCACAGCTTCCTCAGGGGTGAAGACCTTGAAAAGCCCATCGCAGGCCAGCATGATGAACCTAAGAGAGGGGGCAATGAGGAAATGAATTCTTTCTCTTTCTCTCTCTCTCCCTCTCCCTCGTCCTCTGTCTTTCACTCTGTCTCTGTGTCTCTCCCTCCCTCCAAAGTGCTGACAGGCCAAGAGACAGAGGCTCTGCCATATACGGTGAATCAAGTAGCAGAGGCATCGTCCCCATGCGACAGATGGACAAAGGCCCTTGGGCTCCCAGCACAGGTCCTTCCAGACCCTGGGCCTCGCCCTCTTTTCATGACACATTCTCTACATCCTCTGCACCCACAGGGCTTTGGGAGGGCCCCTTCAGGGGTGACAGATGCTGGGGAGCAGACTGAAGAGAGTGATCAGGATGGTCAGGGGACATACAAAGTGCGCCACCCCTTTTTTTGTTAATTGAGTTTGCCATGCACTTCATGCGCATTAACTTGCTGTCCAGAGCTGTGACTTCACTGGATGGACATTTCCTCTACCAGCACAGACCAGTAACTGACCCATAAGGGGCTGAGGTCCACACACAGAAGGGTATCACTCCACCCCTCCACCCCTGCCAGGGGGGTTCTTTAGCCTGGAGAAAGACAGTCAGGGGTCAACAGTGGCTGTTGTCAAAGTCAGGAAGGCTCTGTCCTGCTTGGCTTCAGAGAAGACATGCAGCAGAGTGTCCAGAGGCAAAGATCTCTGCCAGCCAACAGGCAAACCAAGGAGCACCAAGAAGTGGGGCCACAGAGGCCAGGTGCCAGAGGCCTTTGCAAGTCCCTCCTAGCTCAGACATGAAGGACCTCAGATGGATAGGACAGGAAGTGGGGGGAAGCAAAAAAAGGTTGCTCCTAGAGCAGTGTGCCATCCAGGAGGGGCCCTGGAACATGCTGCCATCTAAGCCCAGGCCTGGGGCTGGAGTCCTAGCCCCAAGATATCAAGTGCTTTCCCCATCCTTCCCTCCTGTAGATGCATCCACTAAGGTACACAAGTGGCCCCCAGACCTTGCCAGGCCACATTTTCATCATTCAGTTTGCACAAAGTAAAACTGGGGTCTCTCTTTTTTCCTTGACAACAAGCATCTCTGGTGATGCACTTTCAAAATCCCCCTCTGCCAGCATGACTGTATGAAGTATGAACGAAGAGTTTTGGTGGATCCGGGCCCTCGGCTCGATGGGATCTCTCTGGTCTCTGCTTTTTGCCTCATCCATCTGCACACCCACATTTTTCTTTGTGAATGTGGCAGGCAGGCAACAGGAAGGTGGAAATCAAGACATGAGAGGGAAAACCCAAGGACAGGAGGGAGGTTGGGCAGCGCCTGATCCTTGTGGTCAGCAGAATGAGAGCTGGACTGTTGGGTTGACCTCTCAGGTAGTGAGGGGTGCAGAGATGGCTACAAATCATGAATTAGACACCAAGAATACAAATAGCAGGGGCTGGGGATTCTTACCAAAAAGGCGCCACAAGAAGCGGCACAAAATAAAAGACCTAGTTTGGGTCCAGGTTTGCTTCTGTGTTCATCAGCAGGGGAAGCTACCTGGGAGCATGCCCAGGGTTATGCTGCTGCGAAGGAGCCAAGCAGTCAAATCAACACCAGCTACTGGGGAAGGATGCAATTTGCCCTACCTCTGAGCAGCAGGCCCCACCCCTTCCTCCCTGCCTTGTTTCCCCCTTGTATAAGAATGTAAGTCCCTCAAGGGCAGGGACTGTCAAGGCTCCTCTCTCTTATCCTAGGACCTCGGAGGCACCCCCACACCTCCACATGCCGGAGGGCAGCTGGGCTTTACCTGTCATTTTGAGTAAGCTGGCAGCGTTTGATGTCTGGCACAGAGGTGACGCCACAGCGCTTGTACTGCCCATCCCCGATTGACCGGGAAACCTCCAGCACACCCAGGACTCTGCCATCCCTGGAGAAAAGAAAGCATTCAGGTCCTGCCTGGAACAAAGGACAACTCCAAAGCAGAGAAGTGAAACAGGATCACAAAGACCTCGCTGCTAAACATTTTCACCAAAGAAAAATGGTTTTTACAAATCTATCTCCCATAAGGCTAGCAAATGTTTTCTTTTTCCCCCCTTCATTAACAAACATCAACTTTTAAAAAGCTCAACCCTTTCTTTACTTTGAAAAGGTTTAAAATACACTCATTAATAATTCATGGAAATCATCCAAAGTAACCCTAACTTTGTGACGAAACGTGGAGAACACCCACCAGAATTCTGAGTGCCTGTGCCATATTCCACCTCTGCCCTCAGGTCCTTTGCTGCTTGGGGTGTGGCAGTGACCTGGATTTGCTCCCTCCAGGCTGGGCCAGGGCAGGAGCTGCTAAGTTAAAGGCTCTTGGGAGGCCCAGCCTGGCCCAGCCCTGGGTGCAGGAAGAGGACACCAAGGTATGATGGGGGGTGGGGGAGCAGAGGGGCCCGTACATCCAGAGGGTGTGTGCGTGTGTATGAAGGAACAGCCCCAGCGAGGACACAGCACGACTCTTCTCATCCAGACCACAGTGGCAGTAGCATCCTGGTCGCATCCCGGTTCTCAGCTCACCATCAGCCTTCCTTCCTTCCCCAGCTCCTGCCCTTACACTGCACCAATGGTCCTGCAAACTTGCCGAGTGTCCAGTCCCTGTGCCCCCTTCGATACCATGGCCTGTGCGGGTCTTCCACTTCAGGGCCACACAGGGATGGTTATTCCCTGGCTCTTGCCGGTACCCACCAGGGTCTACTTCCTTCATCAAAAGCACCTCCACTCCTCTCTTTAACAGCACATCGCCTGCCTCTCCTCCATCCTTCCTCAGGCATCACTTTCTCTTCTTTCCAGTAACGACCCTAGACTCAGCCAGTCCATCTCCATTCCCTACGAAAAACTTCAACCAGCAAACATGCGCTCTCCTTGCCAGCTCAAGGCAACACCGGTTTAAAATATAAACTTGTTTGCAAATTCTTGCAGAGGAAGAGGTTGGAAAATTATAAAAATTATCACCTCAAAAACGGGGAGAAGCAGGTGAAAGAAACAATGAAGAGAAATCTTGGCAGCAGATAAAACAAAACCAGACCATTTCAAGGTCCTGAAGGATAAAGCTGGAAGGGTAATTCACAGACAGAAAGTGTGAAGGGTCCATGACTATTCCAATCCTCCACTCCCCATTTCAACTCTAACCTCATCACCTCCAGTGCTGCTGCTGCTGGAGAAGTGAACAGAGCACCAAGGGAAACCAACCACCCAGACTGGGCTCACCAAGGCCACCCCTCAGGAGATGTGACAGAACCACAGACACAGAAGGACTGAATGCCAAGATGTCTGAAACAGGAGAGGCTACCAGACACTCAGAACGACAAGAGTTCTTACCCAAGATGGGGACTCAAAAGGCACCACCACCAGGCTCCATGCCACCTCTCCCCTTTCTACCACCTCTTTGTGAGAACTGCCTCCCCGGCACTGGGAAGAAGCTGGGGGAGGAGGGGAGAAGGGCAGAGGGAGTTGGCAAGAACACAAGATCCCACAGTGCTTGTTTTTTTGTCTGCTAGAAGGGTACTGGACACAGTCAGCCCAGAGGGCTCTCCCCTCCCTGAAGCCCACTGCAGAGACTGCCTTTAGTCTCTGCCAGCCAGAGCCACTTGCTTTCCCAGGATCCCTTGCAGGTTTCCAGATGACCTGATGCTGACCCTGTGGAGCCTCCAGAACAAGACCTAGGATAACTCAGGAGGCTTCTGCTCAGTCACACCTGGAGAATGCCTGACCTCAGCACACATACCTTTGGGGAAACTGAGGGGGGTTTTAATGCTCTCGGGCAATTCTCTGGAAATGAGGCAATGCTGTGTGCCTGAGAATCCTGCATGGAGAGGAGCAGGAAGGGAGGAAGCTGCCAGGGAATAAAGACATGAGCTAATCATGCAGAGGAGGATCTGATGGACAGCTGGCCACCTTGTTCCATGGCACAGTGTCCCCTAGCATGACTGGCCACTTGGGGAACTCGCTTTTTGGTGCATCTGCAAAAACGATCCCATCACACATGGCTACAAAGTGTGAAGCTGCTGGTAACACCTGCCCCCAATTAGCTAGAGCACTGAAATGGGCACTGCCTCCCCCACAGCATGCACTGCTTTCAGGCTCTGGCAGCAATGACTTTTATAAAAGTATTCTAAACTTCAAAGCTGCTTGGGAGAAGTTTGGGCTAACCTGACTCGATGTGGGCTGACCCGAGCCCTGACATTCTGGGAAGAGGGCTGCAGCAGTGGGACCCTGGGAGCAGAGCTAGGCTGTGCCAGGGCCTGTCCCAGATGCTCAGCCTCCTAAGGGGACTGCTTCAGACACCAATCAATCTATCAGTGAGCAGCTGTCCGGGATTGACCAGCATTAGGGGTATAAGTCCACTATTTGGAACCCTCCCCTTGTCTGCGACCTTACCCTCTGTGGCAGCAATCTGACAGAAGCGTGGCTTTGTGAGACCTCAGCCCTTCCTAAGGCCTGTGCATGCAGCCCGGGCTAGTAAGAACTCAAGAAGATCCTGAAAGGCCTCACTGCCAGATGAGCAAAGGACAGAGGAATCAGAGACGCTCCCCCCGCTGCTCAGTCTCAATGTTCTTTTCTCTCTTATCTCCAGCAGAAAACATGGCCTACATGTTAGAAGAACAAGGGGCCAGAAAGTTCTTCTGGAGAACTGATAACCCAGTGGCTCCCTGGAGCGGTAATCCCCAGTCTCTAGGCCGAGCTGGCAGGTGATAAACAAAGGTCACCATGTGGAAGTCAATGATACAGAAAAGAAAAAGGCAGAAATGTAACTTTCGAAGGACATCATCAAGCCCCAGGAGACCCAGGGCACCTTTGTGGCCTTGGCCAAGATTATTTGGCCTAAAGATCTGCCCAACGAGACCCAGGATGAGTGGGAGTCCACAGGAGAACACCAGAACAAGATCCGAGGTAGAGGGAGCAGGCCCAACACCTGTGGGCAGCAGAGAACCGCAGATACACTGGGCTCATCTGCCTGGACAGCCAAGATGTGGAGCATAGTGTGAGGGGGCTTATGTTGGGACAATTGAAACCTTTAAGATTAATTCAGATAAAAGTGGAAAAATGCGTATAGCCTTTAGAAAGCAAAACAAGCAGGCGCAGGAGACAGGTGAAGACAGTCTGCCCTAAAGGAGGGGACCACCCTCTGCCACCATCCCAGGCACAGCAGGCAAAGTCTAGAGAGGAGACAAAAGGGGGTGGGCTTTAGACGTGGCCTAGGGGCCGATGTGTTTGTGGGACACTTGTTAAAAGGGAGGCCTTTTACGGGGGAGGGAAAGAGAGAAGAAAAAAAGACAAGGATGCAGAACCAAAAAATACACAGAAGGAAACAAAAGGCTTAGAAAGGGACAAAAACAGGACAATATTAAACTTAATATGCACTTAAGAAACCCAAACTGAACATAACAGATGGTTAGTTCCTTCTCTATGACCTTTTTTGTTCTTTGATATTGATGCCAAAACGTTTGAATTTGGTGACGACTAAAATTCTCTTCTAACGTCCAACCACTGGCCACTAACACCAAGAACCACCAGCTTCACACACATCTTAGGGAAGTCTGCAAGGAAGGAGCTCTCCGTGGAGGCCGACCTCAGCAGAAGGACTAGCGTCTCCCTGTTTCTCACTGTCTCACAAGAGCATAGATCACTTACAGGGACAACGGACACAATCTGCCTCTTTCCACCTCCGATCACTCAGCCTACCAACTGCTGCAGCCCCCAGTGACCTGCCACCTGCCCCACAGCCTCTCCTGGGGCTGCAGAGTCAGGACTGATACCAGACTGGTGGGCAGGCCAGACACTGCCACCCACGGCAGGCTCTCCCGAGTCTAGAGGGGCTTCTTCCTCCTCTGATACTCACTTCAGGATCCTCTGGGGTGTTTCTTTACCTGACATTTCCTCCCGCCTTCTGTATTCGCATCCGCTCCTCATACTGGGTGGGATTGTGCTCTTTGCTGAGGCTTAAGGCTGCATGTCTGTGACTCTCTTCATTATAGCGGCACAAGATCGCCTGGACAGGGCAAGAGAACTGTTGAGAGCACCTGACATGGCCCATGGAACCCAAAAGCACCAGTGGCCAGGCACCAGGGGAAGGGGGAGATTTCAGAGTCAGTCCTCATGGGCTTCCCCTCCCCCAAATCCCAGCGAATCAAAAAAAGCTCAAGAGACCAAAGAGAAAAATGTGCCGTCAGATGTGAGGTGAGGTTAAATGGCAGAGGACTGTCCGTTTTTAGGGGATCCAGGGGATCGTATTGGACTGAAAGTCAAGAAGACCTCATGTTTATTTCCACCTCAAATACTTTCAGGCTGTCAGACCCTAGCCTTTCTTCCTTCATCTGTAAAATGGGAATGACAGCAGCCCCCTCCTCAGAGTGGTTCTGAGGCTCCAACGAGAACCCATATGTACAGTGCTTGGCTGCCCTTGGAACTCTATAGAGATGCCAACTGTTACTGCCGTTCACATCATACTGCAATAGGGCATAATGGTTCAGCAGCCCCATCTAGAGTTCAAAAACTAAACCTACGAACTGACAAGAGCCAGAGGTACACAACAAGCTACTTCTGGTCCTGCTACTGTGGAATCTCAAAGTGAGAAATCCCATCCGGAAAACACAGGAGGCCTGAGTAAAGAAGCCTGCCGGCGGCTTCTCCCTCAAGCTGCCCATGCTGTGAAGGGTCTCTGACTGAGTGAGGAACTGTTTCTAACTTCTGGCTAGTTGACGAGGAGGGGTCGGGGCCACTTTACCCGGCTGTCTCCCAGGTTGGCGATATAGAGGACGTTGTCCACGGCGAGGACACACGTGGCTGTGGAACCGTCCTTCCAGGCAGGCTTCCTGTGGAGAAAGAGGAATGGTGTGGTCACCACACGGAGGGTGACCCCGTCCAGGGTGCATGCGTCAGCTAAGGGTAGCAGGCTCTCGCCCGGGCCTGTCATACTCACTGGCTGGAGGCCTGCTTGAGGAACTCCTCATCCGTGTGCTTGAAAGTGTCCAGAAGGCACCTCTTCACAGTCTTCTCCACGCTGATCACCTCTCCTGTTACAGAAGGGCATAATCCAATCAAAGTGTGTGTGTGTGTGTGTGTGTGTGTGTGTGTGTGTGTGTGTGTGTTAAAATTCTAGCCCCCCTTTTCAACAGATTAGAGATGTACCAGAATGAGTAGGGGTAAAGATGTCTAAAGAACCTTGGTTTGAGAACTCACAGAATCCTTTCCTCAGCTGAAGGTTGGCATCTCTGGGATCTGGCCTCATGATTCCTCATGGCATTAACTAACTGCCCAAAGCCCAGACAAGTTCACAGTCATTTCAGAACAGATGCTATTTGGGGGCGGAGCCAAGATGGCAGCTGGAAAGCAGGGACTGGCGTGAGCTCCCCACCAAGTCCCTCCAAAAACCTATAAAAAATGGCTCTGAACCAATTCTAGAACTGCAGAACCCACAAAGTGGCAGAGGGAAGCAGGGCTGGTGCAGCCCAGGACATCTTGGATGGTCTCTGGGTAAGGTCTATCCCGCAAGGAGCTGGGAGCTGAGGGGAGCGGAGCTGAGTGGAGCAGAGCCCAGCGTGGGCGACACAGACCAACGAGACCCGGAGCCGGGCGGAGCGTGCCTTAGCGCCCTGAATCAGTGCCCTGTGGCATTTACCAGACCTCTCAACCCACGAACAGCAAAGACAACAGAGAAGGTTAGTGGGAAAAGCTGCGGGGACTGAGCTTGCAGTTCGGCCACCACCCCGGGGCAGCGGAGGTGGAGCAACTTTAGAACTACAGCTGCAGTTGCTTCTGGCCCCAGGCCCACCTGGTGGGAGGAATTAAGTGGCAGATCACAGCAGGAGTGAAGAGCCTGCTGAAGATCTAAGCCCAGGCCCCGGGTAGGGGGTTCTCGGGGAAGGAGGAATGCTGGTGAGGCGGTGCATCTGCCCAAGGGTGGAACATAGAACTCTTTAGTCTACAAGCAGTCATATCTTGCTGAAAAACTCAAAGGTCAAGTAAGTTGGCTGGGAACATGGCCAGGCATCGAAAACACACCCAGATTCAGTCTCAGACTCTGGAATCCTTCTTTAGGGGCAAAGAAGACCAAAACATACAGTCAGAAGAAGTCAACAAAGTCATAGAGCCTACAACAACAACCTCCCAGAAAAACATGAACTGGTCTCAGGCCATGGAAGAACTCAAAAAGGATTTAGAAAAGCAAGTTAAAGAAGTAGAGGAAAAACTGGGAAGAGAAATGAGAAGGATGTGAGAAAACCATGAAAAACAAGTCAACTTGCTAAAGAAGACCCAAAAAAATACTGAAAAATATACT
>CM053626.1:9210686-9255323 GCA_028646595.1 Phalanger gymnotis | reverse complement strand
TTTTTTTTTTCTTGCAACTAGAAAATAAGATGCACAGGCAATGGGGTGTAGAGATTTATCTTGCCCTACAAGAAAGGAAGGGAAAGGGGGAGGGGAGGGGAGTGGGGTGACTGGGGAACAGGGCAACCAGAGTGTACGCCATCTTGGGGTAGGGGGGTGGAAATGGGGAGAAAATTTGTAATTCATACTCCTGTGAAAATCAACGCTGAAAAGTAAACATATCAAAAAATAATAAAATAAGATATACATACAAAAAAAAAAGAATAGATGCTATTCAGACATTGAAGAAGCAACATCAACGAGGCCCTTTCCACATAGGTACAGGCCTATTTGGATTGACATTTTCTTCTGTGTTCAGGAGCTCTGGACAGGTTTTTCTTTCATGGTGGCATCTGGGTGTTCTGAGGTGATGTGTTCCCCCAAGAGACTTGTAATCCTCCGACTGTCTCTACACATCCTGTCTTGGAGATCATCTTTTCCTTCTTCTTCCAGACTATCCTTTACTTCTGAACATTCTGCATTCCCAGTCCTTCCCTCTTTTGTTTTTCCGGTGATGTTTCCGCTGTAGATTAAAGGTATTCTCTTCTGCCAATCATTTCTGCTGTATAGGCCATAAATTCTGCTTTCCTGCAGAGGTGCCATGGTCTCATATCCACAAGGTCTTTTGCCTCATCAGGTGTTAAGTCCTTTTCCTTTGTCATGCAATATTTATCCATTGATATGTGGAGCCTTTAGCTGATCTGGACGACCTACGTGCCTTTCCTACTCGCTTATCTGCTTCTGCTTCAGGACTTTAACCAAGTTTTCTTTTCCAGTGATCTTAGGTGACCGCAATCTCTTTTTCTTACTTACCATTCACTTCCTAACTTCTTCCCCACTGATGGTGGTCTCCCTGGGAGCTGGGCTTCAAAACCATGTCAGCCTCTTCCCATGTTTCTCCTGCTTCTTACTCTGCCCTAAACAACTTCCGGTGGTCAGCACTGGCCCCAGCTGGATGCCAGGCTCTATGGAGCACAACGCACATGCTGGAGCCCTGTCCCAGCTGCCTCTGTTCCTGAGTTTTCTGGCTGAGTCCTGGGACAGCACGGAGCAAGCTTCGGCCATCTGGTATCACTTGTGGTGGTGGACGGCTTGGCTTGTGCAGCCCTTCCATACTGTGGTGGCCCATGGGGGAAGCTGAGGGATCTCATTAGGGGTTAGCTTTCTCTGTGGTCAGTTCACTGTGATGTTACTTTGTTGGCGTTCTTGTTGTCTTTGACTGTGGAAGCAGGTAAAAGTGCTTTATCTCGTGCACATAGTTCTGATTTTGCAGAGATCTGAGAGGCTGGCAGCAACAGCAAATGTCTAATCCTCCACCTTGCTGGTCACCTGGGTACAGTCTTACTGACAGTTAGCTCTACACCTATACTGGGACTCATGTTCAGCAACACTGCCCCCGCTCCTCAGCCCCCAACCCCCACCCCCCAGGAGCACCATCAGGGAGTCCCTCATGTCCTCTCAAAATGACAGATCCTTCTATACTCATGAAGTGAAAGAGAAATCACCTGGAGCTTACCTTTAGGAAATTTCCTGATTAGGTTCTGATGCAAATTCTGAGCAGCAAACTTGGAGGCTCGGACGCCTCCGTGCCCATCAAAAACAGCAAAGTAGGAAACCCGAGAGCTGTGAGGGAAGGAACCAAACCTGTTAACAGTGCCTGAGGCACAGACGCTGGGACTTGGGGCATTGGACACTGGCACGTCTTAGCCGAGTATTCCCATTCTTCTCATTCCATAGCTTATAGCTTTAAGGGAGAGAGGTTAAGGGGAGCCTTCAGTCTAAAATAGAAAGTGTCTCAGAGACTAAGAATCAGCTTTACTAAATCTTAAAATAGCCCTGTAAAAGCAAACTTGCGGTTGTTGTTTGGAGGAACAGTGACCATTTGTGGTAGCTCTGTGCAATGCTTCTACCCACACAGTACATAGTAGGAGCCTGGGGCTCCATGAAATGGCTTATCCAAAGCAGGAAGGAAGCATCCCAAAGGGAAGGCACTAGCCATGGGGAACAAGAGTGAGGGCAGGTGGGGGAGCCAGGTGGGATTTTAGTTGAATCTGAAAGGAAGCCAGGAGGCAGAGGTGTGGAGCAGGCTCAGCTACCACCTTGTCCACGAGGCCCATCCTCATCCCCCCAGCTGTTTGTGTCAGGCTCACCAGAGTTTTTATCTCTTATACATCCTTTTATAGACTTATCCACATCCATGGATTCCTCCCTCTCCCCCCAGGAGAAAGGCTTGAAGACTCAGACTGGGGATGGGCTCTGAAGCTTTCAGGACCAGCCAGCCACTCTACAAGAAGCCTGGCCCTGGCATCTGTGTAACTGCCTGGGTAGAGAAGGCCCCTGATGGTGCAGGGAGCATGGCACTGATGACATCACAGCTCTTCTGGGCCATTAGCACCACTTCAGATACTTGCTAAGCCCTGCTCTCCACAGCCTGTCCTGACAAAATCATGGTTAATTATGAATAGTAAGTGATAGTTTCTGATGAGACACCCCACAATATCAACTTGTAAGTAAAATTTTCTGGATAACTACTAGCAATATTGTCTCATGCAACAGAGAAGCACCATAATGTGGTCAAAACAGTCTTAAGAACGTTTGGCTAGAAAGCCAAAGTCCAAGAAGAAAATGGAAAAAGGACTACAGACACAAGACGGAGAAAGTCAGACAAGGCATTTTAACAAACTTTTTTCCATTAAAAATGATGGAACCACCACATATGGCTCCAAGGTGCGTCTGCAAGTAGAAAGGGTTAGCATTCAGGGGACAAGGCTGGATGGCCACCAGGGAATGGGGGGGCAGGAAAAGAAGGGTGGGGCTGGTCACTTGGCAAGAGAGAGGCACAAGGTGCTTCGCCAGTGGAAGGCTAAGAGCACCTCCCAGGACCACCTGCCAGGTGGGGACACTTGTGTCGCTATCAGACCTTTAGGTGCTTAGGGCTCATGCATCACCCCTCAAATGCCCATGACCATGAGTGAACCCCTTGATCCTCCTCTGGAGGCTGGGAGCAGCCCTGGTTGCAGCGCCTCCACCCCGCCTCGTGGGACCCCATAGGCCGAGGGGCCAGGCTCCAGGTACTTACATCAGAGAAGACAGGGGCTTGCACTCTTCTGTGATATCATTCAGGATCACGTGGGCATCCTGCATTTCTTCTCTTTCTCCTTTCCTCTCTGCCACGTAACCTTTAAGGCCAAAGATCATCGAGGAATCTGAGGAAGAAAACCACAGAAAGCGGCCAAGCTCTTCTCTCAGAAGCCCTATCTGCAAGGCCGCACATGCTTCACTCAACGACTCTCTGTATGCTAAGTGCACGGCCTCAGGCTCTGCGGGGTCTGATGGGCCCAGGGAAGCTCCTCGGGTGTTCTCAGGGTGGACTGGAGCCTGGCAGAGGGCAAGGGAGAGCCACCAGTCCCGAGGCGCTGTCTTCCACCTTAAATAGGGCAGTGCCTTCAATCCGTCCAATAGAAAGAGCTTTTCTATTCCAGTTGTGGAATGCAGGGCAAGGAAACAGACCAATACAGTTGGTCAAAAATTCCTTTTCATTAAAGCCCATTAGACAAATATTTATTTCTACATTTGAATTTGGTTAAAAAAGGTCTGCAATGATAAATTCCCAAACTGTCCTGAAACTTTCTAAAGCCAACAATAAAAGGATTGCTGTGAGTGTTTTTTTGTCTATAATGGCACCTGGAGGGGGGGGGCATACCACACCCCACTCTGGTCCACACCTACCAGCACCCCGAGGCAAAGGCTACACACTCTCTGACAGTGAACAGAAAACACTCCCCATCTGGGGCGGGGCGCGGTGGAGCACATGGGGGTTCATCTATAATACAAACTACAGAGCAGTATTTCTTTGACAGTTCAGAAGCTCCAAGTTCTTTTCCCTCTCAAGTTGTGTAACTACAGCCAAGCCCACATATGAACAAACAGCAGTCACTGTAGAGAGCACATGCACATCCACAGACTTTTCAGTACCTCTCATTCACCTTCCCCACCCAAATCTTGATCAAATTGACACCAAAGGACCAAGCTGTCCAGCTTTTTATCTCCATTCCCCATTCCTGGACATACTCAGGAGATGGGGAGTGGAAGAGATGGACATGCACGCATTTAAGAGAGAAACAGAAGGGAGATCTGGAAACTCACAAATGGGAGTCACTGACTTCCTGAATCTGGATGGAAAATACACTGGCTTTAGGGTTCTGGTACATATGAGGTCTTCTAGGGGAACCCAAGAGAGGTCAATGAAAAAGGAAATAAGAAAAATAAACTAAAAAAAAAAACTATGCAGAAAGAACACTCCCCTAGGGACAGAAATGAACAATGAAAAACTGGAGCTGATTCTCTCTCTGGCCTGGGCTTGTGAGGCATAAAATCTAATACATTTGTTTTCAAACTGTCTGAAAACCTTTACAAACTTTCTTTTCCACAAGCTCTTCACTCCCATTCTTCTCTTCTTCCACAGTTTTCCGTTTTGCTCCTTTTCCATCACTCTTCAGTCCCTGGGACGCTTGAGAGGCAGGTGAACCTGGAAGAAAAGTAGAGAAAGACCACTTTAAATGGCAGGGACAGCCACCCAGGACACCCCGGGGACAGATCAGCCAGTCAATGTGGAGAACTTGGTCAAGCAAAGGTAGAAAAGAGAATTGCAAAAGAAGACCGACCCCATGGTGGTTTTTACTTCAAAACAAACAGCTGTCATTTCAAGGCATGTATCTTTGTGCATGTTCACACACATGCACACCCAGTGTGGAAGAAACCACAGGCAAAGTGATTATTTCATCAGTCACTATGACCAACAATGAGATTAGGCAGCCAGATACCGAAACACAACTATTTATACACACACAGGCTACATGGACACACATGCACACACAGAGGCAAACACATCCTTATCTTAATTTGGCAGATTTCCATAAATTGATAAATGAGCAGACAGGTTCTAACCAATTTCAGGAAAAAATCTAAGAACCATTTAAAACCAAAGTGCAGAAATACTGCTCAGCACGAAGAACTAACTTTTCTTAGCTGCTTTAAGCAACAACTACTTAAATCAAAGTTAATGGTCCAGAAAGTTCAAAATGGCAGCTCAGGGCACAGCAGCAGATGGAGCCTTAGATCCGGAGTCAGAAGAGCTGAGTTCAAATGCAGCCTCAGTCACACACTAGATGGTGACTCTGGGAAAATCATTTTATCTCTGCTTGCCTCAGAGGCCTTATGTGTAAAATGGGGATCATAACAGTACCTCCCTCCCTGGGCTGTTGTAAGGACCACCTTAGAGTGCCACAGAAATGTCAGCTATTACAATAGTTAACTACCATTCTTTCCTTAGTTAGAGATCTGCACACTGGCAAATGGGCAAGTTGTGCCCAAAGGGCTGTAATACACATAAGTACACGTATAACACAAATTGAAGTCCCCGTTCTGGGGCTATTCCTAAGGCATTCTTAGTTTCTTCTCATGGATTTAGACAGAGAAGGCTCCTTAAACATCATCAAGTTTATAGGATCATTGATTCAGAGGTCACGGAGCCAAATCACCTCATTTTCCAGATGAGGAAACTGAGGCAGGCACAGATCAGTGAAGCAATGAGCCCGGGGTCACAGAGCTGGCATTTTGTCCCCTTTCTCTTTAATGAATTCAGTTCACTTGCTTTAAGATGATGAAATAGGCCCCATGAAGTAAAGACACTTGCCTAACCTCCTCGTAGCCACAGGCAGCAGTGTGGCGAAGAAAGCCTTCCCCCCGTGCTGCAGAGTGATGCCTGAGTAAGGCTGCCCCCCACTCCACCCCCCATTACCAGACTCGAGGCACCTGGAGGACCAGGGGCTTTAGCCCAGGGATCCAACTTCACTGATCAAAGACTTAAGCCACACCCTGCCCCAATCTGGCAAACTGTTCCGTATGATTTTCTCTTCTTCAGTAACACAACACAGAGATTATGTGAGCAGTGACTGAGTGAACAAACCCTTACCATGGAGGGATGCAGGTACAAATATGGCACCATCCAAATTCGCACTGCCTAGTTCCACTGGGCTGGCACTATTTACCATACTTTACAACAGGATAACTCTGAATGTGCCAGTCTGAATACATGTGCCCCCTTCAGGGCTGGACCAGTCTGCAGCTGACCTGTCCCTGTCTCCCGGCTACTCCTACCCCATCCTGCCCCTACGGCTGCCTCTTTTTTCTCTTCTCTTCCCTTCCACTAGGTCCTTAGCACTCCCTGGCCCCCTTCTTGACCAAGTTGCCTTCAGCTCAAACCAACCACCTGTGGACGGCCACAGAAGCGGCCCCTCCTCCCACGAGACGCTGTGTCTCTGACCACTTTCTGAGAGTACCATTCTCTGTGTCTCAGGCCTTGACACACACTGGGGGAGGAGGAGGACTGCCTGACCCAGGGTGCTCCTTCTGCTACCCAAGAGTCAGCAACACTCCCGAGGGTCCCCTGCATCCATCCACATTGCTGCATTTTGACCTGCATTGACAACACATCAGCCTTCACATCAGTCTCCCTCCTTTCTCACAGAATTCAGTGCTCGGCTCACTCCTTCTATGCCCGCCCCACGTGCAGGGATTTCTATCCATGTAAAATACTCTAACTTCCATCTTTCCTCCCAGTCAGTAACCCAAAAGAGTGCCCTTAAAGTGTGGTACAAGGACCCCTGGGGTCTCCAAGATCCTTTCAGGAGGTCAGCAAGGCCAAAATTATTTTCCTAACAATATTCAGTCATGTTAATATCTTAACATAGTAAATACTGATAGATATGACCTACATAAACAAAAGTTCTTGGGGGGGGTCCTCAACAATTGGTGAGCATTAAGGGGTTCTGAGATCAGAGTCTGACAGCTGCCGCCTAAGATCTTACCACTGCCCACAAATGTGCTACAGATGTTGGTCACAAGGACATCCCTCTCCAACTTCACAGTTCGAAATCGTTTCTATCTTCACCCATCATAGGAGTGGCTAGAGCACCAGGCCTGGAGTCAAGAGGACCTGAGTTCCAATCTAGCCCCAGACATGTCATTTAACTCGTGTTTGTTTCAGTTTCCTCATCTGTAAAGTGGCAATAATAAAAGCCCCTGCCTCCCAGAGTTGTTTTAAGGACCAAAAGAGAACTATCAAATGCCCAGCACAGTAACGGGCACACAAGCACTACCTAAATATTACCTATTATCACTTATCATTTTGTGGCAGTCTATCTGGGAGAGGTGCCAGAGCCACTCCCTGTCTGCTCCAGCCTCTTCTCAGAGTGTGCCACGGAGATCATTCTCTTGCAATCTCACCTGTCCCTTCCCATCAGCTCCTTTACTGTGATCCCCACAAAGCGCCCAGGCCTCTCTTGCATCTTGCTCAGGTCATCACTTCTCTCTGGCACTCAGCATATCTCTTCCCCAATCCTAAAACTCATTTCCATTCCTCACTCCCTCAAGCTACCATCTCGTTTCTTTCCTCATTCAAAACATCTGGAACAAAGGGTCTACAAGCCACATTTCCACTTTTTCAGCCCTTGCTTTCATCCCCAGCACTCTGCTGAAGCTCTTTGGGAGGTGACAAATGACCTCCCCAGCGACGTATCCAACGGCCTTTTCTGTGCGCACCTCCCCCTCTTCTCTTGGCTGCAGACATGTCAGGCCCTTGATTTTCCTCCTGTTCCTCTCACAGTTCCCACCTCCTTTGCCAGCTCATCTCTCCAAGGTATTGGAGATCTGTCCGTGGTCCTTTTCTCTTCTCTACCTTCCTCCCTGGACACTTCCAGTCTCGCAGCTTTACCTGCTGGTGCAGAATAGTGGTCTCTGGGAACAGTGAGCTATTGCCAGGTGGGAGCAGCTGCCTCTGAAGGAGCACTGCTGAACATAGGGGCAGGAGAACCAGTGGGATGAGAGGCAAGCCTTGCAACGAGCGTACAGGAACACCATGACAGCTGCCAGTTACACTGCCCTTCAAGCTTTGCCAAACACTGAGCACACACGATGATCTTGTTTGAATCTCACGATTAATCTGCAAAGGTTTTACACCACTTACAGAAGAGAAAACTCGGCCTAAAGGAGTTAAGAGGGAACCACAGGAGTGAGGATTCTAGTTCAGGGCTCTTTCCTCCGCCCACATGATGCCCCACGGGAGGGTGGGGTACCATGGCTGGAGATGATGGGGAGTGAAGCTGCTGAGTGCTCCTGGGGCCCTGCCTCTGGCAGCCCTGGCACTTAGGGCTCCATGGCAGCAAACAGACACCTAAGCAACGGATCCACTGTGAATCACTGCCTCTTCCCCTTCTCTGTGTATGTTTCTGAAAAAGTAGCTTAGGGTGCTTAGAACTCTTAGAAGAAAAGAGTCACCTTCTATCTCCTTCGGAGGTTTGTGACTCCACATCCCAATCTGCAGATGTCAAGGGCAAGAGGAGTGACCTTCCAGCTATGGGTGGCTGATGGAAGCCTTCACGGTCACCAGGGAGAACTCTCTTCTCACCAGAGCTGAGACCAGCTGTTAAAAAAACCAAGCTTCCTCCAGGGCAAGGCACCCTATTTGTCTGGCTTGTAGCTAAAATAAAGTCCCCTCCCTTAAATAAGATGCAGCCCTTCAACATCCATGCTCCTTCCTGCAGTAGTACAGAGGCTCCCTGGTCCTCGGGGATGCCCCAATAGCTTTGCTTCCTCTTGCTCTCTTCCAATGCCTTGCCATCTCAGCTCACACTCTTCCCTGGCCCTTGAATGCCCTCTTTCCTACTCACCCTTGCAAAACGAATCCACAGCCCAG
The DNA here is from genome assembly GCA_028646595.1 of Phalanger gymnotis. NCBI lineage: Eukaryota > Metazoa > Chordata > Mammalia > Diprotodontia > Phalangeridae > Phalanger > Phalanger gymnotis. The sequence goes on along the minus strand of CM053626.1, from coordinate 9,246,529 downwards.
CTCCTTTGCAGTCTACCTTCCCTGACATGGTTGAGACACTCCCGCCCCAACACAGGCCTATGAAACACATGGTTCTGCTGTCTCTCTCAAGGCATCTTTTCATGCATCACGGTTACCTGGGTATGAGCCATAATCCTGACAAAAGGTGTTAAGTTTCATGACTTTTAAGCGCCCTATTCCTCCCCCAGGATCTAGCCCAGCCCATGCTTATTCACTGTTTACCAAACTGAATAACAGAATAAAAAGAGAAATAGAAAAAGATGAATAAATTTAAGGATCTTTGGATTTTATACCCCAAGAGTTTATTTAAAACAGAGAATGACAGAAAATGGACCCTGAGTAAGGGATCACTGGCTCTATTTCTGCAAAACTAGACTTTGTTCAATTTGAGCTTTAATCTCTTCCCTTTCAATTATGTGATTTGTATGTTGCCACAAATCTCTTTGGCAAGAACGAGAATTATTGACAGACAGCTCTGCCCTGAACCTCTCTTCTCACCCACTTACCTGAGTCACCACTGCTAGCAGGTGGAAGATCATCAAAAAGCAAAGATCCCCCTGACCCTGAAACACAGCAGAAGCCCAAGTGAGCCGAGGACAAGCCTCCCTCCAAGGCCTCCTTCTCCCAAAGCCTTCCCACCAGGACATCTCTCCCCAAAGTGGGCTGACATCCACTCACAGCACTCCTGCACCAGCCCCAAGACAACTGACACTGGAGGAAGCGACCTAGACTTACCTGATACTAACCCTACAGAAACCCATCATTGTCAAAGAAACAGAAATCAGCAGTAAAGATTCCATTTCACCTTAACCAGTACAACAAATATGGCTGCTAAATGTCTAAGACAAATCTGCTCGTGTTTCTTATGCAGGATTTTCTCAGGGCTGGCTACTAGCTACGAGCTGATTTTCTGCCTTACCTGATGCCATAGATTCAAAACTTAAGACAGTCCAACACCTATAACATCTGTGTGTTGAAAATGGGGGAAAGGGAGAAAGATTGAGACAACTACAATCCCAGGATGAGGAGAGAGGTTGACACACACCTGGGAGAGCCTGAAGACTGTACCTGAGTCAGCACTGCTAGCTGGAGGCAGGTCATCGAAAAGCAGAGATCCTTTCTGCACATCTTTCCCTGAAATACAGAGTTTAGAACATACTGATCAGATCAGATGAAGAATTCTCAAAAGAAAAAATCTATATGATAAAAATGGCCAGGGAAAACTGCCTTTAACTCAATGACTTTCCCAGCTGTTACATAAAATCACACGTTTTGTTCTATAAATGAATCACATTTTTGCTAAATACTCACATGGACATTCTCACAGTTCCTATCTGGTCACACATACACATTGACTATATATCTTTTATAAACTTTTATTTTGGGAACAAAAAATAATGACCAACATTTTAAGGACTGTCGGGTCTTTCAAAGACAATGACAAATAGAAACTCCTGTTATAGCATTCCCACAATGCTGGTATCCACACTGCTTCACCTGATTATTCTTTAAAACAAAACCTAAAATTAGACTGTAACTGCCCAAAGGATTCAGCAAAGTAACGATGCGCTTCTAGCGCAGGCTCCCAAAGCCTACGGCCTCTGGGGGCGCTCCAGGGGGCCAGAAGGAGTTGAAATGATGCGAATTAAAAAACACAACAAAAAACCATTAAAGGGTTAAAGAAAGTAGATTTCTAGGGGGATGCTGTATAGTTTTCTTTTGTTTTTAAAAGGGGATGGCAGGCCAAATAAGTTTAGGAACCTCTGTGAGAATAATTCCGTTTCATAAAAGTTTAAGATATGGGAATCTCTGAGCTAGAAATGCCTTTTAGAGAACAGGCAAAATTTTATGAAGGCAATAAATTAAATAATTTAATAACTTAAATAGCGCTTAATATATTATACGGATGTGTATATAAAATATATCTAGAGGAGAGAGAGGGAGGGTGAGAGAGGGAAAGAGACGGAGTGGGGAGGGGGTAGAGAAGGAGAGAAAAAAAATTGAGTAATTAACAAGGAGACGTGCCCCCAGATCACAGACAGCATCAAAAGCTAACTCAGAACCTGGTCTGCCTATGACACGAAGCCGCTGGAAAAAAGGAAAGCGCCTTAGTGCCTGCCCATCTCTTTCTGTCCCCACTCCCATTAGTAGGTATGACTTGGATGAAGAACCAGCAAAGGCTTAAAAGGAGTTTTCAGACAGGCAGGAGAACCAGGAGAAAGCAGTATCATGAAAATCTGAAAAAAGAAAAGTATCAAAGAAAAGAGGACGACCAACAGTCTTAAGGCATGTAGGGAGACCAAGAAAGGTGAGGATTGAGAAGAGGTCATCAGACTGGGCCATTATAAAATCACTGATATGGTCCATGTGGCCAATGAGCTTTTCTACGATTCTCAAGACCTCTCAAACCTCTCCATTAGGAATTATGTGCCAGAGTCAAAGTGATTTCAGTTACCTCCATGGTCTGGAACAACAAGAAGCCAAAAACAATGAACCAAGCCAATTAGAATTAGCCAACTGGAAGGCTAATCCCGAGCGCGTTCCCTTCAGACTCCCTTCGTCCCCATGCTCCAAGCAGCAGGTTTGCACAAGGTGCCCCAGACTCTTGCAATGGACTTCTCTCATCAGACCACCACACCTCTCCCTTCCCAGGGCTGCAGATTCCAATAGCAGAATTTGCTGAGGCTGCAAAAACATCAAGGACCCAGACGCTGATGTGTAGCAATAGCTCTGTGTGGCACAGAACCTGGGGTCAATTCAATGCCCTCCCTCAGAAGTCACCTGGGACAAGTGAACTGTCCAGCATGGGAAGAGGCTGAGATGCCTCTGAGCTCAAGTCACTGCCAAGGTAATTGCTATCAAAGGGGAGAACTGGGGGAAGCAGCAAGGCGAGTCAGAAAGTGAGCAACTGGGAAAATAAAGAAAAGACTGAAATTGCCAAAGAGCTCAGGAAGAATACCTTGAACATATGCAGACACACTAACAGGAAGGATATTAAGAACAGAAAAAAATATGGCCTCCTGCTCAGGGTAAAGCATCTAGACATAAACGAATTAGTGCTGCAAGACACAGGAAAATGAGTCTACACTGGATGAAGTGGAGGACTCAGTGGATTCTGAAGAGGGCACAGAACCACTGTAGGATGTTCCTGAATAGTTTAAAAGATAAATAAGAATTATGAAACAGAATGTACAGCTTGCATGGCAGAAATAACTGGCAGAACAGAAAAACTTGAATCTAAGCCTCATGAAGAGACAAAAGAGAGAATTAATGGATTGGGAATGAAAATACCTAGAAGTGAAGGACAATATGGAAGAAAAGAAGCAGAAAACAGTAATATTAAAAAAAGAAAGCAAGACCTCCAGAAAAGCAAAACATACTGATTCCAAAGAAGGAACGTGTAGACAAAATTTTATGATTATAGGTCTCCCAAAAGATCACAAGTCAAAAAACCTGAACACCAAAAATTCAGGAGATAGTACAAACCAACTGCCCAGAACTTCTAAACACAGAAGACAAAGTGCCAAGTGAAAGAATCCACAGGACACCTCTAGAGAAAAACCCTATGTGGACAACTCTAAGATGCAGAGTAGTTACATTTAACAATCCCACTACCAATAAATTCCTCAAGTGACCAGTCAGTCAATAAACATTTATTAAACTACTATTATCTTGCAAGGTGCCCTCAAGGAACTCAGTCTAATGAGCAAGACAGCATGAAAACAACTATGCAGAACTGAGCTAGATGCAGGATAAATTTGATATAATCAATTGAGGGAAGGCACTAGAATTAAGGTGAATCAGGAAGGGCTTCCTGTAGAAGGTGACATTTTAGCTGGGACTTGAAGGAAGCTGGGGAAGCCAGGAGGTAGGGATGAGAAGGGAGAGCATTCCAGGAATGAGAGACAGTGAAAATCCTGACTGGGATATGAAATATGCTGTTCCAAGGAAAACCAAGAGGATAGTGTTAATGGATCATAGGGTCTGGAGGTGGGGATGAGAAGGTGACAGAATAGAAGAATCCTGCGATGGGACGATATCTTCTTTATTATCACTTGTAGGAAAAAGGGAGGCAAGGGGTCAAGATCTCCAAGGCAACAAGAGAAGCCAAAATAGGCACCTCAAACTTTTAATTCCAAGAGGAATACAGAGAATAAAGGGCTTCAACAGAGATAAGGACCCTGAATCAATGAATAAAAGTCTAGGACAGAAAAAGAATATAAGTAATGAGAAAAAGGGAAAAAATTCTTTTTAGAAAAAGACCAAGAAAACCAAAATTTAAAAACCAATGAACAAAATACACTGAAGGAGAGGAAGGGGGGAATTCTACTCAACTGCTTAACTGAGATGCAAAAAGAGAAGAATTAAATAACTAGATAAAATGGGGGGTGGGTGGGGGAGAAATGATCTGTGTTGGACAGGCTGAATTTAACAGGAGTGTGCAACATCCAATGTGAAGTGGCTAAAAGGTAAGTGGTGGTGGGGACTGCCAGGAGAGGCACGAAACAGAGAGAAAAGCTGGGTCTTGTCTGCATTGAGATGACACTGAAGCCCAGGGGAGCAGAGCCATCTATACCAGCCCTTTCCTTCTCCCTTCTCGGGAGAGGTCTTCATGGAAATCACTGGAGAAAAAAATGGAAGCTATCTGTCCAGAGATCCAGTTATGTATTCTGGGACATCTAGAACTAGTCGTCCTGTAGGCACACCCAAGGCTGAACTCATCTTTGATCTCAAACCCTAGGGTAGACCCCCATCTTGTGAACCTATGTCTATGAGGGCGTCACCATGCAGGTATCATCCTCGACTTCTATCTGAGCAGCTGCCCTGGCTCATCGATGGAACCTCAACATCTCTCCTATCTGTCCCATCTGTCCCCTTTGCTCCAATCACCAGTCACTGCCCTTGTTTAAGTCCTGACCATCTCTTACACATCTCTGCTCTTGCCATGCTGGCCTTCCACACAGCTGCCAAAGTGACCTTCCTAAAGCACAGCCCTGATCAGGTCAGTGCCTATTCAGGAAACACCGGGGGCTCCTTACGAACTGGGGGGTACTGCAAACTCTTCCACTGGCATTTAAAGCGCTTCACAACTGGACCCCAGCCTAATGCCCAGACTCACTGGGCATTATTCTCCACCATGTGCAGTCCAAACTATCCTTCTGATGCTCCTCCCGTGGCCAGGAATTTACACTGGCTTTCTACCACACCTGCCTAGAAATTTCTTGGAACACTGTTTGCTTCAAAGCTCAGCACAAGAGCTCTTCTATGCCACTAGAATATGCAAGTATTCCTCGACCCAGAGGATCATAAATCCACAGGTGGATGGAACTCCTTTTTTATAAACAAGGAACATGAAGCCCAGCCCAAGGTCACCCTGCTCAGTTTCAGGTGAGATTTGAACACAGGGCTCTGCCCAAGGCTATGTGCTGCTATTCTCCCCACAGTGAAAATGGAAAACAGCTGGTCCTTAAGAGAGTCCACATTACTGTCCCGAATTACTGTCCCCTAGCTGATTCTCAATTAGCAATGCGCCACCTTCAGCCCTCTCCGATAAACCACAAGCCCGCACTAGTCTAGGAGATCTGAGATCTGGAGTGCTAAGGCCTCCGAGAGCGCTCTACCTCCCAGCAGGCCGTCACTCACTTCATGCTACATTCACATCCAACTTCTGGTCCTTTTGAACTTTTTTCTCCCACTGTACTTCAGCATAAATGACTGTACATCTTCAATTAATGACATTTTTTCTTTTCTCAATGACTGGGCTGCCTCTCGTTGCTTTGTTTCCGAATTACTTCTGAATCTGCATCCTAGCCTAACTGGAATTTTAGTCTCTGCCCTTACAGGTTGCCTGCAACCTTAAGCTGCCCCTACCTTGATGAAATCAGGGACTAAAATAAAAAGTATTTAGAAATGAAACAGCACTAAATCCAAAAACAAGCACCTGAGCCAACTGTCAGCTATATTCCCCCCTTTTAACGAACACAGGACACTATCTCCTGATAATTAGTCACATAGTGACAGTCACTGACAAAGGAAGCTTTCTGGGATCATGCCATTCTACTAAGAGTAACAGCAGAAAGGGCACACACACCACATTTTTAGGCCACTGCCTTGCCTGTCAACCCCATGAGCAAACAGTACAATTATTATATACATTGGACACAGAAGAAACAGGCTCAGAGAGACTAGGTGATGTACCCAAGGTCATACAGCTGGTCATCAGCCACTGACCTCAGGCCTCCTGAGTCCCACGCTCTCTCTATAATACCACACTGCCCAAATCTTTGTCAATTAATAAGCATTTAGCTGGAGCTCACGGTCGGCTTGTCTGGAAGGGGAGCTTTGTCAACAATGAAGACAATTCCTAGCTGGTCCGGTCTCCAGGAAGGCCTTCCCAGGGTCCTCCTAAGCCATCCCTTCTATGTCACCATCTGTTCAGCCATCCCCTGGCTGATGGGTCCTGCTTCAGTTTCTACATCCTTGCCATTACAAAAAGAGCTGCTATAAATGTTTTTGGATACCTGGGTCCTTTTCCACTTTCTCTGATCTCTTTGGGCAACAGGCCTGGTGGTGGTACCACTGGGTCAAAGGGCATGCAAGGCTTGGTGACTGTGGAGTAGGGGATAAACTGCTTCCCAGCTATGCTGGACCTGTGCTGCCTTTCCATACATTCTCACCTTTTCCAGGACCCTAAAAATCAAAGGCTCCAAGAGCCAGACATGCTTGGGGAGACAGTCTACATGCCACTTCACTAGTGAAATCAACGTATGGTTAACGTTGACTTTTTTTTTTTAAAAAGCTGTTTCCAAGGTAAGCCGTCAGTCCAAACTCGAGTCCAGTTTCCTAAGGATCAGTGCACGGGCAGGAATTCCTAACAAAACGTGGGCAGCTAGGGCACCTTTGTGCCATCCCAAAAGGATGCCCTTACTTAGGGTTTTGAGTATTTTATGGTATTTGAATTAGTTGAAAACTGTAACACATGTATATGTTCTTGGTTAAACTAAATACTTAATTAACCCCCTATTTTCTTTTCTTTCTTTTTTGGAGGGGGGAAAGGCGGGGCGATTGGGGTTAAGTGATTTGCCCAAAGGTCACACAGCTAGTAAGTGTGTCAAGTATCTGAGGCTGGATTTGAACTCAGGTCTTCCTGACTCCAGCGTATGTGCCCTACTCACTGTGCCACCTAGCTGCCCCATTAACCCCCATTTTCAAATTATTTTGGATCAGGGTATTTGTGCATTTGTTTGTGGCCACAATCAGAAAGGAACGACAGATGATACTGGTCACAAACGTGCCCCTAACCTGAACTCAATAAGCACAACAGCCCTGATTTCTGAAGAAAATGCTTCGATCCGATGACAAAGCTCCTGAAATTCTGATCAGGTTCCCAAATCCCAGGTAAGGAACTGACCAAAACGGCCCAGGAGGGAGCGGCCCTTAGGGAACATGTTTACGGAGAGGAGTGTGCGGTGCTCTGGCCTACAAGCCAGACGAGCTGAGCTCCGACCCAGACTCGGACATAACCTGGCTGTTTGGAGTACCATCGATCTCCCACTCGCCACCACCAAAAGCTGCTGAGATCTGCTAGACCCTAAAGAGAACAAGATCACCCCTTGGGCTCATCCAACTACACACCCTCCGCCTAATAAAATTCTTAGAAAAGCCACCTCTATTCAGTGACTCCATTTGCTCACTATCCACTTTCTTTTCAACATTCTGCAGTCTGGCTTCTGGCTCCCCAATCTACTAAAAGTTTTTTGAAAGGTCAGAGCCCTAATGACCACCTCCAGTGGCCTTTCCAGTGTCCTAGATCTCTGCACTTTTGACACAGAGCTGACCCTCTGTAGGACTAACTGGTACCTCTCTGGCCTCTGCGGCTGCTTTTCCTGAGTGCCCTCAATCTGGGCTATTCTTCGGGGGACGGCCTGTGACCCTCCTCCTCCTTTCGTTAGACAATCTCACTCTCGATGACTGCTTGTACTACCCACCTCACAGAACTCTGTTGAGGAAAGTTAACCCTGACCCATGGCAAACTTTCATGCAGAAAACTAGTCCAGTTAGCAGGGTTATTCTGACCCCCAAATGCATTTGTCCAATCTTGGTCTCTTTTCAGAGCTCACTGTCTTCTGGACATCCTACCAGCGCCTCAGACTCAGCAAGTCCCACCAGCTCTGCTCCTCCTGACTTTGTGATCTCTCTGGTACCACCGTTCAGCCGGTCAGTCCCCCACCTCTGTGCTCTTGAGGTTATCTGGCTCTTCCCTCTCCTCACTGGCACATCCCATCAACTCCACTTCCCCAATACATTTCACGACTTCCCCCTCCTCCTTATTCCCACAGACATCTTTATCTGGAATACTCGGACCTTCTCATCTAAATTCTCCTGCCCCTTGGTCTCTCATAGCATCTTTTCTGCACATACTTCTAGACACATTAATCCTCCATTCTAAATGCTCAGCAGCCCAACCCTTCATGCTTTCTCTGCCCTAGCCCAGCTGTAAACACCTGGCATCCTTCTCATCCTGGCTCACCTGTTCCCTGTACCAGGAATGGCTCCCCTCCCACTCTTCTCCAGCTGAATTCCTATTCTTTTTTTGAAGACCAACTGAAATGCCACCTCTTCTAGGAAACCTCCCCTGGGGACAAATGGCTTCCTCCTCAAACTTCACAAACCCTCTGATGCACCACTGAAGTAACTGTGTGTATTTCAGTTATCTTTGTTTACACCTTACTCTTCAACTAGAAGGTAAACTTCAAAAAGTAAAATGCCTCAGTTTTGTTTCCTTGTGTTCCCCACAATGTCTAGAAAAAGAAAGAGCACAGGTATGAAGTATCTGTGAGTGAACTGAAGAAATATCAGTCAGCTCAGCCCGTGAGCTTCATCTCAGCCCCCAGAACACATGCCACACTTTCCTTCCTTACCTGACTTCTCACTGCTGGATGGTGGGAGATCATCAAAAAGAAAAGGCCTTTTTTTCTGTGCTTCTCTCCCTGAAACACAAGCATCACAGAAGACTCAAAATGTGCACAGCCAGCAAAGCTCATTTTCCAGATCCTTCCTCAGAGAAGGGAAGGGGGTGCAAAATTCTGTAATCTATGAGAATTCAAATGGAAACATCCAGTTCAGACATAAGAAAGCTTTGGGGGGGGGGGAACTAATAAGGATTTTACACAGACCAACTTCAAAACATTTCCCATCAGGCTCAATGCTTTAGCCATGGACACCACTTGCTCACTCACTCCCAAAGCTGAACTAACAGCTTCACTTAAGGTCCACCTTGGATGTCCTACTTCCTGATATGTCTCCCCATTTTCCTCCGCCCATAGAGAAGGCCCTCCTTTGATCTGAAGGGAGAAGCTTTACAAGAATGGAATCTGAAAAACTAGTTATGCCAATAACTGGAATTTCAAAAGTAATGTTTTCAATTTCCATAAACCTTTAACAAAGACAACCCAGTCCAGACCCGAGATGAAGACAGATTATTTACTCCTGCTTTTCTGGCAGGACTACTGTCTTCAATTTCTTTTTTCTCTCCCTACCTGGAGCCCTGCTTTGAACACAACACATTATATGTGAATGAATGACAAATGGACATAAGTGTTTTGGAACCCCCACCCACGACAGAAATGTAATTCAGTATTTATCATGTGGGCGTGTGCAAGCCACTGGGGAATACGCAATAAGTAACGGCACAGTTCCTACTGCTAAAGGGCTTAGGGTCTACGAGGGGACAGAAGGGAGGCACACAAATAGCTCCAACAGAATTAAAGGCGCTGGCATCCTGTGGCATTAGAGATGGGGACGGCACTGTAGGATGGGGAAAATGAAGGAATGTTCCTAGACAAAAGTTTCTACTGGCAGAGGTGGGGGCAGGAGATAGCAGATGAGATTAGTAAGGGGTAAGGAATTCAAGTCTGCCTGATAGGGTATGTACCAAGACAAGTTGGAATAAAGATGGGGCTCAGACTGGGGACTTCATCAATGGTTTTCTCTGTAACTTGTACTTGTAGCGTTTGATGAAGGGTCATGTGACTGGTATGTATCCTGTTCTTGCTGGCTCCAGGGCCACCAGTTCTCCATCTACTTTCACCACACAGCCACTTCTGTAAAGTAGGAAATAGGATACAAGGCACGAAAAGGAAGTCAGTGGCAGGCTGGAGACGATGCATGCGTTTGGGAGAGCGAGGCAGCCATGAGAGGTTGTGAGCAGGGAAGCCACGGTCAGACTTGCTGTGGTCTGAGAGAATCAGGAAAGGTGGGAGAGTGGAGGCAGAGGCACGTTATGGGGATGCTTCTACCACAGTCTTTGTGAGAGATCAGACAACAGCGAAGCTGAAAGGCAGAGTACAGGGCAAGGTGACGATAATAAGCAAATCTAGAATCAACAGGTGATGGAAGCAGTCAAGATTAAGAATGAAAAGGAAAGCTGGTGACTTATCCCACAAGGGGTCCTAAAGGCAGAGAACCCTTTTATGGCCTATAACTCACACCTGGAGACAGCCACTGCTGCATCAGCCCTTACAATATCATCCCTTCGTGATCCTAGGGCTCTGACTTCAAGGCTGAGCTCCAACAGGAAAGATGAAGAAAGGATTCTGAAGGATGGAATCCCTAGTGAGTTCCACCTCTATCAGAGAATTTCTTTAGTGAATAGTATAAAAATTTCTGAGAGCTGTGTAATATGTGATACATAAACCTGAAGATTTTTTTGAATAATTCCCCAAGAAAGGGGACTGAAAGAAATGTACCTACCAGTTAAAACCCTCAGAACTGATAAATACAGAGTTAAATACAGAAATTAAAGATGGAGGCTCTAATGCATAAGGTTTCGGAAATGTCAAGCCAAAAATAATCTTTGCATAATTTAATAAAGGTCAACAAGCTAGCAAGAGCCAGGATGAAGGAGGTTCAGAAATGGAAAACTGTCCTTGCTTGGAGATTTAAAGTTAGGAATACCTCCCTACCCTAAGGGCTTCTATTAGGGAGTTTAATGGCAAGCTGTACACCAGCAGAAGTGGCTTCTGAGGCAGTCGGGTTTGAAGCAACTACACTTGACAAACTAAAGATCTCTTTTAAAGGTACATTATAAAAAAGTGAGAAGTTTCTTTACAACTGTTTTATATATAAATGTTTTGTACATTGCAGTTCATATTTAGTAAGCTACAACAAATCAAATTTTTAAAAACGGAGATCTTACTAATAAGGGTGAACCTTCCCTCCAATGAAGACATTTTTCCTACAACAGCTCTTGATGAGCCTCTCTTAGTCCTCTAGAAGATCAGTGATCTAGAACCAGAGGGAATGGGAATCTCACAGACCATTTAGTCCATTAGGTCACAGACCTCTCCTTAGAATGATAATTTTTAAATGCATAAAATAAAATACAAAAAAACCCAGTTTTACTGAAATAGTTAAAAACCACACATACACGGATCTCAGATTAAGAAACCCCGAGGTGCCAACTCTGTCATTTTACAGACAAGTAAAGGTCTCACATCTTGATGCTGGAGGCACAATCTGAACTCAGGATCTCTGATTCTAAAGCCTGTGCTCTTTCCACTGGTCCAAGTGTCCAGGGATAAAGGTGTCCATACTCTTCAGGGAAGCCTCAATTCTCTTTTGGGTGGTCTGTTTCTTCTAGACTCTAAGCTGAGATCTTTCTAATTTAGAACAAAGAGATTTATCGCTGGAAGGGGCCTCCCAGGTCAATCATTTCAAAAACTCCTCATTCAATAGATGAAGAAGTTGAAACAAAAATGTCACAATGGCTGGCTGCAGGTTGCATGTGGGGCAGTAACCAGAGCCAGGGCACAAACCTAGCTCATGATTCTCAATCCAGGGGGGCACAAGGCTTAAAGTAGAGTCACTTAACTAAGCGCCTGCTGCTGACTGAGCCCTTGCCTGCTTGCTGAGGAGCCAGAGGAGCTGGGTCTCAATTTTGGCTCTGTTATTTATTGGATGTATTCTTCTCTGTAAAGCTGACGGGGAGGACCCAGCATGAGGACACAGGCTACAGGAATTCTTTAGCCTCTGCCTGAATGTAACCATCCACGCAATGCCACCTCCCCCAGCAGGCCATTCCACCAATCTTCAATCATTAGAGAGACTTTCTTCTAACATCTGCCAATGTTCCACAACAGCCATCATGTGTTCACCTCACAAGAAATACTTTGTACATGTCAAAGCACTACAGAAATGGGAATGACCACAATCAGGGCTTGCCTCAGTCACCTCTAAGGTCACGTCCAGATCACTCTTCAACATGGTCACACAGACGTCTATTTCTTGATGTCTCTCTTAACACCCTGAGATAGCTGGGTAAGACTAGAGAGCTGGCCTTCAATTAGACACATACTGCCTGCGTGAGCCCAGGCAAGGGCAACTCTCCAAGACATGAAGTGGTAAGGAAGGTTTCCTTCACACCTGAATCACAAATCTGGGCCAAAAAAGTAACTGATAGGAACAAGCTATTCCAAATGCAACTGGACCAGCACAGAGTCAGGGGACACTGCAGCCACTGATGTGAACAACACACATCTATTACTTTTAGGGAGGCCTGGAACATTCATTTTCCTGCTATCTGGGCAGTCTAGGGACTCATCAATAACTGAGTTTGCTGAGGGTTGTTGGGGTCAGGACTGCAACCCACATCTTTGTGACTTGATCGAGAAGACCATGCTAGATCTTCCTATTAATGTAGCCCTAAAAAATGTCAGCCCTGGCCTCACACAGATGACATATGCATTAACACTTGTCAAGTGTGTCTTGTAGAAGGGAATTTCTCAGGCCTCAAGCGGTAGTAGTAGTGGCAAGGGCCCTGAATGTGGAGTCAGGAGTCCCAAGTCTGAAACCCACAACTGCTACTTACGACCTACATAACCCTAGTCAAGTCATTGTAGTTTTCTAAATCTCAGAAATGTAGTCTGCCTCCTCTCACTGAACGGTTGCAGAAGCCTTCCAATGCCCAAGTTTGCATGGGTCAATTTGATCTTTGACCAGTCTCTGACCCAACTAGATAATCTTGGATTTGGATCCTGCCATCTACAGTATTAACTCTCCCTCCCAATTCTGGGTGAAATACGAATCCCATCTCTACCCTGATCGTACGTCACTAATAAACCCAAAAAGATGGGGTGTGCATAAAGCCCCACACTGCCTTGGTATGGAGTTAGAAATTCACTGGTTGTCAGTCTCACATTTTTTTCTTAAGGACATCCTGAGCATTTCTGTCAAGCATGCTGTTGCCATATTGATACGCTAAGTCTAAGAGATGGAAGAGCAACCATAGCCCACAAGTCTCGGCTCTACATAATTTGAAGCAGCTTCTCGTCCTCAAAACAGTACTAGATGTTGGATGGTGGGGGGAGAGCACCCATTGTCATTAATAACTGACACCCAGCATTTTAAAGCCTTCGAAGTGCTTCATGTATATTATCTTTATGTAAATTATAGAGGGGAAATCTGAACGGTAGGTACAGCAATAGACTAGAAGTCGGGAAAGCCTAGGATGGAATCTTGCCTCAGACATTTACTTGCTATTTGACAGTGGCCAAGTCATTAAGTTTCAGTTGCTTCATGGGTAAAACGGGAACCAAAAAAGTGAACCTACCCCACAGCATATTTCTGCGAATTCAACAGCTACTATCATCTCACTGCTCCTCACAGCAGTGGGAGGCAGACACTACAGGGACTGCCCTCATTTAACAGCTGAGGAAACAGGCCCAGAGACATTAGGTGACTTGACCAACCTCACTCAGGTAACAGAAGCAGGCTTCCAATCAAGTCTTCTGTCAACCCCACCTACTAACCAAATAAACTTGAAGACAAAAGTTCGATCAGAGCTCCTAATCCCACAGCAGCCTGGGATGTTGGCCGGGTCATCGTGGCCTGCTTAGGGCCCTACCATTTCTGAAAAAATACGGAGAACGTGGATGGATTTGGAAACAGGAATGAAAATGCACTGTAGGTATGGAGACTCCCTGGGATAGGCAGAGGACAGGGGGCCTTAATCGTGGTTAAAGTTCCTGGGGCAGGGCAGTCCCGGCTCCTGTCCAGCAGGCAGGTGCTGGAGGGAGGGGGGTGCAGGAGCACGTCCGGGCTGGGGACCCCTCCGACAGCGAGCAAAGGGCTGATCATCGCCGTCGCTCCGGGGTCATCGGCCACTGACCTTGTAGGAAGCTCCCCCTTGCTCTCGGGGTCTGCAGTCCTTTGGGTTGGGTGGAATTCCACCCAAGAAGGGTCTCCGGTGTCCCCTTCAAACAGGGGGCGGAGGGGCTCGGGCCCAGCGAGCCCAGGGGGTGCTTAAGGACACGTTTCCTAAGGGCGGACCCACACAAAGACCGCGAGGGGGGCGGTTTGTAAAGCGAGGCGCGAATAGCCATTTCCTAGCTGGCGCCCCCCAGGTCTGGGGCGGGGGAGTTCCCAAAGTTCAGGCCCCAGGACCCCCGTACGGCAGCTGTCCCGGGCAGGAAAGGCCCTTCACCAGCCTCTCGGGGCGCGACCGGCACTCGAAGAGGGATTTCTTCCTGCGGAGGTCCCTGGGATCCCTGTCCAGCCCCGCTGGGGTCCGGCGGTCCCGGCAGCCAGGGAGCCCCGGGGAGGCAGGGGCTAAGGGCGCCCCCACGGAAACGCCCCAGGCCCGCGTGGGCCCTTGTCTTCCTCCCGCCCCCTCCACGTGTACCTGGCGGGCCCAGAGTGGGGCCCCCAGTCTGTGCTCCCTTGGGGCCGAGAGGGGGAAGGGGAGGGAGCAGGGGAAGATGGGAAGGAAGGGGGGAGGGGAGGCGGGGAACGGAGAGGGGAAGGGGAGAGAATAGGGGGAGGAGAGGGGGAGGGAAGGGGCAAAGAGGGGGAAGGAGGGGAGGGGCGAGGGAGGGGGAGGAAGGGGGGCGGGGACGGCCAAGGCCCGGGGTCCTGGGGTCCTGGGTCCAGCCGCCCCCGCCCCTCCTGCGTCCGGAGCCTCACCGGCTGTGGAGCGGGGCGAGGGCTCCGGCTCCGGCAGGTCCCCGAACAGGTCCATCCGTAACCGGAACCGGGCGGTGCGCGCACGGAGCCGAACTTCGGCCGGAGAGACGGTGGCGGAGGAGGAGGCGGCGGCAACTGAGAAGCTGAGGCGGGAGCAGCGACGACGGCGGCGGTCTCGGCCTCGGCCTGCTTGCTGCTGCCAATCACCCCGAAGGGGCGAGTCTGAGGGGGCGGCCAATCAGCGGTCGGCCAGAGCCCGGATAGGGCGGGTCGACAGCCGGAAGTGAGGGCACGCAGGGCCGCGTGCTTAACCCGGAGGCGGGATCGGCGTGCTTTCGCACCGGCGGGAGGCTGCCGGTCCGGGGAGTGGAGATGGGTCACGGAGCCGGAAACCGGACCTCCGTCGGTTCCTCCAGCCCGAAGACACGGGCCGCCTCCGCCGCGGTGTGTCAGGAGGTTTCAGGGGGCGCCAGGGGTGGGCCGTGCGCCGATTTTTATCCGCCTTTAGGTTGGTAGGGGTCCGAGGCCTGGCAGGATGGCGGGCCGCGCATGCGCATGCCCCTCCTGGAGGCCCCTGTCATGTTGTCATTCGTCCTGCGCTGGGGGTCGGGGCCTGGGAGAATCCGCCCCAAATTGGGAGGCCTAGGCCTTGACCCCTCCCTCCAGTGACAGTAATTAAGAACCTACTGTGTGCCAGAGCCTACTGTGTGGGGAAGCAGGGCTGCTGCGCTAGGGCTGCGGTTGGGTGTAAGGACCAAAGGGAGACAGCCCTGCCCCCGCGGAGCTTACCTTCTATCTGGGGTCTGGGGCCAGGACATATTTAAGTAAAGCAGGGAACCCTTGGGCCTCCCAGTACCCCGGGATAAAATGAACTTCTGACCAGCCCGGCCACGCTATAACATTGCCCCCGTGACCCAGTCCCCACTGGACGTTGTCCATTCTGACCGAGCCCGGCCCCTGCTGTGACACCGGTCATTGTCCCTTCCGACCCATACCGGCCACGTT
The DNA here is from genome assembly GCA_028646595.1 of Phalanger gymnotis. Lineage (NCBI taxonomy): Eukaryota > Metazoa > Chordata > Mammalia > Diprotodontia > Phalangeridae > Phalanger > Phalanger gymnotis. The sequence goes on along the minus strand of CM053626.1, from coordinate 9,230,563 downwards.
GGTCATTGCCCGCCCTGACTCAGCCCCCACTGAACGTTATCCATTCTGTCCCAGCCGGGCCACCCTGGACATGGCGTGCTCTGACCCAGCCTGGCGCCACTGGACGTTGCCCGCTGACCCAGCCAAGCTTGTCTCTGACATGCACTTGACCATCCATTTCCCACCTCTGCAGCAGCTCCTCCCCAGGCCTTCCATGTCTTGACCACTCTTCAAACGCTGTCATTTGAAGCCCTTCTGGGGCCCCCAGCTCCCTACAGACTGTCACTTGCTTCTGGGAGGTCATTCATGTTGGAGGTACTTCTGCAAAGGTGGGAGGTGGGAGCCTACTTTGTGCTCCAGACACTCTGCATTCCAGCCAAATGGGCTCCCTTGTTTCTCCCACCTGATAACTCCTTTCCTCTCTTCCTGTATTTGCACAAGCTGTGCCCTGTGCCTAGAATGCCATCTCCTCTCTGTCCATCTCCTGGAATCCAAAGCTTAGCTCCTGCTAGTTCCTACATGAAGCCTTTCTCAATTCCCCGCAGCTCCCCTCCTCCTTGCATTTTTGTTGCATAAGCTCATCCCCATATCGATCTAATTAATAATTATGCTTACAAGAGACTGCATGACATAGTGGATAGGAAGCCGGTCTCAGAACCAGGAAAGCCTGGGTTCAAATTTACTCTCTGACTTGGGGCAGATGTCTTAAGATTGTAAACTGCAGAGGAGATGCCCACCTGCACTGGTGGAGAGTCTCCTCCTCCAGGGAGTTGCCCACCCAATCAATCAAATTTTCGTAAAGGGGTTTTTATGCTGAGAGGATCTTAGCTGCTTAGAAGAGCTTGCACTCCCTTGGGAGGGCCAAGCCCGAAGACAGGGAAAGACAGCACACGCTCACCGAGGCACAGTTGTCTGGGAGGTGGAAGGAAGGAAGGGAGTTGGTCATGTAGATGTGTTAGACTCAAACCCAAGCCTCCCTGGTTCCAGTGCCACTAGAGGTGACAGTGATTGGTCAGGAAGCCTTGAGTTCCAATCTAGCTTCAGACACTAGGGACCCTGACTCTTAACTTTGGCATGCAACAATTTCCTCATCTGTGAAATGGGGATAAGAGTACCAACCCATTTTCTTCCTCACTTTCTGGACAATCACCCAAGCAACCCATTGAGCCCTGATTTGTATCCTTTATGAGGTACAAGTGTTTACACTGAAAATTTTACAATCAGCTCTTCCTGAGTTGCTCTGAGCTGCTTTAGAGTATCCTGTCTCACCACCATCCTGTGCATCATCCTCTGTAAGCATTTAGGGTGATCGTCCTAAAATGTGGTTCCCCAGAACTTGGATGTGGCACTCCAAACAAAGGCTTAGGATCAGGCTAGGGGTGAGTTCTCCCCCCGCAGGCAGGACAACACATGGGTGTGTGTCACCGGGTCACCTTCTAAGCTGGACCCCTCTGAGTTTGTGCTCTGCCGGTGCAGCCTTTGAGAGCTCACAGTCACCGCTAGGAGTGGATGAGGCCCTGGGGCCAACAATGGCACAGTTAGGCAACACTTTGAAGATTGTGTACAACACAGTATTTGCTCTTCATAACAACTCTGTGAAGTAGGATTGGAAGCAAGAAGGGGATGATGGAGACCATATCTAACATTGGGTCAGATTGTTCCTCTGCCAGGCATTAGGTGGCGCTACCAGCCTACCGAGGCTTATATGTAGTGGCTATTGTCAGGTCAAACTTGGAGAGTAACCATTATAGCCAAATGGATTCCTCAGTTTCCACCCTTTTGGTTGCTTGTCTCTAAACAAAGATGTCACAGGCTGAGAGAGAATGGGCCAGCTTGGAACTGGAAGGGACTTGAGAGGCCAATCTCTTGAATGAGAAAAGTAAGGAGGCAGGAGTGTGGAGTATCTAGGCATCCAAGCATCTGGGTGGTGAGTAGCCCACTTAGTAGGGCCATGCAAATGGATCCTAACTAGGGGTTGAGCCCAGAGAGGATGTTTAGCCATAGCAGGAGGTGAGGGAGGCAGGTGAGAAGGTGAGAGCAAGAGGAGAAAGGTGCAGCCTGTAAGGAATGGTGGGGATATGAGACAAAGCAGACAGACCCCAAGCCAGAGTCCTGGACAGGGTGATGAGAGATGCATGTTCTTTGATGTGGAAGTGAGCAGGGCAATATGGACCACACTGTCAGTCCCTGGATCTAGAAATTGGCCCCCAGAAAGGAAATGAAAGAGGTGTGAGCTTGTGATGGGGGCCAGGCTGCCAGAGCCCGGGACTGAGCAATGGGTTGGCCCTCTCCTCCATTCTTTGCTTTCAGAAAGGTGGCTCAGGCTCCCAGGTGCTCACTGTCTGATGAGCTCATACCTGACCATTTCACTGAACTGAGGTGTAAAGGGAGTGCTTGCCTAGCAATTTTGTTCAGCCCCGTGAGAAGTAAGATTGAGAAACCCTTCTTGGAGACCCTCCAGATCTTGTGTATAACAAGATTTCAGGTTTGCTTCTCCAGCAGGAACCTGGGAAAGGAGACTTTCATAGGGAGTGGTTCCTCACACCCCCAATCTCACCTTCCAAGAGAACTAGCTTAGCACTGGTTGTTCACAGGAGGTGTCTTGAAAGAGGAAACTTCAGAAATGAAGGATGCGGAATGCTTAAGAGGTCTAGACATTTTGAGTGGTCCCCACCCCTCCCCCAAACAAGTCAAAATGATAGAAAAGGGAATAAGCAAGAGTATTCCAGTTCTATCAAGGTTGCCTTTGAAATAATCCTAAGCCAATCTGAGCATTTATACCAGCTTGGAGAACCTTTTCTCTATCAAGGAGCAGAGCTGTAATTAGGAATTCTTATATTAGGGACAAGTACCGGAAAATGGGCCCTGGGAAAACAGTATAAAAATTTCCCCAAATCAACTTCTAAAAGCAAATTCAAGTAAGGTAGGGTGGGGAGAGCTCATATCTCAGGCCATAAACTGTTTGGGGGTAAGGGAGACTGAGACTGTGGGCTAGTACAAGGAATGTGGTAGGGAGGGAACAAGATTGGGCTAGACCTGGGAAAGAGCTCATCTTTTGGTCTTGCTAACCATATGTCATGCTTAGTTGTTTCTGTTTGCTGAAAGAATATGTGTTGTCAGTGCTCCATAAATGTTGGGGCTCTAGGACAGAGCCCTAGTTGCTCAACCCTAGTTAACACCCTGTGCTTGACTCAGGAAAGAACATGGACAAGCTCCTTAGGTGAGTAAAACACACAACTTACAGCTGACTTTTTAATATTTATTTTTTCTGAGATGAATCCTTGTATTAGATCATTGTCTTACCTTCAGGTCCCTAAAGACTCAAAAATGGCTTTTAAAATGAAAAATAAGGGATACCAAAACTATTTAATGATAGTTGCTGGAAATAGGCCATTACTGTAATATTAGTAGTGCTGTGGAGTCGTAAAAACATTTGGAATCATTCCAACCAAGTGACCGCAGTGTTCCTGCCCTTTAGCCCAGAGGCCCTGCTGCCAGACGTCTGCCCTGAAGAGGGCCACGAGGGAATTCTCACACCAGGGACAAGTACCGGAAAGTGGGCCCCGGGAAAACAGTATAAAAGTTTCCCCAAATCAACTTCTAAAAGCAAATTCAAGTAAGGTAGGGTGGGGAGGGCTCACACCTCAGGCCATAGACTGTTTGGGGCTAGGGGAGACTGAGACTGGGCTAGTACAAGGAATCTAGTAGGGAAGGAACAAGGTTGGGCTGGACCCCAGAAAGGGCCCCATACACAGCGAAATACTGATAGCGACATTCTTTGTGGTAACAGAACTAGAAACAAAGTAAATGCCCATTGATTGGGGGGTGGCTAAACAAATTGTGGTGTGTGAATATTACTGTACTGTGGGAAATGACAAATCGGAATATAAAGAAGCCTGGAAAAACATGAAAAGCTGCAAAATTACAAAGAGTAAGAACAGATGTGAGAAGACACCTCCCTCAGTTATTTTCAGAGGATAGTATGGAATATTGCATGCATTTCCAGAGTTTTTCCATATAATGACTGATGAATTTTTTTCCTCTTCTTCTCTTAAAATTTTTTGTTTTGTTGTATCTGAATGCTCCCTGGGAGGAGAAAGGAAGGAAATTTTGGTGGTATGAAAACAAGATACCAGTAAGAATTTAGGTGTGGTTTTTTTTTTTTAAAAGAAATTAACTCCCCCTCTAGCCCCTCAGGGTTATTTCTAGACTTTAAGGGGAGCTCTTCTGCCCCCCCCCCTTGCAGGTTGGGTAGGAGAGCCGCTCCTGAGCATGCACTACCCTGAGATCCTGTGAAACCCCAGTAGGGACCACCCCTGTTTGTGACCACACTGCTCACTCAGTATTCCATGTTGGAAACTTGGATGTTACCTTTGACTTGATTCTTCTGCATTTTCTCTCCTTGGCAAGGATGGAGTGAGTGCTGGACCCTCGGAATCAGGAAGACCACTCTTCCAATCCCACCTGACACTGCCCTGCTGTGTGACTGAGACAGGTCATGTAATCTCATCAAAACTATTTCCTAATCTAGAAAATGGGGAAAGTAAACCACACACTTAAACCACAGGGCTGCTGTAAAGCCCGATGGGATTAATCTGTGTGTAGCCTTCACAAACATTAAAGTGCAGTGTACATGTCAGTTATTATCTGTTCAGTTACCAAGGCCTTCCAGTTTTACCTTCACATTATCTTGTCCATCTCTGGTATCAAACTCAAATAGAAAGGGATCCCTGAAGACCATGTATTGACTTAGGAAAGTACAAATTAATATCATCGATGTTGTATTTTTATTTTGTTAAACATTCCCCAACGACATTTTAATTTGGTTTGAGTAGGAGCTTTGTGGGCTGTGAATTTGATGCCTGTGTACGTCATCTGTAATGTGCAGATCCTCTAACCTCTCTCCACTAACCTCGTCATCTGAACTTCTTCCACTCCGCTGTGTCCTTCTCCTAATCATTTATTTCACCTCTTCCAGACTTTTCTTCGATCTGTTAGTCATGCCATTCCTAGTGAGCAGAACCAGGAGAACGTTGTACACACAAACAGCCACATTGTGTAGTGACTGACTGATAGACTTAGCTCTTCTCAACAATGCAAGGTTCTAAGACAGCTCCAAAAGACTCATGATAGAAACTGCATCCGTATCCACAGAAAGAACTCTGGAGTCTGAGTGCAGATGGAAGCAGACTATTTGCTGTCCTTTGCTTTTGTTGTTTTGTTTCTTTCTTGTGGTTCTTCCCGTTAGTTTTAATTCTTCTTTACATCATGACTGATGTGAAAATGTTTAATACGAATGTATACGTGGAGACTGTATCAGATTGCACACGGTCTTGGGGAGGAGAGGGAGGGGAAGAAAATTTAAAGCTCAATCTTATGGAAGGGAATGTTGAAAACTAAAAATAAATAATTATAAAAAAAAAAAAAAGATTCACTTCCAATGCATTCAATTAAGGGGAAAAGCTCCTGTGTGTCCACCCTGACTGCAGGCAAACAAAGAGGTTCCAGGCCAGGATGAGGAGGTCGTCGTCTCACCTCCCAGAATCGCGTGGAAATGAATTGAGGAGCACTTTATCCAAGTCTTCTGGTCAGGATGAAGGGTAACAGGCCTGACATACTCCACATTCATTAGCTTAGGTTGTCAAGACTGGGAACTGTGGAGTGTACCGAGCTTTTCGGTATCCTTCGCTTCTCACATCAGCCTCCTCTGCCCCTGCTACTGTTGTGGTTGAGGGGTGCTGGGAACAGGAACCACAGGTTGAGGTCTAGGGGTACTGGGAACCCCAAAATCGAAGGGCAAATGATGAGGGTCCTACCTCAAATGAATTCAACCCAAGCCTTCTTTCAGTCAGAGACAAGGTTTATTAAAACACTGGTTGGGGTGGGCAGGAGTCTAAGAATCTGAGCTATTTGCGATGCTTGTATTGTGAAGAGGGCCAGACTATTAAGGAATCTGAGCAGTTGTATTGCTAATGCAAGCAGGCCAGATTCTTAAGGAATGTGAGCCCTTTAGTGGAGGCAAGATGGACCTTTTATCCAGAAGATGGTGGAAAGATCTGAATGTGATCTAGGAGTGGCCAAGTAGTCTGGGGTGACTGGAAGGTAACAGAAGGGGTCTAGATGGAATTAAGGAGTGGGCCATGTGGGAAAGTCCAGAGCCTTTGAGGGGTCCCTCATTAGTGAGGGCCCCATCAGTACCTCTCTCATACTTCAGCGCTCTGTGTTGTCAGCTGTGTCTCTCTCACCTCCATGTTCCATCACCAACGTGTCAAACCCCCAGTGCCTTGGTAGGTTCTTTTCCAGCTATGGCTGGACATCAATCAGCCCACCTGGTGGATCCAGCCTTTTCAAACTTGAAGGCTTTGCAGTTCAGTAGAACCTTTCAGACCCTCTGTGTCACCGTTGTGACCTTCAGGACTCCATGTCACCTGCAAGCCCTGATGAAGCATTAAGGTCGGTCAGTAGGTGCAATGGATAGCATGCTGGACCTCGAATCAGGAAGGCTGGAATTCATATCTTCCTTCAAACACTTACTAGCTTTGTGATCCCTCTCTGGACCTCAGTTTCCTCATCTGAAAAAGGAGGATAGTGATAGCATCTCCCTCCCAGGGTTGTTGTGAGGCTCCAGTGAGATAACGTGTGAAGTTTTGTGCAAGCCTTAGTGGGCTATATTAACGTCAGTAGAAGGAGGACTTTCCACACAGGGAATATGTCTGAGAAGCCAATAAAAAAGCAACAGCTCATGGCATCTGATTGAGGAATGTCTGAAACCACCAGGGCAGGCAAATGCTAGGATGTTATTGTCACAGGAGGAATGGTGGATGGGAGCCATCCAGAGAAATGGGGGAGGCCTGCACTGTCTCCAAGGCAGGGAGTGTTTGGGCTTTTTCTCTGTGTGCCCCAGGACACTTCATCATGCCCTTGGCACGTCATCAGCTATAATGCTTGTTGATTAGATGGTCCATATACACAGCAACTATTGTAATGTACAGAAAAACAACTCAGCTTAATTGCAGTGGTCTGCCTTTTTTTCTGGAGGGGAGGTAACAGGGAGGCTGTTTTCTTGGTTGAAAGGTAGAGGACAGAGGGGAGTGGGATGGGATGGACAGGACAGAGAATCACTTGTCAGTCTGATTTACCTAATTGTTGCTCTTTGTTACAAGTGATGGTTCAATGGACATGGTGTCCTGATTTGAGAAAATACTCAATAAAAAAAATGTCAAGAAAACTTTATACATATATAGAAAGCCAAGAGCCACAGGTCCGGTATTTGCATAAATGCCACATTTATTTCTTAACTGAACAATGCCTTGAGTGTACACAAACAGTTTAAGACCCTATATTCCAACACTCATAGTTTAAGACATCAATAAAACTAGACTCATTACTTGAGTATTGTTATTATACAGTGGTGCCCACAGCAATCACATATATACAAAGCAAGAGAAATGGTCTCCCAGCGCTTGGGGGATGGCATCACAGGAAGAACTCGTGGACAAACTAATTCATGGAAGCACAGGCAAAAAAAAATCCAAAGGAACCACACCTCCCTTCATTGTTAAAGTAAAGCCTCTCAGCAAATGACACCTCCTGAAGAAAGATAGTTTCCTTCCCTAGCCTAGCAGTATACAGATTGAGAGAGTGCAGGAGTACAAGAGATTGGTTGACCATTGCTTTCTCTTGGCTTGATAGCATCCCAGCCTTCAACATGGCAGTTATTAGGACAGGTCAGGAGGGCTTCTGAGGGCTTCTCAGCAATTTGTTTGGGCTTAGTGGCCACTTAAGAAAGCATCACCCCGAAGGTGTCACAGGACACAGTAGGCCCTGAAGAATTCTGATTTCATCTTTTGTGTAAGCACCCAGGTAATGGTTCTAGCAGTTAGGTCTCTACCAAAAACATCGTTACATGGTGATGGGCTCTTCCTATGAAGAGCTTGGAATCGATGAGCTATTGACAGACATCTCATGCATGGTCATAGAGACCAGTCAAACAGAGTGGGAAGACACCAAAGAGTGTTTTCTATTGTTCATCTCCCATGTAATTCTATTTGGCCTCAGTCTGGTCTAAAGTCATGGCCAATTTGTATAAAAGAATTTTCTTTTGTGGTCACAGTCATCTCAAGGAAACACTGTTACTCTTTTGAGAAAAAGTTATGTTTTTCTTTCTCTAGTCAGTTCTAGATCAGGTTACATGAGGTTGGGTCTGCCTTTCCTTGGCCCTATGTGGTAGGAAACACTGTTACTCTTTTGAGAAAAAGTCATTTTGTTCCCAAATCAGGTCTATCTCATGGCTACATGAGGTTGGATCTGCCTTGCCTTAACCCTATGTGGTGAGAGGTGCTAGAGAATTAATCATTAATTCTCACTTAAAATCACTCGATGGTGAAAGGTTATCCTTGTAAATAGATTGCTACTAGATTATGAGCATTGTTAATTTAAAAATGTGTCTTATGTTTATAGTTTATAAATTCTTCCTCATCTTCATCTCTTCAACAATTGCTAGTATTTCTTTGCTACTATTTAAAGAAAAAAGTCTACCTGGCAACTGATTCCTGGACCCTACCAATAATATTACCAGGACTATAATTTTGCAGTTGGGGAAAAATGTTGTGGGTTACACCAAGGCAAATGAGTTTCAGAATCCTAATCATTCCCATTTTGGAATCAGACCTTGGAGGGAATTATCATAAGTAGAGGTCTACCTAACTGTTGGATTTCAGATCTTTTGATGTTTTGTAAGAAATTCACACAAACCTCAAAAAAGTCTATTGCATTTCTTTTCTGATCCCCCTCACCCTGTCCCCCAACCATCCCTCCCCCAGATAACAGTGTGCTCTGCAGGTTGGCTGGCCTCAGGCACAGGTGTCCTTCACTGATTGGGAGGGAGGAGGAAGAGCATTCCTAGACCATGTTCTTCAGGATGGCTGACCTGACAACGTGGCCCTTAACAGCTTTGATGGCTGTCCATCACCTTCCCCTAAAGGAGATCCTTCCTCCTCAGAAATCTTGGGCTCTGGGAGGCTTCAATGCTCTTATCACCTTTAGTCATTATTTCTTACCTTTCCAAGAATAATCTGGAAAACAACAGTAGGCACTTGCAGATGATCTTATGGGCTAATGTCTTTCCACTTAGTCAGAACATCTTACTTTACTAGGGGAAGATCTTTTAATTAAGTTTGAATGGAGACAAAAGCAAAACAACACTTCACAAAAGACTCTTGATTCCAATTCAGAATTGAGAAGTGTTAATTTCCAAAGGAAGCATCTAGCTCTAGGGCTGTCATCAAGATGGTCTGACATGCAGCCTGTGCTAGCAAGGGATACACTTCCAGCTCTTCATGGGTATCTTTTAGAGAGTAGGGATTCATATGGCTTTTTGTCTATACGTGTTAAATTTTCTACTCTAGTCATCAGATTGTCATGAAATATATAAAGGTCTCTGTCATAATTCTAGCTTCAAATCATATTTTTAGGGGCTGACATTTGTTCAAAATTTAGTGTCCTGAAAGAACTTGGATCTTCTCTCCTATATTTGTCTCTTATGAAACACACTGGGGGAATGGAATAACTTTTAAAGAGAAAGTATTAGAAATAGAGTCTTCTCTTAATCATGCCATGCTAAAAGGTCAAGGGGCACCATATGTGTTTTTGGAGGTAGAACAAAAAAAAACCCATTCTTACAGCTTGTAAAAAGACAAAGGGCATCTTTGACAATTCTGCTTGGAAGGTGGGTGGTTTAAATGGTCATTAAGTTGTAATGTAGATTTGACTATGGATGGTGACCATGCTAGGACAAAAATGGGTGTGGGGGTGGGTGAGGAAGACCATGAGGAAGAACCAGTACTAACCAGTTGGGAAATACGACACTACTCACATTGACTTGGGGCCTGAGAGACAGAACAAAGTCCCATTGAAACAGAATGATGCCCTGGCCTGAATATTTGTCCTAACAACAATTCTAAAATTGTTGTCCTAACAACAATTCAAAAATAACAAACAATAGAAAGAAAAGGGACAAGGAAGGAATCCACTAAGAAACCAACCACTAGAGAGTAGAATTTTTGCATTATTGCAATATCTAACTATTGCCAGAAGTGGGGCAAAACAGAGCACAACTGTAAAATCTTGGCCCTGGGATGGAACAACATTGGTAGGAGGGTAGTTAGAGGAAAAGGAATCTAGAGCTTTTAGCGAGCCTGCTGAAGTTTCTGGAAGGTGGCTTTCTAGGTTATTATGGGCCCATCTTCTCTCTTATCTAAAGAAAGATGTATAAATAGTTCAGTTTGGGAATCATAACATATTCACTACGACCAAGAGAATGAGAAAAGGGCAGTGAGAAGCCAGGGTATACACATGAAGATGAGCTATGATTTGGTCTAGTCCTGTGGGTACTCAGCTAAAGGTCATAGATACCTCTGGGCAATTGCTGTTCTGAAAGGGGACTGAATGGAGGGGTCTAGTTAAAGCTCCTGTGACTGGAGAACATACCAAGAGATGCTCCAAACAATAGATAGTCTAAAAACGTTCATCCTTGGAGCTTAATTTAACTGAAAAGTTTGAAACATAACTATTAGTTGAGCAGAGCCTGAACTCAAGGGTATCATTGATAAGAAAGCTGTACTTGTTCCAAGGGAACTTCTTGTCCAGTCAATGTGGTTTGGCTAGCCATGGGATTCTAGGGTTCTTTGGTTAGCCAGACTCTTTGGGCCAGATCAGCAAGTTGGGGATTCACAGGAGCATGAAATTAAAATTTATGTTATCAGGGGCAGAGGACAAAAAGAAATTCTTTTTACATAGAAAAATAAAAATCAATCTCGGGCAAACATGACACCATCCAACCCACCACCACTTGCTCATCAACCAGTCATTCTCTCATCAAATTCACACAGCCTTCTCACAAGATGGGAGAAGGATAAAACCCTGTCCAAAATAGGTAGCAAGACTGAGTCCTGTGCTTCAAGACAACAATGCTGAGTTCATGGGCTGAGTGCCTAGAGAATTTAGAGGGACTTGCTGGTTTACTAAGATAGCCCATTATTCTGGAAGGGGCCTTGACCCTCTACCCTGAATTGTAGTATCTGTACCCTGGTATGCTTCCTAGTTCTAAACTATCCAAGTGACCTTCACTCAGGAGCTCAGATCAGAATCCTCTTGGTCCACAAAGAGCAGACTTACGGAAAGGGCAGGCTTTGGCTCACTGATTCCACTATTGGTTTATTGCTGGATCCTTCCCTGCCATTTTCTTTCCACTTGACTGTATAGTCTCTATGCAAGGGTCTCTTACAAGTCTCATGAGCTAGAGGTGGAGAGAATGGTCAAGAGTTGACTTCCAGATAACACAGGGCACAGTTGAGTATAACCCAGTTTGGCTGCATTGGTATAGTTTCTTATTTGAATGTAGTAGGTAGGGGAGCCTAGAGAGGACATCTGGGCCCTTTCTATACTACTGCCAGCTGGATGCTACCTTGTAGACTGACTGCCTCACTCTAGGACCTTCTTTCTATATCTGTTCACCCCCATTTCTCTGGCATTACAGCTTCATCAATTCAACAAACATTTATTATGCACCTACTGTGTGCAAGGCACACTCTGCCTATCTGGTCATACCTTATGGGGCAGAAATAGGGATGAAAAGGATGAATTCATATTTCCCAGGTAAAGAACAACTGTCTCCCATCCAATACACTGGTTGGGCTTCAGGAATTAAGGAAAGGGATTCATTTTTCCTCCTTGTGGCCCCCAAACCAGTCATGCTGTACACACACCTAAACCCACATACAAGGGAAAGGCAAAACCATTTGAAAAAGTGCTTTGTCTCTGAGAAGCCACTCAGGTACAAGGATGCATGGAAATCTGTGTGCTCAACATGGGGGTGTCATGGTGCTGGGTGTGTAGGCATAATGTCCCAGCTTTCTCTGCACTTTGGTTTGGGTTCGGCTCTGGGGAGAGGGAGGAAGGGAAAGATCCCGGAGAGGATGAATGAATGTCCAATACGCTGGCTGACCTGCTGAGCATGCCCACCCCGCCCCCCATCACCCCAGCCAGCTGCAATGTCTGCCTACACACCCCAGCACAGCTGGGACTCCCCTGAACTCTACAGGATTTTTGAAAGGGAGTGAAAATGATGTTCTCTAATGGTGGTTCATTTCCCAGAACTCTCTCTACTTAGGCCTGACCTGCCTCAGTGAGGACTGCTGCTCAATATTTCCTGGAGCACCATAGACCAAAAAATGAAAACTGGAATCAACCCAAATCAGTGGCCAAAGGGGAAGGCATTAGAAATGAATGCTTCATAAATATGATAACCAGGGCTTAGGGTTAGGGTTAGGCAGGGATTGGCAGAGCCAAATCTTAAAACCTTGCCAATTCATGGTATTTTAATAATGGATCTATCCATCCTTTAAAAGAAGATCTGATTGGCAGCAGAAGCACCTGATTTGAAACCTTTGACCTTTCAAACATGCTCCAACTCTCTCTACCAAGAGCTTGTTCAACCTAGGAGTAAAACAATAGTAGCTTCTGCTAATGAGCAGTATAGCCTGTGGGGACAATGGGGTCACCTGACAAAGGGAGGATCAGAAGATCTTGTGCACAAGACCATGGTCAGGCCAGGACGTGGCAGTTTAGCAGCTACCACGAAAAACAAAGGTGAAGATTGTTGGCGGGCTGGCGGAAGAGCAGGTGGTCAGGCCTGTCAGTGACGTGACTGATCCAAGGTTAGGGAGCGTGGGGGTGGGGAGAGTGGAAGGTTGGGAAGGACCCTCCTACTGGACCCGATGCAGTTGGCAAAGAGACGATTTAGTGGAAGATGGTCATTTAGATTCTCATCTGGGCTGTTCTCCTTCGAGACAGTTTGGATCTGTTTCAAAAGCCAAGGAGGAAACTTAAGTCAGTCAGTGGATTGTGAAAAGGAAACAGGAATTAAGACAGGGATATTTTAATGTAGTGGATAGAGAGCTGGCCTGGGAGTTTGGAAAACCTGTGTCCAAATGCTACTTCTGATCTGACACATCCTAGCTGAGGGAACTGGGCAAGGCAGTTATCCTCTAAGGACCCCCAAGAATGGAAGGTACAGGGTGGGTGATAATCTGCATTGGATGAGAGGGTTTCTTCTCTGAAAGTGCCCTATACCAATGAAATTAGAAGTCTGGTTTTCTAACGTGTATATGTAATATGTATATATGTATATACACATGTATATGTACATACAACATATACATATACAGATATGCTAGCTGAGTGACCATAGGAAATTCTCTTAACCTCTGTTTGCCTCACTTTTCTAATCCATAAAATGGACATAATTGTAGCACCTACCTCTCAGACTTGTAAAGCTCAAAAGAAATGATATATGTAAAACACTTTGTAGGCTTTAAAGTGCTACATAAATGCTAACTATTATTATTATATGCAAATACACAATACATACATATATACACATATGACTTTTGATTTCAGTGATAGGGGGCCATTGGTATACATACACAGATGGAGCCTGTAGATTTGGGAGATAATTTGAGAATCACAACGCAGTTATATCGTCCTCTACATGATGAATGAGAAAGCATTTATTTAGGATCATAGACTTGGAGCTTTAAGTGACCTTGAGGTTGCTGCATCCAGTCCCTTCATTTTGCAGCTCAGGAAGCTGAGGCAGAGGTTAAGTGACTTGTCCAGGGTCACAGAGTTAGTAAGTCTGAGACCGGATTTGAACTCGTCTTCCTGACTCCGGGTCCAGCGCTGTATCCACTCCACCACGCTTCCCCTGGGCTATCTTGGCGTGTTCCGTTCTCTCCAACCCCAGCAGCACCTCTAACCAGACTCAGCTCTTAGCTTCCCAGCTCCCCAGCTCACTTTTTCGCTTCTCCCCACCCGTGGCCATCTTGGCATGGCCACGGCTCCTCCCCCGTTCCCATCTCTTCCAATGGGTGAGTTCTTCCCAAGAGCCACAGTTGGGGACGTGCAGCATTCCCCCAGCTTCCCTGTTCCCTCAAAGCCATGCTCTCTTCTAGCCCCGCTCTAGCCCTCGCTCCCGGAGCCACACTTTCATCCCGCAGAATCTCCTCGCTGGATCCTAGCTTCCTTTTACGCGTTGTCTTCTACCTCTGGAGTGGAAGCACTTTGTAAACAGGGACCATCTTACCTCAACCCTTAGCCCATTGCTCAGCACAAAGTACGTTTAATAAATGCCTCATCTGGTCAAATCTACACATTCTCATCGTGGCATTTCCCTAGCAGCCTCTCAGGAGCAGGAACTCATGGAACTTCCACACTGGAAAGGCCCTGCGGGCCACCCCTGAAAGGTTTTCCGATATTACTGTACCGGGCAACGGCCTTTCTAGCTCAAGCTTTCCTCAACGCCGTGTTACCCGTTCCTTGCCCCGCTGCAGAAGATTAGGGAACTCTCCCAATGCTAGTGATGGTCAGAACAATTCACTTAGAGCTTGGAGAGACTGCTGGGGATGGAGGTATAAGACTGCTTGGCTGGCAGTCAGGAAAGCCTGGGTTTCGGGTCTGCCTCCGGCACACTAGCTGCGACCATGAGCAGACCGCTGGCTTTAGTGCCCAGGGCGACTTGGATGGAAGAGACAGGATTGCTGCTCTGTAGTGGTGGAGGGGGGCTGCTAGAGGGCACCATAGTGCACAGCGCTGGGCCAGAACCAGAAGTCAGAATCATCTTCCTGAGGTTGAATCTAGCCTCAGACTCTTACTAGCTGTAGGACCCTGGGCAAGTCACTTCACCCTGTTTGCCTTAGTTTCCTCACCTGGAAAACGAGCTGGAGAAGGAAATGGCAAACCACTCCAGTATCTTTGCCAAGAAACCCCAAATGGTGTCATAAAGAGACATGACTGAACAAGTGGTGGAGAGAGTTTTCATACAAGTTTTCCATATTAAAATTTTTTAAACAGATTCTTTCTTCCCTTATTAGTGCTTTATAGTTAAAAAAATCACATACACACACACACACACACACACACACACACACACACACACACACCTACCTTATAGTTCCAGCCAAGAGAGGGTTGAATGCATACAGCCAGTCATGCATGTCCTTGTCGCTGTTCGCCTGCAAAAGGATGCCTCGATGCTCAGTGCAGACAGCAAACGTGTTGGGAGTCTGGAATGGAAGAGAATCCGATGGAGATTAGGGCAGCATTGCCAGGGCGTTGTCCTCACAAGGATCCAGCCCAAAACAAGGTCAAGAAAATGCAATAACAAGGAAAGGAGGAAATGCAAAGATCCCATTTCAAGCTTGCCCTTATGTTGCTATGATGGTGGTGCTTCTATGGGCTCTGTGCCACGTGGGGCTATGATGATGATGGTGCTTCTATGGGCTCCTTGTGCACAGAGTATCCAGAATGGCAGACTTTGAGGTCCAAGCCACAGTGCTGAGCTCCAGGCTTCAGAAAACAACTGGCTTAGAGCCAAGGGGTGTGTGATCAACGCCCAGTAGGCAAAGGATAGGAGTTCTTAGTCTTTTCTGTGTCATGTACCTCTCTGGAAGGCTGATGAATCCTAGAGACCCCTTCTGAGGAGAGTGTTTTTAAATGCATAAAGTAAGATACATAGTATTACAAAGGAAACTGGTAATATTGAAATACTGTTATCTATCTATCTATCTATCTATCTATCTATCTATCTATCTATCTATCTATCTATGTATATCTATCTATTCATCTACCCATCTATCTATCTATATCTATATCTATCTATCTATTCACCTATTTAAAAATCAAGCTCATAGAGCCCAGGGTAAGTACTCCTGGGACAGGGAGTTACCCCTCATCCTCCTCAGTGGCCCCAAACCTCCCACTGCAGCACCCTCGCCAGTCCTGGCCCATCCCAAAGCACAATCTATATCCATCATTGATCTCCTGACTTTTGGCCTTTCCATAGCTCTCCAAAAAACCTTTTTTCCATTGGCATGGTTTGATTTAAGATCGCTTGCCTCGTACTTAGTGCTAAGATACAGAAGTGGGTAGGGAGGAGAATGTAGCCTCCTCATACTAAGAATCAGTCCAAAGCAGGGTCATTTGATGGTCCAGAGGACACATCCACTCTTGGGTCCAATCACTCCTCTACCCTTCTTGGGTGATGGCAAAGGATACCATGGAGTCTCTTGGTACCATGCGAGGACTGTCTAACACTGGGTTCACAGAAATACAGAATCTCAGAGCTAGAAGAGACCCCAGAGACCTTCTAGTCTAACCCACATGTGGAAAAGACTCCCTTCTATGTCATGCCCAAAGAGGGGCCATCCAACCTTTGCCTGCTCCTTCTCTCCTGAGGCTGCCCATTTCTCTCTTGGACAGTCCTGACTAATAGCAAGGTTCTCCTTAGTCTGAATTTGCCCCCTCAAACCTTCCACTCATTACACCTAGTTCTGCTTTCTGGGGCCATGAAGATGTCTGTGGTGTTTGGGGATGTAAGTGCTTAGAGGCTAAGTCTCATGTATCACAGATGCTGTGTGTAGTGAGGAGGCTCTTGGGGATGGGGCAATCAATGAGTGTGAAACACCAGGAATGTTTGGTTCCTCATGCCATGAATCTTCCACTTCCAGAGATGCCCAGTCCTAGGCACCGCAAGCCCTCGACTTCTCATCATTGCCTCCAGGAACAAAATTCCTCCTCCCATATTAGAGACACAGCTGAGCAGGTAACAGGGGCAGCAATTTTCCTTGGCATTGATGAATTCCCAATTTCTCAACCCTATGCTCTCCTCCAAAGGTGGTTCTTGGTTTGTCTTAAGCTGAGTGAGGAGCAGACCTGGTTGCAAATGTGAGGAAAGCCAGGAGTGTGCTGTGTGGGAAGCTGCTAGTGAATGATACCCTGGCCAACAAGTTGGGGGGTGGGGTGGGAGAGAGAAGAACTGGGCTAGGGAGCCACCTGGATTGGGGAAGGAACCCCAGAAGGACTTTGTGGAGCTCAAAGATGTCTCCCCTACATATTCCCTTCATTCTTCTCTTGCCAAATTGGCCTATTCATTCTTTCCAAAGTCACATATTCTTTCCCATCCTTATGCATTTAAAAAAGTACCTAGACCCATAGGTCAAGAAGGCCCTTCACAGAATCATGGACTTTCAGGGTTATAGGTCAAGAAGGCCCTTCACAGAATCAGGGATTTTCAGGGTTATAGGTCAAGAAGGCCCTTCACAGAATCAGGGACTTTCAGGGTTATAGGTCAAGAAGGCCCTTCACACAATCAGGGACTTTCAGGGTTGTAGGTCAAGGAGACCTTTCATAGAATCATGGACTTTCAGGATTATAGGTCAAGAAGGCCCTTCACACAATCATGGACTTTCAGGGTTATAGGTCAAGAAGGTCTTTAACATGACCATGGACTTTCAGAGTTATAGGTCAAAAAGGTCCTTAACATGATCAAGGACTTTCAGGGTTATAGGTCAAGAAGGCCCTTCACAGAATCATAGACTTTTAGGGTTATAGGTCAAGAAGGTCCTTAACACGATCAAGGACTTTCAAGGTTATAGGTCAAGAAGGCCTTTCACAGAATCATGGACTTTCAGGGTTTGAAGGGACCTCTATAGGCATCCAATCTCATCTGTACCTGAAAGGAATCTCTACTAAAATATGGCCAACAAGTGGTCATGTGGCCTCTGCTTGAAGGCCTCCAAGGAGGGGGATCCCACCACCTATCCAGGCTATTCCACATCAGAACTACTCTCACCGTTAGAAACAGGGTATTATGGAAGAAAGGGTTTTGACCAGGAGTCAGACAGGCTGAGTTTTGGCCCTGACTCTACCAGTAACTAGCCAGGTGATGTTAGGCAAGTCTCCTTTCTTCTTTACATCTCAGCACCATCATCTTTGGAATGGAGTAGGTGCATTGCATGAGCCAGGCTTTCCAACTCCAATGTGCTCTGCTGGTGAGGTTCTGTGCTCTTTGTTCCCAGCACCCCACTACTCCTCCCAGACCATTACCTTGAGCATGGCCTGCTGGTCTTCACTGTATTCCACCTGGGCAGTGGAGAGGTTGAGAATGAACCTCTCCACAGAGTCCTTGTCACTGTTGTACATGTAAGCGTAGGGGCGCCTCACCACCACAAAGCGCTTGGCCCAACCTGTTGTCTTAGGTTCCAGAAAGTGTAGGTAGCCCTTCTTGGAGACAATAGGGCTGGGGAAAAGGGAAAAGAAAAGGTTTTACTTCTTGGGGAGTTATGGAAGATGCATTGGCCTGGAGAGATTCCACCCATAATTTCCCTATTCCCGAGGACTCATTCCCAAGTTTCCCAGGACCTTGAATCTCTCCAGATTCACCGGCATGAAACCAGCCATCCCAATGAGGATGAAGTCTGTTCCTAGCTCTGCTACTGACTAATTGTGTGATCTCTACCAGGCCCAGAGCCTGGAAAAACTGAGGTTGGGCCTCAAGGAGAGACATTCAGAGCAGAGTAACATGCTTTGAGGGAGCTGAAAATACGATCTATGTCTTAGAAGCTTCCTCCTCTGCCCAGAGGGGCTCCATGGGTATAGAGCTGGCAAGAATTCAAGAAATCAGATTTTTTATGGGTAAATTTTTGAAAAATGTTATGTTTTCTGAAAAAGTCTTATCACTTTCTCCCTCTGACCCAATCCGGGTACCATCTGACCTTCACCCATCGTGTCTAGAATAGTCTGGGGAGGCCTCATGTCATGATGCTCTGACCCATCCAGGGCACCATCTGACCTTCACCTACCATGTCTAGAAGAGTCTGGGGAGGCCTCCTGTCATCATGCTCTGACCCATCCAGGGTACCGTGCTGCCTTCACCTATCTAGAAGAGTCTGGGGAGGCCTCAGCAACTCAGTTGTCCTTTGGGACCATGTCCCCAACTTGGAAGCTCTCCCTGGAATTGTGCTCAACGCCTACTGGGTTTCAGCACTTATATTTGGGGTGGAGCAGGGGCTTGGAATCTGCTCTAACACAGTCTGAACAGGTCTATCCCTTTTACTCCTGCCTCCCTTCACACAGCAGAGGTGTGAGGCCCAGCCTCCATACCTGACCCGGATCTCTTGTATGTCAGGCACCAACAAACGCTGGGGCTCCTTCTCTGCCTCTGGCCCACTGGCAGGAGAGGGAGATTTCTTCTGCTCTCCCTCCAGCACCGGTTCCAGTTCAGGGCTGGCTGGTCGGGAGCAAGGCAGAGGGTTCCTTAGAGGAAAAACAAAGAATATTTCATTAGGCAAAAGCCTGAATGACCTGGAGTCAGGATGGACTTGGGTTCAAATCCTGTCTCTGTAACTTACTCTCTCTCTCTCTCTCTCTCTCTCTCTCTCTCTCTCTCTCTCTGTATATATATACATATATATATGTATATATATATATGTGTGTGTGTATGTGTATATACACACATATATACATAAATACATGCATATATATACATATATACATAAATACATAAATACGCACATATATGCTAGCTATGAACCTGTGTCCTCATCTATAAAACAAGGGGAAAGTATTTGGGCCTGACTTCCTCACAGAGTCGTCATGAGTATCAGAAGAGATTAAGAATATCTTGCAGGGGGTAGGGTGGAGCCAAGATGGTGGCTGGAAAGCAGGGACTAGCATGAGCTCTCCGCCAAGTCCCTCCAAAAACCTATAAAAAAATGGCTCTGAACCAATTCTAGAACTGCAGAACCCACAAAATAGCATAGGGAAGCATGGCTCTAGCCCAGGACAGCCTGGATGGTCCCTGGGTAGGGTCTGTCCCGCACGGAACTGGGAGCAGAAGGGAGCGGAGCTGAGCAGATCGGTGCCCAGTGTGGGCGGCATGGACCAACGAGACCAGGAGCCGGGCGGAGCGTGCCCTAGCGCCCTGAATCAGTGAGCTGCAGCAGTTACCAGACTTCTCAACCCACAAACACCAAAGACAACAGAGTAGGTTAGTGGGAAAA
>CM053626.1:9164182-9210186 GCA_028646595.1 Phalanger gymnotis | reverse complement strand
GAGAGAGAGAGAGAGAGAGAGAGAGAGAGAGAGAGCGAGCACAGGGTGAGTTGAAGATGAAATAGATGGAATGAGATGAGGATGGGACGAGAGAGGAATATATTGAGAGAGGGAGATAGGGAGAGATAGAATGGGGTACATTATCTCGCAAAAAAGTAACAAGAAAAAGAGCTTCTGTAGGAAGGGAAGAGGGGGCAGGTGAGGAGGAATGAGTAAATCTTGCTCTCATCGGATTTGACCTGAGGAGGGAATACCATACACACTCAATTGGGTATCTTACCCCACAGGAAAGAAGGAGGAAGAAGATAAAAAAAGGGGGGATGATAGAAGGGAGGGTACATGGGGGTGGAGGTAATCAAAAACAAGTGCTTTCAAAAAGGAACTGGGTCAAGGGAGATAATTCAATAAAGAGGGATAGGTTAGGAAGAAGCAAAATATAGTTAGTCTTTCACAACGTGAGTGTTGTGAAAGGGTTGTACATAATGATATGCATGTGGCTCATGTTGAATTGCTTGACTTCTTAGGGAGAGTGGGTGGGAAGGGAAGAGGGGAGAGAATTTGGAACTCAAAGTTTTAAAAAATAGAGGTTCAAAATCAAAAACAAAAAAGTTTTTGCACACAACTAGAAAATAAGATACATAGGCAATGGGGCATAGAAATTTATCTTGCCCTACAAGAAAGAAGGGAAAAGGGGATGGGAGGGGAGTGGGGTGACAGAAGGGATGGCTGACTGGGGAGCAGGACAACCAGAATATACGCCATCTTGGAGTTGGGGGGAAGGGTAGAAATGGGGAGAAAATTTGTAATTCAAACTCCTGTGATAATCAACGCTGAAAACTAAATATATTAAATAACAAAAAAATTAAAATTAAAAAAAGAATATCTTGCAGGTATTAAAGCATTGCACACAGTGGACAGAGCTGGCTTTGGAGCCAGGGAGGCCTGGGTTCCAGTCTCATCTCTGATGACCAGGCAGCTAGATGGAACAGGGCAAGAGTGCTGGATTCTGAGTCAGGAAGACCTAGGGGTGAGTTCTGCCCCAGATACCTAGTTCCTAGGTGACCCTGGGCAAGTCACTGAACCTATCAAAACTTCCGATTCCTTCTCAGGGGGTTGTTGTGAGGACCAAATGAGATAGCTTGTGTTAAGCGCACTGCAACCCTTCAAGCACTCTGCAGTGTTGTCATCATACCGGCTGGATGACCCTGGCAGGTGACTTAGCCTCTTAATGATGTAGTTGACTCTTAACAATTGTAAATTGCAGAGAAGTTACCACCCTGCATCAGTGGAGAGATTTTCCTCCCCTGGGAAGCTCCAATGCCAATGAAATCTTAGGTCGAATTCCTATCCTTCTCCTAGAGCATGGCAGCAGCACTCACATAGCCCTTCATGGCTTACCAGATAGAGCATAGGAAAGATAACATAAACACTCCCTCCTCACCTTCTAGACCCAGCTCATGTGGTCAACTCTGTGAAGCTCCTTACCTGATTCCCTTGGTTATTCATGCTCCCTCCCTTCTCCTCAAAGGATCGAGTCTAAACTCCACTGAACAATTCTGGGTTCCCACCAGTAGAACGTAAGCTTCCTGAGATGAGGCACTATTCCATTTTTGTCTTTGCATGTGAGGACTGCCTAATGCAGTGCCTAGCACACAGTAGGCACTTAATAACAGCAGGCTCACTGGAACTGAATTTAATATAATGAGGCAAAGTCATGACTTGGGAATTTACTTCCTTTGCAATGTCAAATGGTCACTGAGATGACACTGTGGTAATTTGGGAGGCATTCTAAAGAAGTGACCCAGAGGAAAGGGTCTAGAGTTTGACTCTAAACCTCGCCCCTTCCTACCTATGTGGGTTTGGACAAGGCTCTTACTTTCTTGCTTTTCTCCTCTTTAAATTCTCGGGTTGGATCCAGCATGATTGGGCGATGCTGCCCCAAGTCCAGATATGCCATGCATCCATGACCTGCTTCCCAGGTCACCGGGTGTTTCTTGCTTTGGCTGCCCCCTCAGGTCTCGGTCACTCAGCTTACCTCAGGTCTGCAGCGGTGTACCGGCCTTCAACCAGGGATGGGCAGGTAGAAGATGGAGTGAGAGTAGCTGCACTAAGGGGAGACATGGAAGGATCCCGCAGTAAAGTCACCGACATCTCTGACAGCTGCAGGGGAGAAGGAAGGAGAGACATGTACTTTCTCCAGCTTTTGGAGCGTTTCTGCTCTCAGAACCAGAGAACAAGCTCAGAGGACAGAGTTGTGAATGACCCACTCCTTCTCCTTTGTTCAGCCCAATAAATGAGGATTTCCAAACAAGCTCTAATCAAAGGCCTTTAGACCACTGTTGACCTTCACGACTAACATTCAGGCCCTGTGTCCTCAGCAGGCAGGTACAAAATGAGCTGTAGAAGGACATGGCAAACCACTCCAGTATCTCTGCCAAGAAAATCCCAAATGGGGTCAGGTAGAGTCGGACATGACTGAAAACACTGAACAACACACTTACTAGCTGTGTGACCCTGGGCAAGTCACTTTACCCATTTGCCTCAGTTTCCTCAACTGTAAAGTGAGCGGGAGAAGGAAATGGCAAACCACTCCAGTGTCTCTGCCAAGAAAACCCCAAATGGGGCCATGGAGAGTCAGACACGATTAAAACGACTAAACAATAGCAGTGACAAACAAATTTTTTGTTGAAAACTCTGAGTCTTAGGAATTATTGTTGGAATCATGTCTTACTTTTTTCCTCTAAAAACATAATCATGGTGCCTCCCCAGCAGAACTGGAAGACCTTCATAGGCATCTTTCCTTGATTTTCCTGGCAGTAGACCCATGGGGGGTCCTGCTTCTATGGGCTGGCACAATGAAGTGGATTGTTTTCTCATCCAATCCAGGCCCTGATTATGCCTTCATTTGCCAAAAGATCCTTTTCCTTCAGGATAACATAAGTGAGCAATGGGACAGCAGGGCTGGGGCACAATTGGTTTTTTGTTACCTCAAAGGAATTATGCTGTCTGAGCACTTAGTAAATGCTAATTGGATTGGAAATTGAAGTGAAACCTCAACCAGTGACCTTATGCTAAATTCCTGGCAGTTCTGACAGGCAAAGGGGCAAGGGAAAGATTATACTGCCAATAATTCCTGTGTTGCATATTTATCCAGAATGAACAGGGCAATTTCTTGGGTAGACAGAGCCCAGGCTGCTAATGATCTTTACGATATGATGCAGTTTCAAAATGCTGAAGAATTTCACCCCGTGTTACTTATACGCATTGGTTAGCACTTGAGAACCATGGCAGAATATTTCTATATTTTACAGGCTATATTTATGACCAACTTTTGACTCATTGCTATCAGAAGCTACCTTGAGCAGGGGTGGATCACATAGATAAGGTAGGCAGCTCCTGGCTTGATGGGATTTGAGAGGGACCAAAATGCTTTAATCAGGTAAAAATGCCACCTTCATTTGCTCACTGTAGCCCAGAAGTGACATTGGCTTCCGAAATATCGTGTCAGTGTAACAACCCAAGCTCCAGCAGGTTCTATTCAATCTGGAAGCCTCCAAGAGGGGCTTGACGATGGCATATATGTGCTGGCTGTCCAAGACCAGCCCAGGTTAATGCAGAAGGGCTTTGCCCCCTTTGATGGTTGGTTACTGGGTGATGATAAGCCATTATTTGGGCATAGTCATTCAAGGGAACATCTAATGGGGTGTGGAGGGACTGGGATCTCAGCTGGTAGAGAGAGGAACTCCAACGACGAAATCACAGATAGTTTTACTTACTGGAGAATTTAGGAAAGTGATAAATGGGTGTATGTGTTCTTCTGAATGTTAATCCATTGTATTCTGTTGAGTTTATCTGAACTCATTCTCACATCTTTGACATTTTATTCTTGAAGTGTATCAGTTAGAAAAAAAAACTTTATATGCTAAAGAATGTCTAATAAAAGCTGTAATCATCGGTTTTTGAGGAACGAGATACTGGCCAAGTCACCTCATCTCTGGGCTTCCGTTCTTCCATTTGTAAAATTTGGGGGTTTAGGACAAGATGCTCTCTGAGTCCCTTCCAGGTGTAAATCTATGATGCTAGGGATGAGCTGGCTTCCTGCCTTCACTTTGGGTATAGAGGAGGATCTGACCTGTTTACTGTCTCCCCGGGCTGGTTCCTGGCACAGCAGGGTCTGGTTTATTAGGACTTATTCCTCATTCCCAAACCTGATAAAATGCAAGTGCTCCTAATCACATAAAGACAATCTGCTGAGGCATTTGGTCCCTTTGGTTCCATGATGGTAAAGTGATCTAGAAACTAGCTTTAATTCACCAAATAAAGTAGGGATTTTCATTTATAAAATTGTGGCTTCCCTTTAGATTCTGAAGGTCATTAGCTAGGATACGCTGAGATGCATCCTATGGGATATGACAATGCTGAGGTGTTCTCAGAGGCTGGAAGGGACCCGCAGAACAAGGGGCTCCCCATCCTACCTTGCTTTCACTGGCGCTGACGCAGACATGGCTGTGCGTGTACTCTCTGTTGAAGGTGTGCGTGAGGAGGCGAAGGCACTGGGAAGGAAGGAAAAAGAAGCTTCAGTAAATGACCGGTCCTCATAGGAGCAGATGCTAGTCTAAGATGGGAAGAAAGCACGTAGTTTGTGCAGGGTGGAGAACTCAGGTCGCTGGGCAAGGAACTTGGTTTTGACATGAGGTGAGGCCTTAAACAAAAAGACTCGCCAGGTCACTTGTGTGACCGGCCACTTTAGTAACTGGCCACTAGGGAAGATTTACTTGGTCAACTTCCTTGGTCAATTTCCCAGCCAGAAGTGTGTTTTCTCTGCCCCATCCCCACCCCAAATACAGGTTGGAATCAATAATTTAGAGGCTCTTTCAGGGTCTTTTCGACTTCCTCAATCCTGATTCCATAAACAGAAGCTGGATGGATGGAGACTTGAGAATACATGGGAGTCTAGACACCATGTGGTAGGAGGAGCTGTTCACAGTGTTTACCCTGGAGAAAAGGAGATTTAGGGGAGACAGCTTAGCTGTCTGCAAGGGCCTGACAACAAGGAGTGGAGAGTCTTCTTCAGAGGGGACAGAATTAGCATGACAGAACCAGGCACTGCCCCTCTCTGGGCCTTGGTTTCTCGCTCTGTACAGTGCGGTAGCTGGGCTTGATGCTCCATCTTGAAACTCCCATCTAGCTCTTAACCCTATGACCTTACAAAATAGTGTTTAAGCTGCGTTGCCTTTTAGAGCACAGCCAAAGAGTCAGCTAGACTGAAGAGGAGCAGGAATTACAGAGGGAAAGCTTGGTCCTGGGTAGGAATACAGCGAAGAGACTGGAAAACCTGCTCTTGTCTGGCTGAAGGAGGAAGAAACTTGAGGTGGGCATTCTCTTGTCGTTTTTCTGTGTGATGGTGCCATGCAAAGATGTCCTGCCTTGTAACAGACTGGACAAGATGTCTTCTTAAAGGCACTTCCAGCTGTTAAGATGAAATGTTTCAATTCACAAGAAGGAAGGGAGTACAAACGGTGACCGTCCTATTCCTCGACTTCACTGTTAGTGCCCTCTCTACCTTCAGTCAGACGACTGCGGGGAATTCAGAGGGGGTACTGGCCAGGGCACACTGAGGTCCCCTTGCCTCTGGCAGTTTGGGGAAGCAAAGTGAAGGTGAGTAAAGAGCCTCGAGCCTGTGAGTCCCTCCAAGAAGGGCTGCCGGTACCTTGGCTGCCAGCTCCTTCTGCCGCTCACTGGGAATGTCAAGGGTCGTGGCGCGGCTCTCCGAGGTGCCGTCTGAGAGAGGAGAGGAGACGCAGGAAGTGCTGTGGGACTCAGAATCCTCACTGGAACAGGGGGACAAGGTCTCCAGGCCTGATCTCTGAGTTGTCTCCAGCTTTTCACGTAGGAGGAGATAATGTCTTGTCTTTTCAACCTTTGAAAAAAAAAGAGAGTATTTTCCAAGTTGTCAGATAGATAATGCTTTTCTTTCCAAACCACATTCTGTACACTTCTCTGTGAGCTGACGCCATGTTCTGGGGCTGGGAGGTAGAGGGCAACCGTTCTGCTCATTTTACAGATGGCCAAACTGAGGCCCATTGAGTGACGTCCCAAGCCGCAGGGTTAATGCAGGAGTGGGGAGTAAGACTGAGATTTCCTTAGTCTAGGAACAAACTGAGCATCCCAGGTGAGCACTCTAGAAATAAGCTACCCTCATTTTCAGTAGGTCTTTCACACTCGAGTGACTCCCTCCAACAGCGTAATGATGGCACGATGTGAATTAACTTTTAGTGCCTTATATCAGTTATTTGTTTTGTGACTGTCACTGGTCACCCTAGAACTGTAAAATGACCTCAGAACACAAGAGCCAATGGGCTTCAGAATGAAGTCTGGGCTGTGAGAGCCTTCCAGAATGGCCTGACACTTACAAACTTTCTGCATTCACCCCAAGGCTGCTCCACAGAGAGGCTTCCCCAGGGTAGTGAAAAGTGAACACACTCGAACTCTGAAGAGCTGTTGCTTCCAATCTTGTCTTTGACCCTTCCTCAGCTCAAGGGCTTCCTTTGAAAGGGGGCACCTCCTGGTCCCCCTGGTGCTTGGGACTTTCCCTCTAAGGCTGACTTGGATCAACCTGGTCAGTATCTTGTATATACTCAGTAATGGACATATTGCCCCCCTAGATAGAAAGGAACCTGCTTGAGGGCAGATACTATCTCATTTTTGCCTAAGCAACCCCAGAGCCTAGCACAGCTCCTGGAATACAGCAGGTGCTTAATAAATGTTTGTTGGTTGATTTGTAACTTCGGGCACAATCAACAAGCATTTATTTGTCATTTAATATCCCTGGGCCTTAGTTTCCCCATCTGTAAGTTGGGGGGGCTATAATATCTATAGCACTTACAGAGGGAGCTATGTGGTGCACTGGCTAGAGCACCGGATTTCGAATCAGAAAGACCTGAGTTCAAATCCAGCGTTAGACACTTAACTAGCTACATGACTCAAAACATGTCACTTAACCTCTGCCTGCTTCAGTTTCCTCATCAGAAAAATGGGGATTATAATAGCAGCTACCTTCCAGGGTTGTTGTGAGGATCAAACGAGACAATAACTGTAAAGAGCTCTGTGAAACTAGAAGTGCTGTATAAATGTGAACAATTTATCATCATTATTGTCATCATTGTCATCAACTTGCTCATCCTCATGTCACCATCACCATCCTCATTGTTATCACCACCATCATCATCACCACCACCATCATTATCACCATCACCATCACCATCATCATTATCATCATCATCATCACCACCACCATCATCTCCCTGGGCTGTTGTGAGTCCCAAATGAGATCCTACACATACAGTGCTTTGCAAACCTTAAGGTGCTTAATTGGCAGGTACCTTCTTGCCATGGAAACCATGTTATCATTTCTTGGACATTTAGCTTAACTCCTGAGGGGGGTTGTAAGAGGGAGTAGGCCTTGGCATTAGGAAGGCCTGGATTCATGTTCTGCCTCTGACGCATACTGACTTTGGGACCCTGGGCAAGTAACCAAAGCTCTCAGTGCCCCAGGCAACACTCTAAGACTAAGTGGCACAAACATGCTGCCCATCTGCATGGAGGGAGTTTTCACACCAGAAGTTCTCTATGTTTATGGAATCACAAGTCTGTCCTCTCCCCCATTCCACCAAAAAAAAACCCCAAAAGTGGAGGGGGTGGTTGTAAGAATAGCTTCTCACCTCTTGAAGTAGACTCAGCTTCTCAAGCTCCCACTGATGGTCTAGGATGAGACTGTCACTGCGGGGCCTCCAGCCAGCCAGGTTCTCCTCCCCTCGGACATAGGCAACAGAAGTGTCCAGGACGCGCCGGCGTCTTCTCTGCATTCCTAGAATGAAAAGATCACCCACATTCAAGGCCCCTGCTCTCTCCTTAGATGGGACCATCATCCAGACTACAAGAGATGGTGACGGAAGTCTGTTCAGTTATTCACTGAATAGCAACCTGGGGGTGATGGAGCATAAGCCCAAAGTCACGTGTTTAATGATGGGAAGAAGACAGATGTCTTCTGAGGAAACAGGCTCCTCTCATCTGGCCTCTGCTAAAGAAAAAGTGTGTCCCCCTCTAGCAGCCTCTCCCTGGCCCACCTA
Organism: Phalanger gymnotis; assembly: GCA_028646595.1. Lineage (NCBI taxonomy): Eukaryota > Metazoa > Chordata > Mammalia > Diprotodontia > Phalangeridae > Phalanger > Phalanger gymnotis. The sequence continues at coordinate 9,202,057 of CM053626.1, read as the reverse complement.
AGGGACACTCATAACACAGAGAGTATAACTGAAGAGTGAACATCACCAACGATGGCCCATTTGGAGTGAATTGAATGCTATGGGCATAAGCTGCTAGCGCCATGGGCTCAGACAGAATAGATTCTTCTCCAGGGAGTTGCCACATTCGGGAGAGCAGTGAAGATCACGAGGTTGGCCACGGGGCTGCTAGAAGAATTGGTCTCCAGGAGAGATCTAATTACTGCTAGTCTTTCCTTGTGCTTATCAAACTCAGGCTCTAGGGCAGGCCTGGCCCTCCATGACCTTCATGACTTGGCCACAGCAAATCTGCTAACCTGGCACAAGTCTCTCAAAGTCTAGATTCTCTCCATTAGCTCAGGCTCCTTTCATAAAGATAACAGGGGCCGGATTAAGACCAAAAGGATCTATTCCAATAAAAGACCTGGTGAGTCAACTGAGTCCTGAGGATTTTGAGTCTTCAAATAGCTTTTGTGGGCCTCTGGTTTCCTTGCAGTTCCTTTACTTAGGCCAGGATGTGCACTGACAAGGGTGAGCCTGGGCATCCAGTGATAGGATCCCAGTGAGAGGGAGCAGGACAGCTATCTTACCTGGACTTCCAGCATCAGCCACGTGGCACAGGCTAAGTTCATACACTCCCGTCACCCGGTTACTGCAAATGAAAAGGTAACAACCTTGAGCCTGATTAAGAACCTTTGATTGCTCCCTCTGGCTCCCAGGATAAAGTATAAACTGCTCAGCATGCCATTTGAGGACTCTAACCATCTGGTTCTAGCCCGTATCTTCAAGTTCTCTATGTTCTGCCAAGAACTCCACCTTTTATCTTTTGCCTCCATCCCCTGGCACAGGCTTTTCCCCAAGCCTAGAATGCACCTCCTGCTTCCTTCAAGGCTCTACTCAGGCACCACCTCCTACAGGGAGCCCTTTCCAATCCATTAGCGTTGGATCCCTCCCGAGGTCTGTGTACGTGTTCCATCCTCTCATCCCCAGTAGAATGTAAGCTGGAGGCCAAGGACTGCTTTTCATCTTGCCATTGTATGGATGCCCCAGCACCCTGCACAGTGCCTGGCATGCATGCAGATAAGATAGACGATTTGTGATTGAACAGTGTGGAGATTCCTGGCCCAAATATAGAGCAAGCTATATTTGATACTGGACAAAGCATGGAAAATGGGAAGGGAACCACAAAGACTGGAGAAGGGCAGATGTTACTGCAAGTTTCAAAAAAGGCAAGAGAGCAGAATCCAAATACGACATAGGCCAGTGAGCTTGACTTTGATTCCTGGGAAAATTCTAGACAGGATCATGAAAAGAGATGGCTGGAACAGCGATGGCAAGAGCCAATCCGGCTTCTTCAAGCACAGGCCTACCAGGCTGGCCTCATCTCCTGTTGTAGCAGGACTACCAAGCCAGCACGTGTTGTGGATGTAGTATACTTAGATTGTAGCAAATATTTTTATTATGTATTTCAACTTTTTTCATGGAGAAGATGGAGAAATAAGGCTTAGATAATAATCCCATTAAATAGATTCAGTGGTTGGATGGCCAGACACAAAGCATAATGGTGCAGTGAGTAGTGCCCCAGGGATGGGCCTATGATAGTGAACATTTCCATCAATGGTTTCATTAAAGGTGGAGATGGCAAGCTCATCCCATTTACAGATCGAACAAATCTGGGATGGAGGGAGGGACTTCTACCATGATGAAGGACAGAGTCAGGATTCAGCCATATCATGGCAGGCTGGAGTATTGGGCTGAATCCAACAAGATGAAATTTAATAGGAATCAAAGTGAAGTCTGGCACTCGAGTACCAAAAAAGTCAGCTCGTCCAATAGAAGATGGGGGAGGCATAGGTAGAAGCAGGGTTGTTTTGAAAAAGATCTGGGGGTCTCAGTGGACTGCAAAATCCATTTGCTTCAGTGAAATGATACGGTAGCCAGATGTGGGGTCACATTAAGAAGAGCAGAGCTCCCAGGAACAGGGAGGTGATAATCCCATTGTTCTCTGCTCTTATCAGACCTCTTCTGAAATAGCGCTCGGTTTTGGACACCAATGTTTAGGAGGGACATTGACAAACTAGAGAGCATTGAGAAGAGCGAAACCAAGATGATGAAAGCCTCGAGTCTGTGATATGTCGATAGGTTGAAGGATTTGGGCTTGGAGCAAAGAAGGCAAGGGGACCTAGGATGGTTGGGTGTGAGTGCTGGAAGGGCCGCCGTGTGCAAGATGGAGACTTGTTTTGCTTGGTCCCAGAGGGGAGAACCAGGTGCAGCCAATGGGTGCCAGTTGAAAAGAGGCTAATTGAGCCTTGACGTTAATCGAACTTCTTAAGTGTTGCTTGCATAGGACCGGATTACTTCTCTTCTACAGCTCACACATCTGGCAGATGCTAAATCCCATAACAAAAATAATGATGATAAGGCAGTTTGTGTTTCTTTTTCTAAAGAACGGAAAAGTCATTTGCTGGCTACTGAGAACATGAATTTTAATCTGTGAGCGAGGACATCAAAGCAATCCTTTCTATTGCCAACATTCCAAGGGTCACTCTATGGATCAACTGGCCTAGAACTAATGGATTGTGGGGATCTGAATAATAGGGAAGGGTCTATTTCTAGCTTGATCATTTCTGCCGATTCTTCTTACTCCTCAGAGGACCTGATCACGGAGCCTGTGTTCACTATTATAGAGTCATTGAACCTCAAGGATAGGAAAGGACCCTAGAGGCCATCCAGGGTGACTTGTATCTGAGCTGAATTGAGAGCTGAAAGGAAACTTACAAGCACCATATTTTCTCTTTTCTTTGCATCCCCAGCATGTAGCTTAGGGTCTAGCACATAGTCAATACATAATAAATAAATGCTTGTTGACCAACTGACAAGCATCTTATCTTTTCTAAGGCATCTGTTAGGTGACATTTGAAACCGCTCATTCGATGACCTTTTTATAGCATAACGTCCGTGGTCCATGTCATGACTAGATCTAGAGTGAAAGGACCTTACAGACCATCATGTCTAGCCCTCTAATTTTACAGAGGGCCAAAGAAGGTTAGGTGACCTGTCCAGGATCACACAGCCAGCTTCCTATTTCTATCCCACTATCACCAGAAAGGCTCCGAGAGGACGGTCCCACTGGATGGTGGGCACTAGTCCTTCAATATGGTGTTTTTGGTGGGTGTAGTTATTTCTTACTGAGTGTTTCCCATCTCCCTGAGGGGACAACCAGGAAGAACTTTACCTCTCGGAGGCTCGCAGGCTCCCGCTGCCGAATAGGTTGCGGATGGAACGAGATGCTGGGAGTTTAGCATCCCGGGAGTAGAACACCATGCAGAAGTCTTTGGTGATCACAGCAGGCTGGGTACAATTCTCCATCTGAAACACAGCAGGGAAACTCAGAGAAAGACAGAGGAAGAGAGACCCAGTGAGGGCCTTCCAAGGAGTGGATGGCTGCCAGCACCATGGACTGGACAGTGATGGCCTCTGCCTCAGTGTCACCAGATCTTGTACATTAAGTCAATGGGCACACTGCATCACATCTCCACTCACAGATCGAGCGGTACCCCAGCCCCCTCAGTTATAACAGGGGACTTTAGGTGGTCTCAATAATCCATTTCAAACTTGAGGCCGCTGTCCCTCCTTCATCTCGTATCTGGAGCAATACTTTTTAAGGATGATGTTCCATGGGTATCCTTTCCTCTGGATCTCACCATGGAGGCTACTTTTGCCTTCCTTCATGTGTCTGCCTGGACAAAAAGCACTGGGATAGGCTTCAGTGCAGCTCACCTTGAGACTGATAAATGGATCAGAGCTCGGGATAGTTATCTCTGGAATGAATGAATTCAGCACATACCCTTGAATGATGAATGGCAGATTTCTTTCTTATTGACCTAATTTTTAGAATAACCAAATTCCAAAATGTGGTCTGATGTGGTCTTAGAAATTATCTAACAGAGAGAGGGTGTTGCACTGTTTTGAAAAGAGACCAGGCTTGGAATCCCATCTCTGATACCTACTACTAGCTATGTGGCCATGGCAAGTCACTTAAATGCCCTGGGCCTCAGTTTCTCCATCTGTAAAATGTGGATAGGCGTACATCTAGAACTATTTCACAGGATTATTGGAAGGATAATATGAGATAAGATTCGTAAGGAATTTTATAAACCTCAAAGGGCCTTGTAAATGTCCAGCTATTGTGGTGTAATTCAACTCTTTCTTTTGTAGCTGAAGAAACAAGGCTAGAGGGCTCAACAGTTTGTCTGGTGTTACTTACATAGGTAATTAGTGGCAGAGTGTGGGTCTCTGATCCAGGGTTCCCAAGACAAGTCTCTTGCACACTCTACTGTGCTACATCTTGAATTATTTCCTTTCCAGATATTGTGGGATCTACATTGTGATTTTACCTTTAACTGGAAGTCAAATGATGTGAAGTATGAACACTTCATCTCTTCCTTGTCAACCTTTCTGGTAGTTGCCAAGGGTAACAGGCATCACTCCATCGACATTCACAAGTCCCCGTGACTCATTTGCCCATCCCCTTGTTCTGCTGGGCTAGGTTTCCCAGGTGCAGACAGAGAGGGTGCTGGATCGTTGGGAGTCACTGGTTCTTGTTTCTACTTTCTACTTTCTGACATTTCCTGAGGTTCCCTGGGATTTAAACCCTGTGGGGGGGATTTGGGGGATCAGAGGTAACCAACCCCAAGCATGTGGGTCCCAGGGCTGCATCCATTGGGCTACTGATGGATTTTTCAGCTTTGCCCTGGGAAGAGGTCAAGTTCCTTGCCTCAATATAAGCAGATAGTGTCATGTAGATCTTCTCGCGATAAGGGGTGACCCGATTCAGCAGGAGGGAGTTGTGCATGGAACTGTCCCAAGCAGCTTCAAACTGGTAAAAGGTCCTAAAAAGAAGGAAACATAGGTAAAAACCTGACATAGGTAAAAATCCAGGCACGGCCGGAGGCAGGGGCCAAACATGCACACAAACACATGGACACACACATGTGTGACTAGCAGATATAGCTGCCCCAGAGTGCTGAGGCAATGAAACCTTCCAGGAGGAGGGAAGGCCGGGCTCCCACATGGCCCCTCATCAAGAGGCTTGGGGATCAGGGCAAAAGGTGAACAAAAAGGAGCCCATGGAAGGTTGGAATATGTGAGGACCTGGTACCTTGGACAGAGACAGAAATACTCTGAATGAGAAGGAGGAAGATATGAAGAGTCAAAGAGGGGAGAGAAAGAAGGCATCTGGTTAAACGGAAAGGGACCCAAACCCTTCACTGCTACAGCAAGGGAAACTGAGGCCTGAGGAGGGGAAGTGACTGGCTCAAAGGCCCACAGGTGGCCATGGCAGAGCTGGGATTTGGACTTCAATTCTAGGACCCCAAATCCAGCACCAGCCCCTGTTTGCCGTGATGTATCTGCCAACAATGGGGCAGCAGGAAGAGGAAGAGGAGAGAGGGAGAGCCCAAGATATAGAAAACAAAGAGTGAGAATGAGGAGAGAGGAGGGGGGATGGGCCAAAGGAATTTGTGGAGGGCAGAGAGACAGGGAAAGATAGAGAGGGACAGAGAGGCACAGAGACAGAAAGAGACAGAGAGAGGTGGAGATAGAGAAGAGACAGAGTAACTGAAAAACTGAAAGACAGAGAGACAGACAGGTAGACAGCAAAAGACAGAGAGGGATAGAGGCAGAGAGACAGAAAGAGAGAGAGAGAAGAGACAAAGACAGACAGATTCAAAGCAAGACAGAGAGACAGACAGACAGGCAAAGATATAGAGGGACAGAGAGGGAGAGAGAGAGAGAGAGAGAGAGAGAGAGAGAGAGAGAGAGAGAGAGAAACCGAGAGTGACAGAGAGAGACAGAAATGAAAGAGTGACAGAGAGACATAGAGAGAGTGTTAGAGAGAGCTGAAAGACAGAGAGACAGATCAGGAAGGTGACTAAAGCCACAGAGAGCTGTCCAGGCATGGGGGATAGTGGCGCCTTTTGCTCCTTTGGCAGAGACAGAAACCAAAATGACTTCATAGCAGCAACACTCCAGGGTGCCATCTCTGTAGTCAAACACAAAGCATCAAACAACCATTTTCCTTCCAGGGACTGGAAGGACTCTTTGAGCCGTATGAGGATGTTCAGAATGGAAACCAGCAGGGTGATCCCACTACCACCCCCTGGATGCCTCAGCTCTCTCTTCGGTTTCCCTTTCAGTGGGAATCCCAGCCCTATAAAGGTCAGAATCCATCTTGTGGGATTTGGGAATAAAATGGCTCCAAGAGGGAAGATATCCAGGAACTGCCTTCTAGAAATCAGAGGAAAGGCTCATTTCTGATGAAGGTGGAGCTGGGACAGTGGGAAAGCCCTGGGTTTATAGCTGAAGGGCCTGGATTTGAATCCCAGCTCTTCTGCTTTAGAGTGCTAGGATATTGGAGGGGTCCTCTCCCTTCTCTGAGTCTCTGTTTCTTTCTCTATCAGATGAGAGGCTCAGCCTCTACTGGCCCTTCCAGTTCTAGGTTGACAAATCTTATGACATGTTCCAGGTTCCCATTTTTAAAGTCTAAAGGAAGCACAAGGCTTTGTACATTCTCCTCTTTTCACAGTGTCTCTTTGTCTTAACAGTGAAACATTAGCTAGATTCTCTCTCTGGCCTAGGTTCCCGCTCAACCCATTCTTGAGAGGATATCTTTATCTTTTGTGATCTTTTCTATTAGACTTGAGAGGCAATGTAGTCTAGGGGAGAGCCAGCCTCAGAGCCAAGGAGATGTGGGTTCCAGTCCAGCCTCAGACACATACTGCTTGTATGATCCTGGGCCCATCATGCCACCTTCTTGGCACCTGTGTAAGACCCAGGCTACAGAGGAGGGGCTGACCTGGCTTAGCTGAAGGAGCTGTCTACATTAATGAAGTCACCGGTCCAGCACCCTTCCCTTCCTTAGCTTCTGAGAATGCCCATCAAATGTCTGGCTTTCTTCCATCTTGTATACTTTCTGTAAATGCTTTTCTATGTATATATTATTTCCCCTTGCTAGATTGAGAGCTTCCTGAAGGGAGGGACTCTACCATTTCTGTATTTGTATCCTTAGCACTTAGCACAGTGACCTGGCACATAGCAGGTGCTTAATAAATGCTTGTTGATTGACTGACTGAATATGCTCAAACTCTAGGAGATAAATCCTTGGGAGGTAAAACTGGGATCTAGACATATATTCCTGGTAAAAAGCTTTGGTTTCTTTCCTTTCCTTTAAGATGAGGGAACTGGAGTCACTGAACCATCAACATTGCCCAGCAACATTGAAGATTTCATATCTGGATATACTAAAGAGTTACAGTATCACCAATGTCAGAGGTGGGAGGGACTTTAGGCATCATTTAGTCTAATCCTTTCAATTAATATTGACTTCTGATGGTTAACCCAGGCTACAGGATCAATACTTTGGAAGGCTCCCCATTCTTTTGGAGGAGCAATATTCTGGGAGTAGTATTTTCTGAATTACAGATTGCGTCTTTAAAGTGGGAAGGTTGCTCCCCCCTCCCACCCCGAGCTCATAATAACATTGAGCCCCATCATTCCCAAATAGCATGGTTTCCAAATTATTGGCCCACTGTGGAGCTCTAGAGGACAGCCATCTGTTTTAAGTCTTGTGCATATGCCTCACTGCAAAATGTTTAGGATTTGCCTTCAAAGATTCTTGAGGTTCTCCTAGCAGAGCCCTCAAGCCTTCTCCTGGTTTCCATCTGATTATCCTCCGGCAGACACGGTTCAAAGACACTTTAACACCAACATTCCATCATCGACAACACAAAAGTTAAGCCCAGCCGAAACCTCTTTAGGAAGAACAGGCAGTGCCGGTAAGAACCCATTGGCTCAGCCCCCTCCAGTTTCTAAGGACAGGTTTCACCAGTTCTTTGTAAAGTGGGTTTGGGAGGGCATTTAGGCACAGACAGCTAGATCATTAGCCTATTCTAGATGCCACAGTTGAATGACAGGAGGTCTGGGGTCTCAAACAAATCAGGGACATGGAACCACAAAGAAAAACCAAGATGGGGACCACAGTAAAACACGAATCACTTTAAGGGGGCTGGATAGTTCCAAAGGAAAGGTTATAAGGAAACTAGGATTCAGAGAAAACAAGAGTAGAAAGAGCAGGAAAAAATTAAAGAAACAGAAAAAATAAAAAAAGAAGGGTACAGACCAAGCAAGTGCGGAAGAGAAAAGTGAGGTTATACCTAGTGTCATTTCCGAATGAAATGCTATAGGTGGGAGGCAGCCCAGGACACATACACGGACACACACAGAAGAAATTAAAATGTCAGAAAACACTGTCCAAATGGTGTCCAGTGAGAAGAAGCTAACTCCAAAAAGTCACCAATGTGCACATGACAAAATGTGAGCTGTGTCCAGTCATGGGTTTTGGTGTGGCCAGAATTGTGGAAGAATGTGCATCAACAGGTGGCCAGATATGACCAACTATGAAAAGGGCAAATGACTTTATCTGGTTTCCCAAAGCCTCAATCCTGGACAGACAATTCGCATCCCATCAAGGCAGCTGGAGGAGGAAAGAGCTAAGGGAACTTGGGTCCATGTTCATGGAGTTGTGGGTGTAGCCACAGAGCCCTACCCAGAACCTTAGCCTTAGCCCTTCTGGACTACCCCTTCCCTTCACTCCCATGCCAAAAGAGGATGGCCAGAATGAGATCTTGGGGAGCTCAGGATAAAAGTGACTCCAAGACAGGAAGATGTTCAGGAGTTGATTCCCATCACCACCACCGCCAACAACAACACAGAGAAAGACTTCATTTCCAAGAAAGGCATATCAACACCAATGCTAATAATCAGTGTCAAAGACATGGATAGTCAGAGAGGCCCAAGAACCCAAGGGGTGAGGACCTTCTGTGGTGAAGAATTTAGAAGTCACAAAACAGTCAATTCAAGGAGACAGGGGAGAAAAGTATGCTTATTCATAAGACAGAGGACAAAATGTCAGAACTGGAATGGACCTTGTGACCACCCAGACCAAACCAAGCCTGAATAAGGATCCTCTGCTAAGTCATCCCCCAGTCTTTGCTTGAAGACTTCCAAGGAGTAGAACCTCGCTACCTCCCCATTCAGTTCATTCCACCTTGCATTAGGAAGCTTCTCCTGCTAAATGGGGATCTCTGCTTCCACCTTAATTATGTCCTTTGGTGTTGACAGCCCTCCCCAAACTTGAAGACAGACATCACATCCCAAGTTAATCATCCTGTTCTCCTTCAGCCCAGCCTTGTCAATCTGACTTCCTCTATACATAATCTGACTTGACAATGTTCATCCTAAAATGAGCTATCCAGAACTGGGGAAAAAACCCAGCCAAACCAATATTTCAACTGTGGTCAGTGGAAGGAAATGTGGTAGGCAAACAGCATCTCTGAAAAACAAAAACTCACTTTGGTTCTTGACTCTGACCTCTCAACAGGTCAGAGAAGAAGGTAATGATCACGTTCTTCTCCTACACACAGCCCTTGTCTTAACGAAGCCTAGGACAGGATATGTTTCCTGGTTTACTGTTTTGGGTCTCCATGTCTCAGAGCATTCTTATACTTAGCAAGACTCCCTTCTCTAGGATTGTCCAAAAAGAGTTGCATTTTTTGTAGGATTTCAGAGTCAGAAGAGAGCTCCAAGGCAGCTAGTTGATCTGTCTCTTCCTAATGTGTCTGACTTTCAGATTTGAACCAGAGACTGGACGATTCTAATCCTTTTTTTATCTCTCACCAGCATGGCCGGGAATTCCTGGTAGCAGCTACTCCCATTTTGTTTGTTTTGGTTTTATTTTTGTTATTAAATCTCCATGCTATGCTCAGCCTTGGGCATCTGGCTTTCAAAGGCATTTTGACTACAAGATACAAATACTCAGAGTGTTGTGGCCAAAGCTGTCTCTGTCTTCTCCGTCTGCTGTATGGTGGTGTTAATTGGCTTCTCCACCCTATTTACTCACCCAGATATGTATCTCACTCCCAACTCATTTCTCTTCCACCCTTCTACCCCTGCCTCACTGACAAAAAGGGGCCTCCATTTTTCCTTGACCAGTGAAACAATGGATTTCTACCAAACCACAATGCTGAGTTAAGAAGACAGAAACATGAGAACATTCCATTTTCAAGGTTGTTTAAAAAAAGCAGAAAATAGAAGAGCCACACCTTTGCTCAGTAGGCTCATGTTTATTTAAAACATGCCAAGCCTCAGGATCTTTCAAATCTTGAATTTGAAAGAAGTATCTAGTACTTTGAGCCAACCAACCACTGGTCATCACTGGGCAAGCTTCTTACCCTGTTCCTTTGCAGACACTCATGTTTTTCCCAATCCAAAGCTTTGCCCTGGCAGAAGATGGGGCTGGTGATCAAAGGTGACTAGACACTGCTGATCTAACTGGCTTTGGTCTCACGGAATGATGGGGAGTTGAGAACCAAGGTGAGCTTTTCTTTTTCAGAGATGCCGTTTACCTACAATTCCTTCATTATGCTCCCTCATTACTGTGTCTAAATGCACGCTGCTCAAAGCTAACATACAATATTTTAACAAGATATTTAAGAGATCTGCCTCAAGTCCATTTTGCTACTTCCCCAAATGGGGAAGAACCAAGAAATGACCTCGGGATGTCATCAATATCCAATCTACTTTGTGTACGTGGCATCACTAGGGGTGGGGGCTGGTGCAATGATGTGTCTGAACTAAGCAATTCTGTGGGCTTGGTGGACTACAGCCTGGAACCACTACGTTAAGGTGTCTTTCTGTCTTTCTCCATCTCCTTTAAGCCTGGAAGCAGCAGGAGCCCCACCAAAAGAACAGACTGAGGGGTGGAGCAAGGGGAGAAAATCCACAAAAAGAAACCCAAAATACATGTGAGTCAAAAATCAGCTAATTGCAGTCAACTGAGAGAAATTGGGTCTAGAAACCAAAGAGATTCTGGCATCCTGGGCTGCTTGAAACGTGCTCAATAGATTGTTTTGTGTGATGTAATAGGAAACATGTTAGATTTGGTATCGGGAGAACTGGATTCAAATCCTGCTTCTGACACTCACTTGTTTCGTGACCTTGGGCAAGTGACTTCCTCTCTCTAAGAAGCCATTTCCTCAGCTGCAAAATAGGGGCACACATTACTCTCACTCACCATCTATCTCATAGAGCTGGGCCAAAAGCGTTTCTAGAATTCTAAAGAGCTACTGAAATATGAGTCGGCAAGAGTCAGATACAGGATGGGAACCCGGTGCTTTGACTGTAGATCTAGGGGAGTCTCCACAGCACCCTCAAAAGTGAGGCATGGAAAGCCAGCCAGTTAAGGACATTAAGCTTGTCTTGGGTAGCCCTCACCTCTGTTTACATACTGCAGATTGAATGTTTTCTATACCACAAGCTCGTAGAAGAGATTTTGGAGACCTAGTCTAGCTGAATCACTTTACGGAGGGGAAAACAGACTCAGAGAGATGGAATGGCTGGATTCAAACCACACAACAAATCTGAGGCAGAACTTACTCTTGAACCCAGGCCTCCTGATTCCTTATTTGCAGCTCTCTTTCCTTTAGCTAGAAATTCAGCCCAAAACTGCATGTCTCTAGCTGAAGACAGAAGCTGATCTTTTAAACACTTTCATGATAAAGTATCAGTGTCTTTTTAATGAGTTCCCATTTACTAGGAGAATGTAAGCCTCTTGAGGGCAGGGACTGTTTTTATTTTATTTTTTTACTCAGTGCCTAACACAAAGCAAGCTTGGCACGCAGTAGGAAATTAACAAACACTTGTTGGATTGAACTCTGCTATTTCAGGAGAGGACATGGAGGGAGGAGGGCAAAGAAAGGATTCAATGGTCAAATTTCATGTACTGGGCTCACAAGGCAAGAGAGATATTTAGGACTAGGCTGCTACTCATTTGTCTAAATGTTCTGGCCAGGTCTAGGACTTAGACGAGAAGCTGTGCTTTGTTATATGGATGGTATCTCCATGCGTGGTTAATTGTAATTGCAGCAAATATACAACATTCTCTCAAGGGATCTGTTCTTGATGGGTCTCAAGCTTGGCTGACCTAGAGCTGGGAACTCAAGAAGATTTTTTTCATGAATGCATTGGCCCTCAACTCATTGTTCACTAAGCAAACCATACTCCAGTAACAATGCCAGGGAAACTGCAATCCAGTTGGCATTTCCCTATTCTCTAGCCAACTTAATGGATCAAACCAAGATCATAAGTACACCAAACCAATGATACGTTTACAACCTCAACAAACAGATTCATAACTTTTCAAGGCAGGTATCCTTTGACCTCAGAGCCATGTCAGAGCTGCGTGAGGCCACTGGCATGCACAAAGATGACTCTTAACATTCAAGAACAGATCCAGCGCTTAGATACTTTAAATAACACGCTGAAGAGTTGAAAAGGAGGAATCTAAAAGTGTTGGCCTCCCATCCTGAATCTTTGATATGAGATTGGCAAAATCCTGAAAAGTCCTGTCCGTAGCAGTGTCTTTCTTGGGCCTTTCTCATTGCAGGGGGATAGAGCATTGGGCTTGGAATCTGGGAGATTTGGTTCCAAACCCCAGCTCTGCCCCTTTTTGCCTTGGGCACATCACCCAACCTCTTGGGACCTTGGTGGCCTCTTCTGCAAACTGAGAGAATTGGACCAGTTGACCTCCAGAGCCCCTTTCAGCTCTAAAACTATGATGCTAAGTCATGGGGGTCCTTTGCATCCAATCAACAAACTCAAGACCTCTTCCAAGAAGTCCCCCCCCAGAAGTCTCCTCTTTATCCTACGTGATGTGATGGGGGCATTGTCTAGTTAGGAAATGGCTGCAGGGTATGACTGTCACATTCTCTAGTGTTTGTCTAAAGAGTCGCTCATTGGAGAATGGGAAACCTAGACCCTTGGTGATGCCACATAGCCTGGGGCTGCTGTGGATGGAGACAGCTCGGTGGTGCCCTTCTCATAGCACTCATAAGCCTGGTTCAGGTGACAGAAACCGTATCCATCCTTGCCACACTAGCCAACACGAGGAGTCTGTCAGGATTGCTAGACTGGTTGGTACCTCATGAACCCAGGACAAGTGGTTGGCTACTTAGGGGAGCTTCCTTCCTGTATCAATCCATGCACCAGGCCCTCCAAGCAACAGGAAGGAAGCTTCCCTGAGCAACCTCCTGGAGTGGGATGATCAAGTCCTGGCCAGCACTTCAGGAGGCACATGTGAACCAGAAAAAGGCAGCTTGAGGGAATGATCAAAGCTCTGGTCCAGCAGCTGGAAGAGCTCAGTTCAAGTTTGGCTATGCTGGGTGACTAGGACAATCACTTCTTTCTGGTTCTCAGTTTCCTCATTTGTAAAATGAGATAGCCTCGATGCTGTCTAGATTGATGTTGGTACCCATCTTCTCCCCATTAGAAGGTCACCAGGGGATTTTCATTCTCTGTATTTGTATCCCTGGTGCCAGGCAAAATAGGCACGTACTCGATGCTTATTGAATGACTGACTGACTGATTGATAGGGCTTTTAATCCCTCTACACCTGGGATCTCCTTCTGGGGTAGGCACTGTAGGGATTATGATGCCCATGTTACAGGTGAGGAAATGAGCCCTGGGAGGCCATGACTCGCCCAAGGTTACCCCACCAGTAAGCATCAGAAACTACATTTGAATTTGGGGCTGTGCCCACCCCGAGGACAAGGTTCTTTCTAGTCTCCAACATTGCCTGGCTGGTTCACGAGGTGGGGTGAGGGCCACTGGGATTTCACTCCCCTAGTGATGCACCTCTGAGCCCCAAACTTGTCCTTGGTTTGGGGTATCCTCAAAGTCTTACCATAATTTAGGCTTAAAATGACATTGGCACTTTGGGGACCCACTACATTTAGATCTAGGAAGGAGCAGTGGGTTCATCTGGTCCAATCCCTCACTTTTACAGATGAGGAAAAGGATACTTTACCTGTGTAAGGCAGGAGCACTAGGGTACAACAGAACAGAACCTGGCTCTGGAAACAAAGGACCTGGGTTTGAATCCTACCCTTGAACCTAACTGCCTGTGTGACCTGGATGAATCTTTTAGTTTCCTCAGCAGGAAAAGGAGGGGATTGGATGAGTGGCCTTGGGATCCTAAGATGTTTCTGGTCACAAGCCCTCTATCAAGATGCTTGGCCTGGCTTTGCCCCTGGGGGCCTTGGACTCCAAGGCCAGCCCTCATCCACTGCACTCCAGTCCAATGTAGAAAACAAGAATGATGGTCAGAATTCACAAGTACTACATCCACAGCCCTTTGAGGCAGAGGGGCAAAGCCTGAACACAAGGCTCATCCTGCCTCTGCCTCCTCCTGGCTGGGTGACCCTAGATAAGTCACTTCTTTATGCCTTGGAGAGGACATTTCTACACACACAGATGAAATCCCATCTCCTGATCAAAAGTACTTTCCTTACAGCCGCCTGTAGCACAAGGCAGAGTGTCCCATTTTCCAAATGAGGACCGGCTTACCAGAAATGTGCTGAGGTCACTGAGAGGTGGATTAGAATGTCCTTAGGGCAGAGACTGTTTTAACCTTTCTTTGCATGCCCAGCATCTGGCGCAGAGGAAGCGCTTAATTACGGCTCGCTGATTGACTGACTAACCAACTGAAACAACTTGTCCATACAGAGCCAACGTAGGCCAGAATAATGATGTTTGCCCAGGACATCCTCCCTTTGACCCACGGCCCTCCCTGTGCAGCAGTGGCTTCAGTCAACACGGGTCCCCAGGAAAGGCGAGGACGTTTGGAAAGCCAAAATGAGGCAAGACAGTGTCGTTCTCTCTGTGGTGATGACCAACGGCCGCCATGCCAGTCTTGTCCCTTGGTCCTTGAGGGCTCAACTTCTTACTGGAAAGGATGGAGCTGGGAGCAAATATCAGGGCAGGATACCCAAGGGCTGCCTCTCCACAGGAAGGGAAGAGAGGATGAGGCTAGAAAGTTCCTCTCAGTGGAACATAAGCCCCTGAGGGTAAGACCTGAGCCCAGCACTGAAGGGCTTAATAATGAGGGCCCTTTTGGGGGGAGTTAGAGACATCCATGGAGTGAACTCTTCCAGGGCAGGGATCACCTCCATTTTGAGCTTCAGGGCACTTGATGTCACCTCCTTCCTGTCCCCAATAAAACTTGTCTCTCAGAGGGCAGGGGCTGGTTCGTTTGTGTCTCTAGCATCTTGTACAAAGGCTTGATACATGTTTGTTGAATTGGGTTGCATTATCTTGCATTAAGGGTGGGCCGGAGTGTGGTATGGAGAGTCAGAGGATCTGAGTTCAAATCTTGACTCCATCACTAACTACCTGGATGACCTTGGCTCTGTGCCTGATGGGCAATCCTAAGAAAGCTGAGTCTCAGCTCTCTCCAATTTAAACTTTTTTTCGCTTTTATTTGAATCGAGCAGGTTGAATTGTTATTTTTTGTGTGCTATTATCAGTTCTATCTAGTTGCTACTGTTTTTGTGGGATGGAATCCAGATCTGGAAGAGATTTTAGGGCAATCTTAAAAGTCATCTTGTGAGGTGGCTGGTGGCACCATAGTGCTCAGAGCCCTGGGGCTGGAGTCAGAAGACCTGAGTTCAAAACTGTCCTCAGACACTTATTAGCTGTGTGACCCTGGGCAAGTCACTTAAGTGCCTCAGTTTCTCCTACTTTAAAATGGGGATCACAACCCTCCTCCCAGGGTATTTTGAGGATTGAATGAAGTGATAGTTGTAAAGTGCTTAGCACAGTGCCTGGAATCTGGTAGGTGTTTAATAAATACTTGTTCTTTTCCTCTCTTCGCTGTCCCTTCATATCCTCCTCAGAGCAGCCCTGTGGAGCGGATACTATTATTATTATTATTATTATTATTAATCGCCACTTTACTGATGAGCAAAGTAGACCTCAGAAAAATAAAGAGACTTGTTCAGAGTCACAGAGCTTGTGTCTGAGGCAAGATTTGAACCCAGTACTTAGGGAATCCAAATTCGGGTCTCCATCAACATCCGTATTAAGTGTGTGTGTGTGTGTGTGTGTGTGTGTGTGTGTGTGTGTGTGTGTGTGTGAGAGAGAGAGAGAGAGAGAGAGAGAGAGAGAGATCTAGGAGCCATAAGATGAAGGTTTAACAAGATCTTAAATCTGACCTCATTACAATGGAAGATCATGGAAATGGTATCCAACAACCTCATCCAATCTATAGTCGGTGGGTTCCAGGAGAGGAAGCAGTACGTGGACGGTGTCTTAGTTGTTTTGATCCCTTTGCGGAGCAGACTTCCCGAAGCCAATCATCAAGGCTTTTGGCTCCATGCCTCATGCTACATTCTTCAAGCCTTTGGTTAACTTTTTTTTTAAATGATTTCATTAGATATTTTTACTTGCAAAAATTATAGCTCTGAGCCTCGGAGTTGTTCTAATAGATTGGAAGCTCCTTGAAGGCAGGGACAATTTCTTTTACATCATATACAAATGCCTCTGTTTGGCATTTCAAGCTTTTCCCAGCCTTCTCCTTTCTCCCTTTCCAGTTGTTTTTAGCCCATTATCTCTGTCCCAGCTCTCTACCCTCTAGCCAGAGTGGCTTATTTCTGTTCCTTGCACACAAGACTTCACTCCCATCTTTGCCTGGACTGTCCTCTAAGCTTGGAATGCACTCCCTCCTCTCTGCCTCTTAGAATCTCTGGCCTTCTTCAAGACTCAGCTCACCCTCCACCTTCTGCAGGAGGCCTTGCCTGGCCCCCTTCCCTTCCCATGGCTGTGAGTACTTTCCCCTCCAAGGTCATAGCTTTGCATGGATTTTGTACATTTATATATTACACCCATGCTGTCTCCACCATTAGAATGTACGCTCCTTCAGGGCAGAGACTAATTTCACCTTTTTCTTTGTATCTCTGGGACTTGCAGGGCCAGGAACATGGCGGGCATCTTAATGCCTGTGGATTGTTGATTTTATCTTTGAATTCCCAGAACCCACCACAGCCCCTGGGATGCAGGAAGTACTTAGTAAATGCTGGTCAAATTGGATTTGTAGAAGCAGCAAAGCATAGAATTTGAATGAGGCCCCTTGGGTGGTTTTGGCGGGAGGAGAATGCACCAAAATGAATTTTGCCTGTTTCTTTTCTTTGTTCATCACGCCCTCCTTCCTACTTCCGTACTTAGGTAGGGCCGCTCAGGGATGCTCTCCCTTTGACTCATGGAATGCCTAGGTTCTTTGCCAACAGAGCTCATGCCCCGGGTCCTGAACAAGGCCCTTCCTATCTGCCCCTCACCTCCCACCCCTTCATATTAATACTCTTTTCTTGAAATAGTTTTGCCCAAACATATCTTTAAAGCCCTTAGGATCATGTAAGGCTCCTGAGCTTGGTTCTTGTCTTGTCTGCCCCTCTGATGCCTAGTACATAATAAAAATGAGTTGAATGGACCTGTTATGATTGTTTCCGAGGCCAGCACTGGGGCTTAGCATCATGAGGAAGCAGAGGCAGTCTGGTGTGTGCTGGAAGAGAGTCATGCACATGATGGGGGCGCTCAAAGGCTTCCTCCTACAGCCTCTAGTCATAGCAAGTAACGAGAGTCATTTTCTCATGGTAGGTAAACTGAGGTAGAAGGTGGATGAATTGTCCTGAGAATTTTCTCTGGAAAGGACCTTCGAAGTCATCAATTTGTACCCCTTCATTTTACAGATGAATAAAAAATCACTGAGAAGTTCAAAGGCTTTCCCAGAGACATACAACCAGACAGTGTCTGAGGTGGATTCCGAACTCAGGGCTTCCTGATTCTAAGTCTACATTTCTATCCACTAGTCCATGCAGCCTCTGTTGGGTTTCTATTAGGAATAAGAAGTCAACTGTCCTTTGCTTTCACTCTTTGCTTTCTCCTGGTTAACATCACTGTGGTTAATTAAGTAAATATTTCTGAGGGTGGCTGTTTGCCAACTTCTACAAGACACCCAGTGACCCCCAGGAGCAGCATTTATGCTGGCCTCAATGTTGTAGAATGTGGGGAGGAGGAAAACAAGGCAAACGGGACAATTCTTACATCATGAGATCAGATTGATGGACCTGGAGCTGAGGTTTCCCACCATTAAAGAAAGATTTCCTGGAGGAGGAAATTGAAGAGAACAGAGTCTATTTCTAATGCCTTAGATGGATGGCTCCATTTAGTCAATGCTGAGGATTGCTCTACAATTCCAGTTTGGAGCAGACTTGTAAACTCACTTCTCCTCTGGCCTCTTTCTCTACCACTTCAGTGGATTGTGGGTCCAACTGGCTGGTGGCCAAGAGAAGAAAGGCCTTCATTTGGGTTTTCTAGACCTCACAAAATGAAGGTCTTTTCAGGGTCCTAATTGGAGATTTCATGAGTCTCTTCCTGCTGCCCAATCTACCAAGAGAATTCTTTGTATCTCAAACAAACTATTTTACTCTCAAACATCAATCACGAAATTGAAGTCAAACTTATATTGCACAAAAGCAGTTCCTTCTCTTTCCCTAATAGAAACTTCAGAGTTATGCAAGGGATCATTTGCACAGCTTGGACAACAACTATCTGATGCTGAAGTTTGCCATCCTTTGATGTGCCACATTCCTGCGCAGTATGCTCCCTTTCTCCTGGACCAATGGTAGTACCAGGTTATGGGGCTCTAAAGGAGCAGCATTGGGAGATCCTGAATAAGGGTGGAGAGGCCAACATGACTTGGCCCTTCTCCCCTCCCTCCCATCCAGAAACATTATCATACAAATCTGCTGCTTGCCTCATGGCTACGATAGAGAACTCCTTTGGGTCTGGCCTCTTAACAACTTCAAGCAATCCATGATTAAAAAGAAGGAAGTCTCCTTTGCCCAGCCTGTTTCTTCACCAATCATTCCCTTCACTTCTATTTGCCCAGCTGGCTATCGCTTTCACTCACCTATCTTAGCTAATCCAAGCTGCTCCTTTCCTCTCTCCACTTTCCACAAAGTATGGGTGCCATGGGCTAGATTTGGATCTTTTAGACAAAGTGGCCACCTGCTGCCCAGGTTCAGCTCAGCCCATGCCAGCCTCACATGCAGCCAGAGTCTCATAGCGCTCCTTCCAGGGCCAGGGCAGGTGAGGGAGGTGAGTGCTTGGGATGGGGGAGGAGGCACGTGGAGAGAGTGGGCCAGCATATCTCTGAGGGAATGAGAGCAGCAAAGTTGGGGTGGGAGTAAGGTAGGAAATCAGCCAAAAGGATAAAGGAAAAAAAAAGAAATCAGACTAAAATAAATGAAGAAAATGTAAAGAAAAGGGGGAAAATGGAAAAAAAAAGATGACTGAAGAATCAGAGGAGGAAAGGGAGGAAAGTCAGTTTCTTTGGGGTGCAAAGGGTAGAAAAATTAAAGAAATAATTAGGGAGGGAAGGGATCAGTAACAAAGGAGGAGGAGGGAGAAAGGAGGAGAGAGGAAAAAGGAAAATGAGGAGAAGAGGGATTTAAATGAAAAACCAAGGGAAACAAAGAATACCTAGGCATGTCCGCATCAAGAAACTGCCTGCGGAAACACAAAACATTATATGGTTAGTGTGGGTTCAAATGGTCGGCGGCAGGACAAGCAGGAGCAGCGGCCGGCAGGGTAGTCAGGAAGGCACATTGGAGACGAGGTTGCCCCCCAACCCCAGGCCCATCCCAAGCTGGAGCGGAGCACAGCCAAGCCTTGGGCCCCCTCGGCAAGGAGGCCATGGCAAGGAAAGGTGAGCAAGAGCCTCCTGGGGAATCTGGGCTGGCAGGAGGCAGCTATGTAGCAGATTGCAAGCTGAGCAGCCCTAGTGAGGGAAAAAGGCCTGGGACCCACCTTGATCTCTTGTTAAAACAGGTTCCCCAGGAGAATGTGAACCCTGTTCTCCCCCCAGGCCTTGATTCCCCCTGGGGCAGCTTAATCTCAGAGCTCAGCATGGTGAGTTTGAGGGTAGAATCATAAAACCTTAGGCTTGGAAAGAACCTTGGAAGTCAGGTCCCAATAGTATCTGAGCAGAAATTGCCTATACAATTTTCTCAACAAATGGTCCAGCCTCCTGGCTTGAGGGTCTGTACTTTTGGGAGAAGTTACTACCTACTGAGGTAGATTATCTACCATTGCACAGCTCTGGTCACTTAAATCCATCCCCATAACTCAATTCTAGTCATAAGCTTGATGTAGGCAAGGAAGGTGAATGCTGGAATCTTATTCATTATGGAGAAACAGAATCTTGTGATATCCCAGGCAATGGCCAAACTGAGGTGGCACTGACCAGCTCCAAGAAGTTTCATGATTGGCAAAGGAATATACCTCCTCTAAGACTTTAAAGATGGGAAAGGTCATGAAGGATAACGAGGTTAAGGGGTCAGTTCATCCTGGGACCTGCCCTTTGGGATGAATATCAGATGATGCGCAGAAGCAAAGCTGTGGGTGGAAGTCATTTGGGAAAAAACAAGTGACTGGTTTCATTTAAGCCCTATAACTCAGCTGTCCTCCCTGCATCCTTGGTCCTGTGGCTTCCACAAATGAGTCAGAAATTGTGGAGATCAGGAACCTAAACAATGAAGCCACCACCCAGCCTGGCACCAGACCACAGGAGAGGAAGGCTCTTCAATGGTCTGAAGAAATTATTTTTTCCTGGATCCTACTGAAAATCATTTTCCCTATTCTTTCTACAAAAGACAATATGGTTCCTGCCTCTGTTCTTTCTGGCTTACTCATAGGATCATCAGTTTCAAGCTGGAAGGGACCATAAAGGCTCATAAAGTCCAAAACCTGCATCTTATGGGTGAGGAAACCGAGTCACAGACAAGCTAAGTGACTTGCCCAGAGTCACACCACAAGTTAAGTGTCTGAGGAGGTGTTTGAATCTCTGTCTTCCTGACTGCAAACGCAGGCATGCAGAGCTCTATCCATTCTTCCTATGGTGCCTGCCTTTGCAGAATACAAATGTGTATGTATGCATGTATAAGTATGTATATATTACATATATAAAACGTATGTATATATGTGAATGTGTGTGTAGTGGTACAGAGCATATTTCAAAGTCCAGTTCAGCTGTGAGAACAGTTACATAGTTGTAGGTGATCTTGGTCCTTGAGAATATGTATAAACTCATTTCCCCATAGCCTGAAACAGCTCTCGAAGGTTATCTGGACTAATTATTCCTGTCCCTCCTTCCCTAGCACTTCTCTGAATTCTACAAACAACATTGAGTTATGGCTGAATGAATGTTTATTGGATTGAATTAATAGCTTAGGAGGAGTCATCCCTTTGAAGTCTGCTTATGAGGAGCCAGACCCAGACCTGCAGTCTCCAGGTTCTCAGTCTAGGTCTCCCCTCTCTCATTACCCTGCACTGCCTCCTAGTAGCCCTTCCAGTCATTTTGTCAGGAAATTGCAAGCAAGAACTCTCTTGATCACCAGACCTTTGTATAAGGGAAGATTTGCAAAGAGGATCTGAGTCAGTGTGAATTTGGGCATCTCAATAAAGAAGTCAGAAGATAGAGAAAATATGGTTCTCCTACAAATGGCTTTTCTGTTTTGTTAGGTGATAACAAGGCATTAGATTTTCATTCCTTTCAAAGCTTCCCCAAACTGCAAAGTGATCTCTGCTGTGCACATTTAGTCTCCTTCCCCAAATGCCTCTTAGGTACTCTTACCCTAGGAGACATTCTAGCTGTTAGCACCAATGAAGTCTTCCTAGATCTTTTTACTACCTATGCTAAGCCTTTTTTTAAATTCCCTACTCACCAAACCAAATGTGGCTGCCTGAGGCTCTCTAACCATATACCATGTTTTAGAGCTTTGGGGTCACTTGGACAAATGAAAAACAATTCCAGGCTCAACCCTACCTACCTCATTTTCCTGTAACTCCAAAAGCTCAAATCTGGGCCGAGGCCAAGTACAGATGATAATAACTCCAAGGGAGAAATCTTTGGGACATTAGGTAGAGTTCCATCAGCATGGACTTAAATGTTCCTGTAACTAGAGCCTTCTTTATATGACTTCTGATGTTCCAGTGTCTGCTTTTTTACTGTCTCATTTTTGTATTTCTATTCCTGACTGATTAATCAGCCAACAAACAATTATTAACTGCCTACTATGTGCCAGGCTTTCCATTACCCTATGCTGATTCTCTATTCAAGGAATGCTTTCAGTAGACTTTTTGGTAAAGCAAAGGATATATTTGTAATATAAATACCACCCAAGTTCCTTCATCCAAATTATCCTTAGCTTCTTTTAAAGTTCAGATCACATGCCACCCCATCCCCTGTGGTCAGTGCACTCTCTTCAAATTCTCATGCATATACTTGTCTGTTTACATGTTGTGTCTTCCCAATAGAATGTAAGCTCATCGAGGGCAGGAACTATTTTATTTTCGTCTCTGTGTGTGCCAGGCACATAGCAGGTATGTTTAGCAAATGTTTGTTAATTGATTTCTCAGACTGCCTCTCCATCCCCACAACCTTATGCCTCTTTGATCAGCTCCCTGTCTCATGCCAACTGTAGCTGCTTCTGTGGACCAGCTCCTAGATGCTGGTTCTCAGCACATGGATAGAGATGAATATGAAAATTCCTTCTGACACAGACCATTACCACCAAGGATGATCGGAAATGACTGCAGAGCCAAGGCAACTAGTTGGCATTGTGCTGTAGAATGGGCTGACCAGCTTTAAAGTGTTAATAAAGGAGAAAGCCTGAACAGGCATTGGATAGACCGGCAGTGCTGGATTTGGGGCAGCAGGCTGTTAGTGTCCCATAGCCTCCCTCCTCGACTCCGCCTCCTGTAATTCCTATCCCCTTTCAAAGCTCAGCTCAGGTGCTGCCTCCCGTACCAGGTGCATCCTGACTTCCCCACCCCCAAAACACATTGTATTTATTTTGCATTTAAAAAAAAGTCCGTGTGTAAGAGGTTCCCCTGCTCAGTGATCTCCTGCTGTATCTTCTGGAAGGAAGGCAGCCTACACCTTCAGCCTTCCTCCACCTGAAAGCAGTAGGAGGTCACAGAGAAAGGAGACCATAGTAGCAAGGAGGCTGATGGGGTGATCCCCTGTCAGGGAGGGAGGGAAGCATCCATGATGCATGTGGTCTTCAATCACCTCCAATGACCAGGGATGCTATTCAGAGGGAGTTTAGAGATTGAGAAAAGAAAATCAGGTAGAGGGAAAACTCACCGATCATCCTGAGAGGGCTGGACGTAGCCTGATGAAAGGATGTTGAGCGAGAGGATGTTGGGATCGATGAGGGATTCGTCTGTTTCCGGAGTGTTCCGGATCCGACCTAAATTATACAATAGAAGCCCCAGTCATCTCAGGGAAAAGTAGGCACAAGGGGCTGGGGTCCTCATCCTCACTGCTGCTCTTGACTCACTTGCCAATACTATTTCTAGAGATCCTAACTGACCCTGAGGCAGATGGAACATGCTTACATACTGCTGGGCTCCTGCTATGAACAGTGCTAAGCCAGAGTTTGTATTAAGTGAAAAAACCACATCCATTCAGGTGAATGTCAGCTTTTTCTCATCTGGGGATGCCTCACCTCCAGATTTGTACTCCTAGCACCTAGAACAGTGCCTTATGCATACTAGGTGCTTAATAAATGTTTATTGGATAGAATTGGATCTGCCTCCCCTTCAACCTTCTTGAGTGTTAGAAGTGTGATGACAATTGCATTTTAAGAGCATATAAAGAATCGTTTTTTTTTCCTAAGACGAGAGTTTAAGTCACCACGAGGTCAAGGCTGCTGTAAGCTAGTCTGTGGGAGGTGCAGGATCCGATACCACCTGCATGACCTTGGTCGAGTTGCTTACCCCCTCTGAGTCTGAGTTTAGTTATCTGTGAAATGAAGCGTTGGACCAGATGCTCTCCAAGTTTCCTATTAGCCCTTGATCTAGGATTCTCTGATTCTGTGGTTCTAAATCAGGTTATAAACAATGTGCATTCATTCCCACATCTCCAAATGTTTTGCGGATATTTTCCTGTGAATTTTTTGTGGAAAGGCATAATATTCACATATAACTGCCTCTATATGCACCTTTATAACTCTCGTTACTGCGTTTTGCGGGCAGTACAAACCTAACACAAAAATAAGGCAGATAAAGGCAGGGGTGGGTTGGTGCCATAGTCCCATAAAATTCTTATTCTCATCCCATTCTGCTTCCAGGCTTTTACATTGTATGAGATTGCTAGTTTGCCTCAATTTAAGAAAAACCAAAATACCAAAAATCTGGAGTGGATCTGATTCAGCCCAATCCAACCAGCATTAATTGAGTGCCCACTCGGAAACAGCCACCAATAGGGGTGTTTGAGATGCAAAGACAAAACAGGAATTTGTTTTTGTTCTCAAGGAGCTCACAGCCAGCTCACTGGCAGGACAACCCATGCCCACAGGTAACTCAACAGAAGGTGATTTGAGGAGAAGAATCAGGAGAGGCTTCCTGCAAGAGGGGGCACCTGAGCAAATGGTGGAAGGAAGCCTAGGACAAAGAAGGGGAATGAGATCAGGTCATGTTGACATTACAGATCAATTCTTTGTTTTACCAATTGATCTGCTGGAAGTATTCCTTTAACAACAAAGTCTCATGGTTTGCTGCATGGAGGGTGGGACTGGAGCTGGGAAGAAACTGGTTTACATCCTGGCTCTGAAGCTAATTGGATGATCAGGCTTCTGAGCCTCAGTTTTGTCTTCTGTAAAATTGGGACAATGATATCGATAGTCCCTACCCTACAGAGCTGTTCAGAGGCTCAGATGAAACAACAAATTTAAAGCACAAAGTAATCTTTCAGACTGTCTGCTATTATTATTTAAATGACAGCATTCCTACTACATTTAAATGTTTCTTCTCTGACCATTAGGCCATTTGACAGAAAGGGAGCTGAGGAAGAGACACTTAAAGGTTAAGTACTTGGACAATAATAATGAACATTTAGGGAAGGAAATAAGCATTTATTAAGCACCTACTATGTGTCCAGTACTGTGCTAAGTGCTTTACAAACATTTGGCCCGCACAACAACCCTGGAAGGGAGGGGCTATTATTATCCTTATTTTACAGCTGGGGGAAACTGAGGCAGGCAGAGATGAAGTAACTTGCTCAGGGTCACACAGCAAAGCTAGATTTGAGCCCAGGTCTTCCTGACTCCAGGCCCAGTGTTATGTCCACTGTGGCTCCACCTAGGAGCCCACGCAGTGCTTTTTGAGGTTTATGAGTCACTCTTTTCCCAACAATGCTGTGATTTAGGTAGGGTGCCAGGGCAATGATCTTTTTTTGCAGATGGAGAAACTGAGGCTCAGAGGAAGTAAATAACCAGGTTACACTAAATGTGTGACACTGGGCAAGTCATTTGACCTCTGTTTTCTTCAGTTTCTCATCTGTAAAATGGGGATATCTACCTACCTTACATGCACTTACCTCTCGGGGTTTTTGTGAGGACCAAATGAAAGAATATTTGTAAAGCACAGTGCCTGGCACAGAGTAGGTGCACATAAATGTCAGATTCGGGATTTGAAATCATATCTCTTTCGACTTCAAGTTCATTTTCTATCTATTATTCTATAAGAAATGCCAAGTGAGAGTGCAAAAAATAGCAGTTATTTTATAAAGGCTTGACTTTTAACTTGAGTGGGATGCAAACCTTGTGCGCACAATAGAAGATGAGCTAACAGCTATTCAGCAGCGACAGCTCCCCAACTTACCCACAACTAACTCTCGCACTTCTTTCCAGCGGATGTGGCTGCCAGTTTCATGCACCAGGGTCACCGTGATCCTTCTCTGGATCCCCTGGGAGTCATCAAGAAGAGAGAGAAGCACGAGAACAGCAATTACAACAACTCACATTTCCACAGAAAAACGATTTCTTGACAACAAACCCGCAGGTGTGCAGGTATTCTCATCAACTTCTTGTGACAGGTGAGGAAACAGGCTCAGAGAATGTCAGAGTCGGAAGACAACTCAGTGGCCACATGGTCCAACCTATCCCATGCTGTTTGTAATGAGTGGCCACCCAGTCTTTGCTCGAAGCCCTTCAAAGGAAGAACCCATAGCATCTCCCAGTAGATCATTCACTTTGGGATGGCTCTCAGAGACAAAACATTTTTTTCCTGAAGTTAAAGCCTAAACTCACCTCTTATAGTTCCTAGTTCTGGTCTCTGGAGCTAAGGAGAACAAGCGTAATCAATATCGTCTACATGGCAGCTCTCTAAATACTTGAAGGCAGTTCACTGGCATGTCTCCTACTTTAATCTTCTGTCGTCCAGCCTAAACATCCCAGTTCCTTCAACTGATCCTCATAAATGTATCATGTCAAAGACCTCCACCATTTTAGCCGTCCTCCTCTGGACATTTTTCCAGCTTCTCAAGGAACCCAGTGAGCCCAGAACTGAGCACAAGACTCTGATGTGGTCTGCCCAGGGCAAAATACGGTGGGACTGTCCATCACTCCTCTGGTCCTGGCTAGGGAATGACTCGTCTGAAATGGCCTTGGAGCTTTAGGAGACTGGATACTCAATGTCCCCGAGGCCATTTTAGATGAGTTATCATATAGCCAGCCTTCCCTTATCTTATACTTTCGAAGCTGAATTCTGAACTTGAGTATAAGACACAGAACTCTTCTTACATTTCATCTCATTTGATTCATCCCAGTACTCTAGCCTGCAAAGGTCTTTTTTGATTCTGACTCTGACATCTAGTGTATTAACTACTCCTCCCAGCAGTGTGTCATCTTCAAATTGGAAAATCCTGCTATCTATACCTTTATCCAAGTAACTGATAAGAACATTAAATAGTACAGGTCTAAGAACAGATTTATGTCACCCAGGAGAAAGTCGCTTAGTTGTTGCTATGGCCAAAAAGCTTGTAGGAAGCATGAGGTGTGGGCGGGGAAGACAGTGGATAGCTCAGGATGAAAAGAGGGAAATACCTGATGGAGCAAGAAAGTTCCAAGGCATGGCATCCCTCCCCGGTGGTCCACAACAGCTGGAATGTAGCTGGAAGAGAAGAGAGCATGAAACAGTCTGTCACATTTTCACAAGCCAGTGCCCAGAGGAGCAGGGCATTATAGATTTAGGGCTGGGAGGGACCTCAGAGGTCATCTACTCCAACACCTTTATTTTACAGGTGAGTAAACTGAGTCCCATAAAGGAGAACTGATTTGTCCTGAGGTCTCAACATATTATTATATTAATACACACATATATGTGTTGGATAACAACAACAGCAGCAGCCAATAATCTATCACTTTAAACTCATCTTCTTGACAATAGCCCTGGGACCACCATAGCTATTCTTACTATCTCCAGTCTTCTGGCCTCAATCCAGTCCTCTGGTACACTCATAGAATGGCACTAAACCAATACATGAAGAATCCAATCAGTAAACAAAGGACCTCATTATAATGGGGGCAGGAGAGAATAAGAACCTCAGCCCACCGAAGGCCCACCATGAGATTATTGATGTATGATACGTTATTATATATTCATAGGACACATAAATTAACACCCAGTTTATGCAGCTCGAAGAATTAAATCCAACCAAAATCTATTAGGTCCTCTCCTGGTAGGGATGGATACTTCCTTTTCTTGAGCAGGTCAACCAGTAGGTCAGTCGAAGCGGGACATTCCCTGATGTATCCTCAGCGTGCTGACCAGGATGTCAGTTGGTTTAAAATTGGCAGTTTTGGGGGGGGGGCATCTTCATAGTTGGTAGAAGAGTACCCAGACCATGAAGGGCAAGGTATTGTTAGTGAAGAAGAGAAAGAACTTTTCCAGTGTAATTGGAGAGCCTCTCAGGGCTCATCTTCTTAGTGTCTAATAAAAGTTAATTGAATCAAATAGGAGATGAGTAAACTCTGTAATAATTTGTGCACCCTGCATATACGTGGTAATTTATTGCACATCTCTAAATAACACGGTAGGTCTTTGATGTTGGGTGGGTCTTGCTTCTCATTACCTTTTCTACAATGAAGCCTACTCAATTAAAGATTTCATGTGCTCAATCAGTCAACAAGCATTTATTAAGCACCTACTATATGCCAGATATTATGTTAGGTCCTGAGTGTACTATAGTAAGAAGATATAGTACTTGTATGAAGGAGGTCACGTTCTAGCATCATGTGCCCATAGCACTTTAAGGCTTACAAAGGACTTTCTTCTAAACAACTTCACTAGGTAGTAGCACCAGATTTACCCCAATTTTTTGAGAAAATGGGGGTTCAGAGAATGAAGTAACTTGCTCATTGTGCGTGTATTGAGATTTGGATTGTGGATAGTGTTTCCATGTCACTAAGATCACAGATTCATCAATTTGAGGTCAGAACCAGTTATCCCTTTGCTCCACAAGTCAGTGAAATAAGTACCTGATGTTTTTCTCAGAACCCCTCTGAATAAGAAATGTGACTCACTCGCCATTGGCTTCCAGCTCACAGATTTCGAAGTACACCAGCAAGTCGTATTTGCAGTGGCAGGGTCCAGCAGTGGGCCGGGTGAGGGTGCTCAGCTTGGTGGCGGGCACTACAGAGAGCCACAAAATGAAATTGGATGTCACAACCAAAATCTTATCAAACAATTTTAAAGCCAGGCCTTTGTCTGGCATCACCCAGAAAAGGAATAGAAGGCAGGGTTACTGTATAGTCCCACTTGCAGTATGCATGTGGGTAGAGAAGGACTATGAAGAAGTCAGGGAGTTTAACTATTTGATTCATTTATCCAACACACTTTTATTAAACTCTCTTATTAGGTAAGGCCCTGTGCTAAGGACTGAGGAAGAAAGCAAGACACAGAAGGCACGGTGTTCCTGTCCCTCAAGGAGTTTACAGCCCAGAGTAAAGTGCTAAGTCCTTGAAGGCATGGGCCATTATCTTCTTTTTAATTGCCTCTCTCTGGAACCTACTGCTCCCCTCTTTAGTCCTCTAGATCCCCTCAGGACAGCCCAGCACCACTCTGCACACAGAACATGCTCTATTAATGTCTATAGATGGAACTCGAAGGAGAGAAGGTGTATGTTGACATCAATCAATCAATAAGCAAGCAACCAACCAACATTAGTTAAGTACCTACTATGTGCCAGGCACATGAGTACATCCAACCAGGAAAAGGAAAGTGGGCTGTAGCCTCTCCAGAGGACAGACTTCTACTCATTTAGGACACCAGGGGAGACAGTATGGTGAGGGCTCTGGGGAATGAAGACCACCCTAGGTGACAACAGGAGTGGACAATGTGGTGGCTGGAGGTGTACTCCATTTGGGCTGGGATCACAGCTCTGTAACTTAGTATCTATGTGGCCTAGACCAATCCACACAGCTTCTCTGCAGTTCAGTTAAATCAGGATTGAAGGAAGGCATTGGAAAAGCTGGTCTCCATGGTCTTTTCCAGCTCCATTTCAGAACCTCTTGAATTTCATCCTGTTTCCTGTCAGGCCTTTCTTGCCACCTCTCTATGGCTGCCTCAGCTTTTCTCTTTGACTCTTCTCACTTCCTCTCTGGTTTTCATAAGTAGAAAGGGTCCAGGACAGTCCAGTGAGTGCGACCATTCAAAGTTGCAGGCCCCAATGTCACAGGAAAGCTAGCTTGGCTGTACAGGAGGTCCTAGAAGGATGGACTAGAGCAGTGGTTGTGGAATCACTTGGGTGAGGTCTAGGGGGGCACCAGAGAAGACTCTCAGATCTATCACTGGGGCGGTGATGGATACACAACTCAGGCAGCCCCTGGACTGGATGTTGGGGGTCTCATTGGAAGTAGGGGGCTCTTTAGCCTGGTTTAGTGAACAAGAACAGAATCTGGGGTCAGAGGACTAAGTTTTGAATCCTGCTGTGTTACTAACTACCTGTGTGACCTTGGGCAAGTCACACTACTTAGTTATTGGGTTTTCAGTTCCCTCACATGTCAAAAGGGAAGGTTGGAGCAGAGAGTCTCTCTGTCAGCTTATGATTCTTTCAGTGCCATTGGGAACTCTGCCTCAATGGCCCAGCTCTCATAAGACCCGGGAAAGATCATAGGGGCAGGAAGGCACCCTGCACATCAGCTGATCTGACCTCCCTCATTTGAAATATAGGGAAGCTGAGACCCAGAGAAGCAAAGCAAGCAATAAATCACAGAGGTGGGGTTTGAATCCAGATTTTCTTCTGCTGAGCCTAGTATTCTATGTACTACACTGAACGACCTTAACTTCTCTCTTTCCAAGCTCCGGGTGATGCCAAAACCCCCTCACCCCTTTTGTCAGACTTAAATTTGACTGGAGTCTGCTGCAGGAAGTCAGAGCTTGGCCAAGATCCTCAGATTTTCTATTTTGTTTTTTTTACTACAAATTCTGCAGCCAAACCTTCACTCGAAGTTTGAGGACACAAACACAGGAGATGAAAAGATGGCCCATGTTCATGCAGTCAGGACAAACAGCTGTCTCAGATTGTTCTGGCATCTTTTAGGACACCAGGCCCTCTTGGAGTGGCTCTCACTTGGGAAAAGGCTTACTGACCAAATGGTGGACCAACATAGTGCCTTATTTTTACCTTCAGAGCCTCAAAGACAGCACTGGCATCATTGAGGGTAATTGAGGTATCATGGGAAGCATGATACAAGAAGATTCATTTAATGTCTCTATGGTCTCCTTCTCTATCCCCTACATTCCTGCTATTAGACCCTAGGAGAGAAAGGGAGGTGGAAAGAACAGGCTTTCTCTGAAATCTATCCTGACCCTTCCTTTTCTATGTGGGTGATTTATCTTAGTGACTGTGAAACAAGATCAAGGAGAAAGAGCAGGAGGCTTTGGAATGAGGAGAAAGGATTTCTAGGAGAAAGGGAAGTTTGAAAGTGAAGTCTCAGAGGGGCCTGGAGGGGAAGACTGAAGTCCTTGGCCTTGGGATGGACACAATCCATTCATAAATGCTGAAATTTACAGGTCTGCTTAGGTCTCTGCTTAGTGCTTCTTATGGTATTCACACCTGAGAGATGAGAGGGAGAGACAGAGATAGAATGAGAGACAGATTGATAGACAGAAAAAGAAGGAAAGGTGAGAGAGGGAAGAAAACAGGGGCAGAGATAAATGCTTATTGGCATAGAGACATAGAAAGGGAGGCAAAGACAGAAAGGGACAGGGAGAGGCAGGGGGAGAGAGACAAGGAAATAAAGAGGCAGAGACAGAGACAGAAGGATAGACATGGAAAGACTCAGAGACAAAGGGACAGATATAGAGAGACTGAGATATAGAAACAGAGACAGGGAGAATTAGAAAGACCCCATGAAAGGCACAAAAAGGGAGGCAGAGGTAGAAAAAGAAAAGCAGAAAGAATGAGGGAGGAAGAGAAGAGAGGGACAAAAAGATAGAAAGAGATTGTAGGGAGAAAAGCCCAATGAGAAGGCTAGAGATGCAAATATGGGAAAAGAAAAGGGAGGGAAAGGAGAAGGAGGTATGGAGAGGGATGGAGAATAAATGAGAAGGGGAAGAGGAGAAGGGAGAGGAAGAAGGAGGTTAGGCCAGGTGGCTTCATTTTATGCCTGTATCCTAGAGCTGGCTGTACTTGTAGATGTCCCATCTATCTCAGAAAGATAGCAATTGGAAAGGAGCTAGACTAGTCTATGCTGAATTGGTGTCTGAGGATCATTTCTGCCACCTCTGCTCCCAGAAGACAATGAGAATGGAGGGAAGTAGACCAAGATTGGGTAAAGAACCAGAAGAGAAAAGTCTGAGGCACTAAAACCAATCCCCATCCCAGGGGGAATTGCAGTCTTTAGGCTGGGGAGGGGTAGTAGAAGGAAGCACAATTCACTTCGATCCCAATGATATTGACTGAAGGAAGCCACCCTAAAGAGGAAGAATGGATGTAAGAGCAAACACCCCAACAGCTCAGGAACCAGGTGATCAATCTCCACCAGGGTTGGACTGCCCCTCGAAGGCAAGAGGCCATTTGCCCATGGAGAAATCTAGATTATAATACTTTTTCCAGGAGTGGGGGTTGAGAAGAGGGGCGCCAGAAAGTCCCTGAAATCCCACCCAGGGTCCTGACATCCCTGGCACCTGCCCTGCTCCATGAATGTAGTCCAACCCTGATTTCCATCTACCCTGCCTCCCAATCACTACAGTGAAACACTTCCCAGGAAATGTTCATGGAAGGAATCACAAAGCACAGAGATCTCTTCCATGGCTCATTGAAGGCATCAACCAGGTTTCTGAGCCTTTTTCACAACCCCATCCATTCTAGGCTGTGAGGGATGAGACACGGACCCTTGGCCCTCTCTCGGCAGCAAGGAGGAAGTCATGTTCATAGCTATGAAGGCATGCCCAGAGAGCACACTCAGCATGCTCCTGTCCAGTGTGCCTGGCATCCAATGCTCAAGCAGTCCAAGGACCTTTTCTTCATCTTGTATAGAAAAGAGGAAAAAACAAAACAAAACAAAACAAAACAAAATCCAGCCGACATTGTTTGACGACAGGATGGGTGCCCCACAGAACATATGAGAAGTGGGGGATCATTTCAGGCATGTTACCAAATCACAAGCAAAATAGGTGCTGCATCTTCTTAACTGACCCCCTTCTGCTGTTCCTTCCCTGGAGTACCAACTTGGTTGCAATGGGACGGGATGCAAAAGAGTATGATACATCCAAAATGAAACTTCAGCCTTGGTTCCCACCCTAGTCTTACCTTATGTGCCTGCCAAAATAGCATTCCTCAAAGAAAACTAGGTGGGAAGGTTAATGTCCTTGCAGAGGGGCTGGTGTTCTGTGTTCCTGACTAATTCCCTCTTACTCCAATGGCTGCAGTTTAATGCCAAAGCCACAAATTCCTCCTCTAATCTCTCAAACTATTTCTGATGGATGAATGCCTTCGTAATTGGGCAATGTCTTCTCAGAGGAATCTCTGCAAGCCTTTTGTGGGGAAATGCAGGGTAAAATGATCTGCTCTTTGACTATGGCAGGGTAGTTGGTGTCCAAGCTTCCTAATCTCTCGGGGAGCTGACTATCATTGTTTTACAATTGCCCCACATACAAAATTCACCCCTTGCCTCACATATAGGTGCTCTCACCTGCACTGGAGGGAACCTAAGGGAGATCATCATAGTCTTGGAAAACTTTTTAGAAAACTGACATTTTTGGTCTTTTCACTTAGTGATTCACCAGACTAAGAAAGAGACTCATTTGCAGATGCACTCCTTAACGGTTGAGGGAAGCCCAGGTGTGATGTCCCATTTTCTGATGGTCTTTGTCAGTCTGTTCTGATTTTAATGAAGATCACAGTCCAAAGTACCAGCTGGCAGGGATGGGATGGAGCCATTCCAAGTTTTCTAGTTTTCCACTGGACACCTAATCATTCTTTTGGACACATTTGGGAGAACAAACTTTGCCCAAGCTAGAGAATTATCCATCCTGGATTTTTCTGCTCTCAAGAGCTTTACGATCTCAGCTGTATTACTTTCATATTGATCCTTCTACACCCATTCTCCAAGAAAATACCTTTAGAAGAGTCAAGAGAGACTAAGGTGTTATGCTAGAAGGATGATCCATGATGTGCTGTGTTTAACCCAAGCCCCAACTCCTGTCTTACCATGTTAACAAAATTTCTCCTTTGTAATAGGGAAAAAAATAAGCCAATAACCTAGAGGCTTCACTGTACCCCTAAGTCCATCAGTTACTTTGTCCATCAATCACATGATAATAATGTAATTACAAATGGGATTCTTCCTGGGAAGATGCCATAACTTGAAAGCTAGTTGGACTCAAAGTGGAAAGAATTGGAGGGAGGCATGATTAGGAATAGAGGAGTGTTAAGTGGTACCAACCTGGTTTAGAGAGTGGCATGACCCGAGGAAAATGGCGTCTTGATGGTCGTAGAGGACTGTGGACAAAGGAGAGAGCCATGTGACTAAAATCACAATCTTGAGACTTGAAAGAAAACCAGATATTGGCACCTGATCAGAATTTCTGCCTAAATACCTCTAGTCATAGAGAATCACAGAATCACTCAATTTGAGAGTTGAAGGAAGTTTGTTGGCTCTCTAGTTTAACCCATACACCAAAGGAACCCCCACCATAACACAGCCAACAAGTGGCCACTGAGACTAATCTAGGGTCCTGACATCCCTGCACCTGCATGGCTTGCTCTGTTAATGGAGTCTAACCCTGGATTCCACATACTTTGCTTTGTCAATGACATATTCCTCAGGATTCTTCACAAAGACACCCAAGAAGGAATATCCTACTACTTCCTAAGTCAGCCTGGGCCACCTTGGGATGGCTCTCGTTGGGAGGATGTGTTTTCCGGCATCAAGCCCAAATTGGCCATTTTGAAGCTTTTGCCCTTTGCTCCCAGCTTTGCCCTCAAGGAAGCTCCCTGTCGATAATAATCAGGACTCAATGACTGGTTTATTGATGGACTTTACTGGCTGCTGCCTCCTAATGTCAAGAGCGTTGCTTTGATTGTTCGATCAGAGAATTATGAAACAATTCCATTGATTTTCTTATCTTCAAATCTGTCCCAAAACACATTTCTTTTAGAAATTCAATTTAGTTTATTTTGAATCATTTCAATGAACAGTTTAAAATATACTGTATTAGGTACTGGGAATAGAGAGGCAAAAATGATACAATCTCTGCTCTCAAGAAGCATATGTGGTGTGTGTGTGTATGTGTGTATTCACAAAGACAACAGAGACAACATCAAGTTCAAAGAACAGCTAACGGATCAGTTTGGCTACACTGTATAGAGCATAAAGGGCAATAATATGGAAAAAGGTTGAGAAGGCTGGTGGGCGCCATGCTTTAAGGGCTTTCAATGTCAAACTGAGGAGCATATCCCAGAGGCAATAGGGAGTCACTGATGGTTTTTGAGTAGGGGAGGCACATGGTCTTTTAGGAATGCCACATCCTCCTTTCTTTGAGGAGATCATTTGTAAAATATTTGTAAAATGAATCAGTTGGATGAGATGACCTCTGAGGCCCATCTTAGATGGTCAGTAGATCAGGACCCTGAAACCCTCAGGGAAAAAAGCATCTTGTTGCATCCTTTCCACCTCTAGATTAAATTACATACTTTCTCTGTCTCTCCTCTCTCTGTCTTTGTTTTTATCTTTCTCTGTGTCTCTCTATGCTTTTCTCTTTTTTTCTCTTTTCTCTCTCTCTCTCTCTCTCTCTCTCTCTCTCTCTCTCTCTTTCTCTCACATCATGCCAAGTCAAGTCAAGCCAAGTTAACAATCATTAAAAAACCTGCACCCCTCGTTTACATCTATTCTGAACCCACAGCCAATTTGGAATTTGCCCTCAAATAAAATGATCCCAATGTACCTCGCATCATTTTAGTTCTACCCCACAATTACTTTAGGTCAGCTTGCCATGGTGCCAAGATATGGTTCTTTAATGATGAAAATTCACGAAACATAAAAATATCAAGGAGTGCCTGGATAGGGAAGTCTATTAGAAGGAAGGTGAGGATGAGGAATCAGGTGGCTATGAGGGGGAAAAGACCATGGTCAGCAAATTCACATGGGTCCATCGAGGGACCAAACTGGGCTGCCCTAGAGAAGTTCTCAGCATGGAAAGCGAGGCATCCATGGTACTTAGATCATCTAGGATGATGACTATGATAGCTGGCCAGGCTTCTCATCTTTCTTAGTCTCTTTTCTGGAAAGATGACTGCTAATTTTAAAAAGGGGGGAAGAGGGAACTGATACTATGGCCAAGTGACACACTGTGAAATGCAGGCCCTGGGCAGCAGTTAGGGGAGCACAGACGGAAGGATATTTCTAGGCAATGATATTCTTCAAGAAAACTATACATCTGGTCTGACAAGAGAATAGAGCAAACCAAGAATAATCTGGGGGAGCTTTAAAGGAATTCACAGGACTCTAGCGAAGTCTATAGAAATCCCTTTATTTACATATCCCAGGTATGGGATTAGGTCTCTTGCCTTTTTTGATTTGTTTTGATTTTATTGGTGTTAGGTAGCCTATCTTTTATTTTACTTCACCAGAGTGGTTTTTATCAAATTACACATTGGTTATTTTTTTTTTTTGCTCTAAACCCCAACTCCTTTTTTCCTTTAAAATGTATTTATTTTTAGTTTACAATATTCAGTTCCACAAGCTTTTGAGTTCCAAATTTTCTCCCGCTCCCTCTCCTCTCCTCTCCCCCCAAGATGACATGCAATCTGACATGGGTTCTACACATACCTTCACATTAAACATATTTCCACATTAGTCATGTTGTAACGAAGAATGGCCAAACAAGTTGTGGTGTATGAATGTAATGGAATACTATTGTGCTACAAGAAATGATAAGCAGGCAGATTCCATAACAACCTGGAAAGACTTATATGAACTGATGCTGAGTGAGGGGAGCAGAACCAGGAGAACATTGTACACAATTACAGACACATTGTAAGATGAATAGCTTTGATAGACTTGGCTCCTCTCAGCAATACAAGGTTCTAAGACAATTCCAAGAGACTCATGATAGAAAAATCTATCCACATTCAGAGAAAGAATTACAGAGTCTGAATGCAGATTGAAGCAAACTATTCGGCCTCTTTTTTTGTTTGTTTTGTTTCTTCTTCCTCATGGTTCATTCCATTGGTTATAACTCTTTTTTTTTTTTTTGGAGCTAAAATGTCACCACAGCTTGCAGCTAATAAGTGTTTCCTGAATTGACTTAAATGGGAAAATGAAGATCCTAACTCTTGGTCTTCCTCCCCAAATATCTGACCCTTTGATATGTGAGCAATCCCATACTGTGAATATCTGCTCATAGATTCACAGGATTTCTGAATTAGAAGGGACTTCAGAAACCAATGACTCCAACTCATCCCTGAAAAAGAATCCCCACAATATCCTCATCAAGATTCTGTCAAGCCTTGATTTGAAGACTGAGGAGGCTCTCATTGTCTCCTAGGGTGGCCCAGTCCACTCATGGACAGTTCTCCTTGGTACAATATTTTTCCTCCCATTGCAGACTCCACCCATTATTCTCTGGGGCTAAGCTGAACAGGTCTGATCCCTCCTCCAGTTCTCTTGTCCCCTCTGAGTCTTTTCTCCTCCAGGCTCAACAGCCACGGTTCCTTTAACTAGACTTTATGACATGGTCTTAAGACTCTTTGACATTTTGGTTGATAGGTCTAAGGCAGGCTTACCTGAGAACATCCTTGCACAGAGGTGGGAAAGGATGCTGCTGGTAATGGCCGAAGACCTCGAATACAATCGGCTGACTCTTGATGTATTCAACAAAGGACTTGGTCACTTCAACTGCAATCTAGCGTGAGGGTGGAGGGAGGAAAAAGGCCACAGCATTATTATAGAGTACAAAGTCACATAAGCCACTGAGTCCATAGGATAGAGGTTGGGTGATCCAGTTTGGAAATTAATGTTATCCCCCTATTCCCAGTCTCTCCTCTTGACCTCTGTGACTTCATATGAACAAGAGATCAATAAGGCAGCAATGACAGCGTTCTCCCTAGAAAAGCCATAGATCAGCACAAGCGAGGATCAAATCTCACGCAACCCTCTGTCCACTCGGCTCAGCTCTTACATGCACAGACCAGAAGCCCACAAGCAGGTCCACTTAGCTATGCTCTGGGGCATTTCTTAGGAGGGTGTTACAAAGCAAGGCTTCTCTGCCCACAATGCCTGAGAGCACCACACGAATACCATTACTACTAGCGGTAGCGATGGCGACAACTGACCTTCCTATATAAAGTACTCTCCAAACACAATCACATTTGGGCCTCCCCACTCTAGGCGGCACACGCTCCTGGTCTTATTATGCTTATTTCACAGATGAGGAAGCAGGCTCACACTTGCCCATGGTCACTCAGGTTGTAAGTATCAGAGGAAAGGTTTGGAATTGAAGATTTTTTTCCTGCTCTATACAAATAGTTCTTTCTCCCAATTTTCTTAACACACCAAGTCTCCTTTAGAAGGATTTACACTTTCAGAAACAATTACCTACAATTAGTGAGGCTCGAGAACTAGGAAGGCACAATAG
>CM053626.1:9019437-9163682 GCA_028646595.1 Phalanger gymnotis | reverse complement strand
CCAGGCACAGCACCAGGAACATGGTATTCATTCAACTGGTGTTATCGACTACTGACTGTTGATACTCTCGAGTATTGTCAGACTCCCCTCCCTGCTGCTCAGTCCCCGCATCTCGGACTCTGTAACTTCCTGGGGGACCAAGAGCACCCAATGACACCCCGACCCATCCTGGTACCTGCACACGTGTTATTGTTCACTTCGTCAGCAGAGGGTCCGATTTCGGCGACCTGTCCCTGTCCCTCGACGATGCGTAACTCTTCCTGGGAGGTGCCGGAACGAGACATCCCCACCGCCGGACAGGACTCAGACTGGAACTGGAAGAGATCAATGCAAGGATAAGGGCAACGAGATGGGGGGAGCCCCGGAGTGTGGAACCCTGGGCCTGGAGTCAGGAAGACCCGAGTTCAAATCCCACCACAGACACTTCTCACCTGGGGGACCCCGGGGAAGTGTTTCAGCTTTTCTCAGACTCAGTTTCCTCATCTGGAAAATGAGAAAGTTGAGTCTTGAGCTCTGCGTTGATGGTCCCTATAGCAGTGCTTCACACACACACACACACACACACACACACATACACACACACATACACACACACACACGCTCAGGGAGTAAGTTGGAATTAGAAGTGGGATTCCAACCCAGTTCTTTCTGGCTCCATCATCTTGGGCTGCCCCTCACAGTCTGTCCATCTCCAGAAGGGCTTCCCTGTTACCCACGTGCACAAACGAGCCTTAAGTTCTGTTCTACCGGCTTGCCTCCACCTCGTGTTCTCCCTTCACAGACACCCAGGGGTATCTTGAGGTGGGGTAGACCCTGCCCTTAACCAACACCTTCATCCATCACTAGGGTAGGAGGCAGAAGGCTGGAGTGGAAACAACCGTGGCTTGGGAACTGGTCCCGTATTGGTCCTTGAGATCCTTCCTGTCTTGGGGCAACTTGCTCTGTGACTCAGCCATGGACCTTTGGGCCTGGCCTGAGCATATTGTGCTCTTAGCTTGGGGAGGCCCTTGTGGGAGGATCAGCAGCGTGTCCAGACCAAATCCCGGGATTCTCAGAGCAGAGGGCCACTGTGGCTTTAATGCTGGGGGTGAGACAAGGAGGGAGACTCAGGGCTCAGAGCAGGCAGCAACAAGAGACCTTTTAATAAATGAGGAGGTTTGAGGACCATTGGCAGAGCCCCCTTTCTCTGGATAGCCTTGAAGGTTTCTAGGAACGTGGATCAACTCAGTCACTGCCTCAAAGATCAGGAGAGGGGACAAGTGCAGGACCCAGAGGAATGTGTGTGCATGAGCACACGTGTGTGTGTGTGTGTGTGTGCACCTGGCACTGCACACACATGACCATGGACAGGCAAGAAAGCCTGAGCTCGTGTAGCTGGAGCTCATCCGGCAAAGGCAGGCTGCCCAGGACTGCTGTCATCTCCAGTGTAGCGATGCTCACCGTCTGGCCTTCACCCTTTTGGACCTCTCCTCTCCTATCATGTGAGCTATTGGGTACAGTGGAAGGAGCCCTGGCTCCCGAGTTAGAAGAATTGGGTTCAAATCCTATCTCCAATGTTTACTCCCCACTTGACCTTCCCCTCCATGGGCCTTGGTTTCCTTATATGTAAAATGAGGGGTTTGGACCAAATGCCTCAGAGGCCCCCTCCTGAGTTAGATCAAGGATCTTTAAGATTCCCTCACACACTGACATTTCAGGATTCTTTTAAATATCCTTAAGTTTTACAAGTTATTCTGAGGTCAACATCAATCCCTTCTATTCTAATAGGTCTCTAGAGTTTCCAAAGCGACTTAATAGGAGACCACAGATTTAGAAACAGAAGGGATCTGGTCCAACTCTCCATTTTAGAGAGTGAAGTGACCTGCCCAAAGTCATGCAGTCAGTGATTGGCAGAGCTAGGATTGGAACCCAGATCCTCCAGCTTCAAACTCAGCCTTTGTCCCACTGCTCAGGTTACTAACAACAGCCCCACACAACAGCCCCACAACACGGGCAGTGTGGGTAATTCCTCAACCAAAAGTAAGCTAATGTGCATGTGTTCTCCACTGTATAGTGGTGACAGCTCCAGGAGAAAGTAGGGGTGGAGTTGGACCCCAGAGATCATCTGCGCTTCAGCGGAGGGGGAGGAGCAGCCTGGAGTAGTGTTCATGAATCAATGAGAAACAGACCGGGCTCCTGAGAGGGGAAGGTATGTTTCTAAGAGTGATGGGAGCTGGAGATGTAAGACGCTAGGAGCGATGGGAAATGAAGCTGGAGAAGGAAGATACTATATGGTATTCATGTCTGGCTAAGTATCGTGCAGGTAATACCTTTTCAAAATGCTGATCATCAAAGGAAATCTTGGCTGTTCCTGATTGCCGGACACCAGAGCCATAGTCTGGAGCTTCTTCATCCGCTGAAAGCAGAGAAAACACAGTGGCCGTGGCCATGTTAGCAGAGCCCAAGGACAGTTTGGAAAGAGTCAGGGTGTACATGTTATAGGAGCAGAAACAAGCAGAGGGCATAAGGGACAGTCAAAAGGATCTGGGTCTTTCTTGAAGACCATTCTCTATGGACCAACATCTGTCTACCTGCAGAAAGCAGATGTACAAACTGCCTTCCAAAAGCTGAGCTCTTTCTCAAGTAAAAGTGGTTAAAAGAAAGATCAGTCAGAGCTGTATAGGAGGCCAGACAATGGAACTGTGGGATGGGAAGGAAGCAGCCTGTGTGCCACTCTGAGGCTTCCTGCAGAAAGAAGACAGAAGCAGGGAGCTGGAGTGTTTGTCATGAACTGTCTCATTTCAGGCCGATATTTGCTCTGGACTGGCTCATTAGACTGGAGTTAAAGAGTTGACTGTCTTGGGAGGAAGCTCTCAAAGAATGACAGATTTCTGAAAATGGAGTGCTATGGTTCACGGAGGTCTCACCTGGTCCTCTCACTCTCCCTCCTTGGGTAGAGAGGCTCCATCTACATGTCAGATATCTAGCCTCCATATGGAACAGTCATTGGGGAAGCCTGTGTCCAGTGACACATGTAGGTCTCTTTGCCTAAGCCTCTGGACCCTTAGGAGTTATTTTTAAGGACGTCTAGGTGTCTTAGGGAAGAGGGGATTTCGGCCTTGTAATAGAAGTGAGAAAAACTCCATGCCCCGCACTGTGGTCTGCTTCCTCCTCCTGTAATCGCTGCTGCCCTTTCCCCCTTGGGGAAGGTCTCTGATACATTTTGTAGTATTTAATCGAGCTAGTGAACAGTGAGGGGCAGGGTGGGTTTTAGGAGGTGATGCAAACATTCTTTTTAGTTCTTCCGACATTTCTCTGTTGTAGGGATCCATGCAAAGGACACTGGTGTTAGGCCCGGAAGGTATGGGTTTGAGTTCCTACACTGTGGCCATGGGCAAAATACTTGCCTTGTTCGAGTCTCAGTTTCCCCCTCTGTAAGGAGGGGTAACAATGTCTCCCTTGTGACGTGGTGATTGATACTTTAATAACTTTATGGTAAAAAGGGCTTTACATCTGTGACCTCATTTGAGCCCGCAATAGCCCTGTCACAAAGGCAGCACAGATATTATCCCCATTTGCCAGATGAGGAAGCTAAGGAATAAAGAGATGATGAAATTTCTAGCCTTCAAGGCTGGCAAAGGTCTTTCTGTATAAACATTGTTTCATTTAATCATCACAACAGCTCTTTGTGTTATACAGGTTTGGCTCTCTCCACTGTACAGATGAGGACATTGAGGTTTGCCAAGAGTCACCCACTACAAAGTGTCAGAGGTCAGTCTTCCCACCTGAGTCCAGTAAACTAGCTTCCACCACACTTCATTGCCACCCTCTCACAAAGGAGGCAAAAGGCACATTTGCCTCCCCAGAAGAAGGGATTTTCTACTTTTTAGATGTGCCTTCACTGTGGTGAACTCCCCGTTTCTTGGAAGTGTTCAAACAAACTGGATGGTCACATCAGACTGTGGCCGACCAGAGAGTCGCTGTGTTGGGTAAGAGGTGGGGCTGAGTGAGCTCTGAGCTTCCATCCGGCTCTGAAACTGATTCTGGCCCAGAGGTGTCCCCAAAGGCAGGTCAAGGTTAAACCTAATGACCCGGTGCCAGCTAATGTCCAGCAGGGAAAAACAATGAGTGATTTCATAAGCAATCCTTCTATTTATAATCCTGTTCCAAAAGGTTGAATGTTATTTTAAGTCACAACTTTGTGTGTTATCAGAGGTGTTTCCAAATGCAAGTGTTGACTGAGCCAGCTCCCGGGGGAGAGACTCTGACACACAAACAAGCTTGTGAAACACAGACAAAATTTCACTAGCGGTTAATAAACCCTGCAAATAAGGCCTCTTGGTGATGTAAGCAAACAGCTGGATTTGCATTTTTAAAGCAATATGATTTGCAAATATGGTAACTGTTTTCCGAGGGACCTCTCCCAACGGACCTATGACCTTGAGGAAGACTGAGCCAAAAGGGGCTAGGGGTCCTTAGGAACAAATACCAAAGGGGACATGGAGCAGAGGGAAAAAAAAACACCTGGTGGGGGCTAGGTAGGAGCCCCAGGAGAAAGCCTGGAAGTCTGATGGCACTTAGATAATCTTCCATCACCTTGTGGCTCCTGTGGAGGGCTGACCTGGTATCCGAGGGAGTTTTATGTAACACTGAAGACAAGGGTCAGCCTGAAGCAGGTCTCAAAGCTGTTTTCTGTTCATAGGATAACCGATTTAGAGCTGGAAGGAACCTGGTCCAACTTTCTCATTTTACAGGTGAAGAAACTGGGATCCAGAGAGGTTTAGTGATTTGCTCAAGCTCTCACAGTTACTAAGCAGTCTGACCAGCTGCTGCAGCCCTTCCCTGCAAGGTTCTTTTTCCACCTAATCTGAATGTATCTTGTATGTATCTATTTATTTACATGTTTCCACTATGCTCCCTTGAGGACAGGAACTGTTCTTGACTTTCTTTGTATCGATATCTCTATCAGCACAATATCTAGCACTGATGGACCAGCAGATTGGCACCTGTACTTGGAGTCTAGAGACCTGCATTCGAATCTTGCCTCCGACCTTTGCTGGTTGTGTGGCCAGGGGCAAGTCTCTTCTTTCTAAGCTTCGGTTTTGGAAGTGATGTTACCTAGAATATCCAACTGCCCGGGATTTTGTGAAGCTCTGAAGAGATAATGTTTGCATGATGGTTTGTAAAGCTTAATTTGTTGTGAGGATCAAACGCACTATTGGAACACCAGCCATTATTCTAACTGGT
The DNA here is from genome assembly GCA_028646595.1 of Phalanger gymnotis. NCBI lineage: Eukaryota > Metazoa > Chordata > Mammalia > Diprotodontia > Phalangeridae > Phalanger > Phalanger gymnotis. The sequence continues at coordinate 9,158,456 of CM053626.1, read as the reverse complement.
CACAAGGGGAGCTGGAGAGAGAATGGGAAGGGATTGGGACAAACCCATCATCAGCCACCCTGGAACCAAGAGCCAAGAATGGGAAGTGCTTGCTTATGGTGAGCCCCGATGTCATCTTCTCATGCAAAGGAATGGACTCGATGATAGTGCAATGTTCGAAGGATTTTGGGCGCCATCTTTGTGCACTCTCCCTGCCCTACATGGACTATAGCCCACTATTGCTGGGTGCAAAGGCTCTCTTTAAGAGTCTCTGTGCCCAAAACTTCCAACATGCTGAAACCAAACCAGTTAACAAGCATCTCAGAGACGAGCTAGACGTTCTGACTCGGTGTGCTCCATGCCATAACTGAGGAGAGGTAACCAGAGCTTTGTCCAGGATGTGGGCATTTAGAAGACACCAAAAGTGAGCACATGCACTCCTTCATCGAGGAGCGCAACAGCAGCTAATTCCCTCTGGCTTTTGTCTCGCTTACTTGGTTTCTAGAGTCAGCATGGCATAATTGAGACAGTGGTGGGCCAGGACTCAGGGATGCCGTATTCAAATCCAGCCTCTGCTGTATTAGCTAGGTGACCATGGACAAATTTCTAGCCTCAGACAGTTCCTTAGGATTTGTCTGCTAAGTCCACAAATGGGCTGTATTCTCTATTGGCGAAGGAAGTCCCTCACATTGGGAATCCCTGACCTTGATGAAACCCCAGACCATTCTTGTCCTCCTGGTGTGACGTTCGTGTTATAAGTCATGATTCCTGTGTACCTCCTGGGTATCTTTAGCACTGCTGTCCCTTTTCCTTGAGGTCTTACTTGATCTGTGTGCCAGGCTGACATTTATTTGTCGCCAAAACCTTTGAGAACACAGGGTCACCAGGGAAGTCAGAGACTTTCAGAGAGAAGACAGATCACAACTCTTTATGTCAGTGGTGATGCAGATCTGCCATGTGATCTGTCCTTCCCTCTCCCAGTTAATTCATCCATTCATTTGTTCACTCATCCACCCACCCACCAACCCATTCATTCCTTCATTTGTTCATTCGTTCATTCATTCATATGACAAGCATTTACTAGGTGCCTCCTATGTACCACAGACTTTACTAGGTTTTTTCTCAGATGGCTGCCCCACTTTGGAATTGTGTGATATTTTAGCTCCTGCACAGGGCCAAGGCCACTGAAACTCCCTTTAAGAAAAAAATCCCAAACTCCCTATTTTGCAGGGAGGGCTCATTTGAGAGAGAACAGGCTAGAGTTTTGTCTGTGCCCGAGCAGAATGCCAAGTCCTATTTTTGCCCTCCTTCTGTTCTCTTATCAGGGTGTGTTTTTCCCAGACAGCTGGATCCCTCCTTAATCATCTAGACCATGTTAGAGGGCTTTATACTTATTTATGAGCTAATTATGGTAGTTAATCTTATATAACTCATCTATTAATATGGAGAGCATGTTTCTGCCTCCAAACCTTGCACTATAGTCTTTGGAACCTGCTGACTCATAAGCTTAAAAGGAGCCATTAGAAATTACAAAGTGATCATTTGATAATAGGGACTGACAAATTTTAATTGAAGCCCATTAAGTTGGTGGGGTTTGGAAGGGATGGCTTTTTCCTCCCAGACTGTTTTACTCTTATTATAATCATGCAAATTTTAACTTGCTCTTCCGGGATGCTTAGGATGTCTAGGCCAGCTGCCCCATCCTTCCTTCCAAACAGGTTTTAAATGCTGAAAGAGCTGAGCTTCTAATGTCCTGAGGTGTAGATGAGGTGAGGTAGGGAAAGCCCTTTGGAGACATCCAGTACTTGGCAAGTGCCAGTGAGAATCCACAGAATCTGAAGACCCACCCTCTCCCTCCCCCCCCCTACCTCATGCACACACTTTGCATTTCTTCACTTGCACCAGCTTGTCTAAGGCTATCTCGCTCAGCAACTTCTATTGTAGGAAATCTTTCCTGATCTGCTAGACTCCTCCCTCTCAAACTGCCTTGCATTTAATGACTTTGAAACATCTATTGGGGCATCTAAGGAATGCCACAGTGCATAGAGTGCTGTATCTGGAGTAGGAAGACCTGAATTCAAATCTGGCATCAGACCATCTGTATGACCCTGGGCAAGACATTTAACCTCTATTTGCCTCGGTTCCCTCATCTGTAACAGGGGGAATAATGATAGCATCTACCTCCCAGGGGGGTCGAGAGGATCAAATTAGATGTTAGCATTTGGTCAAAGTATGGTAAATTCATATTTATATACTTCATATTTGTGCTGCATATACTTTTATTTGCGCTTCTCTCCCCCATTAGAATACAAGCTCCTTGCAAATAGGATTTGTTTTATTCTTTGTTACGACCGCCTAGCACAGTGTCTTGTATATAGTAGGTGCTTAATAAGTGCTTGCTTGTTTATTGATTGATTTGGGATTCATAGCACTTAGTGCAGTGCCAGGCTCACAGTATGTGTTTAATATGATGGATTGATAAAGCACAGGAGGACCTATGCCCTTGTGTGTATCCAATGATCCCCATAAGAGCTGAAGGAAACCAGTACATTAGAGACCACCTAGACTGACAAACTGAGGCCCAGAGAGGGGAAGAGCCTTGTCTGAAGTCATACAGGCAACTAGGGTCAAAGCCAGAATTTATAGCCTCTTCCATCTCAGGAAAAGCCCAGCACCATGTTTGGTACCCAGTACTTGATAAATGCTTGTTGAATGAATGAATGAATGAGTGATGGGTGAATCAGTGAATGAAAAACGAACAAATGAGTGGATGAATGAATCAATAAATAAAAAATTAGTAAATGGATAAATCAATGAATGAAAAATGAACAAATGGATGGATGGATGGATGGATGGATGGATGGATGGATGAGAACAAATGAAGTGGGAGAAAATGTCTAGATTGCATATCAAGATCAGTGATTTCCAGAGCTACATTAACGTTATGTTTCATAGTCTCCTCTATTGTCTTGTGTCATTGCTCTGAAGAGGTGCTCCTGGTATGCCAGGCTGACTCTCCCACCAATTCCCATTGCCCACATGGGGAAATGCCTCTTTTCTCAAAGAAGTCTCTCAGAAGACCCAAGCTTGACTGGCATGCGGGTCGGAAGCTTCCCAGGGCAAGAGCAGGCCCATCCAGGTCAGAAGGCTCCTCTGGGTCACCCACCTGAGATGGCCTGCACGGCCACGCGCAGGAAGCCCTTTACTTCGCCCTTCTCACTGACGATGGCCACTCGGTGGACCAGCGGCACGGGGTAGAGCAGGTTGCTGAGGTACACGAAGGCCCTGAGGGAGAGGCAGAGGAGAGTGGTCACTGTGCCCGCTGCTCCCCTGGGGGTCGCCAGGCACACGGCAGGCTGATGGGCAGTTGGCATCATCACAGCTCACCGCTCACACCACAACAGCGCTGCAAAGCAAAATGGAAGCAAGACAGCCAAGGCCAGCCGGAGGAGGAGGAGGAGGATGAAGATGAGGATGAGGATGGGCATGAGGAGGCAGAGGGCAAGTGAGGGAAGGGCTGAGCCGTGCGTGCTTAAGGTGGGAAGGTCAGGCTACAGTCGGGTTCCAGGAAGACGGGTCAGTGGCATGAACTCGAACTTGGCATTGACTTAGTGACCCCTCCCCACTGCCCCAAGGTAGTACCTTTCAGTTTTTCATCTCCCCTGGGCAAGGAGAGGGGAGGGAATTGTCTTCTGGAAGCTAGAAAAAGGACATCTGTCCATAGAGAGTTGGAGAACTAGTCAGTAAAAGGTGGTGAGACGGCTGCTGTAGATGAAATCCAGAGGGGAAAGGAGGGACACAGGGAGAAGTTCTGGGACGGGCTGCAGAGGAGGAAACTGGAGACCCGAAGGAGAGCGGGCAGAGAAAGGGAAGCAGAGAAGGAAGGAAGCCGTGAAGTTACAGCCTAGAGCCGCCTACCTCCTGAAGGAAGGAGCACAGAGACCTGTTCACAGTCTGAGAAAGAAAAGGGATTTTCAAGTGGACCTTTCAGCTTGCTGCAAGAGGTGCCCTGGACCTTGTGGCTGGGGATGAAAGGAGTCTGGGGAAAGGGAGGGGCTCAGAGGGGTGGCAGTCATGAGGTCCTAGGTGCCCTTCTACATGGAGATCCTATCCCTATGCCTGCTGGGAGCAGCTTCCCCGCCCCCCGCCACCCCACCCCCCCCAGTTGTCGCTGCTATCCTTCCTGGCATTCTGCTGCCCCTCCTCCAACCTAAGGCTCGGAGTCTAAATCTCTAAGCATCTCATCAGGAATACCAGCTGCCTATGGAATAAAATAACCCAGTTCTTGAAAGGAGGAAGAAGGAAGAAGAAAAACCATCCCATTTCTACTTTTCTCCAGGTCTGCTCTGGTGCAGGCTTGGATTTTGATGAAACCGAAGTCCCAGGCCGGGTCCTCCACTTAGTACAGAGCTCGACCCAGAGCCAGAAGGCCTGAGTTTGAATCCTGACTTAGACATTTACAAACTCTTTGAACCTGGGCAAGTCACTTAATCTCTACCTGCCTCAGTTTTGTCATCTGTAAAATGGATTCTGCAGCCTCTAAGATCCCTTTTAGCTCTATCTATGATCCTGTGATCTTTACTTTGTTCCATGAACACAGGCTGACCCCACTTTTAACTCCCCCCAGTTATTTCACAAATGCTAAGCAGTGGTGAGATCAGTTAAGTGGATCAGGAGGAAGAGACAGAAACAGAGGAGAGAGAAGGAGAGGGAAAGGGGGAGAGAAAAGAAGAAGAAGAAGAAGAAGAAGAAGAAGAAGAAGAAGAAGAAGAAGAAGAAGAAGAAGAAGAAGAAGAAGAAGAAGAAGAAGAAGGAGGAGGAGGAGGAGGAGGAGGAGGAGGAGGAGGAGGAGGAGGAGGAGGAGGAGGAGAAAGGGAGCTGGGAGGAGAGAGACAGAGAAGGGAAGAAAGAGAGAGGGAGAGAAAGAAGGAGAGAGAGAAGAAGGAAGAAAGAAAGAGAGAGAGAGAGAGAGAGAGAGAGAGAGAGAGAGAGAGAGAGAGAGAGAGAGAATGATATGGATCTAAGCCATCTGGCTTACTTGCTGTTCTCCTTTCTACAACATTTGATCTTGGTCCCATACCTTGGCACGCTCATTCTCCTTGGAACCCTAATTACCCTCAGAGCGCAAAGTCACTTGCTGCTCCTCCCCAAGACCTCTCCTGACCGCCCCTACCCAACTTTGTTTTTGGGGCCTCCCCCCTCTCCTCCCTGCACTATTATCACGTATTTGCTTTGTCTATGTCTTGTTTATGCATTTGTCTATAGTTACTCTTTCTGCTACCCCACCCTCCCCAGTGTAATAAAAAACTCCTTGAAGGCAGGGGCTGGTTTCATTTTTGTCTTCCTTTTTTTCAGTGCCTAGCCTGGGGCCTGGGAGATGCAGACCTTTAATAAATGCTGGGCATGGAGACATCAGTGCAAATCCATTCCCACTCCTGGAAAACCCACTCTGACAAGCACCTATTTCCCCTCAATGGGAAGACAGGGCACTTCATCTTTGCAGATGAAAGACATATTACATAGCTAATGCAGATGGATGTTGGCCCTGCCCGACCCAAGGGACTGCACACTCCACCCTCCCAAACCACCATGCCCCATCCCCCAACTCTGGTATCAGAGCTCAGACAACAGCAGATATACCCCAATTTCTCAGTGCTGGATACCAGCTTCTTAATGCAGACGCGAACTGGGGGAAAACCTGATGTGATGGATGGACCTAGAACTCTGGAAGGATGAGCAGATGGGAGGAAAGGGGATACATATACAGACAAATGCCATAGCTCTTGAGCTGGAGGACAAAGGCCATCAAGAACAACTCCCTCATTTTACATAAAGGGAAACTGAGGCCAGCTGGAAGGATCATCAAGGCCATCGAGTCCTCATTTTACAGATGGGGAAATGGAGTCACAAAGAGGGTCACACAGGTAGAATCTGTGGTTGGATTTGAACCCAAGTGCTCTGACTCCGAAGGCATGTTCTTTCAGAATCTCGGATTGGGAAGCAGCCAGGCTAATCCATGTCAGACAAAAGGTCTCCTCTCCAAAAACCCCAGCCAGGTTTGTCTGTTAGAAGGCTTCAGAGTGAAGGAACCCACTGGCCCTCAGAGAGACCAGCTCTCACAGAGATGATGCTTCCTCTGACCTTGAGCCCCACGTCTGCACCTGCCATTTCTACCCCATGTTGCTAGTTCTGCCTATTGGGCTGAGCGGAATAAAGCTGACTCCTCTTCAACATGGCAGCCCTTCAGTTGCTAGCAGGCAAAGGCACCCAGGAGGGTTACATATGACTTCAATTCACACTAAAGTACAAATGACTGATATTAGATACTTTGCTTAGAGAATTTTCTGATTGGAGGCAAAGGGGAGAGAGGAGAGCCTCAGCCACCTTCCAAAGGGGCTACATCTCCATCATGTGACGTATGGGAAAACCAGAAAGGAAGAACTGCCCATGGACCACTCCCTTTTCTACCTTTCTACTTTTCCCAACCTTACCCAACCCAGCAGATCTTAAGCTTGAAACATTGTAGAATGTTGCTTCGAGGGTCAATGCACATAGCGATGAAATGACTGGTCCAGCATCACGTGACTAGCAATTGTCAGAGGGAGGGTTTGAACCTAGGTCTTGCCTGACATTCAGCATTACTTCCACTATGCCACAGTCCCTAACACACTATTATGAAAGCAGGAATGAACATGAATGAATGCTTTCACCTGTTCAGACAATTGCCTCCCCAATGTGTCTAGATTTCACATGCAAGATCTCAGAACTCAAGTGGCCATATGTGGATAGACTCTACTCTATTGTCCTCCAACAAGTGGCCCCTAGTGACAAGAAGCCCACCCCTCCTGGGGCAGCACATTTCTTTGGGAGCTTTTTTCTTGACGTCCAGCTAAACTCTGACCTCTCTGCATCTTCTACCCTTGTTTCTCCTGGTTTGATTCTCTAGGGCCAAAGAGTACAAGCCTCAACCTTCACATGGTCAGACCTTCAGATTCCTGAGGGCAGATCCCTCATCAGCCTTCTGTGCTCTTGGCTAAAAATGCCTGTCCTTAGATGGCACAGTCTCCAGGCCCTTCATTGTCCTGGTTGCCTTCTGGATGGTTCCAATTTAGCAACATCCTTTCCAAATCGGGGTGCCCAGAACTGAGTCAAATGCCCCAGCTGTGGTCTGCCCAGGGCAGAGGACAAAGGGATGATTAACTTTTGACCCGCATATTTTTCAGTCATATTCATTTGGAGTTGGGATGGGCACCTACTGTCCCCATCTTTTGATTTCAACAAGAGCTGTCACTTTATGGGGATAGGAAACTCCTCCCCAGCGGATAAAGCTCCCTCTACACAGGTAGACCAGGACCCGCTGCTCTCTGACTTTAATCTTAAAGAGCTGCCTGGAGAGCTTAGTGACCTGTCCACGATCACAGAGCTCATGGGTATCAAAGGAAGGACTGGAACCTAGGTCCTCCTAGTTCTGAGGCCAGCCCTTCCTCCTCTAGGAAACACTACCACTCTGGCTTTTGGGTTCTCACCGGAGAATAAATTGATTTCTGTGATCACAAGGCTCCATGGAAATGGAGTAAGCTATCTCTGGAAGGATGAAGAAAGTTCTGAGTTCTCCTGCTCCTTCAGCCTTTACTTTCCCCCTTCTGGCCCAGGATAATAACTTACTGAGCCCAAGGGGATAAAAAACAAAGAGCAGTTTAGGGTCCTTGATCTTCTCAACTCTAGCCAGAAAAATGCTTGGAGGGAGAAGAGAAGAAGCACAGATACCGCCCAGACCCATAGCCTGAGGGCAGGGCTGAGGGGTGGTTAGCTCCTGGAGAGGAGGTGTGAGGCTGACCTCTCTCTCCCAGGGCCTTCCAGCTCTACATTCAAGGCCAATGACCCACACCTCCAGCTGCCCTCCATTCTGGCCTCTGGGGCCCAGGAATGCAAGCAGGGTTCAGGCCTCTGCAGGGGGCTCCCATGTGTGTGGGGGGAGGGTGGGTGCTGGCTCTGTGTCCTTCCACAGCTGTGCTCCTGCGGCCCTTCATTCCCCACCAGAAGACAGGGCTGCCTTTCTCTGGGGGCCAAAGGGGCTGAGAACAGCAGATTGTTAGCTGGGACAATGTGGCGATTGATCAATGGTGGAGACAGAACTGCTGTCTCCTTGATGTAACTTCCCATGTGGAGGCAGGGCCCTGGACTATCGGGGGGAGCTTTGCCTGCACCGGGGCTGCATAGACTCAGTTACAGGAAATAGCATCCTCCCCCTCCTCTCCTCAGATGAGGCCTGACCCTCTCCTGGGGCTTTTCTTGGAAAGATAGAGTTTTCCTCTCTAAAGACACAATGGCTAGAGAGGCCAGAGGACAAAAGTGGGAGATCCCGTCCTTAAGGTGAGAAAGAAAAGCCTCATTAAGGACTTACACTAAGCAGTGAGAGCTGAGAGAATGGCCCTGTAGCATGATCCAAGAGAGACCTGGGAGAGGAAGTGAGGCTCTGAGAAGGATGCCAGGATGATCACAGATCTGGGGCGGCAGGGCCCTTGGAGACCACCTAGCCCACCCTGGGGGGGAGAGGGGAAGGACATCTCAAAGGCCCATTTTCTAGCTATAGCAGAATCTAGGCTCCTGGCCCCTAAAAGGCCGACTGGTACAGGGAAGCGAGGGCTAGATTCGGAGTCTGATAGCCTGGGTTCTAACTCCAGAGGGGCTGCTTTCTCTCTGTGCTACCTCGGGCAAATAATTCTCCTTCTTCATGTCTCAGTTTTATCCTCTATAAAATGGGAAGAAGATTGGATGAGGTGACTTTCCAGAACCAGATCTCATAATTCCCTAATTTTTGTGCCACCAGAGCACTCTGCAGGTCCCACAGGCTCTTGCTTCCTTGTCCTCCCCATCTCCCATTCAAGCTACCAGGCCAATGACCATATTTTCTCTTTCTCAGTCCCTAGCTTGTAGGACCAATAAAAATGCAAGCCTCCACATGTCATCTTGGCCAAATGACTCCATCTTCATCTTACAACAAACATCAATGGATGATTGAACCACGACAGGCCATAGGAGCATCTCCTCCACGAAATGACTGAAAGGACCTCAGAATCCCACATACCCAAGGTCACCCATCAGGCCATTCATTCAGTCCAGCCCCACGATAGACCCCTCGCCTCCTTACTCTGTGGTCTAGCAAAACCAGCCTTCGTACTGTTCCTCCCACAGCTCACCATCTTCCAAGCCCAAGCCTTTTCACAGGCCATTTCCATGCCTGGAATTCATCCCCTCCTCCTTTCAGCCTCATAGAATCTCTTAACTCTCCCCAAGACGTGGCTCAAATGCCACCTTTCCTGATCTCCCAACTGTGAGGGTCCTCCCTCCCTAACTACCTTGCATTTATTCTGCATACAGTGGACACTTAAATTATTGTTGGTGGATCCAGCCATTCCTTCTTCCAGCATTCAATAAGCTATGTGTTTAATACTGTGAGCAAGTGCATGCTGCTGGAGACACAAGGGCAGAAATGAAAGCATCTTTACTCTAAACGAGCTTATATTCGTCCACCCCCAAAGCATGCTGGGGGCTGTGACCCACAGGAGAAATCTCTTAGTATTGGTCTGCATTAATCTGTGGTGCCTGTGAGCAAAGTGAAGTGATGCTTCCCGAGCCCACCAGATACCCTGAGCCACAGATATGGACTTCATAGACCTCTGCTGCCAAGAATCATCCCCGGACCTTCCGAGGCATTTGTTTCCTGTTTCCAAACGGCCAGTTCTTTACTGTGAAGCGTGGGAGAGAGGGTAATGTGGGGCAGAGTCTAGATTTGGGGCAGAGTCAGGGTAGGGAAGCTTTACAAGGAGAGAAAATAGGTGCCCAAATCACAAATTTATTGGAAGCAGCCTTGTCTTCTCCTGCTTCCCAAGTTAGTGTAAATCATGGATCTCCACCCTTCCAATGGGACTTGGTGTATGAGGTAGAGGGGGAGGTATCTCCAGTTTTCAAGCTCAAAATGAATAAGGGAAAGCCCACTTTACAAAAATCTGCTGAAAAAGCAGAATTAGCCACCACAAACTGAAGGCTGTTCTAAGGGGTTAGGAATGAGGATGAATGAAGAATCATGACATTAACCATGTCCTGTACTCTCTGCCTCTACTAGACTGAAATTTCCATGGAGGCAAGCCTGATACTTAATTGCTTTTACAAGTATCCTAGCGTCTAGCACAGTGCTTTGCAAAAACTAGGTGCATGGGAAGTGATTGCTCAATGATTGACTGATTGAATAGATTCTTTCCATGGGGACCTACTCATTTGCCCTTCTCATCATGACCATAACAGTGTGTTCTACACACAATCGGCCTTTAATAAACATGTGCTGAATGAATAGACTAGATGGTACTGTGTTTGTAAGGTTTATCTCAAACAAGAAAGAGCACATCATATCTCAGAGGAGGTGAGGACAATTCATTGGCATGCCCCAGTTGGCATGGAGCCAGAAGACCCAGGTTCAAATCCCAGACCTGCTGCTTAGTACCTGTGTGACCTTGGGCCAATCCCATCTCCTTTCCTGGCCTCCATGTTCTTATTTGTCAAAGGAGAGCATTGAGCTAGTCCTCTAGCCTGACACCTAGCTGCCTTGGTCTCCCTCTCCTTTGTTGGAGATGTTTTAAAGGTGATCCTTATTCACTGTGGGTTGGACACTGAGGCCTTGTACCTCTAGGAGATTCTGCAATCTCTAAGGCCAGTTGTAGACAGTGTGAACTTCTTACAGATACAAATAGTTCTTCATATACCAATGGAAAACCCACTTCGTGGTTTATTTTCAGTAATTGGTTAATGGCAGGCTTCTCCACCCCACTGCCATTCCTCAAATGCCCCAACTATCTCCTTTTGAAGCTTGTGTGAACTTAGGGACTGAAAAACTGACAATAGTATTAACCCATTAGGATTAGAATTAGGGAAGAAAATTAGATTTTAAAAATCATGTTAGAAGCATTTCAAAATTGAGTAGAAATTTTTTCACGATTTTTGGGGAGATCATCCAGATTATAATGAACCCCCCACCAATGGCATCAATGATCATTAATTGGCAATATTATTAGAACAAAGAAAAAAGAGAAAAAACGATCCCAGCAGAGCCAGGAGTACCTTGCTCCCTGGAAAGGCTGGTCTGAGCTGATTACAGCAATCAGAAATTTCAGATTGGGCAAGGACCTTAAGGGCATTCAGTCCAACCATATACAAAAGCAGGAATCCCCTCTGTTGCATCCCTTCTAGTTGGCCATTTGGCTTGTGGTTGGATACCCCCAATGAAGGGAAGCTTACCCCTTTATAAGGTTTTCAGACCCCTTTCTGGATAACTCTAGTTCATATGGAGCTCTCTCTCTCTCTCTCTCTCTCTCTCTCTCTCTCTCTCTCTCTCTCTTTCTCCTCCTCTGTCTCTCTCTCATATTGAGCTGAATCTCCCTTACTATAATGCCACTCATGGATCACAGGTCTGACATTGGAGCTACCCGTGGTCAGGCTTGCATCGATACTGAGCCACACCACACAGCTGGCTCATAGATTTGGAAAGAGCTGTTGGTTCTACAGAAGGGCAGTAAATGCATGGAGCCAATCATCTTTCTTTGGGTGACCACTTTTAGAGTGCCACCATATTGGAAATTGGTGACCGTGCCTAGAGATTTGAGGATAATTTAAAGGTGCTAAGAAAAACGTGGGAAGCCTGGTATCGTATTGTGCACACCTGTTAAGAACTTGAGCTCAGAAGGCCCTAGAGACATAATCATGATTGTTAGGAGCAGCAGGCCACAATGGGTGCAAATCCTGGCATTTGGACTTTGACTATCCTCTTGTCATATGTTGGGGGTTGACAAGAAGGATGTGCTCCCATGAAGGGAGAGGGGACTAAGTCGTTTGGAAAGGGAAAGCCACACACCTCAAAGGGAGGGACGAGCTAATGGAGCTTTGAAGGGAGGTGGGGGGCTGGGTTTGAGTTGTACTGCCATGCTCAATGGGATCTTTGGCTAGGGGGAAGATTGACAGTTCAGCCCACCTACTTCCTCACTAAACTGCATTCAACTTAAGGGCATCCTTAGAAAGGTCTATTCTTTAACCCCCTCTCCCTACTCCTCACCCCTGCCCTCAGCCATCCATTTCCAGATACCACAGGATAGCATTTAAGCTAGTAATAGTACTGATTCTTGGGACTAGCACAAAGGTGAGTTTTTTGGATTGCATTCTAAGTACATTCCGTAGGGGCTCTTACTTTGGGAATCAGATTCCTTCCCAAGCTTGAAAGGCAAAGATCCACCTGGGCACACCTTCTGTATGCAGGTATGTGTCTGTCCATCTGTCTCTTCCCTTCCTGTGGGGGCCTGGAAGGAACAGCTAGGATTATGGAATGCAAGCACCTGTCTAGTCCCATGCTGTGCAAACACTTCCTGAAGCATATTTATGGTGGTGTCAGACACTGAATATATTATGAAGATCCTGTTGGTGATATAGTATCCTCTCACTCCTGGCCAAAGCCTTCTTTCCTGCAACTGATCAATGGGAAACAAGTGGAACAGACCCAAGAAGGGGACTGCAGAGGCAGAGAGTCTATTTCTCAAACTGGAGAAGCTTCCTTGTTCTCCCATATGTAAGGACCAGAACATCTGCTGGATGAGGGCCAGGGAGAGAATGCCCTCCATCCACCTTGGTAAACAAAAACAGTGCTTTTCATGAAAAGAGTCACCATATTGACTTAGTGTCAAAGACCCTACTGAAGACCCTACTGAGATTAGTCTAGTCCAACCTCAATATTATGGATGAGAAAACACTCTTGCTACTTCATCCTATGGCTATCCCCAGCCAAATTCAGCCTCTTTCTCTCTAGAAGCTCTCTTGGTCCCTAGAGAAGCAGAGACCTTTTCTTCCTGGGCTTTGGAGGGCCAACCTTGGCTTCATTTACCATAGCTGACAGTTCTATTGCATTTGAAAGTTTGCGAAACACTTTACATATATTACACCATTTGATCCTCAAAAGAATCCTTTGAGGTATGTGCTCTTCTTATCCCCATTGCACAGATGAGGATACTGAGGCTGGGAGAAGACTTGCCCAAGGTTACACAGTGTCTGAAGCAGGATTTTACTTTGGGTCTTCCTGACTCCAATCCAACACTCTTGTCAACTAGATTGTCTTTACTGCCACCTTCATACTTTTCATTGTCCCCTGATTATTAGACATGGAAATCCCCAAAACAAGTCTCATCTCTGCTCAGGGCATGCAATGCCCTGCTCAGCCCCTCAAGCCTGAGCACATCCCAGGTTGCCTTATCTATCTACAGCAGTCTTTGGGGAAGATTTACTCTCTCCCTTCATCTCTTCCCTTCTTTCTTTCCTCCTCTCTCCCCTTCCTTTCCCTACATTCCCCATCCAACAGGCCTCTGTATTATTGCAAAATGGGCATTTCTAAAGCCTTCTAGTCAAAAGCCTTTCCATATCATCTCTACCTGTACCTTTCTTTTCACAGTGTGCTGGCAAGGTTTGGGTTCTAGGTTTCAACGATCTCTTCAAAATGAGAGTTACTCATCTACTGCTCCAAATGTCTCCCCCAACTCCTTACACTGGGTAGGGTTGGCTGGGGTAATCTCTGGCTCCCTCAGGGCTAACCTATTAAGCTTCATTACCTTTTGAAGGATGAAATAGGAATGAAAGAAGAGATTGATTTATATAGACAATCCTCCTCACCCTCAACCCTTGCTTCCTCAAGCATTTTGCTCGAAGCCATGGAAAACAACTCTAGATGAAAAGGAGAGAATGTTAGCCATAGGGAAGAAGGGACAGAGTGGTACTTCCAAGCCTGGTATTAGCCATCATGGTAATCGCAGTCTGCTGAGAGGGACAGTGTACAGACAGGCAGGGTGAGGAGCTTGGGAGGTCACTCTGAATCCCTAGACATGTCCCCTGGCTGATTTCTCCCACTGTGGTTTTATCCAGATGGAAGAGATGAGTATATCTTGAAGTGACTGAAAACCCAGGAAGGATGAAAAGTGAGGGGAGGAGGGGAGCAGGAACAGAGAGAGAAAGGAGGGTGAGGGCGTGTGGCACTAAGGGATGAGGACAAGAGAGCAGACACTAGCCACAAGATTGGTGAGGTGCAAAGATGGCATGCTCAGACCAAAGGAAAGCCTTTGAAAAGGAAGACAAAAGTGAAAGAACCCCTCCCCCCAATTCTGCTAAAGCTTTGTAGAGAGAGCCAGCAGCTAAAAAAGAAAGAAACTAAAAAAGGATATATGGAAAAAAATCAAAAGACAAAAGACCCAATTATCAACTGGTCAGAGCACAGTTCACAGGAAATGTGGCCTGCACAGCTGCTGCCCAGGGCTGCCCAGTCTGAGTCCAACCAAAAAGATTCAGGAGATTCAAAATAAAGGTCCTCCGGAGACCATCCCACAATTGGGGGCTGGGGAGGGAGGTTCTCCTTCTTTGGTTGATTTTATTCACTTTGTAAATTTTTTAAAATCTCAGATTTCCCAAGAGGAAAAAAGAAAAATTGGAAGAACCCAGCTCTTTCCATCGGAGACTGCAGGAGCCTACATTCCATTTCTTGCCTGTTCCCGGGGCCTTCTTGCTCTGAGTTCTCTTTCCCCTCCCAAACTCCTCTTTCTGAAAATTTCCCTTGCTGCAGAAGGGAACCCTCAAAGTTGTCCCAGGTATTAAGAAAGACAGAGTTGGAATCTGGTCTCTGGTTACTTGATGAACCAGACTGACTTTTCCCTAAAGCCTCCCAGAAAGCTATCTCCTCCTTAGATTTCTCCAACTTTTACAACTCCTGGATAGTATACTCTCAGGAAGAATCTTCCTATGGAGAAAAGCTGCAAAGTCCAGACTAATTTTTGTCCATTTCCAGAGCTTTCTTTATCAAGACCACCATCTTTCACAAACCGATGAGTTCTGTGACTGTGACACTGTTTTCCCAGAAGGTCACTTGAAAGCTGATTATTATTCAGGATTCATTGAACAATGCAGTGAAATCCCATTTTATTGACCTTCTCTGCTAGATAGCTCCCAGGCTGACCTCAAGCCAAGCCAGTGGTGTTTCCCAATCCAGCCTGCGTAATGATTGGGTGAAGAACTGTCTTGCCTGGTAGGCCCTTAGACACTTTTCTCCATGACCTGAACCAGAGGAAGAGTGAGTTCAGCTTCCAATGGCTGTTATGTTAGAATTCTTGGAGAAAACACTCTACTCTCTGAAGCCTAGGTCACCTATAGGGCCTCTGAAGATGCCTTCTTTCTTCCTCTAACACAGTTAAGTTCCTTTTATTTCTTGCATAATAAAAATACCCAAATGTTGTCATGTTGCCTTTGGATTGGCCTTCCCTTCTGGCACATCAACCACAGGGCTAGAGCTGAAAAGGACCTAAACTTTTGTCTAGTCCAGCTATTGAATTTGACAGAGGAGAGAATGGAGAACCAGAGAAATAGGGACTGGCCCTGGGTCACACAGGGAACGAGTGGCCAAGTGAGGATTTGAACCTGGTTCTTTGACTTGAAATGCACCATTGGTTTGACTCTCCTTTCCTCGTACTGCAGGGATTCTCCATGGAGCTAACAATGTGCCATCTTCCATCTGACTCATCATGAACAAAGTCCTCTTAGTCTGGATGGCAGTTCACTTGCTGCTAATAGTGATACCTGGTGTGTCTAGAGCACTATAGTCTCTACAAAGTCCTTTCATCCAAGTGAACCCACCTAAACCTCACAGCAACTCTGTAATAAGTGTGGAAAATATTATTATCCCCATTTGACAGATGAAGAAATTGAGGCCTAGGAAGGACATTCAATGGTTTGACTAGAGTCGAACCCAAGCCTCCTAGACTGGTGTTACATATATATGTATATCTATCTATACACACATGTATGTGTGTATGCACATGCACATATGTATATGTGTGTGTATATATGTGCACAAATACATACTTTTTTCTCACACCCACTAGCATTTCAATTATTCATGATATAGGAACAAATTAATTATTTATTGCTAATTTCAGAGCCTGCAACCCCTGGAGTTCATGAGAGCTTTCAGGAGTAACACGAAAGCAACCACAATCAAGAACTTCAAAGCTGAATTTGATACACTCTCAATCTCATTTTTGGCAGAGAGGAAAACCAGACTGGTGGTTAGAGGCATGGCTTTGGGGCTGGGTTTGAGCCCTTCCTCTGACACATGCTAGCTGTGTGACCATGGGCAAACCACTTATTCTCAGAGGGCCCCAAATGACTCTCTAAGACTTATCCATAAGCTAAGTGGCAGAAGTTATCTGTATGCATTGGCAGAAGGAGTGTCCACACTGGGAGTTCCCCATGCCAATTAAATCACACATTGAGAGCAAAAAAGATGACTAGCTCCTAAAACCAAAGTGACTAATCACCGAGCACAGCTCCTACTTCTGCTGCCTCTCCCCAGTGGTCTTCCTTTACCAAGCCCTGCGATAAATTCTACCAGACTGCTGAATGGCAGCTGCCTAACCCAATTGGCCACTTCCCCATGATTCCTAAAGACTCCATGTCAATGGCCATGTCAATGGCCCTGCTGCCTCCATGTTGGAAATTGTTCTACTCTGAAGAGATGCCCCACACCCTTGGGCTTTCAGGATATCTGAATGGTAGGATCACAGCCCTAAACATCTGTGGAATTGGTGCCCTCACAGGTCCAATTGTGCTCAGACCGCAGTTCCCTCATGCGAAAGAGCTAGTTCCCTCCCAGCATGCTCTCCTGAAACCTCACCAACCTTCCTACTAAACTGAACAGGGGGGAGCGGTCGTAAAATGGATCCCGGCCACCATCACACAGCGAGCACTCTGGAAAGATGTCTTCCTCGAAGTCCTCCTCCTCCTCCTCCTCATCCTCATCCTCCTCCTCCTCCTCCTCCTCCTCCTTCCCCACATGCTGCTCGTCAGCAGGCTCGGTGATGTCGGAGTCAGGGTTCGAGAAGGTGGGGGAGGGGGTGAGATCAGCCATGCGCTCGCTCATGCATGTGTTGAAAAGAGGAGAGCTGTTGCAGCCAGAGACATCTGAGCTGAGGTTAGTACAAGATAGAAGAGAGGTTAACACCGGCTATTCCAAACTGAGCAGGATAGAGAAGGAAAAAAAATGTAAAAACAAAACCAAAAAACAACCCAAAACTAAGAACCACAACCACAACCAAAAACCCCACCAAAAATGCTGATGTTAGAGATGGGAAGAACAAAAACGAAAACCAGCCCCCCAACCCTGTGCCTTACAAAGAAGCTGCAAGAGCTGTCAGCTGGAAGGGTCAAAATGGAGCAATTCAATTGATGGGATCCCCAGGGTGGGCTGGGACTGGGGCAGGGTTAGTCAAGACAGAAACATATTCATTAGAACCACTGCATGGTGTCATTATCCCACACAGACCCTCCTGTTCCCAGGTCAGGCCTGGCCTGGCCTCTACCTTTGGGGCTAGAGGTCAAAGGAGAAGGGTCAGACTAATGAGACCTTTGAGGTGACAGCCCCATGCCCTTCTAATCAGAATGCTGAAGGCACAGGTGTGCATGTGATTCATACAGCACAGAGATGGATGCTGGCAGCTCAGTGAGAACACACACAAAGACACACATATCCAAGGATGCAAAAACCCATCTGTGAGTCATGGATGCCAACAAGGAGTCTTCGCCCAGTCTTCAGATGAAGGCTCCCCCTCTCCCCATCCCTTGGCCAATGAAGGAGTTGCTATGGGCTCTGATAAGATGTGGCCAAGAGCCAGCAGTGCTGATGGTGGGGGTGCTTTGGAATTCCAGGGAGGGGGGCTGTGGCATTCAGCTCCCCTCAGGGTGTGTCATTCTCCACCATTGGCTGGCCTAAAATCTCACTCTCTGCTCACCCCCATACTGGGCATGTAACAGAATCCTAGGCCTCATTGTTAGATCAATCAAGTAACTGGTGCCTTCCCAGTGGAGAGTTTCTATATTTGTAGTTCCATAAGAACTCTTTCTCTCTTTCTGTCTGTCAGGGGAAGAAAAGAATGCTCTCACCTGCCAACCAGCCGGAACCAAGGGAATCGGTCATAGAAAGGGTCCCCACCAGTCACCACATTGTCACAGTCCTCAATGACACTGGAAGGTACCTCGGCCGCCCGGTCATACATCTCACGCATCAAGTCAAGTCTCTGCCTGTAGTGAGAGGAGACAAGTTGCCTGAACTGGTGCCCGGGAAAAGTATGTGGAGAGGCAGAGTGCCCAGGGACCCGATTGACTCTCCATAGTGGTGGAATATGGGCTCAGTTTGTAAATCTTGAGCCCTGATCACCCCACACCCATTATTATTTAGTGTAAGGTCAGCTGCCTCTCCTTCAAGGCTGTGTAGCAGGGCCCCCAAAGTGAACTTCCCTAATTAATACCTTTAAAGAATCAATCCAAGATGATCAGATCACAGATTTAGGAATAGAAGGGAACTCAGAGTCTAACTGCCTCATTTGTCAGATGGGGAAACTGAGGTCCTTAGTGGTTAAGTGACTTACTCAAGGTTGCATAGCATCGCAGTTTGGACTCATGTTCTCTGACTCTGAGACCATTCTGTAGCCTGTGGGCTTATTCCAGACTGAATTCTTATCCACTTATGGCTATGGATTTTCCCTTTGGGTGAAATATGCAAAAATATCTAGAAGGCTGGCTAATGGAGAATGACAGGCACTTTGGGTCTCACAACCCTGAATTTGGCTCAGCTTATGAGATTCCTCCTCCCATGTGATTCCCCAGGTTTTAGTGCTTTCTTCCCACCAAAATTTATATTCACTTATCTTGGCATAAGTGACAATCTCAGTAGAATAAAAATGCCTTGGAGGCAGGGATTATTTCATTTTCTCCCTAAAGTCTGGCACATAGTAGGTGTTTAATTGTTGGATTAAGTGAATGGTCTCACTGTGTTCAATCTCACCGCCATGAATCTGAAGAGGCATGAGCTGCCAGGATAGAAGTCTTGACTCGCCCACTTTTTTCCAGTCAACCAACTGCCTTCACTGAAATTAGATGCCTACTATAAGGAAGACTTTATGGTTATTGTTGTTGTTGAGTTGTTTTCAGCTGTGTCACAACTCTCTGTGACCCCATTTGGGGTTTTCTTGGCAGAGATGCTGGAGTCGTTTCCCATTTCCTTCTCTAGTTCATTTTACAGATGAGGAAACTGAGGCAAACAGGAATAAGTGGCTTGCCCAGGGTCATACAGCTAGGAAAAATCTGAGATCTGATTCGAACTCACAAAGATGAGTCTCCCTGACTCATCCTTCTGGCCTGGAACTCTATTCGTTGTGCCACCCATCTATCCTAGAATACATTACTCGTATGTAAATCACCCAGGGGACAGCAGGATGGGCTGGGGTGGATTTTTGCTCCTGCACTAGCTTCTTTACAACATACTTCACTCCTTGCCTATCCGCCCTGATCACTAGACAATCCATGTTCAGAGAATGGAAATTAATAGTAAGATGTTCAAAGGAAAATTAACTAAGAATGGGTAATCTGTGACCCAACAACTGCCAGATATCCCCAACTGAAAATATGATTTCCAATTACAGCTTTCTGTGTAAAATCCATACAGCTTTCCCATTCATTTGATTTAAGTCTCTGCTGCCTCAATGTGTCCATTAAAAAGGTAAAGAAACGGGCATTCAGGGACAGATTTGGATTTTTTCTGGGGTGTGGTAGTCAGGGATCCAGATTTGTAATTCGATTGGGGCAGGGAACTCCCAATATGCAAACTCCCTCCAACAATGTAGATTGGCATTGGGGTTGCAAGTTATCTTATAGAATTGCCTGCAGCCTTGAGAAGCTATCCCTTGCCCAGAGTCAAACCGCTTATATGAATCAGTGGCAGGGCTTGAATCCAGATTTCCCTGACCTCAAAACTGGCTTTCTTTCCACTGCCCCATGTTGCCTCTCACAGAGGTGTCTACAATGTCATGTGGTTCTTGGCAGAAGCATCGCAGGAAACCATGAGGCTTGGATCCAGAGCTATTGTCCTTTCGAACATTCTTTAGTCTGGCTCTATGTAAAGTACTTCACGTAAGGGAATGAACACGAAGCATTTGAATTATACTCTTCAAGTCTACAAAGACTTCTCACAAGTAGAATGCCAAGTAGTCAATGCCAATAACCGTGGAAGACCAAACCAGAGGATATGAGAACCGCACAAATGGGTAGACACTGGAAATGCAATTAGGGCCAGAAAATGCTGAGAGGGAAGACCAAGAGAGCCAACCCAGTCTCCATGCCTGGAGTTATTACAAGAAGAGAATGGGCAACCACTGTCTTACAACATCCTATCTCACTATAGCTCCAGCTTGGAATTATGGAACTGGGTATCAAGTGCCCCAGACTCCTCCTGTATTGCGGAGGTCGTGGTGGGGCTCACTGGAGTTAGAGAAGCACAGAGTGATCCAGGTTGGGGAAAAACTTTCCCATTGAGTGGTAAGTTCTGTTTTATATTGCTGAAAGGGATGTAAGTGAAGTCAGTGTCCTCTAAATTCAACCCCCTGTACGTTCAGAGCCCTGAGATGATGTCCCGTTGGCCTTTCCTATTTATGGCTCTGATTCTCATGCGTGTGTTCTACCTTGAGTAGAGATAACATTGGAGACTTTGCTCAGAAGACCCTCTGGGAGCTTGGCTTCTGGACACCAAAGGGTAACTCACCCAGAAGTGGATTTTCATGTAGTTGTAATGACAGACTTCTTATTGGGTGAGATGTGCTCTCTGCGTCCCACGTGTCCATAATTTCCCTCTTCCATTCAAGGAATCTGACACCCCAAACAATCCTTGGCTGGGCTTTGAGGTCTTTGGAAGTTATGCCCACCAAGAAGCACCAGGCACATAGTCTGTCAGCACTCAGCTATCTCGAGGACAGTGAAAAACAGTGAAAAGAATGCTGGCTCTAGTTGGAGGATCTGGGTTCAAATTCCATCTCAGATGGCTACCATTTATGTGATTCTGAACAAGCCACTTCCCTCCTGTGGGCCCCAGTTTCCTCATCTGTAAAATTATGGGACTGAACTAGATGGCTTTTGAGATCCTTTCCAGGTTCAATCTAGGATCCTGAGTCAATTTCCTTTTTTGGGGTTCAGTTTCTTCATTAGTAAAATGAAGGGGTTGAACCATATTGCCTCTGAGCACCGAGGTAAAAATCTGTGTATTTTCCCAACTTGTCCCAACTACACAAGGACCTTTCTTAAGCCTTTCTCTTCTCTTCAATTCTCCTGCCTGCCTTCAGGCCCTGGACTGTAGAAGCTGCCTCCTCAGTGGTCATTTTTTTTTCCTCTAGCCTCCCCTTCTCAGATCATCACCCTTCCTTGTCACCTGACTCCTACCTGAGTTTCTCCAGTGTCCAATAATGTGTAGCACCATTCTTCTGGTCCTGGACCTCAATAGCCACAATCGTTCGTGGGAAGGGTCGTTTTTCTCTTTCTTTGGCAGCATCGGGGGGAAGCAAATCCGGAGGTAGGGGAGAGTAGAGAGTGTCCGTAAGGAGAACAAATTGGAATTGGACCTGGTGACGAACACAGGGAAAAATGTCCAAGCGTCTCTAAGTTGCTAGGATTCCCAGCTAAAGACCTCACTTACTTTCCCATTCCCCTTCTCCCCCACAATATGGCAGCTAAGGGTTGGGATACAAGGTCTTGGGATCTTCAGCAGGAACTTTCCAGGAAGCTGAGAGCAGATTGTCACCAGACAGCTAGTTTAATTGGAGGTTTTTGAACCAATGATCTCATAGAGGAAACTTCATCAGCTTGCCTGGTGTTAAGACCTTACCCGAGAAAGGGGCAGATTTCCATCCCAGTCACTTCGGTAAGCGAGAGGCCACTTTTTCAGGTATTATGTGTCACCTGCCCCCACACAAAAGATCTACACTTCATTCCTAGGGCCCAGTGCTTTCCAACACAGATAAAACAATGACTACCACCACGCCCGGGTTACATAATGGAGAGAGCAGCACTATGAGTGCAAAGAGATTTTTAGTTGGTAAAATGTGAAGCCAGTGATCCCTGGATCTTCATAATAACCTGGGCAATACCTAGGGACTGTTATAGAGGCACTCTCAGATCACTAAACTCGCTCCTGCAGCCTCAATATCAGAAGTCAACTCGATTAAGGTGGAATGAAGAAAGACCAGATGGCAAATGGGATGTGGGGATGGAGAATAAAGGTGAAGAGGACACTTTAACTTTGTCTGAGCACAGTCTCTGTAGGGAGGTGGCCTCCCCAGTGACAGCACTATGGGTCCAAGTTCTCATGCTAGGTCTAGCTCAACTCGAGCGACAACAAACCACCTTACCTTTTTCTTTAGCTCCACGCTAATGGCATTGGCTTCTTTGAGGAAAATGGCATTGCCCCACAAGAGGTCTCTCAGAGATGTGAACTGGTACCACTTCCACTTCCTGAAGGCCCAAAGTGCCAGCTCAAATTCCCTCTCTGTCCACTGGACTGTCAAGAGAAAACAAACCTCACTTGGTCATTCCAGGGAAGGGCAGCCATCCATCCTCTAGCACTGCTACCTGCAGCCCAGTGCCTTCTGGAAAGTCAGAGATGGAACTTCTCTGACAAGGGAATGCAGGGAATGATTTCCAGTCAATACAAGAGTGGGGGGAGGCCATAAGGGAGCCAGGCACCTCTCATCACTTTCATGTTCAAGGGTCTTGCCCACAATAGGAAGCAATTAATGACTGCTTATTGAAGTAGAGAGACTAAGAAAAGATGGCAGAGATGTCCAAGACAAGAAATGGTTTTCAAAAAGTCATACGAGATAATTGAACAAAATAAGCCGGGGACAGTGAATACAAGCATGGCTGTTACAAAAGCAAAGTCTCATCTTGTCTTGTCTTCAACGGCAGGAGTACCAGGAGCAGGCCCTGCGCCATGGAGCGAGGAGCTCATGAAAAGAGCGGCTCATGAAATGTAAGAAATTTCAGGATAAATTTGGGGTCATGGGATCACAAGATCTGAGCTCTAGAGTTGGATGGGCCTTAGAGGTCAGTGAGCCCAACACCTTTGTTTTGGAGATAAGGAAACTGAGGCTTAGAGGTGAAGTGACTTGCCCAGGCTGTTCATTACACTATCCATTACATCACTGAGTGACCTTGACCTTTTTCCTTGTGATAAACAGATCGGCTGTGGGGTCCCTTCCTCTCTCTGGGCGGCAGCTTCCTTACTTGTATAATGAGGTGGCAAGCCTGGATGATGTCTAAGGTCCCCTCTGAGTCCTTTGGCCCTTTTCTTTCATGGGCTCACCATGGCATGGGCCAAGTATCGTGGTATGGGGAAAGGATGCTGGATTCGGAATCACAGAAACATGGTGCGAATCCCAGCCCTGCCTATCCTCTGCCCCCTCTCCGGTGCTGGCTTCCTCCATTGTAAAATGAGGAGTAACCTTGATGGCCTTTAAGGTCCCTTCTAACTTGGAATCTGCTACTTGATATCCCTGCCTTAGAGCAGCTGTTTGGACTGTATTTCCCCTTTCATTGCCAGTGGGTGTCATGTGATCACAATTGCCCAGGGTAATATTCCTGAAGATATTGTAGGGTACTCATCAAACACATGGACATTGTCACAGACAATGCAACACAGAGGAGCTACCCACAAAGCCAGGAAGATCTAGGTTCAAATCATGTCTCGGACACGCACTAGATGTATGACCCTGGGCAAGCAACAAATCCTCTCGGGCCTCTAGACCAGTGGTGTCGTACTCAAATAGAAATAGATCCCTGAACACAGCATATTGACT
This sequence comes from Phalanger gymnotis, assembly GCA_028646595.1. Taxonomy (NCBI): domain Eukaryota; kingdom Metazoa; phylum Chordata; class Mammalia; order Diprotodontia; family Phalangeridae; genus Phalanger; species Phalanger gymnotis. The sequence goes on along the minus strand of CM053626.1, from coordinate 9,134,733 downwards.
AGGAAACCACAAATTAACATTATCTATATTGTACTTATTTACTTTGTTAAATATTTCTCAATTATATTTTCTTCTGGTTCTCACTGTACTGCAGTGTTGTAGACCAGAGGGTGCCAGCCAGCATTGGCAGAAGGAATTTCCTCACCCAAGAGTCCTTTATACCAGTCTGTCCCTGTCTCATCACTACTGGCCCATTAGTGAAACCTAATGACCAATCTTTTTTTTTTTTCTACTCAGAATCTTAGAACTGGCAAGAATCTCAGAATTTTTTGAGCTGAACAAGTATTCCATATATGTATGTATATATATGCATATATATATACATACATATATGTGTATATGTATATGTATGTACATACTATATACATATATATGTGTAACAGTAGCTGAACAAGTATTCCTTCCTCAGTATCCCCAACAAAGAGTTATTCAGGCCCTAAGTGAAGTCCATCAGTCAGTAGAAGCCTACCATCTCCTGAGACAGCCTGCAGATAACTTTTGTCATGAGAACATTTAAGCCCAAATTTGCTTCTTTGTACCTTCCACCCATCACCACTCCTAGATGAACATAGGAACCAGGAAATACAGGCTCCTGCTTTCAACTTCCTTGGGCATTCTTCACTTGGAACCGCTCTAGAAAAAGGACAAGATAGAGGATAGAACCCCTTACCTTCATCTTCAGGCTCTTCCTCCTCTTCATTGACTTCTGGGTAATACCTGGAATCCATCTGCTTTTGCAAAGCCTCAAGCTTACTCTCATAGTCCTTAGGGAGAAGAAAGACCAAGTGACCTGTCTGGTTTTCACCATCCCATGTCCCTAACCCAGATCGTTGCAAGCAAACTACCAAAAGTTTCTGGTTGGGGTCTCTTATTAAATAGGGTCTGAGAAGTCAGAATGCTTTATTGAAATCTATCTGAGCCAGTTCTTAGCTCAGAGGCACAAAAGTTACTTCAGGACAAAACCCAACCAAGAAGCTTGCTGGTGTCCTCTGAGTGCCAAGGGAAAGGGCAATGACTCCTGTACCAGTCTCTGCTGCTCAAGGAGGTAGTTGGCTTCTTCTCTCTCCTTTCGATATTGGTCCTCAAGTTCCTGGAGTCTATGAACCAGAAGGGAGAAAGGATAGAATGACAAACTGAAACAGGTACAGAGACAAGATTTTTTTTTGGGTGATGATATTGACACTGATGATGATGATGATGTGATATAATGGAGAAGCTGGTGCTCTTGGAGCTGGGAACACTTGAATTTCAAACCTCAGTGCTAATATTTACTAGACATGTGACCCCGGGCAAATGACTAAGCTCCCTAAGTCTCAGATAGCTTTCTAAGACCTAGCTAAGTCATAGGCAGGTTATAATATACATTAGTGAAAGGAATTCTCACAATAAGATCTCTCCACATTGATTAAACCAGAAATCTTTGATATATTTGTATAATAATAATAATTATTATTATAATTGGAAGACTGGGGTCTGGACTTGTGATCCCATTGGCATAGGGAATTCCTGGTCAACAAATTCACTTTCCCAGTATAGATCAGCACCTTTTCTGCAATTCGCAGAGAGTTGCCTGGGGCTGTCAGAAGTTTGGTGACTTGCCCAGGGTCACATAGCCAGGATGTGTCACAGGCAGGATGTGAAACCAGGTCTTCCTGACTCTGAGCCTGGCCCTTAAATCACTAATGCAATTTGATTTTCAAAAGCAATAATAATTCTAGGAAACCCAACCTTCCATCTCATCCCAATGCTCCTCACCTCTGTTCCATCTCCTGTTTCATATCAATGCCTTGTTTTTCAAGTAGCTCACGCTGGGCAAAGGCCCAGTCCACTGGCTCTGCAGGTGTCTCTGCGCATGGGGTCCGTTCACGCTCTTGTCGAGCCTGCTCAGGATGGTTGAATCGGAATACATGACTCTTCCCCATGATAATACGGTTTCCTGTTAGCAAAATTAAAAGCAAGATTAACCTGAAGAAACTGGGAGGTCACCCACAGTGTAGGGGGACCAAGGGGAATCAGAGCAGCCTGTCTAGGTATGAGGAAAGGGGCTGGGAAATCCAGGCACCATGGCCAGCCCTTCTCTCTAGATCAGAAAGGAACCACATCTGCTGCTATGAATGTGGTCAGCATCATGTGTAACTGTTGCAATACAGAAACATAGACCTCTTGGGAGGATTTACTGGCAGAGCTGAAACAAGGCCAAGTTTCCTGAATGCACTCTCATCTTTTAAGACAAATTCAGTTCAGGGAATGGAGGAGTAGAGACTCTGGGACACAATGTGGTTGTTGGGGGTTGAGGCAGGGAGAAGAATTAGCCTGGGTATGGCAGGCCATCAGACGAAACTTGCAATCTGGAAAGTTCCAACTTCATTCATCTTTCCTAACTAGACACTAAGTTCAGGTGTTTCTCAATAAATTCAATAAACATTTAGGTTGCATCTTGTAGGGTCTAGCCCAAAGCTCAAGCTTATCTAGATCTTTCTGTCTCTGGCATCCAATGTATTTGCTCTCCCTCCCAGTATCCTGTCACTTGCAAATTTGCCAAGCAAGCTATCTATGCCTTTTATCCAAGTCATTGATAAAAATCTTTACTATGTTATGGAAATGTTTGTTCTATTCCATAAATTGAAAATAAAATAAATAAATAATTATTTTTAAAAGTGGAAAAAAAACTTAGACTACACAGGGTCGGACTCAGAGCCACAGGACACTCCGTTGGAGACTTCTTGTTAAGCTGATGGTGAGCCTTTAATGGCTATTCTTTGAGATCCAACATTTACTCAATTCTAAATTAAGATCACTGTATCATTGTCTAGGTCATATCTCTCTACCAGTATGACATGAGAGACTTAGTTAAATGCTTCTGGGAAAAAATATGTTTTCCCCTTTGAGGGAAAGTGGCGTCAGTTTCCAGTACTATTATTATACTTATGATGTACTTGTAGACCTGTAATTTTCTCTACTAGGCTGGGAGCTCCATGAGGGCAGGAACCACTGTCTTACAGATTCATCTATTGAATGTACCTAACACATGACCTTGTCCATAAGAGCCATTTGATAACTGTTGAGTGGATGAATTTCTGTATGTAGTTGTAGTTATGTAGTTAACGGTGGTCCTGGTCTCATTCCTCCATGACAAGTGAGGCCCCTTCCCCAGAGAGAAAGAACTTACCAGATCGTAGAATGCTTGGTTCTGTCACTTTTTTGCCATTGACATAGGTGTCTGCCCCCTCACATGGTTCAAGGGTCACCACTGCTGCAGGAAAGAAACAAAGAAAGAAGTCAAATGGGGAGGAAGACAGAGAAGAAATAGAAACAATGTCAGAGTGTGGGCTGTGGCTCCTTTCAGTTGTCCCAGAGAAGATGCTCATTGGTATGTGCTCCTATCAGAGACAGTAGGTCTGAGTGGGGAGGGTACTGAATGTTGGGGCACTCTAAAGATAGTCGAATCAGATTAAGTTCAATTGAAATGAAATCTAAGTTTTCCTGAAATGGGGGAGAGGGTAGATTTTCAAATTCCAGAGGGATCAATCACTTTAATGATGTCTCTAGAAAGGGAATGACTTCCCAAAGTCTTTGTTCCTTTCTCCTAAAGTGGGGAGTGGGTAACTTGATGTGTGTGTTGTTCTGATCACAAAGATAGCAGTGGTGGACTTGGAGTCAGAGGATCTGAGTTCAAATATTGACTGTCCCATTCTCTACCTGTGTGACCTTGGACAAGTCTCATCATCTTTGTTCAATTGTAAAATGGGGGGGGGTTGGACTTTATAGCTTCCAAGGTTGATTTTTGCTCTAAATCATGAGATCTTGTGTTGGGGACACAGGACTTCCTGAGGTATTTGTCCATTTATGTCACTCAGGTGCATCTGAAGTCATTGGATTGACATGAGGACAAACTTAGAGGGTTACATGGAAAGAGGCAGAGTGGTGACATGGAAAAGAGCCCAAGGCTTGGTGCCAAGGGACCTGGGTTTGTATCTTGGCTCTGCTGCCCAGGATAGTGACTTTGGGGAGGTCACTTCCCTTCTCTAGGACTTAGTTTTCTCATCCTAGGAGTTGGGTTAGATGGGTTAGAGGTTTCTCCTAGCTCTGTATCTATACACCTGTGACACCTTTCTGGGCCTGAATTGGCTCTCCTGTAAACAGGGAATTCAAATGGATGGTCCCCTTGGTCTAGATCTGTGGTCCTAGAATAAGAACTGAGAATGACACAGCTTCTAGGGTTTGCAAAGCACTTTCTGCCCATTGGCTCTTTTGATCCTTATAACAATCCTGGGGGGAGGGGTATGTATAGAAGGTATTATCATTTGCGTTTTATGGAGGAGCAAACTGAGGCCCAGAGAGTATAAATGACTAGTCCAAGACCACACCAATAATCAGTGACAGAGCAGGATTTGAACCCAGATCCTAAAACTTCAGAGCTAATGCTCTTACATGACAGTTTTGAAAAGGAATAATTGGCATGACTCAGGTGTGTGTGGGGGGGGAGGGGTCCTCCTTTTCTTTAATATTGACATTGGCCATGATCTGTGAAAAGTTAGAACTGACTGCTTTAATAATCTGAGAATATGATGTCAGATATGTGAGTCACCATGATGGATGGCAAGTAATTATTCCGTGTAATTATGGAGGCTGAGGGACTGTGACAAACAATCTTCCCCTAAACATTGACATAAAAATAAAAGTTCCTCAGCAATCTATTTTTAGGGATTCTTGTCTCCCACACTCACCATAGTCTGCACTTATTCATCAAGAGCTCACTGAATCTCCTGGTGCCCTTCTCAGAGCTCTCAGCCCTCAGTCAGGACTGGGGACAAAGATTTAGGGCTGGAAAGAAGTTCAGCACCTTCATTTTACAGATAAGGAAACAGAGGCACAGACAATGAAGTGATTTGCCCAGCTGGTGTGTGAGGAGAGATTTAAATGAGCTCTTCCTGATTCTAAGTCCCTGCCACTAGGTGGCTGCCATTCTTATGCGTAAGTAATGAAGGCAGGTGCCCAATAGCTCATCCCTGCTCTTCTATTATGGGTCCTGAGATCTACCCTCTTAAAATCTCTTATTTGGGCTCACAGCTAAGAGAACATAGGGTCTAGAACAGGTATCAGTGGCTATTGAACCCTCTCCTTCCACAGATGAGAAAATGGAGCCCAGGAAAGGGCTAGAGCCTTGGATGGCCAGAGAAGATAGTGCAGAGTTGGGACCAGATCTCCAAATTCCCAATTCTGTGCTCTTTTTACTATCCTATGCTGTCTCTTATTTCCAGAATGCCACCATAAAATGGAACTGATATCTGAATGGTGTGATGTGCTTATAGTCACAATAACCTCCAGGGCTTTATAGCTCTTTGTCGTGTTTTCTATCCAGTATATTTTTTGAGCCTCACCCCCAACCCAGTGAGGTGGGAACTGGAGGCACTATTCTTCTCCCCATTTTACAGGTGAGGAAACTGAGACTCCAAGAGGTTTTGTGACTTTCCTGTGGTCCCACATCTAGATAGGATTGGGATGGGATGCAATTCAAACCCAGGTCTTCCTGATGCCAGACTCAACACTCACATATTTCATATAGTCTTTCTGAGGCATGAGGTCACGTACACTCCTGCAAGCAACAATCATATGAACCAACAGAGAAGAGCCTGATTGAAAAGCCTGTGGGGATAAGCAAGGCTTGGTAGGGAAGGAAGAATGACCCATGAAGAGGGCATGATACTATCCAAGGATAATAGATCTGGGCAAGCCAACCATGGAGAGCCACGTCACAAGAATGGCAGGCATTGGGCACTGGGGAGGGAAGCCTGCAACGTAACAGAAAGGTATGGGAAGGGGTGGGATGGGGTCAGAGACAAACTTTTGCTGTCATTTTGCCAGTTCCTGGCAGTGAGTTTGTCAACTGCTAACCTTAGGAATACTAAGCATTTTCTCTCCACAAAATTCACACTTTTATGCTCCTTTTCTATTCAGATTTTTTTGGTCATAGAAAGGGGGTGAACTTAGAATGTTAAGAGTCAGAAGACATGGATCTAAATGGTCACACCTAATGGGGCTGTAAAGATGGTATGGGCATCAGGAGCCATGATCATTGTCATGGCTGGGCATACTCATTCCTCTCAGGCCCACAGCCATGAGGACCTTGCATCTGCTGGTATTTATCATGAGATGATTAATCTATGACACTCAATGAACCAACCTAAAGAAATTTAGGGGAGGAGGCAAATATATCCTGGATTTACATGTTTCACAGGAGTTAGACCTGGAAGCAGAGGTCCTTTGGGAGAGTCTCAGAGCTCATCAATCCAACCCCCAGATTTTTCGAGGAAGGAAACTGAGGCCCAGATAGATAGCATGACCCCAAGATCATATTTCTAGAATGATAGGACTTAGGACTGTAGAGGTCATCTAGTCTAATCCCTTCATTTTATAGTTGGGGAAATTGAATTGGGGAGTATAAGTGCCTTGCCCAAAATCACTTTGCAGAGGTGGCTATTATAAGATTTAGGATTTATAGGCAGAGAAAGGAATTTTAGATATAAAAAATCTCACCTCTTTCTTTTAGAACTAAGGAAATTGAGGTCCAGAGGGGGAAAGGAATCCAAGTCATATGAGACTTATTCTTTTCTGGACTTTGGAAAGTACCAGACATTGTATCTAGTGGCACCTACCATACGCAGGCTGGCAAATTGGAAGGCATGGTGGTCTGCTCATTATCATATGTACACTTGCATTCAAACTAGGAGAATCTACTGAATGAGCCCATATTTCTACAGAATGACACTCAAGCACCTTCCCTGACTATTCATTTGGTTTGCAAAGGGCTATCTCAGCAGCAGCCAGCAGTGCAGCCCAATTCCTTACCCCAAGGCTTCTTTTTCTCTTGTTGTTTCCCACTGATCGGGGCGGGGGGGGGGCGGAGAAAGAGCAATAAGGTACCATCCACACTTCCATTGAGACATGTCTTGGCAAGAAACTCATGCAAAGGGGTGATGAGAGTCTGACTTCTTTGAGGGAAATGAGGTGGAAATTCCCAGGCCCATATTTGACCGGCCCATAAAGTCACGTTGCATTTTTATACCTGTCTTGATAGAAAGGAGATTGGTGGAAGCTCTCTCTATTCACAGGACCTCAGGATCCTGGACTGAGAGTCGGCATTCAAAGTCCTTCATGGGCTTGTTCCAGGTCCCCTTTCCAGGCTTGTTGCATATCATTCTTTCTCACATGGTCATGTTCCCACCAAACCTATTTTGAATGTTCTTGCCTTCATTCAAATGTGAGATCCTTGAGGGCAGTGACCATTTTTTGTCTTTCTTTGTATCTCCAGTGCTTTGCACAGTGCCTGGCACACCACAAACACCAAATTCTTGTTGATTTATTGACTTGCCTGATCAATCTTTCCAAAATTTATCACTTTACCTCCTGCCTTTGGGCATTTTCCCAAGTTGGCTACCCCTGGCTCGAATGTTCTCCCTCCTCACTTCCACCTCTTAGAAGCTGTAATTTCCTTCAAGGTTCCTGGCAAAATTTTACTGATTTCTCTTAGCTGTCAGAATTTTTTCCCTTCTCAAATTATCGTGTATATATTTTTCTGTGTATATGTTGTACTCTCCCTTCCAGTAGAATGGAAGCTCCTTGAGGACAAGAGCTCTTTCATTCTTGTCTTTGTGTCTATTGCACCTAACACAGTTCTTGCTAAATTCATGCTTGTTGAATAAGATTGGACTGAATTCATGGGCATGGATCCTAACATGGCCTTCAATCAAAGAGAAAGAGATCTCAGAACTTGAAGGTCATTGGAAAGGCAGGTAAAATCTGGTGAAGGAGAAGACTAAGCCACAAAACAGCATTGGGACCAGGGGATACCTTCATTGCCAGCCCTGGTGTCACTCCGGAAAATGCAGTGTTCTTCCTTTATGAAGTGTCCGCTAAGGACGATGTCTTGTCTCCTCTCTCCATCCTCTCGGCCAACTCTAAATACAGAGGCACAGGTTGTTAGCATTCTCTGGCCATGATCCTTTACTGAGAGCCACTGCTGCCCAAAGTTATTCTACCCTCAGACTGGAGAGAGACTGAGAAATGCAAAGAGAAGATAACCTGCTCATTGCAACACTATCCTAAGATTTAGAATGAGAAGGGTGTTTAAAATGTTCAGTGATGTTTGGACAATCCTTTGCAAGGATTGCAAGGAATGAAGCCCAGAGAAATGGAGGGAACATGAGGGGATGTCTTTGTATCACTGAGCACAGGTCCACATTCCTCCATTTAAGCTTGCCAACAGAGCAATGGTGGAAGATGATAGGGATGTGCCCCTCCCCCACCCCATAGGCTCTTAGCTCTTGGCATGGATAAAGAGAATATTATCCTTAACTAAGAAAAAGGCAGCTGTCACCATGGCCTAACTTCTTACGTAGGTTAACAGAAGGCTTTCCTAGTGGTGCTGTCTCACCTGGTTATTCCATCTTTAATGTAGTACAAAAGGCACTCAGACATCAGAGGGTCTTCATTCAGGTTGACAAGATGAGGTGTCTAGAAAGAAGAAAGATGAATACTCTTTTCTACAGTGAACTTGTGAATTAAACATTCATCTGAGTACTTTCTCCCCCTAGAGTTGCCCAATGATCTTTCTAGTTACAGCCCTTGGTAAAGGGAGGGCTCATTTCTTCCCTAAAGTAGTCATAGAGAGAAACAAAAGTCACACACAGAAAACCATGACAGCAAAAGGCTTGTAAAAAGGCTAGAATCTTACAATGCAAAGAACAATTTCTTCCAAGTTTTCAGCACAGCACTACTGAAAGCCTATTAATTCAATTGGTCACAAGTAATCCATTGTTCAGACCTGAGTTTAGCACTACATTCATGGAGAGAAACCTAAGAGCCCAGATTCCCTTGCATGCAGAATATTCCTCAGGAATGTCTCTGAGGACACATAACTACTCAGGGCATTCTCTGGGTGAGCTCAGCTTCTGGAAACCCAATTGGAATTCTTCAAGTTCCTTCAGTCTTCTGACCTTGAGCCCCGGCAGACAGCTTAAGAGAAGTCCTGGCTGCCTGAAGGCAAGGTCTGATGAGTGATGGAGAGGGAAGGACAGAACTGAGATGGAAGGGTGTAATTCTCTGCTACGGAAGAATCTTGTGTGTGTGAAGGATCTCTAACTGAGTCCAAACAGCTACGCAGTAGCAAAGCAGGCCAAGAGGTCTTACATCTACGACACGGGTCCAGTCATTCTGTGACTCTCACTTTCCTACTAACAAAAGTGCTGATATTAACCAATAGGCAGTGAAGGGGCTGGGCCTTTCTCTAAGCTCATGCTGTGGCACTATCCAGGTGTCCTTGAGAGGGTACTCCACATTCCATACTCCAAAGTGAGCTCCTATAGCTCTAATGGGGAGGACCCACTGTGGTTGCTAAGTGTCCATGTTGGTTTAGAGACTGGCTTTCCCAAGCTCCTTTTCTGTCTGCTTGTCCCACTGGAATATGTTATCAATGTATGAAATGAGGCTTTCCTCTCTCCTCAGTTCCCATTTCCTCATTTCTCTCCATAATGAGAACATAGCTCTCTGTGCCTTGACAACTCTCATATTAGGCTCCTGCATGTTCTACAAGAATTGTGAACTTAAGAGATCTACAGATTTTCAGAACTGGCAGGGTCCTCACTGGCCCTCTAGCCCAACTCACTCCCTTCTCAGAGACTCGCCTTTACAATACATGTGACAAATGGCCATCCAGCTTTTATTGAAAATCTCCAAGGAAGGGAGTCCACCAACTCTCAAGGCAGGCCGTTCCACTTTGTGACAACTCTGATTATTAGGAAGTTTTGCCTGACATCAAAACTCATTTTACTGCTTTCTGACTTCCACTTGTTGCTCTGGTTCAGTCCCTGGGTCCAAGGTGAATCTAGTCCCTCTTGACATGAGAGTCCTTCAAAGTTCTTGAAGGCAGTTTAGCTACAATGTCCTGCCTAAGTCTTCTTTCCTCCAGGCTAAATAACCCCAGGTTCTCCAGTACCTTCATAATCCTGATTGTTCTTTTCTGCATTTTGTTCTTCCTATATTGTGGTGCCCAGAAACTGAACATAATACTCTAGATAAGTCTGACCAGGGTAGAAGACAGTCAGAGTACCACTCCCTTTCTGGAAGCCTCAAATTGCATTAGCTCCGTCCAAGACAGATTGTTTTCTTATCCAAAAGAATGTATAACATTGCTCTCTATTCTCAATTTTTCTGGGAGCTTGGGGCTCTCCATCTTTTATCTTTTATCTCTCTAAGGTTGCTCCTCTCCATCCCATTCATCTTTTATCTTTTACTGCTGCAACTGCACCTATGTTGCCCCAGACCCTAGGGCAGAATCTCATATGGAAGCCTTCAGAATTTGGAAGTTTTTAAAAACAACAACAAAAGTCCCCGGAAAATCTACAGACCCCAGGGAAGCCTGAAGGGGCTGAAAGATAATCCAGTCAGTCTAGCAGACCCCACTTTCATGGAGCATTGGAGAAGTTCTGAATGAACACCATTCCCAATTGGTGTGCCATGTATTCCAGATGCAGGTCTAACTACCATCATGAGAAAGAGCCAGATGGAAGAAACTGAGAGCTCAAGGGGAAATCACATCCCTTCTCAGTGGTGGCTATTGGACATGTTGAAAGCACCAGCACACTTCAGGAGACCAAGGTTTAACCAAATAATCTGAGGATGCTTGCTTGCAGCACATTTCTAAACATTTCTTCCTGGGGTTAGAAAATTATCTAAACGTCCTCCCAAGAAGCACGGATCAACCAATTAGATTTCAAGCTGAAAATAATATTAGAGATCCAGGCCCCCCTCACTTGCCAGATGACAAGCATAATGATTTGCCAAAGGTTACACAACTAATGAAGTGGAAAGAGAGCTTCCTCTGCCCCAGTGTTCCTTTTGAGTACCTAGGTAGCCGGGAATTTTCTAGGGAAATAATTCTCCTGGGGATTTCACTTGAATTTGGGGGGTATTCTCTATCAAACTTATATAGCCAGACACCAAAGATACAAACAGACAAAATCTCTATCACATCTCAGTGGGTCAATGAGAGAGGCAAGGATGTTTGAAGAAGGTATAAATGGCCACACAAATGAAACGTTTTGCATATAGGTTTGTCTACCGGAAAGTCCAAAAAGGCCTTGGTGCCTTTGACTGATCTCTTCTCCACATTGTATTCACCAGGTGTTCTGTGACCGATTATTTTATCCTCAGCCACCACCAAAAGCTATGGGCATTCCAAACACCTGAGCTTCTCAGCAGCATTTCAGCCATCATTGCAGCTCGCCACCACACCAACCTGCCTTGGGAAATACACCCCAACACTATCTAGGAATAAGTTCCGAGGGGTTAGCAGCGGAAGCTAAAAAGATGAAAGGGAAAGATCGACATAATGCAAGCAGTCTGACGAAGGCCAGCTGAAAAGTACAAAGGGATCAGTTCTTTAAAAAATGAATCTGTGGGAAAAGAGATCTAGCAATACAAATAAATTGAACATGCACCCTTAGTAATGATGATGATGATGATGATGATGATGATGATGATATTTGCAAGCATTTATATAACAGTTTAAACACTTAACTTATGTTAACTCATTTGATCCTCACAACTCTGGAAAGCAGGTTCTGTTATTATCCCCATCTTACAGTTAAGGAAACTGAGGCAGACAGCGGTTAAGTGACTTGCCCAGGTTCACACAGATAGTACAAACTTGAATGTGAATCTGAGGCTGGATTTGAACTCATGTCTTCCTGACTCCAGGTCTAGCGCTCCACCCACTGTACCACCTAGCTGCCCTTTATACACTAAACTTCCCCTTAAGGGCAGCTATGCTCTTGAACTTGCCTCAGTAGACAGTAAGGAGCTGCTGAAAGATTTTGGGAAGAGGTGCAACATGGCTAGGTCACTATACAGGAAAGCCTAGTATGGCTGTGGTTTCAATAGTCCAAGGACAAAGGACAACCTCTGCAAAGGCATAAAGGTCATTGGACTAAGAACAGTAAATAGAAAAATTCATGTAACTTCTTCAAGCCTCGGTTTCCTCATCTGTATAATGGTGGTTATCCTACTTGCCATGCCTTCCTAACTCCCAGGGCTGTGGTGAGGCTGGCATTCTGGGAAGCTGAGGGAACTATAGAAATGCAGCCTCCTGTTATGATAGTCCTGACACTGGAACTGCTACTCAGCACTTACTGGGTCTCAGGATTGAGATTTGAAAAACAGAACAAACATAGCCACATTTTCCTCTTTTGCAACAGATTTGCCATGAGGACACGCCATGACAGAATTGAATTCAACTCATCTGCCCAATGCCAAACTCTGCCAAAGCCTCCTTGATCCCCAAAGCCAATGCCTGCATCACCAGGAGAGAGAAGAAGAGTGACTTTGAAAACTTCTCCTACCTTTTTGGGAGAGAATACACCCAGGGTGCCTCCATCTTCCCTCATGGCCACACCCATTTCAGCCAGCAAAGCCTCCCTAGAAAAAAGCAGAAGTAAAGTCAGAGATCAGCATGGGTCATGGCCCGGCATTCAGACCAATGAGAAGTTGGGTAGGTATAGAAAGTCTAGAAGGAGCCATGAGACCCAAGGGATCAGACACTAGTGTGATATGACCCAAAGACTAGGAAAGGGAACAAAAGGGGAAGGGTCAAAGGAATACAAACTTTAGGCCTAAAGTGAAACAGGGTGAGTCTCCTGACACTCAGGCAAGGAGCTGAAGGCCACAAGTGTGACTCATCTTATTAAAAAGTGAATATAAAAGACATTTTCTCCAGAATTGAAATCTTATCTTTTCATGGCCTTAAACACACAGACTTCATCATTTTTCACTGATCCCCAACTATCAGTGGCTACTAACATTTTATCTTTAGATTTTCCTGCCTTGGTCACCAGCCTTCCTGCTCACGAATCACAGAATACTAGAGGCAAAGACACCTCAGTGGTCATTTAGTTTAACTCATACCTGAAAAAGAATGCCCACTACAACTCACCAACCTAGTCTTGAAGACCACCAAAGAGGTGCCCTCCCCCATGAGGCAGCCCCTACATTCATCTCTATGCAGCCTCCGTTCCCTAATTCTGATTTTGCCCCTTTGGACCAAGCTGAACACGTCTATTTCTTCCAGGGCAGCCATCCAGACATTTGAGTGAGGCTATCACATTCCCCCTGAGTTTCCTCTTCTCCAGGTTAAATAACCCATGTTTCTTCAACTGATTTAGATGTGGCATGAATTCAATGCTATTTCAGCATCTTGGTTGTCCCTCCTCTGGATTCCCTCCAGCTTGTCAATTTCCTCTCTTAAACATGGTAGCCACAACTGAACACAATACTTCAGATGCAGTCTGATGAAGGCAGCAGCATCAGAGATGTAGAACTGCAAGGCCTCAGAAGCCATCTAGTTCAGAGGTTTTTAAGCTTTTTTTGTGCCATGGACCCTGCTTTGGCAGTTTAGTGAAGCCAAGGATCAAATGTAGCATATTAAACCCCAACAATGACTGGTTAGGGAACCCCAGATTAAGAACCCCGATCTAGTTCAATATCCTGATTTTTAGATGAGGAAACAAAGGCTCTCAGAGGATAGGTGACTTTAACAAGCATCGGAGTTCTGATTGGAACCCAGGGCTTCAGACTCCAAGGCCAGCATGCTTTTCTTTGCCCTGTGCTGCCTCTAGTCAAGCATGAGAGTTCCTTCCAGGAGGGACCATCACCCCCTTGTCACTGATCTTTAATGATTTGTAAATAAGTCCTTTACTATGGGAAGGGAGTTCTGTTTCAAGGTGCTCCCCCCTCTATCCTGGCAAAGAACCCTTTGGCAATGGGAATGATTGTCCACAAATCTGCCCACATAAATAAGAGCTCTCGTGTCCTATTTTGGGTTTTCTTTAAGGGAGTCTACATTTAGCTAAATATGCTTTCCATTAGCAGGCAATTTTCTGTCTAGTTTCCTTCTGTCAGATTCATCCTGTGTTTTGTTTCTGAAGGGTCAGAGATTCTGAGGTGGACAGGACCCCAAACCCCAGCTGGTAGATGCTAGCAAACTTAGTAAATTCGGTTGAATTTTTTTATAATGTCCAAGCAATTTTGACTGACTGGGTTAATAGAGCTGACTGGGTAAACACATCTAAAATGATTGAAATTAGACCCTCATTTAGGCCAGTAGGTTTGTTTTTGATATTGGCAGAAGTCACTGGGTCCTGGGTTTAGGGATATGAGAAGAACATTCTTAGTGGGAAAGGGAAGTTACATTGGTTGAGGCTAGACTAAAGCTTGACTAAAACACACTTCTGTGTTTAGGAAACAGGGGCCATCTGGGCTCTGGTCCCATATTTGCCTCAAACCAGCTTTTTGACCTTGAACTTCTATGAGGTGTCTTCCCTCTGTAAAAAGAAGAGGTCTCCCAGAGGCAGCAGAGTGGAGTGGGGAATGTACTAGACTTGTCCATGGCCCCACAGCAATAAATTTCAAAAGTTCTAGACTGAGAGTCAAGACCCAAATTTGAATTCTGTCTTTGCAGTTAAGCAGCTGGGCTCATGGGATACATACCCTTATGTTCTCTCCCTCCATCCATCAGTCCAGCCCAGTCAGCTCCTTCCTGCCCTCCCCTTTGGAAATACATTTAAATCTCCATCCTAGGAGAGCATTTGGAAAAGTGCCTGAGGATGCTCTCATCTCTACCTCTGCTATCGATCAACCCGAGGGAAGCCAGTTATCATTTGTTCGATAATAGTTAACTGCTACCCAGGCCCCAGACTGTGCCCCAGGGCCCCAGACTTGGGTGCTTGTGATTCCCAGGATGCTCACCTCTCCATCCGGATGGCTTCTGTCCTGCGCAGCTTCTCCTCCCAGGTCTCGTTCAGTTCAGCGATGATCTTTTCAGTCTCCTGCAGGGACACAGTGTGTGGGAAGATTGAATGTGTGAGTGAAAGGCATGAGTAGGATGGGCCCGTACCAAAGGAGGGACAATTAAGGAAGCCAAGGAAGGCAGAAATGTTGGGGCTAGGTTTATATATTACTAAATAGCCAAATAAAAAGGTTTGGGGTTTTTTAATGATCAAATTTCTAGGTATCTTTCAGTGGACTTGATATATGAGCCCAAGTGAACAAAATAGATTTCTGACTGAATTTCTCATTGGCCTTCTAGATGGTTAGATTCTGCCTAAGATAAAGTGAAGGATGAGTTAAAAAAAACTGGGAAGAAGAAAGGCAAAGAGAAATGGATGGGATGAAGAATAAAGTAAGGAATATGAGAGAAAAAATGGTCTTTTCTTACAGAATGAAATACGATTGACTTTTGGAAAAAAACTAGAAGGGGGAAGAGGGAGATATCTTATGCTGGCTCAAGACAGCTTCAAGTTTCTTAAATCACGAAGATTAGGGATTGTTTTTATGCTCTCAGAGACTGCCAGAAGTCAGGCAATAGACCCAATAGGCCATCCTTGAGTCCTGCCTCTGTTTTCTGTTAGGTCACAAAGGAGCTGGTTTTGGTGAGTGACACTATCTGGTTCGTACAGGGACCTTTAACCCACTAGTCCCAGAAATGTCAAGGAAACACCGTCAAATGTCAATGGAGCTGAGACAAATATTGCAAACCAGCTGATTTGTCTGAGTGTCTCTGGGTAGCAGCATTGTCATGCCTCATTACTCCCTCTCATCGTACAGCCAGAGCGTAGACATGGTGTGGTGCATAAAGTGTTAGTCCTGGAGACAGGAAGAGCTGTTTTCAATCCTTCCTCTTGGCATACTTATTATCTGTGTGACCCTGACCAAGTCTCTGAATGTCTCTGAGCCTCAGTTCTTCTTCTGTAAAATGGAGCTACTCCTGGAAGCAGGATTGGTCTGAGGTTCAGATGAACTAAGGCATCTGAAACTTTCTTGGCCGACTTTCTGGTGCTCTCTATTCTAGATCATGACCATCCTTCACTTAGTCAATGCTGACCCCTCCCATTAGAACAGAAGCCCTTGGAAGACCAAGACCATGCTTTTTCTTTGTCTCAGCACAGTGTCTGCAGAGAGGGGGGTTTGATAATGTATAATGATTAATTTATGGATTTCTTTTGTTGCTGTTGAGTCATTTCAGTTGTGTCCCACTCTTTGTGATCCCATCTGGGGGCTTCTTGGCAAAGGTACTGGATTGGTTTGCCATTTCCTTCTCCAGCTCATTTTACAGATGAGGAAACTGAGGCAAACAGGGTTAAGTGACTTGCCCAGGGTCACACAGCTAGCAAATGTGTGAGGTTCTCCGGGGCCAGCACTCTATTCATTGCACGTGTAGTTGCCTGATGAATTTCTTGCTGTCCATAATATTAGCTGTCATTTATGTAGTACTTTAAGGTTTGTAAAGTACCCTGCTTGCATTATATTACTTAATACTCATGACAGTCCTGTGTGGTAGGTGCTACTACTGGTAACTCCATTTTATAGCAAGGGAACTAAGGATTGATGCCTTGGCTAAGGTCATACAGCCAATGTCTAAGACAGGATCAGAGCCCAGGTCACCTTGACTGCAAGTCCAATGCTCTATCATTATCACACTTCTCTCCAGTTAGCTGGTGCAAAGATTTTTCTCTTCACTCACCTTCAGCCTCTCAATGGCTTCTTCACTGCCTGGAGCAAACAGCATCCGCTCATGGAGGCTGGACACAGAGGCCGCTCGGCTGGATAAGGCCGACAGGGAAGATGAGGGGCTCATACCCACCAAGGCGTTGGTCACTGTGGAGAGATTGTCAGGGCGTTGACTCAATTCTGCCACGCCAGGGTTACCATTATTGTTCTCAAAGTCGGACATGTCTATGGTGAGGAAAGGAAGAAGGAGGGGGACAGACAGACAGAAGGAAGAGGAAAAAAAGCAGAAAAAAAGAAAAAAAACGTAGTTGGGAAAAAGCAACAAGGTGAAGCAAAGAGAATGCTAGAAACCAAAACAAAGAAAGCAGGCACACAACAACCCCTGCCATCTCTAGGCTGGCCTCTCTTCTCAGCTCTGTAGACTCTGGGCCTTCTGGCTGGGAGAAGGCTGCCTACCAGCTTCTCACCTAAGCTTTGGTGCCTGACAGTCACTGCTTCCTCAATGACCAAATGGACTTGCCAGCTGGTCAACGAAGGCCTTCATCCACATAGCCCTAGCTGTGTCTCTGTACCCTGGGTCTGGGGAGTGTATCAATGGCTCAGCCAAACTCTCCAACTTATGAGCTCCCATTGTAGCCAAGTTAGCTAGCCTCCATTATTGCATGGCAAGTGTTGGCCTCTCTCAGAATTAGCACATAAAGGGTATTCCTTCACACCTGTGTTAGCCATTGGTGGCCTTGACATGGCTTGGTGGCCTTGTTTAAGCCCACCTCTTGGCTCTCAATACCTCTCTTTGATACCCAGGACCCTTCCTTCTTTCCTCTTCTAGCTTCTCTCAAAGTCATTGGCTTCCCCTATCATCTCCCAGCTGCTTCCCAGATACTCACCGTACTTCCTAGGCAACATCTACTCCCTTCCTGTACCTCACTAGCCCAAAGTGATATCAGTTTTCAGTTCGTTCCTTGTTTCTACAATTTTGTCCCTTATTCTTGGAGGAGTTCAGATTCGTACCTCAGTCACTCTTACTGGTGAGATGTGCTTTTAGCTTATTGGGAAAGTAACTTAGAATTCCAAGGTCTTTAGACCTTCTTTGCTGCCATGTTCCATGGCCATATCTAGTTCATTGGGATTCTAAAGAAAGACTCAATGACCTTCTTGGGAAATGCTCTGGAGGAGTTGGAGAGGAGGCCTTTTCTTTTTCTCTTTCTAGGTTCAGCACATTATTTAACTGACACCACTTGGCATGTGACATCCCCCCTGCTCTAACAGGCCATTGTAAGCCACCATGGAGGAGTCCACTTCACCAGGCATTTGGGAGCGGTGCTAAGAATCTGATTCAGAGGAGCACAGAAATTCAATCTTTGTGAGCTAATGAGACTAAAGGCTGTTTCAAACATGGAAAAACAGAACTGTGCTCAGTCTAGGATTTCTTCTTTTGTCACCCAGGTTACCCAAAGGATGCATGGACTGCCAAGCATGTAGCCCTCACATTTTCCTGGAACTGGGGATCAAAGATTGAATTTCTGGGCCCATCAGATAGAGATTCTAGTTTTGCCCTCTAGCTAAGGTATGATCCCAGCTGCTCACCTCAGTTGGTTACACAAAGGCCCAGGCTGTAGGACCATCAGCCATGCAAGCTCAAGCTCTAGGACAGGGAAGATGATATCTCATGTCTAATAGTACCACCATCATTACTTCCCTGGTGTTCCTTCACCATCAGCCCCAGTATCGCCTAAAGGCAGTTCACCAGTGCAGATGTGGGCCCCTCCCAAAACAGCTCTATGGCCAGTAAGCATGACAATAGTTCTCCAAACAGAACTAGCTCTCATGCCAGCCCTAGCAGACGCCAACAAGAACAGTAGCAGCACCAGAAGCAACACAGCAGCAGCAGCAGCAGCAAACATAGCTATAGCATGGAAATTGTTTCACCAAAAGTTCTTTAGGAAAACAGATGTTCCCTTGTGGCACCTTGGCTCTGGAGAGGGCACCCAAAGCATTTCTTGGACAGGCCCAGAGTCAGAGGCAGTGAGTGGGGACAGAGCTAGACGAAGGGGCTCTGGGGTCCCAGAGCTGACACTGACTTGCTATGTATCTCCTGGGGACAGTCACAAACTCTCTGGACCTGAGTCTCCTTGTAGCCCAGAAGGGAAAGGTTGAATTAAATGATCTCCATGGTCCCTTCTAAGCTCCAGAATTCTTTGAGTTCTACTCTGACAAAGCTTATTCAAGGACTCTGAAATGGTCCTCATTAAAGGACCAACTTTTTAAGAAGCCTCTATGTTGTCGCTCTCTCTCCTCTCAGAATGGAAGTCTCTTTGGGTTCAGTAAAAACATTGTTGGCTGCACATGGGAAGGGAGATGGCAAGCCAAGGGATGAGCTGTAAGCAGTCTTCCAGGTCTGGTCTGTCTGTTTTTATGCTGATCAGTATTAACAAAGCTTGGCCAATGCCTCTCTTCCCAAAGCTCCCTCTTGGTGTGATCTAGCAGGCTGGCTTTTGTTGTCAGAATTCCCAGACTTCTCACTAGGACCTACTCTCCAGTAATGAGCTTCAACATTTTTATTTGGACCAGGGCTCAAGGGATGTCCATCGTGGATGCTTCCTTAATGCCTGGGGATCATTTAATCAAGGCCTTTCCTGCATGGTAGAGAGCTCTAGACCTTCTGCTTTATTTGCACCTACTTTGGGACCTCAGGGTCAAGCTCTGCTATGATCATAAGGAGGAGGAAGACTTTTGTGAAGAGACTTGATTTGAATTTTACTTCATGTCTCTCACCACCATCAAAGAACATGCAACTGGAGAAGGTTCAGTCTGGAGGAACTTATGACTTGATATGGCTATTGAGAATCTTTCTCCAAATTCCAAACTCATGGCTCAATCCTTAAACTGAGGCAGTACCTCCTGCCTCCAGTGAAATTCTCATAGAGTAGCAAGGAGTTTCTACGAGCTCCTGAAAGGGAGAGGGCCCCAGCTATGTAGTCCTGAGGGCCAGCTTAGCTGATTGCCACCTCCCCACCCTAACCTTCACATTTCCTTTAGGAATGATTGTTGTGGCTCAGCTATCATCTCCTCGTCTCTTTGAATCCCACAGCCTCCTCCAAAGCTTAGTTCAGGCTCTACCTTCTACAGGACACATTGCCTGACCTACCCATCTCTGAATGCTCTATCTCCCTCTGGCAATTACTTTGTATTGAGTGACAGGAACTTGTGATTTCATTAGTATAGCCAATTTCCAGATGAGGAGATTCTTTCTATCAACATAGGTTGGCCCCTTTTCTGAAACACAGTCTTTGAGAGTTCACTAGAACCTATCAAGGTTAAATGACTTACTTAGTGTCACATAGCTAGCACATGTCAGAATTGGGACTTGAATTCAAGGTCAGCTCTCTAACCATTAGCCAATGTACACAAATACTTGGGATTTACCCAAATATGTGTATGTTTTCTTTATCCAACCGGTAGAATGTAAGCCATTTGAGGGCAAGGGCTTTTTTATGTGTGCTTTTATATTTCCAGTATCTAGCAAATGTATGGCACATAGGGTCTTGATATATCTTTGTTGATTAATTAATCGAACAATTGGAACTTAAGCCCCCTAAGGGGTTTCTTTTTGTCTCTGAATCCCTAGCAGGAGTTTATGGGAACTCATGGAGGGGAGAGGCACCTGGAGAAGTCTAGCACAGTGCCTAGCCCAGAGGCTTAATAACCATACATGGACTGATCAGAACATAAGTTCCTGGAGGGCAGGGCTTGCTCAACATTTGCCTCAATCATCCCAGTACCAAATATGGTACTTCAGATATAACAGAGGCTTAATTAATGCTTGTTATAGAATTGAACAGGCAGCCATCTTGCTTCTAGGCACACCCTCCTTCCTTTCTCATGAAAATATCTGCTACTCAAAGTCATTCTCCCCAAGCCTCCCTGCCCACTGCCTGACCAGCAGAACCTCTTCCGCCTCCAATCCCAGACTTCACCATTGACCTCAGGGTCACTGGCAAATAGAACAAGTCTTCCCCACAAATATTAGGGGACTCCTGCCCTATAGAGTCATAGCAGGCACTGGAGTCCCAGAGAATGGCTTACTGTCCTGATTGTTGAAGATCAGGGGGTCAGCCTTGAGCTGGTCCAGGATCATTGGCTCAAAGAGCTACAAGGGGCCCCACAGGCCAACTGAAAGTTGAGCAGGAACCCTCCCTATACTGCCCCAAACAAGTGGTCCTCCAATGAGTAGGAACCCTCTTCTGAGCCAGCCCTTTCCACTTCTGGAAGCATTCATTGTTAATGGGTTTTTATTTATATAGAGCCAACATTAGCTTCTTGGTAAATTCCACCCATTGTCCTAGTTCTGCCCTTTGAGCCAGCATGGAAGGTGACGGTGATGTTGGTCATCTATTGTCCAGTGACTTTCATGCACTTTCCTTCCTCAATCTTTTTTTTAGAAGCACTAGGACCCTCCTCTTCCTACAGCCATTGAATCCTAGATCTGGAGATGGAAGAAACCTTAGAGCTCATCCAGTCTAATGTCCTCATTTGGCATGAGGGAACTGAGGCCTCTAAAGTTAAAGTGACTTATCAAAATTCACCCAGGTAGTAATGGGCAGAGCAAGTGGCTCTTTCATCCCACGGGCCTGTGATTTGGAGGGAGATACAAGAAAGTAGCAGGAAGGGGAATGATGGCTGAGTAAGAGGACAGGCATCTGTTTCCATGGGGATGCCAGAGCCCGGCCGTGGCCCACGGTGGTAGACCTTGGAGTGCCCATCTAGGGTCCCCATCCCATGCTGTACTTATGTCCCTTGCCAATGACTGATTCTCTCAGAAGCAGTGAAGCACACAGAGATATCAGCAAAGGGAAATACACACATTTAGGTCCTCCCGGCACAGTGTTGGCTAAGAGAGGCAAGGAAAGGGAAAGTGGGCAAGAAAGACAAAGAGAACAAAACAACAACAGGTTTAACTCTAGGATTGGGAACTGGAGCCAATAAAGTCATCCCTGTCAGGCTGATGGCTGCAGAATTTTATTTCATTTGGTGCCTGCTCAGGACAGGTGGCATGCTGGGGCACTCTTCCTACCCCCCCCCTTACCCCCATAGCTCCATCAAGCTCTAACTCTCACTCAGGAAGGAACTTTCTTGTCCATCTTGGTACCTACCCCACACTTGGCTAGTGACAAACCTAGCCCTGGGAGCTGGGGAAATCCCTTACCTTTCCAAACAGGCTTCCTCCTTCAGAGGAAGGGGGCTCACTCGAGAGACAGGGCAATTGATTCCTGGGAATCAGAGTGTTCCTAGGAATGTGGATTGTACTTCTCCTAGGAGTGTGGATTGTAGTTCATCCCTTGGAACCAGGAGGCACCCTTGCAGGAGTGGAGAGGCCAGACAACTTAACACTGGCCATGTAGCAGTAAAGGGATGAAAGGAGAGAGGGGGAGGGAGAAAGGGAAGAAGGGAGATAGGGAGGGAAGAAGGGGTAGAGGAGGAGAGGGAAGGAGAGACTCCCAGAGAAGATCTTGGGACAGTTGGGCTTCCTTGGGAAGAGTCCTGATTTACTAGGACTTTTATGTCTGAGGTCCAGTTGCCCCAGCCCTTCATCTAAGGGACACAGAACTCTAGTCAATGAAAATGGACTAGGCAGAGTAGGCAGGATCACAGGA
The DNA here is from genome assembly GCA_028646595.1 of Phalanger gymnotis. Lineage (NCBI taxonomy): Eukaryota > Metazoa > Chordata > Mammalia > Diprotodontia > Phalangeridae > Phalanger > Phalanger gymnotis. Next base: position 9,112,519 of record CM053626.1, on the reverse strand, counting down.
TACATACTGTCAATGATGTCCCCAAGCCCCTGGGCATACAGGAGGTCTCTGAGGCGAGCCACCTCATCCTTCAGCTCTCGGATTAACTTGTTGTTGGGATCCTCATTTATGACAGCATTGCAGCGGATCTGTTTGGCCCGGTCAGCATATCTGCGAAGAGGAGAGAAGTGCTCGGTGGACGAGACAATGTACATTGCTTCTTGGAAGACTTCCAATCAGAGGCCACACAATAAATATGCTTTGTAGACTTGGACCATCTTGAGGAAGCAATCATTGGATCCTAAATCTAAGCAACTTCAGTCTACCTAGCCCAATCCCCTCATTTTACAATTGAGGAAACTGAGGCCCAGGGAGGTTAAATAACTGTCCCAGAATGAGGACATTATGGAGGACAGGAGCGAGAGGCTCTGAGGAGTTCCAGAGACTTTGGATAAGTAGTTTAAAAAAAGCTATCACACCAGAGCACTAGATGTTCATGAGCTCCAAGGATCCTATCCAGGAATAGATTTCAAGAGATCCATGAATGTAGAGGGGGACAAACAATGACATCTTTATTTTTATTAACCTCTAACCGAAATGTAGGAATTCTTTCAGTTAAAATGTAGGCAACAAACATGATTCTGAGAAGGGCCTTGGAGACTTCACTAGACCACCCAAGGGACCAATGAATGACCACAATAATAAATAAAGTTGAGGACTCCAACCCTAGAGATGACAACTCAGAAAGAGCCTCGGAATTAAACCCCACACTTGGTGATTGGTACAAAAGTGGGAATGGGGTAGCTGGCAAAGAGATAAAGAAGAAGGCATGAGAGAGGCCAGAGACAGATGGCCTATCCAGCAACATGGGGCCCATTCATCAGGAATATGTTCTTGGAAGGTGCTGGACCTAGTGAGCCTTGAATGACATCACAAAAGTGGAAAGCTTAGGTTTTAAGAGATAGGAAATGACTCATTATTGGTGTGGGAGTCACTTCTGAATCAGCTGCCTGTGGACAGTCAGACAGACCACCTACTTGTAAGATCAAAGACCAAATTACCTTGGAATCAGAATGAAACAATAGGCACTTTGGGGTTCCAAATAAGAATGTGGTTGCTTTGGGCCAAGTGCACCCCGATACGGAGACAGTCCTATCTTAGATAATATTTGCTGCAGAGATCATGGAATGAATCCTAATTACTCTTCATTAACTCAAGCTACTTCTAGAGCCATTGATGAGATTATGGTGTAGACATTCAAGGTCCTGGTCTGTCTATCTGTCCATCTCTTGCATGTGTACACACACACAGGCTTACAGAACTAGAGCTGGAAGAGACTGCAGAGTCCTCATTTTACAAATGGGAAAGCTGAGGCACAGAGAAGGGGAGTGACCAAGGTCATAGGATCATAAACATAGAGCTAGAAGTGACCTTCAAGGCCATGTAGTATATAAGCCTCATTTTAAAGATGAGGAAACTTAGGCTCAGAGGAGGTATGTGATTTGCCCAGTTACACAGATCTAAGTGGGAAAATCAGCATTCAAATATAGGTTGGCTGACTCCAAGTTGACTATTAATGTCCTTGTAATGAGGACGATTTAGCATCAGCTGAACCACAGTGATCTCCCTGACTTAGGAGCTGCCACCCTCAGTCATGCCTCTTCCTTCCCAGGCACCTCAATGCTTTCCACCCCATCTGTCCTCTTCCAACCCGGGTCTATGGCTGCAGCCAAGATAACCCACTGTACTTTTAAGCAGAGGGTGGGGTAGAATGGAAAAGAGAACCAGGGGAAAACGTCTCTTTTCATCCCTCTTTCTCAAAGCCCTGAGCTCACTCCCTGAGTTGAGGGGTTGTGAGGGGAAACATTCGTTGGATTTTAATCAGCGAAGATGAGGGAATGGGATGTAGCTGGGGTAGAGTTTCCTAAGGTGGCCACATACATCACTCTCCTGCCCTCAAGAAGGGTATAAATGATAGAGATTATCCCTTCTCTCCCCCTCCCCAAATCTTACCTTAGGGTGCTGAGGGTCTCATCATAGTTGATGTCTGCAGGGCTCAGAGCTGCCACCATAGCGGTCCTGGAATTACCCCCTGGTAGGAAAAAACAAACACCCTCAGCACCACACCTCACACAGCCCCTCCCCATTCACCTACTCCCATTCTAAAAATGAGGAAGCTGAGGCCCAGGGAAGGGACATAATCTTCCCAGAGTCATACAACTCCTACATATGCGGGGTAGAACCACAGGAACATAGTTAGAGTGGATGCAACCTCAGAGGCCATCTAATTCAATGCTCTCATTCTATAGAAATGGAGACCAAGTGTCGGAGAGCTTAGAGACTTGTTCAGTGTCCCAAGGGTGGCATCAGAGAAGCCCAAGTTTTCTGACTCCAAAGCCAGGGCTCTTCACTCCATCTCACACCCACTCCTCAAGTTCATGGCATCCCAAGGGGCTAATCTCAGATCTTGGGAAGGCTTGGAAATTGGATCAGCCTTGCAGGTTTGCATTCTGCTTATCTCCCAGGGAGAGTGACAATTTCTCCAATGGCCCATCACCCTTCCTGAGGAAAGTGGATTGAAGAAGCGGCAAACTAAAGCATTCTCCTCCTCAGGCAGCACACCTGCTTAGTGCCCCTGGAGGCTGGTTGCCAGGGAACTGCAGGAGGAGGACAATGACGGCTGAATGTGAAGCCTCAGAGCTGAAAGAAAATTCCTTACCCAGATTTTCCCGGAGGAGCCAGGTCAGCACTGAGTCTCTGTATGGGATAAAATCAGTCTTTTTCTTCTTTTTATTCTGTAAGAGGAAAAGGAAGAATCCAAGGAGGTCAAGCCTGTGAGCCCTTTGGCAGGTAGAGGAAGGGTATGAGAGGCAGATTGGTGGGCCAGCCAAGTGGCTTGTCCCCAAGCCCAGGCACCAACAAGAAGCACAATGGAGGCCAAGCCAGTCACTCCCACCCATCTCCTCTGTAGACAGACAGAACATTGTTGCTTCTACTGGCAGCCTTTGCCTGGGGTTGAGATTGCAGGGATACAGGCCACCAAGGTCGCTCTCCATCAGAGGACCTCTGAGGCTCAGGAGTGCCCTTTACACCTGGAAAATGAATAATGGGTATCTCTTTGCTTTGTCTCCTAATCATCAGGTTGAGATGGATAGTACACAGCCTCAAGTGATCCTTGAGTTTCACTGTAGAGGTCACTACTACTGAGGTCTTTGTGTTGTTCACAGGGAGAGATAGTTGAAGACCCAGGGAGCTCAAAGTGCACTATTTGACAAAGGTGATCAGTAGACAGTAGATACAATTACATGATGCTTGGGGCCCCTCCCAAGGGGTTCCAAGAGGTCAACTAGCCCATCCCATTACCAATTGTGCATCTTGTCTTTTAGAGATCTAGGAGATTTTCAAAAATGTCTTTTCATTTTAAACAGGGTCATGATTTGAAATGAGTACCCTAGCTCATTTTATGTTTTATCTCAATCACCCCATGGGCTGAGGAGGAAATGATTCCAGGTATTAAAGGAAAGTTAACCAAGGCACAGAACCATAAATGTTCTGGCTCACAGTGGTAGATAAAAGCAGAAGTATGAGGTTGGGGGAATTCCAACCCAGTGGCTTTCTTGTTAGATGATCCTGAGTTCCCCCCCCCCAATCCCAAGCCTTATTTTTGTACTCTAAGATACCCTTTAAAGTAGAAAACACATATAAAAGAGAAACAGAGACACAAACCTTGTTTGGCCCAGAATCCTGGAAAAAAACAGAGAAACTAACTTAGAAATACTAAGAAAAGTAAATCACGATGAACTGATAGGACTTAGAGACCAAAACAATAGACGGAGGAATGAATTGCTGGCATCTCTAGAGTAAACCATCCCTCTGGACCAGCCGCCTCTCCCTCATGCTGGTCCTGGCAAGCAAGCCAAAGAGAATGTGTCTGTCTCAACAGCTGTCTGTCATATGTTATAAAATAGCAGAGGGAAGGGGATTAGAAGGGCTCCTGGTGACTTGGACTTCTGCTGATAGTCCCAAACTGTCCTCAAAGAAGCATAAGTTCCCAGGGCCCACGGAGAAGAAGGCCACTGGATCCGAGAAGGAAAGGCTTCAGAGAACAAAACCCTGGCTCTCAGAGGGTCTGAGAGGGGTGTCTAGGACGAGCAACTTCCTTTCCCCTAGGACTGCCTGCCCTACTACTTACGGCAAAATTTCTGTATTATCACACAGCTGAGCTAGAGAAGAAGTTGGCACTGTACCTGGCTGGGGTCTACAGGATCTTCAGGAAACTAACACACCTGATCATCAGAAAAGGTGGGCACATGAAGCTTTAAAGTCATTTTTGCCCCTATCTTAGGCCCATAGCAGAGCTGGTATGGTGGGGCCGTGAGATCATTCCTAACTAACCAGTCTGTCCCCTTGAATAAAAAACAGCCCTTGAGCCAAACTCACCATTTCAGCTAAAGCAGAGATGACTTTTCCCAGTGTGGTCAAGGACTTGTTGATGTTTGCTCCTTCCTGTTGGAGAGAAGAAAGCCCCAGCGTTGGAAAATGAGTCAAAATAGATTTTCTTTAGAAGCTGTGTGTGTATGTGTGTGTGTGTGTGTGTGTGTGTGTGTGTGTGTGTGTGTGTGTGACTGCGGAAACCTCAATGACTCCCTATTTCCTCTAGAATAAAATCCAAGCTCCTTTCTTTGGTCTATAAGACCCTTCACAACCTGGTTCCAGTCTTTCTTTTCCAGCCTACTCTACTGAACGCTCTCTGCATTCCAGATGTATCCATTTACTTGATGTTCACCAAATGTGTCATTCCATCTCCCATCTGTGGACCCCCATGCCTGGAATGTGTGCACTTGTGGGCATGTGCACACACACACTTACACACGCACACACACACATACACACGCACACACACACACACACACATACACACACGTGCACTTGTAGCTGACCAGAGACCTACTAAATCTGTTAAAGATGGGAAAACCCAAATCTCCAGTTGACTTGATGAGGATCTCCTGGAAAATGACACTGACTTTGTTGTTAAGGTTTTACTTATTTGGGCATTCCACTCAACCTAAGTCCTTCCTGTTTCTTAGACTCTGTAGTGCTCAGGGTAATTGCCAGGTTTGATTCCATTCCTCACCCCAAGTTCTAGACTCCATCTTTCTAGGACCACCCCAAGGGAATGAGCCAACCCTCAGGGTTGCTAGCTTACCCCAAGGGAAGCACTGTAATCTCAGACAACACTCTATTTTCTTCCTGATACTGTTGCCTGATGGTCCTGCCATCTTCCCAAAAGGGGAAGGCCCTTTGGCTCCATGAAATTAAACTCAGTAAATATGTTAAGCTTTGATTTTGTTCCATGCACTAGGGATAGTACAGAGACAAAAAGGAAATGGTAGAACCCCAACAAGTACATCCTATGGGAGAAATGCAATAGGTACTCAGATGAGTAAATACAAAGTAAACAATTGAGAGAAGGAGAGAGAGGAAAGAGGTAGAAAGAGAGAGAGGGAGGAAGAGAGGGAAGAGAGGAGAGAGAGGAGAGAAGGAGGAAGAGAGAGAGAGCAAGAGGGGGGAGAGAAAGAGGGAAGGAGAGGGAGAGACAGATAGAGACAGAGACACTGAGAAAGAAGGGGAGCTCAGTAACAAGAGGAGGGTTGTAGGATGGTTCATGAGCTGGGTTTTGAGGGAAGATTCAAAGAGGCAGGAGTGAGGAGACCTTCAGCCTTGCTTCAGGGTCCTGCTTTACAGTATGCTGGGGGCCAGGCTCCCAACAGTACCCCACACATTCTGTTCTTGGAGGTGCAATCGGGGGAGACTTCCCAAAGAGCAAAGTCACACTCATCTTACCTTGAGGCGTGTGCCCTTGGCTCCTGTGGAGTCAGCTCGCTCACTCCCTGCCAGGTCAACGAGGCTGATCTTGCTCACCTGAAAGCCAAGTCAGACCAGATGTTAAGGGGCACTCTTAAAGAGGGCGAAGAAGAGCAGCACCCCACCATGACACTTGTGACCCCATGCCTGGAGCTCCTTGTGATTTCTGAGGGGCTGAAGGAGGGCAGAGACTCCTTGAAGCTTATGAGCTACAAACACATGCTATGAAATGGAGGAGGATAATGATTAAACAAAGGGGGAGATCTCTTTGAGCTGTGGGAGGGGGGCAGCAGAGAAGGCTTCCTTCCCACAGGAAGTGACATTTGAAGGAGGACTTGAGTGATGGGTATAACAATGACTATTGGTGTTTGCACAGCATTTTAACATTTGCAAAATACTTTATTACCCCTCCCTGCCCTTCCATTTTATAGATGAGGAATTAGAAAAGTGGGGTGACTTGCTGATAGTCACACAGCTAAGTGTGAGTGGAGAGATTTGAATCCAGGCCTCTCTTAGCTCCAGGTCCCACTTTCTGTGATCTGGGAGAATATTTGTGACTTTTTTCAGAATCCTTCCTCAATGCCTAGATTATGGGCTCTTTTCCCCTTCGTTTTTGTCATTTCTTTAGGCCAAATGGAAGATTCCTTTCATGCCCTGCCAAGATTCCTGGCTTTGTCCCAAAAGCAAAAGCCTTGTGAAAGGAATGTGGCTGTTCATTTGGACTGACATAAATGAATCAGTGATTGGGCACATCCCCTCATCACTCCTTCCCCTAGTCTGTACCCTTTGTGCTCCTGTGAGATTCCATGGTCCCTGTCACCCAAATGTCACCATGGTTTGAACCAGGACTGCTTAGCAGAGAGTGGGGGCTTGTTAATTGGTTTCAAATGGGGACAATACTCATGGCCTTCATTCCAGGTGACTCCAAGACCAAGAGACAGATTTGAAAACAGGAAAGATGGTGCCTCTTCCTGCATGCCCAGTGCCAGGCTCCAGCCGGCATTTTGCAGTCATTGGGTTTCCAAGGCTTTCAGGAGGAGAGGAGAGTGGGAGTGTGTAGATTGATAGACACACATATATATATATAAAATCGCTAAATACGCTCACTGATATTTCTAAAGTTTGCAATATGTTGTACAGGCACTAACTCATTTGAGCTTCCCAACCATCTTTTGAAGTCCCTACTCTAGGTCTTACCCTACCCATTTTACAGACGAGGAAAGTAAAGCTCACATAGTGACAGATAGAATCTGCACCTGGTCACACAGAGAGCAACCATCTGAGGTCTTCCTGGGTCTTGATCTGTCACCTCTAACCATTGAACAGCACTGTCTTGCCTAAGCCTTTCTCTCCATGAAACTAGGAGGTCTTCACTTCCTGATCACCGGCAAATTAAGGCCTCGGGTCACTTACTTTTTCTGTGGTGATGTTGGTCTCAGCATCGTGGCGTTTTTGTGTGAAGATGATGTTAAAGACAGCGTGGGAGCGGCTGCTGGTCTCATTCATGTTGGTGGCAGCCACCGTCCTAGGAGGAAGAGAATGAGAATGAGAAGTGGTAGGAAACTCTTAGCCTTCTTAGCTAAGCTGGCCTTCCATCATCAACGAGGCGGGGGAACTGTCCGTGGTTCTGGACAGATCCCAGGATCTTAGATGGAGAGAGCTAGGAGGGGCACTGGCAGTCATTGAGTCCAAGCCTCATTTCATAGAGGGAGGGGCTGAGGCACAGAAAGGGGGAAGGAAACAAGCACCTATTAAGTGCCTGCCATGTGCCAGCCCTCGGCAAACATCGTGTCATTTGATCTTCCTGTTTGCCCCTGTGGGGCAGGTTTTATCATAATCCATCTCCATTTTACAGCTGAGGAAACAAGAGAGGAATTTGCCCAGGGTCACACAGCTAGTGTCTGAGACTGGATTTGAACTCACGTCTTTCTATGCTGCCTAGCTGTCAAGGTTCAGGAAGGTCATGAGATCACAGAGTCAAAGATGTGGTGTTGGAAGGACCTTAAGGACCATCAAAACCAACCCCCTCATTTATAAAATTTATAGACTAAAAAAAAAAAACTGAGGCAGAAGGGGGTTAAGTGACTTGCCCCTGGCCCCACAGCCAGGCAGGACTCGACCCACATCTTCCTGGTTGTAAGGCTGCCTCTATCTACTGTGCCACAAGTATTTGTCAGTGGATTTGGAGGATTTACATCTCCATTAGTTGGTATATGACTGTGGACAGGTTACTCCTCCTCTCTGAGACAGTCTTTTCCTCTGTCAAACAAAAGGGTAAGTTTTGATCAGATCTTTTATGGCTTTATTTAGGTGTTTTTGTTCTGTTACCGCTAAGATTAGATATGATTTGGGTTCTCTATGTTCTCTGGCCCCCTGGGAAGACAGATGGATGCTTCACGGCCATCCTGGCTGCAGGAAGAAGGGACCAGGAGCCAGATCTCCATGGTAACCGGCCTCATCTGAGAAGTGGGGATGTGGCTGAATAGCAGGGACTTAGTGGGGAAGATATGATTCATTTCTAAACCATCAAAGGTAAATAGCCCAAGCACATCCTTCCTGTCCCTTCCTGTACAGTCACCTCTCAGGCCAGAGGCAGAGATAATCAGCAGCTTGGGCTTCCTTCCATTAAGGCAATTCACTAAGCACTTGGAGGGTACCCACTGGGTGCTGGATGCTGCTAAACCTGAGACAGAATCAAACATGAAACACTCCCTGCCCTCAAGTCCTTACATTCTAATGGGGGGAAAATGTGCTCAGGAAAAGTGAATATAAAATACTGGGGTAAGACCTGCACCTGTGAGTTCATTGGTATAGGGAACTCTCAGGAGAGGAAATTCCCTCCACTAGAGCAAGTCTGCTCCTTCTCTGAACTACAGTCTTAATGGGTGGTTCACAACCTGGAGATTAAGTTACCTGCCCAAAGTCACACAGCTGGTGTGTGTCCAAGGAAGGACCAGAGCCCAGTTTTTCCTGGCTTTTGGACCACTTTGCCATCCACTACAGCAAAATGCTTCCCAATATATACACAACAAAGACAAAGTAGCTGGAGGTGGGAGTGGGAGGAGATTAAGAGCTGGCAAAATTGAGGAAAACCTCTCAGAAGAATGTACTTCAGCTGAGACTTGAAGGGAGGCAGAAGGTGAGGTAGGGCATGTACCTTCCAAGAAGTCCTAGGTTAGAAGGAAAAGCACTCCAGGAATGGGGGACAGCTTTTGCATAGGGGAGGGGTAGATGGAATGTTGTTTATGAGAGGAATCAGACTGAAAAGCTTTAACAGCCAAATGGGATTTTTGTCTTAGAGACAATAGTCAGTGAAGCTTCTTGAGAAGGGCAAAGACACAGCCAGACTGTGCTATAGTATCTCAATGTGGTGTTTGTGTGGAGGAGCGATTGTAGAGACTGCCCAGGCTGGCTTTTCCAGGGGGCAGGCTAGTGCCACTCTTTTCCTGCCCAGGATGAAATACTAATATTTGGGGTTGACATGATTATCATCTAGGACAGACTGACTCAGAATTTGCCGTAGTGACTCCAGTCAAATGTAAGTCTCTTGCGGGCAGGGGCTAGTTCATTTTTTGTCTTTGTATCCCCAGTGCCCAGTCCACTGTCAATCACTTAATCAGGGATCAATAAATGAGTGATGATTCAAGTGGCTTATACTAGGTGATTCTCCAGTGTTGATGGTGGCAGCGTGAGGGGGTAGGCAGTGCTAAGTGGAGGGTCCCCACTGCCCAAAGGAAGCACAGAATGGCATAGGGTTGGAGAGTTGGAAGAGACCTCAGCCTCTTGTCCAGCCCATACAGACACACCTGAGTAGTCCTGCAGCCTCTGAGGAAGCGCTCTAAGGAGGCAGAGCCCACCCTTCCCAAGCTATGGCTGCCCATGTCCAGACAGCTCTCATCACTAAGATTTTCCCAACCTTCAGCCTAAATTGGCATCTTTACAACTGCCTCTCTCACTCCACTGCTCCTGGGCCTGTCCTCTGGAGTGAAGCAGAATAAAACTACTCCCTCTTCCAAATGCTAGCCTTTCAAATATTTCAAGACAGCCAAGTGTGGGATCCTGAGTCTTCTCTGGGATAAACATTGCCAGTGCCTTTAATAAATCTTTGTGTGACATGAATGTGCTATCAGCTTCCTAAAGTCTGGCATCCATGCTGGGAGCCCAGAACTCTTCGGCTCCAGCCTGGACACTCAGAACAGAGGTCAGAGATTGGGCTATCAGGCTTGTTCAGAGGTCTTCACTGTTGTCTGGGTTCCTGGTTCTGGTACTTACAAGGCTCTCTGAGCCTCAGTCTCGCTATCTGGATAATGGAGAAGCTCTCACTTGCACTGCCTAGCCCCAGAACATCTGTGGGCATCAAAGGAGCTAGGAATATCAAAACAGTGAGTTTCGTTTCTAGAGTACTCACGAGGTGGCCAAGACCTTCAGGCGTGGCATCCTTAAGCTAAATGCTCAGAGAACACTGTATTCTGAAGAGGCCACATTGATACAAGCCTGAGGAAGGCGTCTTTATCCACCAGAGCTGGGCATACCTGCTGGCCATCACTGGCCGAATTCAGAACTTTGGGCTCGATCAGTGGAACAGCAAAGACTGGAAAAATTCCCTCCCCCCACGGCAGCTGGCGAGTGGTAGCAGAAGCAGCCAGGCCGAGAGATGGAGAGCTATATCAAACTCCTTGGAGTTCTTTGAAAAGGAAAGGAGGCTGGCTCAGTTCCCAGAACCTGCAGCAGCCCTGGTGAAAGGAGCATTGAGGCAAATTCCCAGTGAGGGTCACTGACCAGGCTGCTGCAGCCAGCTGGCAGGGGCCGAGAGTCTATTCAATGAGGCTAGGGGATTGTGGACAGGGTGGGGGTCCCTCTATTGAAACCACCAGCAGCCTTTTCATATCCCAAGGCCACTGGCCTCAGTGGGGTAGCACTTTCCCACAGAACCAGCACTCAAGCTGGTCAGTAGGAGCCCTGGGTTTGGAGATGAGAAATGGTCAGCAGGGATTAGGATGGCCATTCCAAAGAAGAAGAGCTGATCCAAATCACCAGAAGATTTGGATTCTAGTCTTGGTGACAGAATTTCCTAGCTGTGTGACTTTGGCCAAAAGACTTAACCTCTGACCTCAGCTTACTCAGATATAAGTTGGGCTAATTCCTACCCACCTTGTTGCTCAGAGGAATGAATGTGGCAATGTTCAGGGAAGCACCATGATAATGATGATGATAGAGGCAGCCAGGAGGAGCGATGGATAAATAGCGGGGCCTGGAGTCAGGAAGACCTGAGTTCAAATTTGATCTCAGACACTTATTAGCCATGTGACTCTGGGAAAAACACTTAACCTCCGTTTGCCTCAGTTTCCTCAACTGTAAAACAGAGATGTTAATAGCACCTAGCTCTCAAGGTTGATGTAAGGATCTAATGAAGTAATATTTGTGAAATGCTTTATAAACCTGAAAGTGCCACAAAGTGCTAGCTATTATCGATATGATTTCAAGAGTGCACTAACTTTCTCAAAGCTCTGTATAGCCACAGTTCTATCTGACTCTTGTTATAATCCTGCACTTGTAAACTGCAAATTACCAGCAGCAACTCCTATTTTTCTCAAGGTTTAAGATTTGCAAAGCACTTTCCTCACAACAGTCATCTGAGCATTTTGCAGGTGAGGAAACTGAGGCAAACTGTCCCAGAGATGGGGCAGATCACACAGCTCTAGAAAGTGAGCACAGGCCTTCCAACATCAGGTCCAGTGGTGCTCTTCCCACTGACTGCCTTACGCTGTCTTTCCACAGGAAGGTAGGGATTCAAGCTGAGATCCTTTGACCTGAACCTAGCCTACTTTCCACTCAAGTATCACTTTCTAGCTGAAGAAACTGACCTGGAGGTGAAGGGATTTGCATGGGAGCACACAACGGGTTACTAGCACATTTGGTCCGGTCCGAACCTGTGATTCTATCAGCAGCAGCAGCAGCAGCAATTCTCAATGCTGAAACTCCTTCCAACAGTGACTGTTGATTACTGCTTTGTAACTGTTGTCTTAGAGTATGGAATACGGAGAGGGTAAGTGGTTTGTCGGATTGCGCACTGTGAGTGTCAGAAGTGAGATTCAAAGCCTTCTTCATGATTCTACAGCCAGCCCTCTATGTGACTCTGCCCCGCTAGTCAGGACAAAGCCCGGGTCTCTTGGCTTACAGTCTAGTACTCTTCTCAATGCCCCATGCTACCTTTCAAAGAAATGTTTGCTGTGGTCACTCAGGGTCAGGGATCAAGAGGGATCCCAGCTTGTTGTCCTCTGCCACTGTGATGGGATAGGAAGATCAGAGCATCCTGGACAGGGGTGTGCTGGAGCCAGCTCTAACCCTCTCCTCCCGAGGGCCCATTGTTAAAATTTCTGTGTGAGTGTTTACACCGCAGAAAACAACAAATGCCACAATTCCAGTTTTGATGTATTGTTTTGTCAGTTGTCTAGACTCACGTGATGGAGGAAATCTTCCTAGTGCAAATTCAATTGAAAAGTGTATCTTGGGTACATTTCCCCCCATGAAGCTTATTGTTAAACCCTCATTTCAGATCTAAAGCTGGAAGGGAACTCGTGGGCCACCAAGCCCAATTCCCTCATTTTACAGAAGAAGAAAGAGGCATGGGGGTATGTTAAATGGTGACTTCCATAAGGTCACACAGCTACCAAGAATCTGAGGCAGAATAGGAACCTGGGTCTTCCTGACTCCCAGCCCACTGTCCTCTCCAACAAAGTGACATACAATGCCAAGTGGCAAATTAGCATCAGAGATATTAATGACAGTGCCTACAGCAGGTGCTTAATAAATGCTTGCTGTAAGGTTGTCAAAGTGGAAGCAGTATCATACCCACTTTACAGAGGAGGAAACTGGGGCCCAGGGTCAGGCAGCTGGTCTGAGAGAGGCAGAATTGCACGGCGGGTAGGGAACTGGGCTTAGATTCAGGGAAACCTGAAAATCAGCCCCTCATTAGCTGTGTGATCCTGGACAGGTCACAACCTCTTTATGACTTAGTTTCTTCACCTGTCAAATGACAGAGATGGACATGGTGGTCCCTGGTTCCTTCCAGCATTAAAGCTATATAGTACTATGTACTGCGTCAAAGTCTTGGAGTGGGGTTTGAGCTACACTCTTCCTGTTCTTGGTCCACTCACTACCTCTCATCTATCTAGCGCAATTCATAGAAGACTCATTATGGCTGTGTTCGCAGCACTTTCCCAAGTATCTCAGCTGACTGTCATGATGACTACCCCTTTACCTCTGCTTTGGCTTCCTCATCTGTCAAATGAGGAGGTTGGACATGCAGAGTGGACTGGCAGACATTGCAACCTCCACATGAGAGATGAGGGGATTCCGACAGAGCCCAGAGCACAATCCAGGGATTCCCTGACTTCCAGGACTTTTCTTTCCCCTCTTCACTAGCGCAGATTCCTTAGAGATGGACGGGAAGGGGGCCGGAAGGAAAGAGAAATGAATAATTGAGTCTAAGAAGAGTGAGCTTCCCCTCACACACACCTAGCTTTGTTTCCCGAGTCCATTAGATCTTGGATGTCATTGTAGGAGGTGACAGCTAGCTTGGAGAGGTCTTCCACATACGGGCCCATGAGGGGGTGCTCCCTCACTCGAAGGTTGCCCTTGTTTTTGGGGTTCAGGAGATCCCGGACTCGCTCACAGTAAATCTCCATGTAGCTGACCTACAGGACAGGGAAGTAAAAAGGGGGCCATTGGTGAGAGGTGGACGCAGAGGTCCTAGGCATCATCCCAGAAGGCGCAGACCCGCTGAGGTCCTATTCTATAACTGGACTCCACACCTGGATTACTGAAGACTGGGAGAAAAGTATACTTGTTACTATCATGACAAAGTGTATTTGGGATCCCAGCCCACTTTGCTGAGACTAGTATATCCTGAGCCCCACCTGTGTGTGTGGAGCATGGTTGGCTCCCTTGGGTAGAGGGAGCAAAGGAGGTGATCTGGCTCCTACCCACTTTTCTGTTCTCATCGCCCACTACTGCCATCCACGTGTCCAATTTTTCACCTAGGTGGGCTACTCCTTTCACCATCTGACAAACATTCCTTGGGCTTCCCTATCTCCATACCTTTGTTCACTAGGTTCTTATTCCAGATCCAGCAGAACACCTCCTTCAGGGAGCCTTCCATGATTCCCCAGCTGGCAGCATTCTCAACAACTGTGTATGTACCACCAGAGCACTTCATGCCTATCTACAGGCTTGTCTGACCTCTCTTGCTAGTTTGGAAGCTGCTCAAGGGCAGAGTGTCTTTTTCATCTTCCTGACACAGGATCTTGCCCATAGTGGAAACTCAACATGTTTCTTATATGAATGTGTGAGTGAATGAATAAATAGGGCATTAAATCAACTGCCTTTCCTTCAATCATATTCAGAGGTCAAACAAGAGCTGTAACAAGGTGAAGCACCTGGAACCGTGCCCTAGATCACCAGCCTCCTGAGGGGTGTGCTGATATTCTTCCTCCTTGTCCCCATCCCAGAGATTCAAATTCTCTGCCCAAAATTTGGTGGCACCACAGGGGCTCTTCTTTCTCTGCTCCCTCTCCTCACCATTGCCCAGTGTGGTTCAATTAACTATTCTCTGTCAATGCACTCTCTCCTCTGCTCCCTTCACTTCCTCCATCTATGAAGGAGAACCATCCCTCTCCTGGAGCTCACTTTCCCGCAGGGGGTGCTACACCTTCACCTGACTCTGCCCCCCTCTGTGGCCCCATCCCTGGGGGATCCCACTCCTAGGAATTGGTCGGAATGGCTAGATCCGACTGGGAGAAAAATTGTCCTTTTTCCCACCCTCACTCTTCACCATTTCTTCCCTCTTTACCTCCTCTAGATGGTCCTAAACTGTTACCTCTTCCTCTCTGCCCCATCCAAGGCATTGTTCTGGTCAGGGGAATGGCACCCTCTGATCCTTTGCTCAGGAGGACCTACTAGCTTGCATGTTCTCTGCATCAACCCTTCTCCCTCAAGCATTGCTCACACAATTCCTTGTCATGGCTCCAGGCAATTCTATGTTATTTTCAAGTCAAGCTCAGGCCTTTTTGGACGCCCACATCCAGGCCACCCTAGGGGAGAAGGGCATCTTTACCTCTACTGAGTAGGACATGTTGTCATTCGTTGTGTCATTGATTCGAGAGAAGAGATCTTCACAGAGCTGTGGGGAGAAAGATGAGGAGAGAGAGAGAGAGAGAGAGAGAGAGAGAGAGAGAGAGAGAGAGAGAGAGAGAGAGAGAGAGATCAGCCTCATTCCTCCTGTTTCTTCAGTATTAGTACGCATAGATCTCTGTGTTCATCTGGGAGTGGGGTGGTGAAGGGCTCTGGCATAGAACAAAGACCTCCTGAGGCTTTCCAGATCTTTGATCATTGCCAAAGTCAATGAAATCCTCACTCTGCAAACCACCTGGTGCTCAACCTCTCTGACCTGAGCTGACCTGGTCCTTGGATAGCAGACCCACAGCCCATCTCTGAGCCCACACAAAAAGTCTTTTTGGCTTAGGAGTACCTGTCAGATCTAGCATTCTGTTGGTCAAGCCTTGGAGATCCAGGAGTCCTTCCCCATCAGGACGGGGTAGGCCCCCTTGTTTTCAAGTATCCAGATGATATTCTGAGATAGAAAACTGCTTGCCATCTGGCATTCTAAGCCTTTATTTGTCAGTGATGAGTTATTCTCTTGTAGGACCCTTAGAGGTGATCAGATCCCCATCTGCTCCTGGGTCAGAAGCTCAAGTCTGTAGACATCTGTGTTAGGTGGTTGCTTGTTGCCTTGCCTTTCCAATTTGGTTCATCTGTCCCCATGGTCCTCAAGTATTGAGTGACTCCACAGGCATTTTGGGCACTCAGGTTGTGTGGAATTGGCATCAAGTATCCAGAGTCTCTGAAGCTCAGCTCAAAGGCCACCTCCCTTATGAGGCTCTTCCTGATTCCCCTAGTGCTAATGCTGCCTCCCAAATTGTATTTATTTGGTATATATTTTATGATTATATATATATATATATATATATATATATATATATATATATATGTGTGTGTGTGTGTGTGTGTGTGTGTGTGTGTATGTGTAATGCCATTTGCCTTTGTGCAATATAAACTCTTTACAAATAAAGAGTCTGTTTCTTTCTTTGTTATGTTTTCTTACTTCTTTATTTCCTTCCTTCCTTCATTCCTTCTTTCCTTCTTTCTTCCTTTCTTCCTTCCCTCCTTCCTTCCTTTCTTTTCTCCTTTCCGTCTTTCCTTCCTTCCTTCTTTGTTTCTTTCTTTGTTTGTTTGTTTGTTTGTTTCTTTCTTTCTTTCTATCTTTCTATCTTTCTTTTTCTTTCTTTCTTTCTTTCTTTCTTTCTTTCTTTCTTTCTTTCTTTCTTTCTTTCTTTCTTTCTTTCTCTGCCTTCCTTCCTTTCATTTCTTTTCTTTCTTTCTTTCTCCATTGCTAGCACAATGACTGGCCCATAGGAGGTGCTTAAATGTTTATTGGCTTCCTACCCACAGGAATACAAATAAAATGCCAGCCTCTTATCCTGGCATTCAAAACCCTACATAATCTACCTATCCAGCATTAGAAATTATTCCCTTCATGAACTGCACCCGAGCTAAACTGAACAAATGGGCATTTTCTCATCTCATTCTTGACTCTTCCATCTCTGCACTTTTGTGCATACTATTTCTCATGCCTGGAATTGTCTCTTCCATTATCCTAACCATTTGAAATCCTTTCCTTCCTTTGAGGTCTAGCTCAGATGCTACCCTTTCTATGAAGCCTGTTCCAGTTCTCTGCCCCATTTCAAGCTATAAATGATTTCTCCCTTCTTCTTGGATCTCTGTTGTGCAATCATTATGTGACATGTAGTATAGTTAATTTTGTATTTGTCTTAAGCCTCATTAGATTAGAAACTCATTAAGGGTAAGGACTATACACTATTTGATCTTTGAACTCCCTTCAGTGTGGTCTTTCAGCTTCTACAATCAGGACTCCTGGTGTTCCCTGGTTCTCTGAGATGCCCAACCATTGTCTACAAATCAGTTGACACACAATTCCTTCTCCTCACATTCCTAAGCTTTTAAAACCCAAATTCAAGAGTCCCTCACACAGAGACAATGGAAACAGCAACTCTTTCTTTCCTTTTTAAAAAAATTTTTTTTTTATTTTTAGCTTATAACAGTTCCACAAGTTTTGGGGTTCCAAATTTTCTCTCCCTCCCTCTCTTCCCCCCTCCCACCCAAAATGGCATGTAATCCAACGTAGGTTCTACATATACCTTCTCATTGAACTTATTTACATAGTAGTCCAGTTATAAAGAATTGTAACAAATGGAAGGAATCATGAGAAAGAAGAAACAAAACCAAAAAAGAAGGAAAAAAAGAGAGCAAATAGTTTTCCTCAATCTGCATTCAGACTCCATCATTCTTTCTCTGGATGTGCATAGCTTTTTTCATCATGAGTCTTTTGGAGCTGTCTTTGAACCTTGCATTGATGAGAGGAGCCACGTCTATCAAAGTTAGTCCTTACTGATACCGTGTGTCTGTAATTGTGTATAATGATCTCCTGGCTCTGCTCCCCTCATCAGTTCATATAAGTCTTTCCAGGTTGTAATCAAGTCCATCTGCTCCTCATTTCTTACAGCACAATAGTATTCCATTCATATATCACAATTTGCTTAGCCATTCCCCGATTGATGGGCATCCCCTTGATTTCCAATTCTTTGCCACCACGAAAAGAGCTGCTATAAATATTTTGTACATGCTGATCCATTTCCTACTTGTGTGATCTCTTTGGGATACAGCCCTAGAAGTGGTATTGCTGGGTCAAAGGGTATGCATATTTTTATAGCCCTTTGGGCATAGTTTCAAATTGCTCTCCAGAATGGCTGTATCAGTTCACAACTCCACCAACAATGTAACAGTGTTCCAATTTTCCCACATCCTCTCCAGCATTTATCTTTTTCCTGTTTTGTCATGTTAGCCAATCTGATAGTAGAGGTGTGGTGCCTGAGAGTTGTTTTGATTTGCATTTATCTAATCAATAATGATTTAGAGCATTTTTTCATGTGACTACAGATATCTTTAATTTCTTCCTCTGCAAACTGCCTGTTCATATCCTTTGGCCATTTCTCAATTGGGGAATGACTTGTATTCCTATAAATTTGGCTCAGTTCCCTGTATTTTTAAAATATGAGGTCTTTATCAGAGACACTGGTCGTAAAGATTCGTTTCCGATTTTCTGCTTCCCTCCTAATCTTTGTTGCATTGGCTTTGTTTGTATAAAACTTTTCAATTTAACATAATCAAAATTATCCATTTTGCATTTTGTAATGCTCTCTATCTGT
This sequence comes from Phalanger gymnotis, assembly GCA_028646595.1. Lineage (NCBI taxonomy): Eukaryota > Metazoa > Chordata > Mammalia > Diprotodontia > Phalangeridae > Phalanger > Phalanger gymnotis. Next base: position 9,094,331 of record CM053626.1, on the reverse strand, counting down.
TGTTGGATCATGAATTCTTCACTTCTCCATAAATCTGACAGGTAAACTATTCCTTATAGCAACTGTTTCTTTAACAGGGAATAGAATCCTGGGAAGTTGTAGTTTAACCATCAGCTAGAGGGAGTCAATTGTGATAGTAAAATACCCCCAAGGAAAAATACACAAAAATCTCCAATGACCCTTAACATGCTGGTTTTAAGGATGACATCTCATGTCTAGCTTATATGGGGACTGATTTAGGCTACGTATGCATTAGTTGATAAATATTCTCACCTCCTCTGTTACTTGATAATTTCCTCATTAATTCTTTACCCAGGTTCTAAGTCAATCAAGGGGAATCTTCCAATATTTTCTCATGGGTAGAAATACACACTCTCTCTCATTAGTTAATTAGCAATGAGCTCCCATCTCAGTTTATAATATATCAGAAACAGGTTGGGTTTTTTTTTACATAAATTTCTGCTATTTCTCTTTTTAAAGTTCAAATCTCATGTTCTCAATGACAAAATGTCAGTGTTCCTGCGAGTACAATGTGTTACAGTAGCAACAAATGCATGAAAAAAAGAGTATGGAACTATCACAGTGAATAAAGTCCACAGCCAGAGTCAGCTCTAGATTCTTCAACAGCAGGGGAAAGACATGTGGAATAGAAAACTATCTCTGATGCCTCCTCAACTCTAGAGACAGTTCTCTTAGGACAGTAATTCAAGTCTCTTAGGGATTTTATTCATAATATGTCTTCACAAAATGAGAGTTAAATAAGTTTTATCAAAATGTCTCTTAATAGGACAAGAGAGTAAACTAACATTGGAGGAACTGTGAGAAAATAGGCACACTAGGGCACTGTGGGTGGAGTTGTGAATTGGTCCAGTCATTTTGGAAAGTCATCTGTAAATATGCCCAATGTTGCTAAGATGCCCACACTTTGCCCCAGCTATACCACTAATAGTTCTGTCTATACACCACAAAAATCAAAGAGGGAAAGTACTGATATGTGTACAAAAACATTGTAGCAGCTCTTTTTGGGGTTGCCAATACTGGAACCTAAAGGAGTGTCCTTTTGGGGAGCAGCTAAACATATTGTGGTATGTGAATATAAAGAAATATTGTTGTGCAATAAGAAATAGGGAATGGACAGTTTGAAAAGAAACTGGAAAGATCTTTACGAACAGATGCAGAGTGAAGTGAGCACAACTAGGAGAATAATGTATGTAATTAGAACAACATTGCAGAGAAAAAATAAACAACTTGAAGGCACCAGACCTCTGATCAATGCAATAATGACAAACCAGGAGTCCTAAAAAGTGAACGTCAAACATGCCACCTACCTCCCAACAAAAAGAGAAAGACATTTGTGGACATGGCCATTGTGGTAATTTATATTCCTGGACAATGCTGCTAAACACTGAGGGATTTATCAATTCATTTTTGCTCAACTGGAGAGAAATTTTGGGAGGGATGGATTGATAAACAAGCAAACAAATAAATAAGCAAAATTTAAATAGTTGCTCTTTAGACTCTCATTGACAGTTGGATGAGTCCTTCAGGACAAAATTTTCTAAGTCCTCTCTCTGTGCCTCACAGTCCCTCAATCCATGAGAATTAACTCTTTTGTGACTGAGAGTTAAACTTTAATTTCCTAAGATTAGATTCTCGTTTTTAAAAATAAAATTTTGTTTTTACTTCCCTTCAATTCTCCCCTGCCTATTCCCTCTTAAGGGTACAGTAACAGTACTCATAGTCTCTGTGTTAGGGGTTATTAAAGTTGGGATAACACTTGGTTTTAGCTTTTTGTCCCACTTCATTCTACATTTCCTAAAAAATCATTTTCTCTATCAAGACAAAGTTAGTTTTCTCTTTCTGCCTGAATTTAAGTTGATTTTGTGATTTTGATTCTTACCACTTTTTTAAAAAATGGGAATTTCTTTAGTATCCCGCCCTGACTTCCTTGTCTTCATTGTCATCCTGGCCACACTTACCTGTGGGATAATGCCCTGCTGATCTTTCTCCTGCTTCCCCATCATGGTATAGGATTTTCCAGCACCAGTCTGCCCATAGGCAAAAATGCAGACATTGTAGCCTTCAAAGGCATGTTGTAGCATCTCTTCTCCGATGTCTTGGTATACTTGTTTCTGTGATGCATAGTTGATGTCTTCAGGCTGGGAAAGACGAGGAAGATGTGAACACATATGAGAGGAAGAAAGGGGAAGGAAGGCATGGAAGAAATCATGTCTTAAAGATTTAGAGATGAGAGAGACCTTGGAGGTCATTTGGTCCAGTTCTCTCTTTTGATAGTCGAAGGAGTGGAAGGAATCAGAGAAGTTATATGACCTGGCCAAAATAACACAGGAAGCAGTAAATAGTGAGCAGAATTAGGATGAAAGACAGTACCATGGCAGATCTTCACCTTTGTTGGTGCAGATTGTCACTATATTGGCTACAGGTCATAGAGAACTGCACTGAGACCCATGAGATGACAAAGATTTAGGAAGCCCCAATCCCATTGGACTGATCCTCTATGAAGAACCTTGGGGAGGATATGGACAAGAAGCATGCAAGATGGTAAGGCATGCATTGGTTGCCATCTGTCCCACTGGAGGGAGTATCCATACTGATGAGATCATTTTGATAGAAGTAAGCTCCTTGAAGCTAGGGACTGTTTAATTTTTGTCTTCCTATCCCTGGTCACTGGCATAGTGCTTGGCACACAGATTAATATATAATTGTTAAATCACACATCTTTTTATGTGTTGAGGTATCCCAAGCAACCATCTTCAGTTCTATTTGCCTTTGATTTGAACTAAGGAATAAATCATAGAATATTAAATCATGGAGTAAAAAAAAGAACAGACAGCCCAGGGTCATCCTGTGATCAATTCCAGACCAACCAGATAGTAAGAGGTTAATGGGTATTAAAAGTCATAGTTGTTTGTACCTAGGTGTTGGGCCATGATCTATCATCTCTTATATTTGGGCTCCCCCAGGCAAAAATTTGACCAAACCAACCCCTCCCCTGGCAATTTAACTATAAACAAACCCTTTCCTGGCTCACACCTAAAATTCAGTTTGTCAATAAGTAGATTTATTTTTGCATTCAGTCATTCACCTAAAGACCCAATTCCCAAGTTTGTAGACAACCCTCTTCCTGTCTTGGGGCTACTTGGCTTTCATGTCTCCCCTGCTGTATGTCTGATGCCTAAACTTTCATGGGGTTTCTTCCAAAGAGCAGGCATTTAGAGAAGCTGCTCATTTCCCCTGTCTTGATAGCTAACAGCTTTTCACAGGTGTTTGTGCTTACCGTGGTATGTGACCAATAGGAATAGTCAAAGCTGAAGCTTTTCGGTGTCTCCTTGGGCTGTTTTGGATTGATAATGGCTGGAAAGGAAAGAAAAATAAACAAAAAGGTGAGGAAGCTATTACGTGGTGGTGGGGTGAATGCCTATGATTATGGCTCACCATCTTTAGAGCAACCAACAAGAGCCTTTGCCTGGTAAAACTGGGTTTTAAGACAGGGTGATCTGACACTAAATGCAGAAATATTTCCAGTGTCACATTGTTCTAGGTTCCAAGAGGATTTCTACAGCTGGGTATCCTGCAAACAGTTCAAACAACATATCCCAAATAAAACTTATTTTCTCTCCTTCCATCACCCCAAACATTCTTCTTCTGGCTTTACTATTTCTATCTCTTCTATCACCACTCACCTTGTGACTATAAAAATGGAAAGTGAGGAGGAGCCTTTAACATTTTTCTCTGAGAGTGGGTCATGAAGAAAGGAGAAAAAAGATTTGAGCACATAACAGTATGACCTTTTGATCATTACTGGGAAAATGTCACTTATTGGAGGGGACATCACGATTCACAGACATCTGAAGGAAAGAAATGGGTAGATAGATTGTTCTTGATTAGATTAAATTAGTTAGATAGATAGATAGTTGAAAGGTAGATGAGAGTGAGAGAGTAAAAGAGAAAAAGAAGATAAATAAATAGATAATAGCCAGTTAGAGCATGTGCTTACTATGTGTCCAGCTCCAAAGCAAGATGGCATCTCTGACAGATGGGCTTACAGCTTCCCCAGCAAGAGGTTGGAGCTTAATGGCAATTGTGCCATGACACGCAAGTTGGATGAGCTGACCCATGCATGGGTCAGACTGCATTTGTAGACTTGTGGTTAGTTCTGGACACTACATTTTAGGAAGTATATTGATGAGCTGGAGAAGGTCCAGAGAAGGGCCAACAAGATGAAGAGCCTTGAATTCATGCCATGTAAGAGGGGGTTGAAAGATCTGGGGAGGATTGACCTGGTAAAGGGAAAACTTAGAGGGATGTGACAGCTGTGTTCAAACATTTGAAAGGCTATCATGCAAAGAAGAGATTAGCTTGGTTCTGAATGGTCCCAGAGGGTAGAACCAGGACCATTGGATGCAAACTGTAGAGGCAGATTTCAACTTGGTGTAAGGAAGATTCCTAATAATAAGAAGAGAATGGGCTGGGGTGGTGAGTGTAGGGGAGTGGGTGGTGGATTCCCTTGCCAGAGAGTTTAATTCAAAGGGGATGTTATTGAAAGGGTTCTTTTGAGGGCACAGGCTGGCCCGGATGGCCTGTGAGGTCCCTTCCCACTCTGACATTCTGTGATTCTTTGTCCTCAAAGGGTCCTTCTATAATCCTGTGTTTCTCCTTTTGAACATAAATCAATGTGTCCTGAATGAAGAGGGATGCAAAAGATCCTCAAAATTCTTCCATCGAGTTTCTTTGCTTTCCGTGGCAGAGCACCCTTTGATGCTCAACCTCATGCCAAGGCAATTTGTCTTTCTCTTCCATGGGTTTGACTGAGTCTAATAATATCTGGCCTGTCTGAGGTCAAGTGCCCATTGTGCATGACCTAGAATGAGGCTGACAAAAGGGAACAGGCAGGATGGGCTTTAGAGAGGACACTCTTTCCTGCTTTTTCTCTTGCTTTTTCCTCCATCTCTGCCACCACCTACCATGCTCTCATTGCTGCCAGCTGTTCATGTATACCTCCAGCAGTGGGTCAGTTGATTCTCTGGTCTGGAGCCTCAGGCCTAAAGAAACTGTCAGCAGCAACACCATGCTGGGGGAAACTCAGAAACAGCCAGCTTTCACACCATCCCATTTCTGACAACTGTCAGAAAGTCTTTCCAGAAGCCTCTTCTCTCCACACAATATAAACCCAGTTCCTTTAGCTTTTCTCCATTTGTATAGCATTCTAGGATCATAGATTCAGAGCTAGAAGGGGCCTTGGAGTTCATCTGAATTTAACCCTTTCCATGGACAGATGAAGAAACAGGCCCAGAGAGGTGAAGACATTTGACATTGATTCACTCATTCATTCATTCGTTCACTCCTTTGTTCATTCATTCATTCTTGACTTTACGATTACTGAGATGCAGTATGGCAGAGTAGCTAGAACTCTGGACCTGCAGCAAGAAATACACCTTCATCATTGGCTAGCTAGGGAAAACTCACCAAACCTATCTGAGTTTCTATTTCCTCACCCAGGAATTGGCAGTGGTAAATACCTCTACCTACATTTCGAGATGGTCGGACAGATCAAGTGACATGATTTGCATAAAGAATTTTGCAAACTCTGAAGTGTAAACCTCAGTGCCTATTATTTTTACTGGTGTTACCTTAGGTAAGTCATTTCTCTTCTCTTGGCCTCAGTAACATAAAAACAATACTCTACCTCCTTGGAGGATCAAGTAAACTCAGAAATGTGGAAGCTGTGAACAACAAACCACCTTATAAACATGAGATAGTATTACTACTGTATTATTGCTCAGCACAGTGGTTGGCCCAGAGTAGGCACTTAATAAGTATTTGTTGATTGACTGAAAACAATCCAGATCACTTATTCACAACTCCAAGAAAAATGTATTAAATTCCTCCTCTGTCCAAAGCCTTGCACTCAATGCTTTGGTCATTTTTGTGTCTTTCTTCTGGATCTTCTCCAAATTTCCATTTTGATTCTTCACTCCTTGAGCTCAAGCTATAATAAAGTCCAGAGAGATGCTAGAGAAAATGGCCTTAGAGTTCTCCTGGCTTATTCAGAATTAGCTTGCTGACTGCTGTGTGGGGTCATGGAAAGAACCCTGGACCTAAAGAATGCATTCTAGTCCCAGATCTTCCATTTACTATTTGTGTGCCCAGGAGCAATTCATTTAATCTTCCTGAGCCTTAATTCCCCCATCTATATAATGTAGATAATCATTCCTGCACCATGTGCCTCAAAGGAGTGCTTGTAAAGTCTAACATGAATTGCAATAGTCCATAGAAACTTACCATTATTTGGCTACTTGGTTTGCATCCTCTCTCTCCCTCACCTTCACTTGCACATCCAATTTCTTGCCAAGTTTTCTCACTTTTACCTTCACAGCATCTCATACATTTCTACTTTTCTCTATTCACACAGCCTTCATCCTAGTCCACAACCTCATCACCACTTCCCTAGACTATTGCAATACTTTCTTATCGGGCTCTGTAAGGGCAAGCAAAGTGGGACTTTTTGCTGTTTTATCTTTTGGAGTTCTCCTCAGCACTAAGGTAATCATGTGACTTTGATTGAGTCTTGCCTTTGATTGAATTAAATGAAGAGTCTTTGGTGACCTGCTTACGTCACATGGAAGACTAAGTCACATGAGTTTGAGTCACATGGCTGTGATGCCCTCTGGCCCTGAAAAAGTGTGTATATATATATATATATATATATATATATATATATATATATATACTCTGAGGTTAGCATTTTCTTTGGGGCTCACTCATGGGAAGTGTTCATGTGATGTAGCCAGATGAGACTCTGGGTAGCTGTTAAGGAACTCCCCACATTTGAAAACCCAGATGTTGGTGCTTCTCTCTCTGTATGTATGTATGTAATGTATGTATGTATGTAATGGTCAGACAGCTAGAAGCCCTGTCTGTTGATTTATGTATTTTCTCTGCTTGTAATTCCTGTTTATAATTTCTGTTCGTATTTTCCCTGAAGTTCAGGGTTCTGACTTTTCCTCTGAACTAAGTAAATGATGTATGTGTTTAACTAAAGTAAGATTGTTAACCCCTTTAAAGTTGCTTTCCTTTAGAAAAGGAGATCAAAGAACCTGTGTTAGAAGCCTTCTTGTGTGCTGGTGTTATTGGTTTTACACTCCCACAGTAGCTGCAAGTAACGTTGTTGTTACAGGCTCTCTGCATCAGATCTCTCTCCACCCTGAACCTATCCTCCATAGAACCAGAAAAAAAATGATTTTAGGGATTTTCCTAAATTGTAGATCTGACCATGTCATGTGCTTCACCCAACCACCCCCAAACTCCCGTGGCTCCCTATTGCTGTCAGAATCACATATAGAAAGAACATTTTGACATTTCAAGCCCTTCACCACGTGGACCCTTCTTACCTTTCCAGTCCTCTCACACCTTCTTGTAACAATAGATCTGTTACCTTTAGCATCATGGACTGGTTGGTTTTTTTCTGGGAACATCTTGAAGTCATGCAAAGCAACTGAACATGACGGGAACTATTAGGGTCACAATTGCCCCCTTCCCACCCTGTTCTCCTCTTGTCTGGCCTGCTTGGGACCACTGACAAAAATCCCATCCTCTCTTCCAGTTCAGATATCCATAGAGACATTAACCTAGTGCTTTCTATGATGGTCCCTTATTCCTTAGAGTGCAGATGGAGTCTTAATTAAGTCACCATAAATCCTCATAGGAAGGGAGAGGATGCCCCCTCATCTACCAGTCCTGGGAGGCAGACCACTCTAGCTGGTAACAAAGAGCTCTTTGAGAGGAAAAGGGCAGGGGGAATGAGCTTTTTGCGTGTGATGTTGGTTCCATAGAGATGCTAAATTAATGATGAAGCCTTCCCAGAAAGCATTCCAGTTGCAAGGGAACTGACCTGGGAAGAAAGATCAAGTTGACTATGTGTGTGTCCCTTTTTAGATAAGCTAATGAGGAGACAAAAGTGTAGACCAGGTGGGGGCAGACAGAAAGTCTCCCATGAGCTCAGGTTGTAAGCTGTTCTAGATGCAGGATGTGGGGGTGGAACATCCACTTGTAAGATTCACTTCAGACAACTCATCATATAAGAAGAAATCACAGAAAGCTTCCTTCTTTTTGGTTTTCACCTTCATTAGTCAATGTATGTAAGGTTCCTTTTGTTAATTACTATAATGAATTTTTCTAAAAAGTGCAAGAATGGAATGTAACTTGAGGACACTATCTGGTCTCCTGACCTCAAGCCTCTCTTTATTCCAAATCATCCACATAGCTGCTAGAGTGATATACGTAAAGCACAGATCTTACCATGTCACTCCCCTGCTCATTAAAGAGCAGTGGCTCCCTATTACCTGTATAATCAAAAATATACTCTTCTGCATGACCTTTAAAGCCCTCCCCAATCTGCCTCCAGTGTACCTTTCCAGCAAAGTTTACCTTTCTCCCTCTTCACGTACTCTAAGATGCAGCCAGAGTGGCTTGCTGTGCCTTGCTGCTTCTCAAACCCAATGTTCCATTTATAGTTCTGTTCACTTTGTACTGGCTATCCCCAGATGTGAATTGCATTTTCTCCTCATACCCACCTCTTAGGACCCCTAGTTTCCTTCATACCTCATCTCAAGTGCCACTTCTTATGTAAAGCCTACCCTGAACCTCCCAGGTACTCATACCTTCATCCATACCTTGCAAAAAGTCTTAAATTGATTTTGTATATATCATGAATATACTTTTATGTCTACATGTTATCTCCCTCATTTGAACATAAGCTACTTGAAGGCAGAGACTGTTTGACTTTTGTCTTTTCACACCCAGTGCCTACCGCAATGCCTGGCACATAGTTGAGGTTTAATAAACATTTGCTGGTTGGTTGATGTATGTACACACTCTCTCCATCATTAGAATGTCAGCCCCTTGAGGACAGGCCTCTTTCATTTCTTGTCTCTGTATCCTGTGCTCTTAGTATAGCACCCGACATATAGTAGGTACTTAAGAGAAACTTCATTAATTGATTGATTGGAACCACTTCAATAAGTCTAATAAAAGTCCTGCTCAGTTGTAATCAGAGCTGCTACCTGGGCATGACTTGGGCTTTGCTCTAGGGCACCAAATCTAGAGGGGTCTGAACAGAAAGTCTTTTTCAACAATAAAGATGAATAAGCTTTCCAGGGTGCCTGTCTCTTTCCACTGACACTTCCCTGTCCTTCTAAACTAAGGGTATATTTCATGCTGCTCATGCTCCAACTCCCAGTGACAGCTCTCACTGGAATAACTCTTTGGAAGGCTTGAAGCAATTCGTCAAACTTTGATTTCCATCTTAGTTCTTGAGACAGTAGTTGGTCCAATTTCCCCAATGCTAAGCCAAGAAGCAGAGTTTCCCCAGGGCTGCAAATGATTCATGCCCTTTCCACCCTCTCTAACTCTAGGAATGCAGTAAGTCCAATCAATAGAAGGATCCCAGGCTTGGAGTCAGAGGATTTGGCTTCAGAACAAAACTCTGATGTTTCCTCACAATACAACCACGGGCAAATCTCTTCATTTCTCTGGGCCTCAATTACCTCATCTGTAAAATGAGATAGTTGGCTCTGAGAGCCTCCAAACTCCCTTTCAGCTCTACATCTATGATCTTATGACCCATTCAGGATGTGCCCTATTGCCTTATGGGAAAATCTGACATTGGCTTTTATGAGATTTGTTAATCATTCTCACGTTGACCCTCTGCCCATGCGAACAGAGAGTGGGGAGATGGGAGAGAAAATAAAAGAAGTCCTGCCTGTAAAAATAATAATAGCAAAATATCACATTTCCATAACCACTAAAGGTTTGTAAAGGGTAAGCATCATGATATTCACAGTTCCTATTTGCTGGCTGATGGAGTCCCTAAGCCTTAGCAAATCTCAGAAATAAAGGGCAATTTGATTCAATAGGAAAATTTGTCCTTTAGGACTAAATCCAGCTTAGGAGCATGCAGGGAGGGATAGAGGGCCAAGAAGGCAAACGGATGTGCTGTAACAGATCTAATGCCAACCAGTGTGCCTGGCACATAGCAGGCACTTAATATAGCCTGTTGATTGACTGATTACTAATAGGTCTCTTCATGTTGCACTTTCCTCCAATTAATGAAGACTGTTGCTAAAGGCCAAGAACATAGCCATCGATTTCCTGTTTAGGCGCCTTTTTGAGCCCTGCTGGGTGATGCTATTTGTAAGTTGGCCAGAATAGAATGCATACACACACACGCACACGCACACACACACACACACACACACACACACACACACATACATGCACCTCGCACACTTTGGAAGGCAAGAGGATGTGCTTGGCTGGTGCATCTTGGGCAGAGTCATCTACACTGGAGCTTTGGCATGAAAGCCCCAGCCACATCATTGAAAGGCAGCAGAGCAGAGAGGGCACTAGATTTGGGGCCAAGATGACCCTGACTCATATTCCTGCCTCAGGTCCTTAGGTATGAATTGGGTGACACTGAGCAAATCCGACTTTTCTGAGTGTCACTCACCTCATTTGTACTACATGGGTGATATCTATCAGATTATACATGACAATATATATGCAAATAAATGTAATATCACCTATGTCATAGCATTGTTGTAATGATCAAATGAGATAAGGTCCATAAAGTGCTTTGCAAACCTTCAAGGGCAAAAGAAATGCCAACTCTCATTATTATGATGATAACTATTCATCTTATTTTTCTTATTTTTTTCAAAGATAAAAAGGTCCTGGGAAAGTCAATTTTCTAATACTATTTTTTATGTTTAATGTCTTGTGGACTATTGCACAGAGGGATAAAATATTTGCTTTTGTAACTGAATGAAGGCATTAGCATGAGGTAGAGTCATTAAAAGGAACTATGCCACAGCTCCAACTCCATCCTGAATGACTGGGGCGACACACATTTCCTGTATGGTTTTAACGTCTTTTGTTAGATCTTTACATTTTGCAAACTCTCTTTTCCAGCTAGCTTAGATTATGAGAATTTCTAATGGCAACATCTGTTAAAAGCACTGTTCTTAAATTTTTATGGAACAGAATTGTATATGAGCAATTGATTGTCAATGAAAGGAAGAAGCTTCTCTCTCTCTCTCTCTCTCTCTCTCTCAGCTGTTGCCTTCCATTTACGAAACAATGAAGACCATATCATCTCCTTTGTCCTAGCTGCCACTAAGCTCAGCATTGAACTCAAAGCTCAGTTCTAAGAAATTGGCCCCTCCCAGGTCCTTGTGACATCCATTTTCCTCTTCCTTTTAGCTTTATTTTTATTTTTTAATTATTTTTAATTGTCTTATTTTGCCTTCAAAGTCACAATGTGGTATGCTCCAGAGTTCTGGGCCAGGAGCCAGGAGACCTAGTTTTTAGTATGTACTCTGGTCTTTCATCACTGTGTGACCACCATTAGCCTCTCTGACATGTGTTTCATTGGATACTTGCATTTCTGCTTCACAGAATGGCTGTGAGAAAAAGCATCTTGCTCTGCGGATGACCTTGAATCCACTTAGTAAGTAGGCATCATATAAATGGACGTAAATAAAATGAAATACAGAAGAACATAGGGGATGCTGCTCTGAGGTGGTCTTTCTCACCTACATATTGTTAGTTCCATGGGGATGTTGTGACAAGTCAGCAAAAAACTAATGGAGTCCTGGACTGCAATGAAAGAGGCAGCACTTCCAGGAAGTCCCTCCATCTTTTGCCCTTCAAACGATAGCTAGACTATTGAGTTCAAAATTTAGGATGGACTTTGATAAACTGAAGTGTCCGTGGGAGGGTGATCAGGATACTGAAGGATCTCAAATTCATTTTAAATTAATGCAAACCACTTATTAGGCATTTACTGTGTGCTAAACTGGGGATTTAAATACAAAGTCTAGACAATGCCAGCCCTGAAAGAGCTTACATTGTAACAAGGAAGAAAACAACACATATCAGGGAGTGGCAACCAGGGAGAGAGGGAGTAGTGGCTTGGTCTGAGAAGTCACAGGATGGGGGAGTGGAGTCACTGAGCAACCAATTGACCTGATCCTTCCAGGAATGGCCATGTTGTTTTGATTACTGTTCCCAGAACTAGGGAAGGAACGGGTTGGGATGGGGGAAGGGCATGTGTGGATGGGAAATGGCCAAAGGCAGTATGCTGCATCTGGGGATATAAGGGAGATAAAAGGATGGGTTGGAGGAACTGAAGAAATTTAGCCTGGAGAAGAAAAGACTCAGGAGTAGGGACATGATAATCTTCTTCAAATACTTGGAGGATTGTCTTGTGGAAAAGGCATTAATCTCATGAGTGCTTGACCCCAGAAGGCAGACTCTGGAGCAATCAGTGAAAGCTGCAAAGTGGCAGATTTAGACCTTATACAAAGCAGAAGTCTCTAACAATGAGCACTATCCCAATGTGGAATTGACTACTTTGAGAAAGTGAGAAGGAGGTCTTTAAGCAAAGGCGGAATGGCTACTTATTAACTTGTAGAGGGGATACTTTTGACTTACAATTTAGATTAGAAGACCACTGATAAGTCTTCCAGCTCTGAGAGTCTGAGCTTTGAAGAAGCTTCAGCCACAGGCAGAAATTTTCTGTGATGTTTTGCTGAGGCTGAGTACCGCTGTCCATGGTGCTCAGAAGGAGGCTCAAGTTAAGTCCTACTCCACTGCTGTGGTCAGCCACATCTCACATTAGCAATCACTCTTGTCTGCTTGTGCCATTTTACACCTGATAGGAAACAAATTCTTCTTGGCTAATGGATCTCCCATCTTAAGTTCTCTATTGGTATTTGAAACCATGATCATAATAATACTGAGCAAGAGAAAAATGGAAAAAGGGGGAAAATCACTCCTAACAACTAGTTGGTCTAATCTCCTCAATGGCCCACTTTTTCCATACACTTCTCCTCAAACGATCATGGTTGGCAGGCACTCTGTCCTCCTGGTTTTGCTTTTTTTTCATTTAGCATTATTTCAAAGAGGTCTTTCTTTATATTCCTCATGGTTGTCAATATCAATTTCATTATACCTACAGTTTCCGTTCTGTTGACATACTACAACTTATTTAAACGTTATCCCATTGTTGGACATTTAAGTTAATTCTTGTTTTGAAAATTATGTGTGTGTGTGTGTGTGTGTGTGTGTGTGTGTGTGTATCCATATATCTGTTATTAACACCTTTGGTCTTTTTGAGGTTTTTGACAATTTCCAATGATGAAATCATTGGATTAAAGAATAGGACATATTTTGTCACATTTGCTGCACACTTCCCTCTTGCTCTCAAAAAATTCTACAAACTGACATGAACACTAGTGGTGGATGACTGTACCTGTTTTTCTACAGGCCTACCAGCATTGATTTAATTGTTTTTAATTATTTTTGACACTTCGATGAACATGCAACCACAAAGTTGTTTTATGTGTATCTCTTTGATCGTTTTTCAAAGAATTATTAACATTTTTGGTTATTTCTTTTGAAAATTGTCTGCTCATATCCTTCGATCTCCTGTGGACCAGCATTTACCATTATAACTTTTTAATAATTCCTTATATCTTTTATCTGTTACAATTTTTGTAAATAATTTCCCAACCTTAAAAAAATTTTAATTATGTTGGGTTTTGTCATACATTAAAATTTAGTTTTAACGTAACCAAACTCATCTTATCTCCCAATAATTCCTTCCATTAATTGAGTTTTAAAAATGTTACTCCCCAGTTGAGATAAACATTTAATTACATATTATTCTATTTTTTTTTAGAGTTTGCCTTTTATGTTTAATTCTCTTACCCCACTGCAGTTAGTAAGAATATATGTTACAAGATTGGGTTCAAATCCCTTTCCTGCCAAATTAATAGCCAATTTTCCCAACTATATTAATTAAATAAAATGATTTCCCTTGCTTTTATGTTCTGTTTATCAAAATTAAATATTTGACATACATTTGATATGCATACATACCAGATATTCAATCAAAATATATACCAAATATTTTATTTAATTGATATAGTTAGGAAAATTGGGTATCAATTTGGTACAGTATATATGTATGTGTGTGTGTGTTTGTAGACATATATACACACAAGACATTCAACCAAATAGTGTGTGTGTATGTATATATGTACACATGTATGTATACACACAAATAATTTGGGGTATATGTGTGTATGAATACACACACCCTAAATTCGACCATATGTGTATATATAAATATATGTATATATTTGTATGTATGTATATTCAATTGCATAGATGTCTGTCTGTCTGTATTTCTGTCTCCTCTCTGTCTCTACCATTGTTTTAGGCTCTCCTCATCTCTTTGTCTCTGTTTCTCTCTCCCTCCTTTCTTCCCTTCCTCCCTCCTTCCCTCTTTCTTCTCTCTCTTTCCCTCCCTCCCTCCCTCTCCCCCTGAACTGCTCCCCTTCTTTCTCTCTCTCTGCCCCCTCCTCACTCAGTGCCAACTAGTTTTTTTAATGATCAGTGCTTTGCAATATGTTTCAAAGGGAGTTTGAGGTCCCTATTCATTAGGTATTTTCTTTGATGTGACCCTTAATATTCTTGCCTGTTTGTTTTTCCACATAAATTTCACTTACAGACTGCATAGGCTCATTTAGCACATAATTATAGTGATTTAGCATTAACTAAAACTATTTATTAAACTTATCTCCTCAAGTGTAACAAGTTCCTTGCGGGGAAGAATCCCTCCTCATAGTTTTAAGACAAAGCAGAAAGCACTGACGCCCATCCAAAGGGGCAATGACTAGAAGAAGGACTCCATCATGTTGGGGAGAGGACGTGGAGACAACTATATTGGAAGAAGAACATAGGTTGGGAATCTGCACAGGTTGGAATAGGAGAGGGGTCCCATATCAGTGGGACCATAGATCCACCAAGATGCATAAAATGACATCGAAATGAAAATGCAAGCATTCTTGCTCAGTCTTCAGGGCACTGCCCCTCCCAATACACAATGGCATTTGGGGAAGCTATTTCCTTTGCATCTTCATCAAGACTTGCTGGGTGCAGTATAATCTAGTGGAAGCCACAGAGAGCCACGTTCCAATTCCGGTTCCAATCTATTACTTCTGTGACACTTGACAAGTAAATCTTCACTGAATTTTCAATTCAGTGGATATTTCCCTAAGACATCATACTTAAATTATATGTGCCTTACACAATGATCTCAATTCATCCTCTTTGGGTACTCTGTACTGTGTGTGTGCATGCATGTGTGTGTACATGTGTGTGTACATGTGTCCACATATGCACACACTCACCCCAGAAGACCTCAGTATACTCAACATTAAATATGGCAGGAAGGCCACATAGTAGAGAGAACCTGCTCTTGGACTCAGCAAAGATGGTTTTAAATCCCATCATCAGGCACATACTTAGTTTGTGAACCTGGACAGGTCACATCATTTCTTTCAGCCTCAATTTGCTCCCTGTCAAATGGGACAGTAATATTTCTATTGTCTACCTCCTAGGACTGTGGGAAGGAAAGCTTTTTTCTACAGAAATTGGAGTTATTTGAATGTAGCTCATAGGGATTCAGGACCAGGCAAGTCCATCAGGGTCTGTCTTGGCCCTTCTTCAAAAACATGCTGTCATTCTCAGCAGGGGCCTAGAACATGACTCTGCATCCTTGTGACTTCTCAATGATAGATAAGAGGACTGGGACCCCATATCTCAAAGCCCTCTTTGTCTTTCTTCCATACAAGAGCCTATGGGTGAATAAAATATAGACATAAAAATTATGCAAATGTCAAAACCCTGCCCATACTCTCTGCCCACTCTTTTCAGTAAGAAAAATGGAGATCTGTGCAATAATCAGCTTTTGTACTTGGATAGCTCTTCAGGACCTTTGATGGTGCAGACACAGACACATCAGCCTGCATTTTATGTGTGATTTAGTTTACTTATTAAATTAGCAGGCTTCATATATTCTCAAATTGGACAATTTGGAAATTCAGCCAGTAATTTTAAGTTTACTTTGACTGTTATCCCAGAAAATACGAACCGGTAGGGACCTCAGAGGCCTCTGATCCACCTCATACCCAAATAGAAATTTCTTTTACAACATCCTTGACAAACAACCATCCAATATCCTGGAGGGAGAGGAAGTAGCCCAACCCTATTTGGACACCACCATTTGGATACTACTATCAATTCTGACCCTAAATGCGTTTTTCTTTACATTGACCTGACATTGATTTCTCTCCCACCCTCTTCTCTGCTCTTAGTTCTTTCCTCTGGGGTCAACCAGAACAAGTCTCATCTCTCTCCTACATGCCAGTGGTCCACATACTTAAAGGCAGCTCTCAAGTCCCCTTGATAATTCTCTTCTCCAGCATAAAGATCTTCTAGTTCTTTCAAATGATCCCTCTGTGGCATGGCCTCAAGGATCTCCACCATGCTGGCTGCCTTTCTCTTCATGTTTCCAAGTTTATCCACATCCTTTCTTCAATGTGGCACAGAGAATGGAACACAACTCCCAAAGCGATTCGAGCAAGGCAGAGGGCAGTCTGTACCTGGGAGATGTTTGGTTAGCCACAGTATAGAATGGAGTCTCTTACTGTGGATGAGAACAATATTAATTCAGGCACACGGGAATGGAATCCATGGATTTGGCCTAGTAAATTTATCCTGACTGACTATAATGAGATGGCTGCCTGTAACCAACTGGCAAATCCACGTTAGCAATCAGAGTCCCGTATAACAAAGACCAAAGGAATCAAAGACTCTCTATCCTGCCCCATAGAGTATTGTGAAAATACTTTTCCTTAGTTTACACACAAAAAGTTGGAAAGACTTAAAAGCTTTGATCCATGTAACAAAAAGTTCCTGCTACAGATGACGCATGGTGGTGCATGGTACCAACGTCCTGACAGAGAGCTGATGGATTCAAGGTACAGAATGAGACACACATTTGTAGACATGGCAAATGCAAGAACTTGTTTTGCTTGACAATCTATATTTGTTATGAGGACTTTGTTTTTCTTCTTCTTCAATGGGGGAGATATCGTAGGAGGGAAAGCCACCTATCAAACAAATCAACAGATGTTTGCTGTGCATTTAATACATACCACAAACCGGGCAAGACATGATGGCAGACACAAACTTGAATACAACATAGCTACTCTATTCAAGGAGTTTACATTGACACACAAATAAATATTCTAGGAATTTGGAAGCTAAAGATTGGAGCGTCAGAAGACTTCATGGATAATGGCGGTTGAACTTGATTTTTAAGGATGAACAGGGCTTCACCCACCTGACATGGGAGTGGGCTTTTGTAAATGTCACAATCAACCTCCAAAGGAAGTCCAGCTCACTACCAGCTAGATAATTGATGGCAAGTTTTGCCCTACAGCAAGCCTAAATCAAAATTTTCTGATAATGCCCTTGGACCCAGTCACACCAGCTCAACTCTCTCTCCCATATGGCAGCCCTGCCAATACTCGAAGACATCTTTCGGTACAACTCCTAAGTGTTCTCTTCTCCAGCCTAAGAATCTCCCATTTTTTTCTCTTGATCCACATTTGGCATGGTTTTCTATCACCTATCTGGGGTTTCCAGTCTTTAAAAAGTCAGAAACTTACATAAGCCCTTCCCCAGCTATTTTCGTGGGGGACAGCCTGTAAAAACACACAATTTTGAGAGCAAACGTCATAGGGTGTAGAGCAGCAAGGTGCTCAATTTGGCCAGACCAAAGAGTGAATGAAGGGGAGTTATACTTTAAAAGAGGAAAAGGAAGTTGAGGCCAAGTTATAAAGGCTTCAGATGCCAGACTGAGGAGCTTGCATTTAATCCTTCAGGTAATAGAGAGCCACTGGAGTTTATTGAGTGGAAGAGTAACTGCATTTCAATAATAGTTTGAAGGCTTGATTTATTTCATGCTTCTGGCTAAAAGGGCCCCCTATGCCAGTCAAACCATCCCAGTTTTGATCTGCTACACAATGGATGTGTAGGAATTTGCTGTCAAAGCAGGGACTTTAGCACCAGATTCAATGATAAACACAAATTCTAAACATCAGCACCAGAAGCAAAAAAAAAAAGAGGGCAAGCACACACCCATATACACCCCTCCCACACACACATGCCAATCCCCATCCCCACCCCAATGTGTAGAGACATAATGCTATAGTAAACCTGCTCAAGCAGTTGTTTTATAGAGATTCTTTCCAAGACGACAAAGCTGGGGAACTTTTGATCTCATTCACTCCCCCTGAATTCTTTTCAAAAGCTGAAAAGAGCCCCTAATTTCTCTCCCCTTGCTTTAGTGTATGAGGCAGTGTTGCATGATGGATGGTTGTGTCAATAAGAACGTAATTTGAATTCAGAAAGCCATCGGCCCACAAGGGCATGCTGCCCTGGTCAGACCACATCTAAAGCCCACACTCAACTTGAAGGGACACATTGTGGGAGGGGTGGTGATAAGCTGGAGAATTTCCAGTGGAAGTGGAGCAGAGTGGTGAAGGGATTAGAGATTGGGCCATGTGAAGAATGGCTCTTGCAAATCTTTTTGTTTTTAATTTGGAGAGGAGAAGACTTGGGAAGAGACCCATCTTTGGGTGTGTGAAGGGCTGTCACCTGGAAGAGAGATCAGTCTTATTCTGCTTGTCTCTAGAGGACAAAACTAGGAGTGATGAGTGGAAGAGACAGATTCTAGCTTGATATAAATAAAAACTTCCTATCTGACTTTGGCCAAATAGTTTTACCTCCATGGGCTTCAGTTTTCCCCTCTATAAAAAGGAAGAGGACAGAGTTGGAGTTGTTCCAAAGGGGAATGATTTTGCCTTTACAGGTAATGAGTTCTCAATGTCCCTTGTCTCTATGAGCCCTTGTCCAGGATGCTGTAGAAGGAGATTTCTGCTCTGGAGTTCTCAGAGATCCTTTCTGACCCAGAGATTGTTCTGAGGTTTTATGAGCTGATTTCTTTGGATTCCTTCCAGTTCGGGGATCCCTTGTCTACTTAGCACATCTAGACTGTCTGCTTCAATGGCAGCCAAGGTTTGAACCCAACACAAGTCATTTGCTTTCCACAGCTGAAGAACCCACTGCCTTGAAGCCACAAAATTTCTTTCACCCTGGCCCAACATTTTCCAAATCTGCTGTCCCACAGGAGGACACTGCCAATCACTCCAGCTAGTGAGAAAGGCAAAGGATGTGTGTGAGTGATGTTGTAATGTCAGTCATGCCATCATTGCTTTCTGGAGTCCAGGGAAACCTCTGAAAGAAGGGATGTGGATCAGGGGATCACAGACTGTTGGAGCTGGATGGGACCTTGGGCATCACGGAATGAGGGCAGGAGGAGCTGGGTTCAAACCTCACCACTGACATTTGCTGCCTTGTGAACTCTGGGAAGTCACTCTGCCTTCCTGGGACTCAGTTTCTTCCTCTGTAAAGTTAGGGAGGAGGGTAGGACCAGACAACCTTCAATACCCTTCCAGCTCAGGGTCATTGAACCCAAATTCCCATGACCCTACACATTTTACCTCTCTGTCTCCTCCTCTGTCACATGGAAGAAACTGAGGCCCAGAGACTGAAATTGACTTACCTGAGGTCACACAGCCAGTAAGTGGCAGATCATGATAGAAGCTGCAATGCATTATATAGTACTTTAAGGTTTGCCTAATGCTTTACATGTTATCTCATTTGCTCCTCACCACAAACTTGTGGGACATTAACATCTACCACTTTACAGATGAGGAAACTGAGGTAAACTGAGGTCAAGTGACTTGCCCAGGGTCATATAGTAAGTATTGAAGTGAGATTCAAACTTGGTTCTTCCTGACTCCAAAACTCCATCCGTGTGCCACCTAGCTACCCCTAGTGGAACCGCGACTAGAACCCTGACTGTGGCCATCAGCATGGTGTTTCTGTTTGGTGTGTGTGTGTGTGTGTGTGTGTGTGTGTGTGTGTGTGTGTGTGTGTGTGTGTACAATGCCCTAACTTGTGACCCTAAAGCCAGCCCTCTGTCTGTCTGCTCAAGAGCTTGCAGCTCACTGGGACTGCTGCCCGCCTGCCCAGTTTTGCTGACACAGGGAGGAGACAATAGTAAAAACAGCCCAACAAAGGATGCCAATCCCCATGAAGGTCACCAAAACGGCTGGACCAGGAAGGGTAGTGAAGGGGACAAAGGGCAGAGGCTGTCCCCCGCCTGAAGCTAGAGATGAATCCTCTGCATTCCACCTTCCAGCTCTCACAGTAAAAGCCCACCCAGAGCACTACAGGAAAGCTCCAGGGCCTTGTGTAGATGGCTATGCCCCCAATACAACCTCCAGCTGCAGAATTCACCAAGAGCAGTGAAGCCCCACATCTCTTTTGTGGGTGACAGTATAACTAAGTCTGTGAATGCAGACCACATCATGGCAGCCTGGGCCGGAGGAAATGCTAAGCTATTTGGTCAAGCCCTCCAGTGATCCACAGGGCTGGCTGGAGTGGGATGGGAGCAGGTATCCATCAGTAGCAGGGGTGCTCACAACAATCACCTCCTGATAAAGGGCCCTTTCCCCTGCAATCAGGAACTTGGGAGATCGTAAAGGATCTAGGCCCATGCCACTCCCCCCCACCCTCACCACATACACACACATGGAACAGGAGAGATCACTGAGGCACACATCTGCTCAGCCTGGATCAGAAGGTAAGTTCCCACCTCCATTCACATAACCTTTGAGCCTCCTGAGAGACAGCCAGGCCTTTGAGGTCCCCTCCCAGGGCTGAGGATAGGCCTCACCCTCCATCAATGGGAAGAGAGACAGATGGGCAATGGTGTTTCATGAGCAGATACAGATAAGATGGTGTTGGAAGGGGAAGGCTGGGAGAGACTGTAGAGAGAGGGATTCTAGGGCTTACTCCTTCTTCACCCATTACATATTCAAGAGCTTTCAGGCATATCCTAAACTGTCCTAAACAACAGCCAGTTATAAAGCAAAATTAATTAAATCAGGGATCTATCTCTCTCCCACCCTTCACAACCCCCAGAAAAAGCCATCTCCATTCTCTGCCTTCACTTCCTCTTCTCCTACTCCTCACCCCCTTGCAATCTGGCTTCCCACCCCAATGCTCAAATGTCAGTGTTCTTGCCAATGTTGTCAACAATCCTTTAACTTCTAAAACCCAAAGACTTTACTCTGGCCTCCTCCTTCTTGACCTCTCAGCTAGACTTGATAATGGTGACCACCTTCTCCTCTGGGATTCTACTGATTTTTTTTCTCTTTTCTGCCTATTTGGCTCTCCTCTCCTTTTAAAAAATTATTATTTATTTATTCGTAACATTCTTTTTTTTTAATTTGAGTTCTTAACTTTCTTCCTCCTTGTAGCCTCTCTCTAGAAGGCAAGCAATGTGATATTAACCACGCATGCAAATCACGCAAAACATATTTCCATTTTAGCCATTAGCCCAAAATAAATAAAATGAAAATAAATTCTGCTTCAATTTGCATTCAGAATTCATGAGTTCTCTCTCTGGAGGTGGAGAGCGTTTTGCATCATGAGTCCTTTGAATTGTCTTGGATTATTGTATTGGTCACAGTAGCCAAGTCTTTCACAGTTGATCATCTACAATGTTGCTGTTACCATGTACATTTCTCCTACTTCTGTTTACTTAACTTTGCATCAGTTCATCTAAGTCTTCCCAGTTTTTTCTGATACCATCCCCTTGGTCATTTCTTATAGCACAGTCGAATACCCCAAATTGTTCAGCCATTCCCCAATGGATGAGCATCTTTTCTATTTCCAGTTTTTTGCCCCCACAAAAAGAGCTGCTATAAATATTTTTGTACATATATGATGTCTCTTTTTCAGCCTCATTTGCTTGGACCATCATCCTTAATCCACCACATCCCCAAACCTCGGGGCCCTCCAAGGCTCTATCCTGGATTCTCTCTTGTTCTTTCTCTACACCCTTTCCTTGTAGAAATGTCACCATAGGATCTCTGTGATCTAGAACTGATCCTAGACCTAGAACTGGAAAGGATCTGAGAGATCATCTAATCCAACCCCTTATTTTTATAGAGGGAGAAACAGAGGCCCAGGGAGAGAAAGCTATTTGGCCACTGATTATCAATTAACAAGCATTTATTAAGTGCTGACTAAATGCGAGGCATTGGGGACATAAAGAAAGGTTTAAAAAAGGACTGGATCCTCAAAGGGCTTACATTCTGATGGGGGAAGCAACATCAAAATAAGTATGTACAATTTCATAAACAGCAGGAGCAGAATTTGAACCAAGGTACTCTGATCCTGTCACACACTGCTGCCCTAATCATCAGTTCCCCTGGCTTCCATCATGATCCCTTTGCAGGTCACTCCCAGGTCTACATGACATACCCAGCTCTTGTCTCCCTTACCACATGCCAATGAGACATCTCCAAGTGGGTGTCCTCCAGTCATCTCAAAGTCAACATCAACAAAGTCAACAAAGACTAAAGCAGAAGCCATTATCTCCAACCCCAGTCCCCTAAACCTGCAATATTAGCTTCTTCAGGGTAAGGACTGGTTTTCATTTTGTCTTTTTATCTCCTGTACCCAGCAGACATAAGCACATAGATGCATGCCTGTCGGATTAGATTGGAAGTTCTCAGAAGATCTCCAGGGATGAGCCCCTCTCCCCTCCATGCCACATCAGCATCTCGGGGTCTTTGTTTCCCCTAAAGTCGCCAGATAATGAGATCTTTCTTGTCTCTCACACCAGAGGCAAAATATCTAGTTTTACCTCTGAAAACCACCATAAGAGAGGTGTCAACAAAGTGCTCATGGAGCAGAGAGGAAAAAGGGATGATGTCTAGTTCTGAGATTCAGAGCAGGCTCCCTAGAAGGGAAGGCACCCCAGTTAGGGTGGCCACCCTTTTGATAGATGGATATGGGGAAGTGTATGGAGGAGGGCAGGAGGAGGTGTTCTGGGTGCAGTTGAGAGTGTAAACAGAGACACTGAAGCATTGAGGCATGGATCAGGTTTGGCCAGGGAATAAGTATGATTAGGAAACTGAGGCCAGAAAATGGAGAGCCTTGAAAGGCAAGAAAAGAAATTTGAGTTTGATTTAGCAGACAACTGGAAGCCATTGGAAATACTGAGAAGTAAGTAATGGTATAAGGGCTGTGCTTTAGGAAAACAAATCTGGGAATGGTATGAGAGATGGACATAAGGTGGGGAGAGTCAGGAGGCAGAGGGAGAAGAGTCAGGAGGCTGTCTCCATAGGCTAGGGGAGAATCTAGAAGGTTCAGAATGATGGCAATGAAAAGGAAGAGATATCTGCGAGGGGCACAGGGGAAGGAGGAACACCAGGATTCAGTGACTGATTCAGTGTGGGGGCTTAGGAGAAGACATAAAAGGTGCCTCTGAGGAACTCGAAGATGGTGCTGCTATTAACAGAAATAGGGAAGTCAGGAGGGAGACTGGGTTTGATGAAAGAGATAAGGCAACATGGGAGTGTGAAAAGGGAATCAAAGGATCTGGGTTGAGATCTCATCCTAGTCACTTCCTGATTGTGGGATCCCAGAGGTCACTGGTGGTACAATGGATACAGCACTATGGCGGGAGTCAGGAAAACCTGAGATCAAGGCACTCACTAGCTGTGTGACCTTGGGCAAGTCATTCGATCTCAGTTTGCTCAGCTGTAAAATGGAGATAATAACAAAACCTACCTCAAAGGGTTGTGAGAATAAAATGAGATAATACTTGTGAAGCACTTAGCACAGTGTCAGGCATACAGTAAGTGCCACATAAATGCTTAGTCTTTCCATTCCCTGTATAACTGTGAACAACTCCCTTTACTCTCCCTCACTCCCAGCCTCAGTTTCTCCTTCTATAAAAGGAGGGAGATGGACACAGTGGTTTCTGAGGACCCTTCCAGGTCAAGGTCTCAGATCCTATGGTTCCAACTGTGCTTGGCCTAAGCTGGATCTATATTTGGAGAAGTCCTGAAGGAATGAGGTCATTTGGAGCTATGCCTGAG
Organism: Phalanger gymnotis; assembly: GCA_028646595.1. Taxonomy (NCBI): domain Eukaryota; kingdom Metazoa; phylum Chordata; class Mammalia; order Diprotodontia; family Phalangeridae; genus Phalanger; species Phalanger gymnotis. Next base: position 9,070,371 of record CM053626.1, on the reverse strand, counting down.
AGTCTAGGCAGATCTGAGGCAGGTTTTAAGCTCCAGGGAATAAGGGGGGAGTGTACAAAATTATCTCTCTGCCCCCTGCCTTTATTCCTCTCTCCCGAAGAAACACAACTAGGGCAATGCCATCGGAGCAATGCTTCAAGTAGCCACAACTTAGAGGACACGCATTACACTAAGAGTCTGTTAGCAGGGTGGGAACAACCAAGCTTAGTACCTAGCTAGTGAGAACAGTTAGTTAAAATCAGAAGCTACTAGCCAGGTGAGTGCCCAGGTCCAGGTCAGCTGCTCCCTATATCTGCCCCATCCAATTTTTCCCTCCTTCCTCACTTTGGCCTCCCCAGCAGTGTAGCCTTACGTGTCCCAGGCTCTCCACTGCTGGCCTTCTTCAAAATGGACAGAGAGCTTATTCTATGCTCCTTGCTCTGGTTACAAGAGTCTCTAGCTATGGCCTGTTCCCCTACAGCCCATGCCATGACACCCAGAAACAGACTCTTGCAGAGTGTGCAGGTACCCCCTATCTAGATTCAGACACTTTGCTTCACTTTGACTCTACCAGTACCATGCTGGGCTCCTCTGGTGACTTCTTTCACCTCTCCCTTTTATGCGCTTCTCTCATTAGATTGTAAGCTCCTTGGGGGCAGGAACTGTCTTCTTCTTATTTCTATCTCCGGTGCTTAGCATAGTATCTGGCATATCATAGGTATTTAATACATGTTTATTGTAGTTTGTTGTATTGCGCTGTATTGTATTTAAAGGCCATACACTATAGCCCCTTCTACTTACATATGGGCAAACTGAGTCTCAGAGACGGGAGCTGACTTACCCAAGGTCAGTCACAAAAGTAGAACCTGTATGCTGAATGGATGATGGCAACCATGATATCTACAATGATGCAAACAAAGGTAGTGTGGAAAAACATCCAAAGGGATTCATTGGAAGAACCCATTTAGATCTGGGGGAACAAGCACTTTGTGAAACCTCAACCTGGCCTGCCCCACCTGCAGTGGAGCACTGCTCAGTCAGAGCATGAGCTCCTCCTGGGGAAGGGAGCCTGATACCCCCACCTGGGAAAGTGGCTTCAAAGTGCATCCCCACATCGAGAGCACAACTGCCCTCCTACTCTAGGGAAATGGGAAGTGGGGGAGGTTCCCAGTCTGTCCTACAAAATGCTTTGTGATATTGGGCAATTCAGAGCTTCCCTTTCCAAACATCTTCCATTTCCCAGTTCCTTGTAGTCCTATCATCACTGAGCCTTAGAAAAATGTATAAAAGACCCCACATTCTTTATTATCCATAAAACCAATCAGCCAAAGTGTGCTCAGGGATCAAAGGATCATGAACGGAGAGATGGATTGGACTTCAGAGGGATCTAGTACATCGCCTTCATTTTACAGATGAAATCTGGGTAAAGGAAAGGATCAGAGATTTAGATAGATGTGATCTCAGAGCTTATTTAGGGCAACTTTCTCATTTTTAGAGATGGGGAAACTGAGGCCCAATTAAGGTGATGAGACAGTTGAAGTGATTTGGCCCAGGGGCACATAAATAGTAAGTGACAAAGCAGGATTCAAATCTAGGTCTTCTGGTTACAAATACAGCATTTCTGCCCTCCCCACCATGCTGCTGAAGGCAAGCCCATTTTAACTGTTTACACTTAACCACATTAGTAAGGTCTGTGTGCTTCTTAACAAGTGATATACAGCACGTCAAGAAGCCAGCTACCAAAGATTTGGGATTAGGGCTTTCAGTCTGCCATCCCCTTTCTCCCTTCTATTAGCACAGATAACAGGAGGCTGGATGCATCTGAGAAGCTTTGGAAGAGAAGAAAAGCAGGTTCATTTACTCATGTTCAGCAAACATGTTTAGGCAACTCCATGTGCAAAGCAGCTGGAGAGAGGTGGTGGTGAACATGTCAGGGAGCAAAAGGAAAAGGAGAAGCAGCAGCTAACCCCTGTTGTCAAGGAGTGAACAGTCACTGGGGTCAGGAATGAAGCTGGCACCATAATGATATGATGAAAAGAAGTCTGAACCTGGAATCAAAAAGCCCTCTGGGTGAATCCATCCTTGCCACTCAATGTGTGACCTTGGATAGGTCTCAACTTTTGGGGGACTCAGTTTCTGGAATTAGACTAAATGACCTCAGAGATCCCTTCTGGCTTGAATCCTTCCACGATCCTTCCAGATCCCCTCCATTTCAGCCTGTATAGCTGACATTGACAGGAGAGGCTAAGTGACCACTTGGTGTCTCTTTAGGCAGGGGTTGGACTGGCTGGCCTCTGAGATCCTTTCCTATCCCAATATTCTGCCCCATAAGCTTGACCCAGCACACATACACAATCTAATTTGACTCTCCTAACAACTCTTCATCTGGCACTGTTGGAATCATTATGCCCACTTTTAGATATGGAAAATGAGGCTCAGAGAAGAGATATGAGGAAGAGCTTCCCAAGATTTCTTTAAACAGATGACTACTCCCACTTACTTCTGTTGCTTCATATGGGCACAAATGATCCTGCCAGAAGGAATCTAGAGACCATTGCCAAAGATTATGAAGACTCGGGCACCAAACTGAAGACCACAGGGGCACAGATGGTATTTTCATCACTGCTTCCCATTGAAGGAAAGGGATAGAGAGGAGAAAAAATTGATTTGGGAAAAGAGCAGCTGGCTAAGAAGGTGGTGTCTGAGAATGGAATTTGTATTTCTGAACCATGGCTCAAAATATAGAAATAACAGACCCAAAGCTAGGGATGGAGAATACCTAACAAGGGCTGGTTAAAACGAACTTCCTCCAGCTCTCCCCTCCACCTTCACCTGTGGTCAGTGACTGAATGCAAGGTTCACAGCCTGCACAATAAGAACGCTGATGTTCTTCTAGATCTGCCAGGAACAGAGCCTCCCTCTTTAGAGCCAACTCTCTGCATTCAGCTTTTATACTGAGCCTGAAATGAGGATATCAGATCCCCCCTTCTCCTTCCAGGACAGGTATAGCTTCTTACAGAAAACCCCCCATTCTGGTCGTTCCCAGATTTTGGCACAAGATGCCACAGTTCAGCCATGCAAGCAAAGCCAAAAAAAAACTTGCAAGTCCTTCTTCCATTCTTCTCAAAACCAGATAAGTTCCAGTATCCCTGGAGGTGTGGATAGGAATGCTAAAATGCAATTACTGACCCTCTCTCCTGGGAAATCAAAGAACAGTCAGTCCAGGTCTGGGAGAATTAATTAGATGTATTCTGATGTGTTTGAATTGCTCCTTCCCTTTGTCTTTGTCTGCCTCTGCCTCTTTGTTTCTGTTTCTCTGTCTGTTTCTGTCTCTGTTTCTCTCTGTCCCTGCCTGCCCCACCTCCCTCTCTAACACCATCGGTTAGAGGTTAAGAATGTACAAGACAACGTGGTGTTGTGGAAAGGACTCTGTATGTGGAACCTGAGAACCTGGGTTCAAGCCTTGATTCTCCAGTTACTGCCTGGGTCACTTAAAATATTTGCATCTCATTCTCTTCATCTGTGAACCAGCTGGACTAGACAACTTCTCACATCGTTCCCAGGATTGACATTCTAGAGTTTTGATATGCAATGTTGCCATCCCTGGAACTGTGTGACCATTGAGAAGATCACCCACTCAACAGGATAAAAGTGAACACTCGCCAGGAGCTTGCTCTCCTATGGGTCACAAAGGAACTTCTGATGCTGCTTTACCAAAGCACGCAAGGTCTTCTTCTTACCACTATTCTGACATTCTGTAATGCCCTCTCCATGTCATTTATAGAACCAATCACATTGAATTTTAGGGGACTTTGAAAAAAGATGTCAGCCCTTTGGGCTTCCCATGGTGAATGAAATCATGTTTCGATGCCACAGAAGGAGGAGGAGCTATTTGCACAGAAGTGAGAGCAAAGGATCGGAGAAATCATTAATTCTCCCACCTTCACTTCAATCCATAGAAGGCTCTTTCCCAGCTTACAGCAGAGTTTCAGATTTCATCAAACTCAGAATAATTGCCTCAAGTTTTTTGCTTCATCTGAAGAAAATGCTAAAGGGTTTGCAGAGAGATCCTCTCTCCGATCATTGAGTTCTCTTGTCCCTCCTGCCATCGCTAGTGGCCAAGGTGCCAACCGAATGTCTTTCTTCTACCTTCATAGCTTTCTTTTGCCCTGTTATTCCTGACTTTTCTCTTCTTTGCCACTGTGGGTCTCTGGCCAACAGCTAGACTGGAGCAACTACAGAGAGAAGGACTTCTCCCTTCCTTGCGAGCATCATCAACATCATGGCAGCACATCTGCCTCATACTCTGTGGTTTGTGCTACCCACCATATGAATTCCATGCATTAGCAAAGTAATAACAGCATCAGTTTGACAAGAATTTATTGAACATTTGCTCTGTTCTGGGTATGTCACTAGTTTTTAGGGACAGAAAGATGGAAAGTGAAATGATTCCTGCCCCAGGGACCTCACAGTCTAGTCAGTAGTGCTGTGCTTCATAGGCTGATTCAGCGAGCTCAGGTCTTGCCTTTCTACTCTACTGATCTGGGAATTCCTCAACTCCCAATTTCAAAGGGCTGCTTATCCAGTCATAGAGCAGCATGCCATTACTCTTCTGGATAGGATGAAGTAGTCTTGGCCCTGCTAGGAGGATCTCAGTCATTATAGGAGTGGTATACTTGGAACAGGTGGGTCCTTCCAAGCATCCTAAAATAACATCTTGTAGAAGAAGGGAATAAGCATTTATTAACCACCTACTATGTGCCAAGCACTGGACCGAGCACTTTAAAAATATTATCTCATTTCATGACTACCTAATACGGCCCTGAGAGAGAAGTCGGAGAGCGTAAGAGAAGCCTGAAGGGAAAGCTAGTGAGTGTGGAAGTGAAAGGCCATATATTGCTCCTATCTTGGGTTGATCCCTTTGTTTGAAGTTTGATGGTTTACAAATAAGTGAGAAGAAGCAGATGATGTGGGTGTGTGAGGATATGAATGAGTTCGTGTATGTGTATATGTATGAGGATGGTTATATATGTGTGAGTGTGTATACATGTGTGAGAAGGTGTGTTTATGAGAGTGAGCACAGGTTTGAGTATGTGTGTGTGTGTGTGTGTAAGTGTGAATATGCATATATGTGAATGGGCATAGTAAAATCAAGTCCTGTGATAAAGATTTGGGATTAACCATTGATTCCAATAATGTAATTGATTTCTGCCCCACCCCACCCCACCCCCAATTACATGAGAATGAGCCAGAGCTTCACTTCTGTTCTAGAGCCTGACCTGGAGCTGGGAGCAGGAAGCAGGTGGGGAAGGTCATCAAGCCAGGGACAGGAAACCTGTCCTTCTGAAACCTCAGCCCTTGGTCGCCTCTGCCAACAACCAGCCATGCACCAGATGAGTTTCACCCAATGCCTGTGGAATACTCATCAGGGAAAGGAAAGGAGCCCCAGTCTGGCCAATACTCACTTGTGGTGCTTCCTGTCATCTGGATGATACATTTCGAGTCTCGGCTCATTTCTCGAGAATTAAAGGGGCGTACTCTCACTGCCACCTTTACTGAGGCTCCTGCCATCGTGGTGGTCCTTCGCAGCGGCTTTTAGTTGTAGGAGGGACTTCAGGAATAAATGGAAAAACCCTGGAAGGGCAAGAAAGATGGATGAGACGTGTTAGAAAAGCCCAATGAGCAGCTGCTCGCAGCCCAGAATTTGGAGAAAACGTTTCTGGGTTTGGTGGAATCACAAGTTCATACCGGAACCCAAAGTTCTAAAATACTTGAGGCAATCTGAGTCAATAAACATGTATTAAGCTCCTACTCTGTACCAGGCCATGTGCTGAGTACTAGGTTACAGAATGGATTTCCTCCCTTTGTTGCCCATCTCCTGTCAACAGAGGCTTCAGCAGCAATTCAAAACAAACAAGCCTCAGAAGAGGCAGTGGGGTGATAGAAAGAGAGAAAGTAGATAGAAGGTAGTAGATAGAAAGTAGTAGATAGAGATAGGAGAGAGAGAGAGAGAGAGAGAGAGATTTTAAAAAAGAGCTGGAGATAGAGAGCTGGAAACCTCAATTCAAATCCAGCCTGACATTTACTAGCTGTGTGACCCTGGGAAAATCACTTAAACCGAGTCTCAGTTTCCTCATCTGCAAAATGGCACCTACCTCCCACAGTTGTTGTGAAGAACAAATGAGTTAGTAATTATAAAGTGTTTCACGCGGTGTCTGGCACATAGTAGCTTACATAAAACCATATTCCTTTCTCTCTGGAGAAATATTTGCACCATTCTACTCAAGTACTGTATCTATGTCAGCAAATTTCCATAGCTTTGCTTTTGAGTTAGCTGAAGTGACTTAGTGTTCAAAACCATCTGTCAATAGCGTTTAATCTATTGCAATCAATTGGCTCTAAGTTCAAGTGCCTCGCAGTTAAGTAGCATCGGTTGCTTTCAGGAGGTAAAGTGAATTCCCCAAAGGAAAAGCTAAAACGAAACAGATAATGATACTCCCAGGAAGGCTTTCTGCTGAGAACAGATGAATCCCAGGCATTAAAAACTATTGACAAGTCTTAAAAATGGAGATGTTCAGAGTTACCTTTCTACGGTAATATGGGCCAGGAGTTCTGGTAATACAAAATACGAATGTTTTGATATCCTCACTCTCATAACCACTTCCATTTTAGGGATGAGAAAATGAAGTAAAATCAGAGACTCTCAGAGTTTGAGAATTTAAAGAGACCACAGCAGACATCTGGTCCAAATGCACCAGTATTCCAAAGGATACCAAGTGGAACAACGGCAAATGCAGTGAGATTATGCCTCCGTAAGGCCAAATTCTTTGCTTTTTTTAAACGTGAAAAATTTACCTTGCCATATTCAACAGAGTGGACTCCTGATTTGATGAAAATAGTTGATGCTGTGGAGACTCAGGCCCAGAGTACCCATACATCTAGTCCAATGCTCTGGCCTTGGGAGTGTTTTGATAAAACTTCACTGCTTGACTCACTAGCACCATTGTTATGGAAATAAAATATGGCCACTTGTGTCTACTAAAGATACTTTCTTTATTTAGACATATAGGAAAAGACTTGTTCTTTATGGCAAATACAACTGCAGACCCCCACATGTAGAAAGAGCTCCAGAGACCATTTAGTCCAACCCATGCCTGAACAGGAATCTCTTCTACAGGATTCCCAACAAATATTTATAAATAGCCCCTGCATGAAGACTGCTAGTAAGCCTAATTCATTTTTGGCCAGCTCCAGTTGGTAGGAAACAGTTCTTGATATCAAACTGAAATCTCTGTCCCCATAGCCCCACTTCTGCTCTCTGAGACTAAGAAAGTAAATTCCATCTTTCTTGCACATATATTTTCGTACACTTGAAGACAGCTCTCATGTTCTCTCCTATGCCTTTTCTTCTTTAGGCTTCCAACAAATCTAAACACAAAAGTACGTTCACCTGCTGATCTGACTAAAGGTAATAGCTACATACACACGGCTGAGTTTCAACCACTGCCTTAAATGGATGACAAAAATGTTCAGTGTCAGCAGGAATCGCTGATTCCATTTCTGTGAAAAATTCATAGAATTGTTTCTATCTCCATGAAAAACAGATATTAAGGATCCAGTTCAGTGTCCTTTTAACTGATCTTTGTCTAATGAAGGACTCTGGTCCCTCACCATTCCGGCTACCATCCTTGGGATGAGTTCCCGTTTCCTAAAATGTCTCCCTAGTCTAGAGTCACTGTGACCAAGGAGAAGACAAGGGGACGATTGCTTTTCTTATTCTAGACACCACATCTCTCCTAACGCAGCTTGACTGAGACCACCTTGGGGAGCACCATCTTACATGGTTGATGAATCATCACTAACATAGACATGTAGCAAAGGTTTGCAAAGCACTCTACAAATAGGACCTTATTTGATCCTCACAACAACTCTGGGAGGCAGGTGCTGTTATTATCCACATCTTACAGATGAGGAAGTTAAAGCAGACAGAGGTTAAGTAGCTTGTGCAGGGTCACAAAACTGGTAGGCATCTTAAGCCAGTGGGGTCTTCCTGATTCCAGGTCCGGTACTCAATCCACTTTGCCATCTAACTGCTTAGGAGTTGACTAATAGGGAAGGGAAGTGAATAAGCATTTATGAATCACCTACTGTGTGCTAGGCGCTGTACCGTGCTTTTTACAAAGATTATCTTATCTGATCCCCATAACAACTCTATGAGATAGGCGTTGTTATGATCTTACACCTGAGGAAACCAGCACAAATAAAGAGAGAGGAAGTGAGTTGCCCACAGTCACACAGAGTCTGAGATTAGATTTAAACTGAGGTCTTCCTGAATTTCCTCACTCCCTCTACTTGCCTCAATATTGAGCTTACATTAATTACATTAATAGCCCCAGATCTTTTTTTTAAATTTTATTTCTTATTCTGATTTTAAGAAATAAAGCAAGCATTACCATAACATAGTAGAATAGAAAAAAGATGATTGCATATGAAACTGCAAATCTATTATGTACAACTTATTATTCCTTTTAAATATATAATAATCGTGATTTTTTTTTCATTTTTCTTCTCTCCCCCCACCTCTGCTCTAGAGATGGCTACCATTTGACACTACTAACCAACCAACGAACATATATAATATGTGTATGTATCTATATAAGTAGTACAGATAGACACATACATATGTGCATATGTGTATGTACATTATATATATATACATATATGTATATGTACATATGTGAAACCATTTCATACATACTTCTACTTAGTTCTTTCTCTGGATGAAGATAGCATCAAATTTTGATAAGGCCATGCTTCCCCTAGCTTGCATTTGTACAATTACTGTTTGGAATCTGAGTGTAGGTCTTTACATTTGTCATATTAAATTTAACCTGATTTAATTTGGCTAAATGTTACAGCTTCTGAAGATATTTTTTCAATTCTGATTCCATTTTCCAACATAGTGATATGCCTTCTGGCTTTGTATTACTGACACATTTTATATGTATGTATGTATATGTATACACACATGTGTAGATATATATAATATTACATATATTATCTGTGTAATTTATGCTTTCAGCATTTCTGGAGCACTTTAAGGTTTGCACATACATATATCATCTGATCCTCACGATGACCCTATAAGATAGGTTCTATTATTATCCTCTTTTTCCAGAAGAGGAAACTGAGGCACATGAAGGTTAGGTGACTTGCCCAGGATCACACAGCTACAATGTTTTATAAAGTATTTTTTATAAAGTCATTGATAAGAATATTCACGTCAAACCAGCCCAGGATGACAACAACTCCAGGGCATGTTTTTAAGAGACTTTCAAATCATCATAGCCTTGAGCATTGAGGGGGAGGGAGAGTTGTACATTGATTTCTGATAATTCTTTGTCCTCTTTCAATGCTCTTCCTGTTCTACTTACAGACAAGAGAGAATAGAGACTATAAGCCCTTTGAGGGTAGGTACTGTCTTTTGTCTTTCTTTGTATCCCCAGGATTAGCACAGTGACTGGCATAAGTTTGTTGTTGTTGAATCATTTCAGTCATGTCCCCTTTGGGATTTTCTTGGCAAAGATACTGGAATGTTTTGCCATTTCCTTCTCCAGCTCATTTTACAGATGAGAAAACTGAGGCAAACAGGGTGAAGTGAGTTGCCCAGAGTCACACAGCTAGTAAGTGTCTGAGGTGAATCAGTACTCTGGAGCTTAATAAATGTTTATTGACTGATTGACTGAAATATCTTCCTGGATGCTAATCTTTCTTTAGCATCTTCTGGAATCTGACTAGAATCAAGCATTTGGTACCTCCGTTATTGCCCTTATCACATCCTAATGTATGGTGGAGATGTTGGTGCCCTGGCTTGAGCTAACAAGCTCAGTTGGGAGACTGAGCCCCTGGAGGGGAAGGGCCATTCCTTGGGAGGCTTCTCAGGTCCTGCTGTCCTGTGCACAGAGAATGTCACAGACATTGCCGCTTCTCTCGGGCTGTTTGTTGGGTTGAATTACTTATCCCTCTGCCAATAGGGAGAACCTTGACTTCACTTTTAAAGAACACATTAGACAGCTCAGTTGAGCAGTGGGTAGAACAATGGACTTGGAATCAGGAAGAGATGCATTCAGATTCTATCTCAGACACTTAGCTTTGTGACCCTGGATAAGTCACTTAATTTCTGTTTATCTGTAAAATGAAACATTATTATTATATTTCTCATCCTCATTATACATTGGATTTCTGTTTCCCCAAGGGGCTTGACTTGAACTTCTAAGACTCTTCCCAGCTCTGGCATTTTATGATTTCATGTTCCTAGGATTCATTGAGGCTCAAAGTATTTACAGGCATCAACCAGGACCAGGCAGAGGGATGGCTGATATGACATTGGGCAGGCAGCAAGGAGAGGAACAGAGTTGGCCTTGTGATGAGTTGTCATGGCATAGGGTGAATTCACTGTAACATGGCTCCAGAAAGCTTCCAGTGGAAGGATGAGGCAGGCTGTGTTAAGCTCAGTGAGGCCTCCGACATCTCCTTCTTAATTGTTTTTCCCACCAATGACCCAGAAGCAGGGCTGGGAAAAGAAGCTTGGTCTCTGGCTGAATGCAGGCTCTGTTGGGCGAGACTGCAGCAATTTTCTGCAAATGGCACTGAAATCTGGAAGTCCCCAGCTGCCCACCATGACAGCAGGCCACCTCCTAGCCTCGTTTCCATTCTCATTCCATCTCTCAAGTCCCTTTCCAGCACTATGCATGCCCATCTGCTCTCTCTGGTGCCACCTAAGATAGGGCAGCAGATGGACTCAGAATCACGGAATGCACATGCTTAATGACATTTTGGAGTTCATCAAGTCCGGCCTCCCTCCCATTTTACAGATGTGGCAACTAAGGCCCAGAGAGAGCAAATGACTCATCTAAGGCCACCCAGTAATTTGATGAAAAGCCAGAGTGGGAACTCAGAATACTTTCTTCCAAATCCAAGGTTCTTTCTCTTTCACTGACACTGTATGGTCTTCCACAGAATGCCTTCCCCTGGTCCCTGAAGGTGAATCCTTAGCAATTCAAGACATCACACATACATACACACACACACACACACACACACACACACACACACACACACACACACTGAATTTGGAGTTAGAAGACCTGGGTTCCAGTCCCAGCCTGACCTTTGGGGACCACATTTCTTCTGGGGTCACAGTTTCTTCACCTGTAGAAAGTCACCTTTGAGGTACCCTTCAGCTCTAAATCTGTGATCCTTCTCTTGCTCAAGGCTACTTTACTCCCATGCCTTACCAAGTTCTACTTTGCCACTTTATCCTTTATCATTGATACATCACCCAAACCACCTGTGATCTGACACCCCTTAAGGAAGAGAGTTCATGTGGACTTACCTTATGTCAATAAGTAAAAATTAGGCTTTGTCTTTTCAAGTAGAACAAAGTGATCACAAGGCCACACTTTACCCTGAGCAGACCACCCCTGGAGTATTGTGTTTGGTTCTGAATGTCACATTTTAGGAAGGACAATGATAAACTGGAGAGCCTGAACAAGAGGACAAACTATAGTGTGTGTGTGTGTGTGTGTGTGTGTGTGTGTGTGTGTGTATACACAAAGATTGTTTGGAAGAACTGGAGATGTTTAGCCTCGAGAAGAAAAGATTTAGAGGTAGACATGATAACTATTTGCAAGTCTTTATTTAAGAGTCCTTGGGTGGAGGAAGGATTGGTCTTGTTCTGTGCTGGAAGTTATTGAAAGGCAATTTTGGTTTTGCATAATGGAAAATTCCCAAACTATACAAACTGTAAAGTGGGCTGCTCTAGGAAGCAGTGATTCCTCCTCGCTTGAGGTCTTCAGGATAAGTGACCCACTTAAAAGGGAAAAGAAGACTCCTCAGATACAGGTTGACTAGATCATCACTAAGGTAATTTTCCACTCTAACTCTGAGATACTGTGATTATTTTTTGAGACTCTGGGAGAGGAAATCTTTCTGTCTCTCCCTACCTTCTCTCCCTCTCCCACCTTTCTCTTCCCCTTCCTCCCTTTCTCTCTCTTTTTTCTCCTTTCCCTCTCTGGCTCTCCCCCCATACACACCAAATCCATGCAGAAGCATTTCTAGAAAAACAACCAATCCTGAGTTTTTTTGTACTTGACTTTTTGAGCAGTTTCTGAAGAAGGCAGTTTCTTGGCTCTGGATTGTAGAGAGGTGGCCCTTAATAACTTTACATTTACCTGAATGTTCTGTCCCAGCTTCCTTCTCTTCAAAGACAGGAAGTCTCCAATTTAGAAACATGCTGTTCGTTGTTGGTTTGAAACCCAATGCAAACATTGCTTATCAATTGCTTGAAACATTATAAATTACCAACAATGTAAGCATTGTTTATGAATTTTTTAAACATTATAAATTCTAAATAATGTAAACATTGCTTATCAATTGTTTGAGTAAACAAAAACAATGTGAACATTGCTTATGGATTGTTGGCTTAAACTTTTGAAAAAAAATGAGAGTATTGCAAGAGAATCATGAAAAAAGAGTCAATAGCATGGGAAAAGATATACAAAAATTTGCCAAAGAAAATAACTCCTTAAAAAATAGAATTGACCAAATGGAATAGGAAGTACAAAAGCCCACCAAAGACAAAATTGAACAAATGGAAACAAATGACTCTATGGGATATCAAGAAACAATAAAACAAAATCAAAAAAGTTTAAAAATAGAAGAAAATGTAAAATTTCTCATTGGACAAACGACTTATCTAGAAAATTGATCTGAGAGATATAATATAAGAATTATTGGACTATCTCAAAGCCATGATAAAAAAGGCTGTACATTTTCAAGAAATTATCAAAGAAAACTGTCCTAATATATCAGAACCAGTGGGCAAAACAGAAATTGAAAGAATCCACTGATTGTTGCCTAAAATACACCCCAAAATGAATACTACCAGAAACATCATAGCCAAATTCCAGAGCTCACAGATCCAGGAGAAAGTATTGCAACTAGCCATAAAGAAACAATTCAAATATCATGGAGCTACAATCAGGATTATGTGGGATTCAGCAGCTTTGACATTAAAGAAGCACAGGGCTTGGAATATGAAATGCTAGAAGGCAAAGGAGTTAAGATTACAACCAAGAATCACCTACACAGCAAAAATTGAACATAATTTTTCAGGGGAAATGGATTTTTAATGAAATAGAGGACTTTCATGCATTTCTAATTAAAAGATCAGAGCCAAACAAAAAAAAATTGACCTCCAAATACAAGACTCAAGTGAAACATAAAAAAGGTAAAAAAAGAAACAAGAAAGAGAAAATGTAAGAAATTCAATAAGATTAAACTGTTTATATTTCTATATGACAAGATAATATTTGTAACTCTTAACTTTATTAGAATAAGAGCAATTAAAAGGAGTATATGTAGACAGAGGGTGTGGATATAAGGTGACTTTGATGAGATAATATCACAAAAAAAAACAAAATAAAGGGGTGAGAAAGAAAAATGCACTGGAAAAAGGAGGGGGGAGAATGGTGTAAATTATCCCACATAAAAGAGGCATGAAAGAGCTATTACAAAGGAGGGGAAGATAGAGAAGAGGCAAAGTTTAAACCTCACTCTCATCAAAATTGGCTCAAAGAGAGAATAACATACATACCTGGTCAGAGAAATCTATCTTACATTATAAGGAAGGATGGTCATAATAGGAGAAGGAAGACTGACAAAAGGTAGGGTATATTGGGGTAGGTGATGATCAGAAGTAAAAGACTTATGAGGAGGAAAAGGGTCGGGCTTAAGAGAGGGGGATAAAGAAGTGAAAAATAGCATGGAAGTAAATACTACTACTTATCAGAACTATAAATGTTAATGGGATGTTCTCAGTTACAAAAAGGGAGCAGATAGCAGAATGGATTAAAAACCACTATAAATGTGAATGGGATGAACTCACTCATAAAACAGTAGCAGATAGCAGAATGGATTTAAAAACAGAATCCTACAATATACTGTTTACAAGAAGCACATCTGAAGCAGATAGATACACATAGGGTAAAGGTAAGGGGCTGGAGCAGACTCTATTATGCTTCAGTTGAAGCAAAGAAAGCAGGGGTAGCAATATGATCTCAGACAAAGCAAAAGCAAAAATAGATCTAATTAAAAGATATAAAGCAGTAAACTATATCTTGATGAAAAGTACCATAAACATATTACTACTAAAAATATATGGAACAACTGGTATAGCATCTAACTTTTTGAAGGAGAATTTCAATGAATTACAGGAGGAATAGATAATAAAACCATACTAGTGGGGGACCTCAACTTTCCCCCTCAGAATTAGATAAATATAACAAAAAAAATAAACAAGAAAGAAGTTAAGGAGGTAAACAGAATTCTGGAAAAGTTAGATATGACGGGTCTCGAGAAAACTGAATGGGAATAGAAAGGAATATACCTTTTTCTCAGCAGTATATGGCACCTACACAAAAACTGACCATGTATTAGGACATAAAAACTTCACAACCAAATGCAGGAAAGCAGATATAGTAAACACATCCTTTTCAGATTATAATGTAATAAAAATTACATTCAACAATGGAAAATGGAGATAGAGATTAAAAAATAATTGGAAATTAGATAATCTAATCCTAAAAACAAGTGGGTCAAAGAACAAGGCATAGAAACAATCAATAATTTCATTAAAGAAAATGAAAACAATGGGACAACATACCAAAATTTATGAGATGCTGCCAAAGAAGTACTTATGGGAGATTTTATATCTCTAATTGCTTACATCAATAAAATAGAGAAAAAGCCGATCAATGTGCAACTAAAAAAAAAAACTAGGGAAAGAACAAATTAAAAATCCTCAATTAAACACCAAATTGAAAATCCCAAAAATCAAAGGAAAGATTAATAAAATTGAAAGTAAGAAGACCATTGAACTTAAATAAACTTAACTTAAATTAAATTAAATAAACTTAAATTAAATTAAATTAAATTAAATTGAACTTAAATAAAACTAGAAGCTGGTTTTATGGGGGAAAACAATAAGATAGATAAACCATTGGTTAATTTGATTTTAAAAAAGGAGAGAAGAAAATCAAATTACTAGTATCAAAAATGAAAGGGGTGAATTCATCACCAATGAAGAGGAAATTAAGACAATTGTTAGGAGCTATTTTGTCCAATTACATGCCAATAAATTTGACAATCTAAATGAAATGGATGAATATCTACAAAAAATATAAATTACCCATATTGACAGAAGAAGAAATAAAATACTTAAATAACCCAATCTTAGAAAAAGAAATTGAACAAACTATCAATAAACTTCCTAAGAAAAAATCCCCAGGACCAGATGAATTCACAAGTGAATTCTACCAAACACTTATAGAACAATTAATTCCCATACTATACAAATTATTTGGAAAAATAGGTGGAATCCCACCAAGTTCCTTTTACAACACAAATAAGGTGCTGACATCCAAACCAGGAAGAGCCAAAACAGAGAAAGAAAATTACAAACCAATTTCCCTAATGAATATTGATGCAAAGAGATTATAGCAATATATCACAAGGATCATACACCATAACCAGGTGTGATTTATACCAGGAAAGTGGGGCTGGTTCGATATTAGGAAAACTATTGGCATAATTGACCATATCGATAACAAAACCAAGAGAAATCATATGATAATCTCAACAGACACAGAAAAAGCCTTCGACAAAATACGTCACCCATTCCCATTAAAAACACTAGAGAGCATAGGGATAAATGGTGTTTGCCTTAAAATGACAAGTAATGTTTATCTAAAATCATCAGCAAGCATTATCTTTAATGGGGATAATATAATCAGTGGTGAAGTAAGGGTGTCCATTATCACCTCTATTATTTAATATTGTGCTAGAAACGTTACCTATAGCAATAAGAGAAGAAAAAAATTAAAAGAATTAGAATAGGCAACGAGGAAACAAAACTATCATTCATTGCAGATACTATGATGTTACGCTTAGAAAATCCTAAAGAATCAACTAAAAAACTACTTCAAATTATTAACAACTTTAGCAAAGTTGTAGGATACAAAATAAACCCACATAAATCATCAGCCTTTTTATATATTTCCAATAAAGTCCGGCAGCTTGAGATAGAGAAATTCCAGTTAAAATAATTGTAGATGATATAAAATACTCGGAAGTCTATCTGCCAAGACAAAATCCAGGAACAATATGAACACAACTATAAAACACTTTTCACACAAATAGAGTAAGATCTAAACAATTGAAAAAAATTAATTGCTCAAGGGTAGGCCAAGCCAATATAATAAAAATGACAATAATACTTAAATTAATCTATTTATTCAGTGCCGCACCAATCAAACTATTAAAATATATTTTGTAGAGTTAGAAAAAGTAACAATATAATTCATCTGAAAGAACAAAGTTCATGGATATCAAGGGGATGAATGAAAAAAATGCTTAAGTAGTGATCTACATGTACCAGATCTCAAACTGTATTATAAGTGCTAATTATCAAAATAATCTGGTACCGGCTAAAAAGTAGAGTGGTGGATCAGTGGAACAAATTAGGTACAAACTACATTATTATAGTAAATCACTATAGTAATCTTATATATAAAAACCAAAGGTCCAAGTTTTTGGAACAAATACTCATTATTTAACAAAAAATGCTGGGAAAACTGGAAAATGGTATGGCAGAAACTAGGTATAGACTAACATCTCACACAGTATACCAAGACAAGGTTAAAATGGGTACATGATTTACACATAAAGGTTGATACCATAAGCAAATTAAGAGAGCATGGAATAGTTTATCTGTCAGATTTATGGATAAGAGAAGAATTTAGGACCAAAGAAGATAATAGAGAACATTACAAAATAAATAATTTTGATTATATAAAATTTAAAAGTTTTTCACAAACAAAACCAATGCAACCAAAATTATAAGGAAAGTAGAGAATGTGGGAAATTTTGCAACAAGTATCTCTAATAAAGGCCTCATTTTGCAAATACATAGAGAACTAAGTCAAATTTATTTTAAAAAATCCAAGTCATTCCTTAATTGATAAATGGTCAAAAATATGAACAGGCAATTTTAAGACAAAGAAATCAAAGCTATCTATAGTCATATAAAAGGTGCTCTAAATCAACAGAGAAATGCAAATTACAACTCTGAGGTACCACCTCACACCTATCAGCATGGCTAATATGACAAAAAAATGCCAGATGTTGGAGGAGATGTGGGAAAACTGGGACACTAATGCACTATTTGGTGAAGTTGTGAACTGATCCAGTCATTCTGGAGAGCAATTTGGAATTATGCCCAAAGGGCTATAAAATGCTCAAACCCTTTAATCCAGCAATACCACTGCTAAGTCTATATTCCAAAAATGTCCAAAAGAAGGGTAGGGTGGAAGGATATTTATACAAAAATATTTATAGCAGCTCTTTTTGTGATGGCTAAGAATTGGAAATCAAAAGGATGCCCATCAATTGGGGAATGGCTAAACAGGGTATGGTATATGATTGTAAAGGAATGTTATTGCTCTATAAGAAATAACAAGCAGGATGATTTCAGAAAAACATGAACTGATGCATAGTGAAGTGAACAGAACCAGGAGAAGGTTGTACACAGTAACAGCAGTATTGCTCAGTGAAGAATTGTGAATGGCTTAGCTATTCTCAGCAATACAATGATTCAAGACAATCCCAAAAGACTAATGATGACGCATACTATCCACCTTCAGAAAAAGAACTGATATTGATTTAATACAGACTGAAGGATGCTATTCTTCACTTTCTTTCTTTTTTTGTCTTTTATTCAAATCTTCTTGTGCAAAATGACTAATGCGGAAATGTTTTACGTAATTGCACATGTATAACCTATATCTGATTGCTTATCATTTCAGGGAATGGGAAGGGGAGGGGGAGAAGGATAGAAAACAAAAGAAAATAGATGGTGCCCTACCCCTTAATCCAGCAATACCACTACTAGGTCTGTATCCCAAAGAGATCCTAAAAAAGAAAAGAACTCATATGTACAAAAATATTTACAGCAACTCTTTTCGTGGTAGCAAAAAATTGGAAATTGAAGGGATGCCCATCAATTGCGGAATGGCTGAACAAGTTGTGGTATATGAATGTAATGGAATACTATTTTTCTCTAAGAAATAATGAGCAGTAGGATTTCAGATCAGCCTAGAAAGACTTACATGAACTGATGCTGAGTGAAGTGAGTAGAACCAGGAGAACATTGTACACAGAAAAAGCAACATTGTGCAATGAGCAACTTTGATAAACTTAGCTCTTCTCAGCAATGCAAGGCTCTAAGACAATTCCAAAAGACTCATGATGGAAAATGCTAACCACCTCCAGAGAAAGAGCTATGGAGTCTGAATGCAGATCGAAGCATTCTAGAATTTTTCTTTTTCTCTTTTTTGTCTTTTCTTTCTCACGGTTTTCCCCTTTTGTTCTGATTCTTCTTTCACAGCATAACTAATGTGGAAATAAATATGTTTAACATGATTGTACACATACAGCCTATATCAGATTGCTTGCTGTCTTGGGGATGGGCAAAGGGAGGGAGGGGAAAATAGGAACGAACTCAAAATCTTATAAAAGTGAATATTAAAAACTATCTTTTCATGTAATTGGAAAAATACTGTTAAATGGAAAAAAGAAAGTAGATGCTGCTTGTATTTTCTACACGTGTGTCTTACTACCCCAAAAAGACCTAAATTTAAACCTGCTCTTCACTTAGATTGTGGGAAAGTGGGAAGTGTGGGGAAGTGAACTGTAGGATTTTCTTGGAGGAAGTTTTGTACCAAATGTTCTTACTAAAACCACCTTAGTAAATACTTTTGCTAAAAACCTTTAAAAGTATGCCTGGTTCTGGGCTTCTCTCACCTCCGTTTCTGTATTCTTCTATCTGAGTTCCTCTCCCTTCAGAATCTTTCAGCATCTTTATGGTATATGCAACATTGTACCAAAGTCTTGCAACCAGGTCTGCCCTCCTCTACTCACATGCTCCAAGGTCCAAAATCACAAGGATTCCTCCATCAACCAATCACATCACTTCTATTGCAGCTCATTCTACTGCCTTCATAGAGATTTCTCTAACAGTACCTGGTTTGACCCTTACAGTATTCCTGTTAGATAGGAAGGTCAGATGTTATTGCCCTAATAATACCACATGATGCCAGACAAATGAACACTGCTTCTCTTATTTGCTGCCTGCAGTGAAGAATGGCTAGAGAAAGAGGCGAAGAACTCTCCCTCTGACGTAGAGTGCTGTGTGCCTTAGCCTAAGGGACTGCTTTTTATTAAGTGGAGATGAAATTCTGAAAAATTAATTAAGATGCTGGGCTAAGATCCAAGGATCAACTATGTAGAGTTGTTGTGAAGAGGGAAGGATGAGGAGGATGGACCAGGAACTAGTAACCTGCAGAGATATTTATGACATAGATTCATAGATTTAAAGGTCAGAGGGACCTTAGATGTGCATAGTCCAATATCCCCATTTTCAGATAAGGAATCTGAGGCCCGGGGCAATAACAGAATCATAGATTTCAAACTAGAAAGAAGTCATCGCAACACAGATTTAGAGCTGAAGGGACATTAGAAGTCAACTAGTCCAACATGTTTATTTTATAAATGAAGAAACTGAGACCCAGAGAATTTAAGTGATTTACTCGAGTTCACACAGGTGGTAAGGAGCTGAAATGAGATTTATACCCTGGACATAGTAAGAACATAATAAATGCTTGTGACTGACTGTATGACTATCATATAGAAGAGAATCTGCCCTTTTTCTGCTTGGCCCCAGAAGGCAGAATTAGGAATAACAGACAATTAGAACTCATTTAGCCAGTCAATAAGTATTTATTAAGCACTACTATGTACCAGGCACTGTGCTAAACACTAAGGCTACAGAAAAGAGGGAAAAGACAGCTCCTCCCCTCAGGGAGCTCAGCGAGGGAGACAAGTAACAAACACGTATATAAAAGCCATATACAGAATAAATAGAAAAAAAGAAATATTTAAGAGAGACAAGGCACTAGAATTCAAAGGATTGGGAATGGCTTCCTGTAGAAGTTAGGAAAGTCAGCAAGTGGGGATGAGGAGGGAGAGCATTCCAGGCACGGGGGATAGGCAGCCAGAGAAAATTCTCAGAGCCAAGAGATGGAGGGTCTAGTTTGTGAAACAGCCAGGAGGCCAGCCTTGTTAGACCAAAGATACACGTAGGAGTGTAAGGTGTAAGCAGACTGGAAAGTTAGGAAGGAGCTAAGTTATGAAGGTCTTTGAATGTGAAACAAAGGATTTTGTATTTGCTCCTGAAAGCAATAGAAAGCCACTGGAGTTTGTGAGTGTGTGTGTGTGTGTGTGTGTGTGTGTGTGTGCACCTCTACACATGACTTGCTCAGACCTGCCAGAACTCTCCAAGTGTGGAATTCACTTCAATTCAATTCATCAAACATAATTTCTCTTGCTTGGCGTATTTTAAACAGAGGCAGGATGATCACTTGCTGGGTATGCTATAGTGGAGGTTTCTGTCCAGTCTGTATCAGACTAGATGGCCCTCCAAACTCCCATATTCTGTGATGCTGGAATTTATTAAGCTCCTACTATGTACAAGGTACTGTGCAAGGCAAGAAGTGATGGGTCTCTCTCCTCTGCCCCAACATATACAGACATACAAACACCCTAGAGATCTCTAAGGTTGAATGATCACTTGTAATTAATTAAAGCCTTGGACAGGTGCTAGATGACTCAGTCAAGTCTTAGATTTTTAATTATTTCTTAAATATCACTCCCACTAGAAAAGTCTTTTAAGAAGTCTGGAGCTGTTATTGAGTGGCCGAGAAGAGCTTGTGTGAATTAAATAGCTGAGAAGATGCCATTGCATTCTTTTCTGAAGGCATCAGGTTCATTGTAAGCTTCTTGTGGGCAGGGACAATCCCTATTCTTTCCTAACATGAGGACCCTGTATGACCTAATAAAAATTGCTAGTATATATGTATATATGTGTGTATATATATATATACGTATATATATACACGTATATATATATATATATACACATATATATAGTGCTTTGAGGTTTGCAAACACTATATGTATATATACAATATATAATTTTATGTTGAGATAAAATGAGATATTTCAACATTATCTTATTTTATAACACAATATTCAATTAAATAATATTTAGCTTGGCTTTTCAATATTGTTCCCAGACCAAAGAGCTATTACTATTCTTCTGTGTAAATGACAAGGAAAGGGGCAGCAACATGCATGGACCTCTCAGAACAACAGAGCCAAGGAGATCATAACTAGAATGAAGTAATAGCTGGCACATTATAGCTAGCTCTGTCCCCTGGGAAGATACAGATAAGAGTCACACAGGATGGGGCTGCAACCTGCATCATCAGAGAGGACATGTAGTGGCCATGTATGAAGTCACAGAGATGGAGGGAGAAGAAGAAGAAGAAGAAGAAGAAGAAGAAGAAGAAGAAGAAGAAGAAGAAGAAGAAGAAGAAGAAGAAGAAGAAGAAGAAGAAGAAGAAGAAGAAGGAGGAGGAGGAGGAGGAGGAGGAGGAGGAGGAGGAGGAGGAGGAGGAGGAGGAGGAGGAGGAGGAGGAGGAGGAGGAGGAGGAGGAGGAGGAGGAGTGCCCTGATTTCCAACCTAGCTTGCTTTCTCCTGTACCAGTCTTTGCCTTTGTATATTTCATCCCAGTTTTCTTATGTCTCCCCTGAGTCCAGCATCTAGAAATTTTTTGGGTTGTGCCAGCTTCTGGAGCCAGCTGCCACCAAGATGCTTTTCAGCAGAGATGGCATTTCCCCCTGGATCAGCACTAAACCTTCTCACTAAATTCTCTGCTTTCATATGGAAATAAATGCTTACGAAGTTGAAAAAGGAAAAAAAAACAACCTCTTAGTTTTAGCACATTTCTATTTTAGGTGGCAAGTTACAACTCCCACCCTAGAAGTTCTTTCTTTCCCCTTTTGATAGCCTACTTGATGGCATATGAGCAAAAATGAGTCCTGGAGATGGACCTCAAGGTGAGCAGTGGTCAGTTTCATTCCCTTCCCTCTGACTGTGGACTTTGGGCAAAGGAAGTGGATGTCAGTTTCAAGGCCCTTCCCTCTATGTGGATAGCAGCCATTGTAGGTTTGAGCCTGCCAGGTACTTGGACTGGTCAAATAAGGAAAAGAAAAACACTTGCTCGAAATTACTAAGAGATATTTGTAAAGCACTTTCAAACAATATAAATGCTTATATTAGTGGTGTTATAATTCCCAGGGACTTGCTGGTGCTAGCCTAATAAATGGGTTATAACATGAGCTGCCATCTTCTATGAGAACAGGGGAAGTGGCAGAATGGCGATTGTCTTTAAAAATGGAAAAATTTAAGCCCTGACTTCCTGATCTGGGCTCATCTGTGCCTTTGGGAGCCACAAACTCAGTGGCAGTGAGAACAGAGGCAGTGCAGAGCAGAGAACGTTAGAAATCAGATGACCTGGGTTCAAATCCTGACTCAATTCCATGACCTTGAAGGTGTTTTCTGACTCTAAATTGGTAAATAATTAAAACCACGAATAATTAAAGGTCATATTCCCTATGTGATCTCAGGCAAGTCATTCCCCCTTTCTGAGCCTTGGTTTGTTCATCTCTGAGATAATGAAGTTAGACTAGATGAGCCATAAACCCTTTCCTAGCCAGGTCTAAGCCTGTGACTCCAGTACCTGCTGATATATCCCAGAGCCGCCTTTCTGTCCTATATCTCTAGGTTCCTCCTTATATGGACAATGAAAGGAATTTTACAGATCCTGTAACAAGAGGGAGAGGAAGAGAGGTTTACAGAATGGAGGGAATCCTTGTCTATTTGAAGTCATCTTTTATGTCATGGTTCCCTGTTCCTGTTGGCCTCAACCATCCCTGGTCAGTGTTGATGCTCAAATGTTCCACATGTCAATGGATCTGTGAGCTCACTGATTTGTATGCTTCCTCTACTGATGCACATTCCAACCCATCCATGCCTGCCTATCATGCATTCAAAAGGAAATGTGGAGAGCCAATTGAAACAATGTATAAGCAAATTCAATGGGGAACAAGTTGGAAGAGGGACTCAGTTTGGGATGTCATGAGTGTAGGAAATGCCCAAATGGGCAAACTCCCTCCACTAATGCAAGGTGGCATCTTCTCTGTAACTGAGCGTCATAAGAAGTTGCCCAAGGCACTAGAAAGCTAAGTGACTTGCTCAGGGTCACAGAACTGCGATGCGTCAGAGGTAAGACCCGGGACTTTCTAACCAAAGGCCTGTCCACTACACCAAACTCCCACTCTTTATTGAGTGGAGTAAATCCAAGTTGCTGTAGCATATTCCAAAAATCAGTCATCTCCATCAGCCCATTGGTGCTTGAGACTAAGTAATCCTCACCTTTAGAAAACCTCAGAGAATCTAATATTCATCTACTTGTCCATGTAGCCATGAATACACGCATCCATCTGAGAGAAATTATAATTTTCAATTATATTAATAACCAATTATTAAACCAGAGTTGATTTTTATCTTTTATTTCCTCATTCAGGGCCCAGCTCCTGTAAGTCAGCCAGTCACTGAAGGACATAGCTGATAGATAAAATTGCCCTAATCCTTGGGAAACATGCTCCTCAATCTTGGATGGGACCCTGCCCAACTAGGAGACCTTGCTTCTGTTTAGAGTATAACCAGAATCTAATCTAAGTGAATTTATGTCCCAAAGCAATAAGCCCATGTCCTTGCACCCCTCCACTGGAGTTTAGGGTGGCCCAGGTCATGAAGAAGAAAACCAATCAGAGTGGTCTGGGTGGAGATGGGTTCCTCTATCCAGAGTGCTGGAGGTGGCTGTGTCTCATGATCAAGCAACATTCTCCACAGGAAGAACTGAAGACATTCAGCCCACCTCCTTATTAATTGTTCACCAATCAGGATTGATTTCTACCTGTTGGAACACCCCTTTTCCAAAGGTATTGAAAACAGTCCATGGCTTTGTCTTTGAGAGAGAAATCACTGACTATCAATTTGTTGATTATTCGCTAACAGAAACTCTGTCTCTCAGGTTTTTCATTTCTCACACAACCATCTATTCTACAAGCTTTATTTAGCAAGCACCTATAATATACAAAGCATTATAATATTCATTCAGGCTGGCCATGTAAATACCAGTGTCATGGGCATGACATGTAGGCACTAAGACATTAGCCTGGGCATGTACAATCTTGATTTTAAAAAAAAATTCTCCAAAGAATCCCCCCTGAATGAATGACCAATGATAATTTTTCAGGCTTCTGGCATCCAATACTTTGGCTTCAATATGTCAGGGCATGGGCAAGAGCCAGTGAAAATACTGACTGGAGAAAATATTCACACACACACACACACACACACACACACACACACACACAAAGCATTAACACACTTGATTTGCCTGCAGCATACTCCTGTCACCCCAGTATTCTTTGTCTCTCTAATATAATTGCCTTGACCGGAACAAGTTATTGTTTGCCAAAACAGAGGCACAAACAGCGTATTACTCCTGCCACCAGATGAAGTAATGGCCTTTAGAAGATAAAGGAGCATTTGGGGCATAAATGGCCAGTTACAAAGATGATGTCTGGGAACAGAATTAGTATTTTTTAACCACAGATCAAAATAGAAGAATAACAGCTGTAGAAATAGAGTGGCCATAGACTTGATGTCAATGGGGTGATAACAGAAGACAGAGAAGATGGAACTATTCAACCCCCATTAGGCTTTTCCCAAAGCAGAATTATCTTCAGAAAGGTAAGTATGGGGAGTTTAAAAATCCCAAATAAGTAAGAATAGGGCAAGATAATATGTAACTTCTTTCAATACTTTCAAGTCACTGTGAAAAATCATAAAGAATGAGGATGTACTGGGCAAATAAATCTACTCCCCCACCTCTCATTCCCCTCCCCGCTTAAAAAAGGAATAGGATGGAGTCTGTGTAAGCCAGTGAAGTTGATTTCTTGAAAACCTGACAAAATGCTAGGTGACTCATGAGCATTTAGAAAGAGAAGTAGAGATAGCTAAGAGCCAGAAAAGGTTCCAGACTAACCTAATTGCCATTTTATGGGATTATCAAACTGGTAGATCAGGAGAATACTGGAGAATCTCTCTTTTTCCTAGATTTTATTTTGTCATATAATTTATAGATGCATTTTTGACACTTCCAAGGAAACACACATACTCCTTCCAAATAAGAGAATTTGCCATACCCTACTGCTACTCTACTTACTCCCACTAGGACCATTGGGCTTCCACATCCTTAATCCCTGGAGAAGTTAATCCATTTAATTTTAGAGCTACCACTCTGAGAATAAGCTATCTTAATTTTGAAGTAAATATGTGTGAAGTCATCTAGACCACTGTATCTAGCCGTCCCCAGACCAGAACATCTGGCCATGCACTTAGACTATATTGCTATGGCTCTACTTCCTTATGGGCCGATTCACCATAAGATCCACACTCCCTTCCTTGGCCACCACTCCCCAATGAGTATCTGCACAGTAGAGTGTAAGCTTCTGTAAAGCAGGGACTGTCTCCTTCTTTTTTGTATTTTTATCTTCAATATCTACCACAGGTCATGGTGCACAGTAAGCACTTAATGAATGCTTTCAAGTAAATTAATTAGTGTCATTTAAAGAACATTCCATCCAAAACAGTTTTCAGATTGTTAACCTCTGAGAGGTCCTTTAGACTTAATTGACTGATGCTACTTTTTCCCTCTCTCTTTGGGCCTCGGTTTCCTTGTGTGAGAAATAAATATGATCCTTGAATCACTTCTGGTCCTAAAATTCTATGCTCTATGACCTACAATTAAAAGGAAAAGTCACAAAGCTGGTGGTTTTAAAATGAGAATGTAAGGTCGTAGGAATATGTTGGATTGTTAGAACCTGGTAAGAAGTTTGTTGGAGCTGTTGTGCTCCAAGAGAGGAGATACAATTGGCATATCCCAGCCCAGGAGAGGTCAGGCTTGATTCATCAATAAATAAAGTGAGATGTGAAGGCACAGTAGTTCAGTGGAATTTAAAGCAGTGGCTCCTGACCTGTGGGCCATGGAGTCCTCAGGGACAGTGGAGTTATTGCAAAGGGGCCTATAAATCTATGGATGAATCAATATCTCAGAGTGTAGACAATAAATATCCTATATAGCTATGCAACAAATGGTTGAGAAGCCCGGTTCTGGATTTACACAGATTAAGTCCAATCCTAATGGCCTGAACACAAATGCATCCTTGGTTTGTGACTTGATTTCACTTGGGGTATGGTGGCCATCTCCAGTCGTTCTGATGTGTATATGGCCACTGGACTCAGATGGGTCCAGAGGAGAAAGTGAGTCTGGTGACTTTGCATAGCACTCCCTCACTTAAATGCAATTCACTTTCACATCATGGCATCACCTCCATGCTGTCACAGTACTCTTCGAGAACGAAGGGCAGACAACAACAAGAAACAACAACAGTTTGAGAATATAGCCTGGGAACATCATAATCTATCTCCTGTTTAGGTCTCTACAGATGTGGTTAAAGGGCCCTCAGATCCTGTTTAAGTACACAGGCTAACAATATATATTATATTTAGGACTTTCTTTTTTCATATCTCAGAAAAAATATGAAAGAAAAAGAGAAAGAGAAAACAAAAGAGAGAAAGAAAGAAAGAAGTATATCCCAATTCCAAGGATTCACAAATGCTCATATACAATCAAGACAACCCCACTTTTCTTTCCAATGAATTCCATCTCCCTCCAGGAAGCTATACAAGCCTCTAGACTTATATCAGCAGCCTATGGTTGAGACTCCCCTGGAAGGAAAACACACTTAGAGCTGTGTGAGTCAATCCCTCATTGTCTGAGTGTCCCCATCTCTTTCAGGGGTCTGTGCAGTCTTCTAGACATAGAGTATGTAGAAGACAGTTGGTTCCTTAGACTTGGCAAGGTTGGCAGCTCTTCTCTCCCCCCATCCCCTTCACTCACTCACACACACACGCATACACACACATGCATACACACACGTTCCCCAATGGAAGTCTTACCCCTGGAGTTGCTGTCATTTCATTTACACATGCAGTCTTTTCACTTGTCTTGCTAAGCTACCTAGCCAGAGATGAAGCTCCATCACAAACAAGATGATCCTGGTGCCTGAGGCAGGTTATGGGGACAGGAGTGGGCACGGACAACAAAAGTAGAGCAGGACATGAGACAAATGGCCCTGAGATGAGTTTAATTATTATCACTAGCATTTGCCTAGTGCTTTAAGGTTTGCAAAGAACCTTATAAATTTTATCTTATTTGATCCTTACAACAACCCTGGGAGGTGGGCGCTATTATCCTTCCCATTTTATGGTTGAGAGGACTGAGGCAGACAGAGTTAAATGACTTGCCCAGAACCACATAGGTAGGAAGTATGAAAGAGAGGATTCTAAGCCCAATACATCCTAATTCTAGGTCCTATCTCATGCTTTTTCTATTGGTTATATCAAGGCCCTAATGAGGCTGGAAACACTATTTCAACCCCTGCATGGGCTGGTTAGCTTTGTTCTGTTTCATAGCCATGGACTGTACCCCTGACCCCAGTCACCTGGTAACAGACCTACAGAACGTCAAAGCTGTAGGACACCACTGAGATCATTTAGTGCAGCCTCCTTGTGTTACAGACTCGATCAAGGTCACCCAGCTCCTGAGGGGCAGGGATGCAGCAGGTGCTGATATCAAAATGGAATCTGCTTTCAGTGAGTGGATGGCTCAGTGCAGACTCATCACTGCCCTGGAAAAATCTCCCCGCCAATTAAGTCATTTGCTATTGGAGAATATCACTCCAAGGGACTGTGCGTGCATGTGAATTGCAGATTACTCTGGCTTCCTCCACTATTAACAGGTATTAAATGCAAACACTGCTTTTTTGCTACACCTTCCTCCTTCCCACCCTCCCTCACTTCTTAGTCCCGCCCCCCATAATCTGAGGGGTTTCTCACAGGCTCATCCCTTCCAAAGACAAAAGGAGAGCTCTCTCCTCAGGAAGCTTGTAAAATGTCTCTGGTGGTGACACAGCATCATTATTTTTAACAGAAGATGATTCTAGACAAATCAGTGATTGCCATTGTTAGCAAAAGCCTGTCTGATAAGAAAAATTGGCAAAGAGCAGTTAATGAGCTGTAATGGCTCTGCTTCTCTCTCACACCTGGCAGGGGAGGCAGGCTCAAAACCCAGGATGAGCGATGGCCAACCGAGGGCCAGAGCTGGGAAGGAAAATGGGCTGATCAGCATGACACGGGTTGGCCAAAATGGTGAGAGGGAAGGGAGGAGGCTCACTGAAGGGAGAGAAGCAACAGCAACATAAGGTAAAGATCTAGCCATCCTGGGACATGAAGTTTGATGTAACAATGACTGTGGGGGTAGGAGAGAGAGAGAAAGAGAGAGAGAGAGAAAGAGAGAAAGAGAGAGAGAGAGAGAGAGAGACACAGAGAGAGAGAGAGAGACAGAGACAGAGACAGAGAGACAGAGACAGAGAGAGAGACAGAGAGAGACAGAGAGAGGAGAGACAAAGAGACAGAGACAGAGAAATCGAGAGATGTAAAGAAGGCAGAGATGGACAGAGAACTAGAGACAGGAAAAAGAGACACATGGAGAGATTGAGAGAGACAGAGAAGGCAGAGAAACACAGAAATATGGAATAGAGACAGAGAGAGGAAGAGAGAGAGAGATGAAAAGAGAGACACAGAGAGAGAAGGAGAGGAAGAAGAAGACAGAGATAGATAAAGACAGGACAGAGAAATAGAAAGACAGAAAGAGAGAAGAGAGAGAATCAGAGAAAGAAAGAGGCAGAGAGAGATAGAGGTAGAGACAGTCAGAGACAAAGAGACAGACAAAGCAACAGATACACTGTATCTGTTGTAGCAGAGACAAAAACACAGCAATATGTAGTGACAGCGAATCAAAGACAGAGAAAAAATAACAGAGAAGAGGAAGAGAGCAAGAAGAGCTAAGGGGAAGGGAAGATTGAGGGCAAATGAGAAGAGATGGGGAGGAGAAAGTGAAGGAAGACAAGCAGAAGAACGAGAACAGGGCACCATCTGCAGCACTCCCCATGGTGCCATGGGGCCAGAGGGGCCCAGTCCTGTTGTCACCTCCTCAGTGCCCTCACTTAACCCTAGGTGAGCCCTCATTGCCTTCACTGTAAAACAGGGGTGGGTGAGGATGGACTGAGACTGTGCACATGGAGGCAGGTGCCTTGTAACATGTTTGTGTGTTGTAGAAATTTGCCCTTCTGGGCTTTCCAGGTCATGAGGTGGCCTCACTGAGTGCGCTCCCTCTACAGATGACTTAGTGGGGGGGTGTCTGAGAATTGCTGTGTCTAAAAAAAGTATCCCCTTGTAGACGATCCAGTGCTGAGGTTCTGAACCCAGCTGGGCCAGGCCTCAGACAACAGGCACACGATCTATTCCTGGATCTGAATCCAAATCTGTCCTGCTGGGAAGGACATCCAAAGCTTCGGCTCCCAGGGGCTGCCTTCTGCAGTCCGGGTCCAGGGCCACCTCTAAATGACAAAGAGGACTTTGGTGTCACATAGACGAAATCCTGGGGGAGGGGGAAGAAATCTTCTTTCTTTCTTTCAAGAATGGAACACTAATTACAGAACCATCTGCTGCCAGATCGATGTTTCCTCTGCAGAGACCTGCAGTGCCACAGGGTTTGATGCTATCAGCACCATGTCATTCACAAATAAAGACCCTACTATCTACAAAGAATCCTTCCTTCGGCTGGGATTGGGCACTGGGTGTCCTCCATGATGGTGGAGAATATCTTTGGTGGTCATAACCTCCTTGTTTTATCCTTTGCCTTACATTAGTGATGAAAGTAGGATTGGACAAGGTCATCTGTTATACCCAACAGAAGCTAAGCGAAACAACAGATAAAAGCCCCAGACTTGAAGCCAGAACATCTGAGTATGAATCTTGCCTCAGACACTGGCTGTGTGACCTTGAGTAAATCATTTAACCTCTCTCAGCCTCAGTTTCTTTATCCAAAAAACGGGGATTTGCATCTCAGTCCAGGGTTGTTGAGAGGCTCCAATGAGGTAACACACACAAAATGGCTCAAAAACCTGAAGCACTATACAAATGTTAACTATTCTTATTATTAGGCCTTCAAGGACTCTTCCAGGATTAGAATACGTGCCTTATTGGAGCAGAGCCTTTGAGGTACCATTTTGCTCTATTCAAATGAATGCTTTGTTTAATAGTCAGATTATAAATGCAATAGGTTCTTGAATTCTTTACATCTCTGAGCTGATTGTGTGATTCTAACAATGTGGTTTTCTGTGGAACATCATTTGCAAAAATTTCGCTAGGTGGGCATATAGTTGTTGATTTCTTCCTTTGGCATTTGACATTAATAAAGCCTGAGCCCTCCCCCACCATGATTTTAATATCCTCTTTTCTGACATCTTGAGAATCGATCTTTCATCGAGCTCTGGAATACTGCAGCCCTTCCATGTTAAGATTCATAATTATGCAAGAATTTGGCCTAACCATTCACATAGAAAAAATAAGTGAATGAAAAATACTCATTGTCCAGACTATGTCAAGCTGTTAGATAAATAGCCTATAGAGTTTGTGATTTTAGCTATTTCTATAGCACATTAAGGTTTGTAAAACACTTCTTCACAACAGCCCTTGATGGGGGGAGGGATAGACGATATTATTATTTCCATTTTATAGAAGAGAAAATTGAGTTTGAGTGAAATGACTTGTTCAGGGTCACACAAGTCATGTTTCTGAGGCAGTATTTGAACTCAGGTTTTCCTGACTCCAACTCCAGAATTCTATCCAGTGAGCCACCTTGCTTGTGCATCAGAATACAGATCTTGGACATATACTGGACCTCTAAGTTGGCTTAGCTTTAAGCACACAGTAGGAGCTTGGTAAACAAGCCAAGTGATCCTGAGGCCTTGTGATACTGAGATCCCCATTTGCTTACTCATTCCACAAGTATTCACCTGTGTGCAAGATGATGGTCTGGGCCTTGAAGGAAGGATGTAGCTGTGAGAAATGGAAGTTCAGAAAATGACTTCTCCAAGGTCACACATCTCAAGGCAAACCTGGGTTTCCAACTTAAGCCTCTTGTCTCTAAATGAGCTTCTCACTGCCCCACACTGCCTTCCCAGGTGGAGATGCAGTACACCAAGGGCTGGACTTGTAATTAGAAAGACTCCCATTCAAATCCTGAGTGAGACACTTACTGGCTGTGTGACCCTGAGAAAAATACTTAAAACAGTGTCAGCCTCAGTTTTTTCATCTTTAAAAATGGGATAATAACCACAGCTATCTCACAGAGTGGTGTCAAGATCAAATCAGATAACATAGATAATAGAGTTTGTAAACATTAATGTGCTATAGAAATGGATCATCACCTTCTTATTATTGGGCCATGAAGGGAGCAGGATGCTCACCCATATGACCTCTTTCATTGGAGTGAAGACAATGAGGTGATACAGGAGAACTAAGAGCATCTTTCTCATCATCACCCACACCTGGGTGCCAAGACTCCATGCGGCTGGTGACAGCCAGCATTCCTGTTGGCTGGTCAGGAGAAGGCACCTCGGCCCCTTGGGGAAGGCTTCAGACAAGAGACAGTCAGGGCAGAGGCAGAGAGGCTTCAGACAATGGCCAGTCAGCCCCAAGCCCTTCACCACTCTCTGGGAGGTCAGCCTCCAGCCCAAACAGCCCTAATCCTCCCCTTGGCCTTCACACACAGTTTAGTGCTGTGCTCTGGGCTTGGTGGACCTGGGCTCCCATCCCACCTCTGACATTTACCCCTGCATGCCTGGCCAGTCACTAAGTCTCACTGGAACTCAGTTTCCTGAACAGTAGAAGGAGAGTGTGTACAGGATGACCTCCGAGGCGCCTCTTAGCTCCTAAGGTATGAGCCCCAGGCTTATTCTGTTTCACACCCTGAGGACAATGACCACCCAGAAGCCCAGAATTCCAGTGAGAAGGGATCTCAGCAGCCTGGACAGAGCCCAGCCTTTACTTTTCAAACACTCCCTTCAATAGTACGACCTCAGCCAGTGGTCATCCTTCCCTTGCTTGATGACTCTAGTGAAAGGGAGGCCACCCCATCTCGAGGCAGCCAATTCTCTTCTGCCATGGCTCTAGCCATTAGGAAATCCTTCCAGACATCAAGCCTGGACCAGCCTGTTTGCAGCTTCCACCCACACTTCCTAGTTCAGCTCTCTGATACCAAGCAGAACAAGGCTCACCTCTCTCCACACAGCCATTTCAGAATTTAGAAGCACCTCTTCTAGTTCCCCAGACCCTTCTTTGCTTCAGGAAAACAAGTATCTAGAGTCCAATCAAGGTTATTTTCTGCTAAGGGGTTGTTCTCAGCCCACCAGCGGGGGCCTCTTGTTGTGACTGGGGCATCTCCAAGATAGCACAACATTCATGCATACTTACTGATCATGCATGGACACACTCTCTCTCTCTCTCTCTCTCTCTCTCTCTCTCTCTCTCTCTCTCTCTCTCTCTCTCTCTCTCCAAGAGCTTCAATTCCCAGGGAGCATGATGCAATGACTTCTTGTTTGGCAATACACAAGACAGTCACTGGTACACACACATACACTCACATCTGTAAGCATCAAACAACAACGTAGGGAGAAAGGTCGGTTCGCTGTCCTCATCTGGCCGCCTCTTCCTGAAGGTTCCAAACCTTGGCCTTGTGACCAAGCAGCCCTGCAGGCTTGGAGACCTGCACCATTATGGATTTTTGCAACCCAAATCAATTGTTTGATGCATTAAGTAGGATGAAAGCAGCAAACAGATCCTGCCGTGGCCCAGACATCCGGGGAGGGGAGCTTGGGGAGTGTGAGGAGAAGGTGGGGAGGGTGGAGAGCTGCCAAGCTAAGGAGAGGACTGGGTGGAAAGGGCATCGGCCTTGGAGTTGGCAGATTAGGGTCTGCCAGATGTGAGGTCCTGGACCAGTTACTCACCCTCCCTGGGCCTCACCTTGTATGTCTGATGAGATTAGCTGATGTCTAAAGCCATTTCCAGCTCCATTGTCCAATGATTCTCAAGGATAGAACGAGCTAGTAAGGTCTTTCACATAAATCCAATGACCATACACTTCCCCAGGGTGGGCCCAGACATTTTCCCAAAGCAGCCTCTGTATTAATCCCAGGACCCAGACACACCAGCTACATGCAGCATTATTAGGGGGGTCTGATGATCCACTCTTCGAGAACATTTGTGAGCATAGCCCTGGCTCCTGGGATGAGATTAAGAACTGAGACAGATGTCAGGAATCATGCAGCTCAATGCTTTCATCTGCAGAGGAGGAAAATAGAGTCCTCAGAGGGAAAGTTACATGCTGGGATTTGAACCCAAGTTTTCTGCCCCCAGATCTAGGGCTCTCTTACTATACTGTATGATGAGGAAAGCTGCTCTGGGGATGAGAAAGAAGCAGAACCATCTCTGCCTGCCTTCCACCTGGCATTCAAGGCCCTTCACGACTGCACCCAGCACCTCCCTTTGACGATTCATAGAACACTCCTCTCTATCATGTAACCCACCCTCTGACTAGTTGACACAAGTCTCTTCCTCAAGTCCAGCCTGTGTTTCCCTGATTTTGCATCTTCTTCTTCCTCCTGTTTGTAGGGAGGAATTCTGGCCAGCCTTCCAGGCTCAACTCAAACAGGTCCTTCCAAAAGGAAATAATCTTAACCTCCTTTGGACCCTGTTAATGCTTTCTTTGTGGTGTTCGATCTCAAATCAGGCAAGCCCTTCATTTCTATCTACTTAACTACTGGCATCTAACTCCCAGGGCAAATGACATAACCTATGTAAAGTAAGCCACTTCCCCATTGTCTGCCTCAGTCTGCCTCAGTCATCTGCCTCTGTGAAATGGGGATAATAGGAGCTTGGCTGCACCAAACAGCGTGTAAAGGAGAGTCATGTGCAATAAAGCTGGTAAGGAAGACTGGAATCAGATTTTGAAGGGTTTTCAAAGGCCTAACGAAGGAGCTAGAGTTTGATTTTAAAAGCAATAGGGGCCCCTGGAGCTTGAACAAATGAAGAAATGAATGAACAAACGAATGAATGAAATACCTAGGGAATAAAAGCTAGAGAGATAATCATGTAGTATTACCTGAATACAAAATACTGAGGGGATGTATAATAGTGACATGATCACTGGGGAATAGGATGAGTCAGGGAAATTTGGGGGAAAAGGTGAATGTTAAAACCTATTTGTTCATTCTTTTGAAAAATATCTGGGTTGTGTGGGCTTAGAGATCTAAACCTCTAAGGAAAAATCCTCTGCTGCCTTCGATGCTGAGTTCCTGGGGAGCAAATTCAGGGTCTGTGTAATTCTTCCTGTTCTGAGCCTGGTACAGCCAGGAGAGAGAAGCACTGGAGGAATGCTCTTTCTCAGTGATATTTCCCACAGAAACAAGGCTTGGAGGAAAGGGATCTCTTGTGCTGGGAGGGACTGAGCTCTACTGACCATCCACCCACCCTGCGAATGGCATGGAGGTGCTATCAGGAGTGAAGTCAGACCTGGAATGGCATTAAAGGGGTCCTATGATGACTAAGGTGATGTACTCCATTACACAGAATGGAAGGGAGTCAGGCCCAGGAGGCCCAGGGTGTCCTACGCCTCATCCCTTCATCAATAGATCAGATCAGAGGACTTTCTCCAATGCCGCCCAACATGTCTGACCCCAGAAGCACTTCTTATGTCACTGAGCACTGAGCCTTCAGCCTGGTCATTCACCATGTGACCCTCCAAGGTTCTGGAATTACTTACATGGAGGCTGTCACTCCCAAAGTCAGGCCAGGTCAGTGGCAGAGGGAGAACCTCGAGAAGGGCTCTCCTCCCTCGTCTCTTGCTTTCCTGAGAGCATCCGCTGGCATCCCAAAGCCTCTGGAAGCATCTTTCTGGGTCTCAGTTTTCTTTCAGTTTGAAATCTAATCAGGAAGGGTTTTCTGAGCTCCATAGCTGCTAATGTCCATCTTTCCTCTCCCCAATTTGCTTTACATTTCATTTTACATACATTTTTATATTACATTGTGTCTTCCTGGAGAGAATGTAAGCTCCTTGAGGGCAAAGACTGTCTAATTTTTGTTCTGATATCACCAATGCTTAAGAAATGTTTGTGAATTGATTTATCCAATGTCTGGCTTGTCTCTTCTGCCATGGAAAACCCAGAGGAAGAAGATGGCCCTGGAGGTACTCAAACAAAGGCGTGACTGGCCTTGGCATACAGGAGGGATGGGTGGATGGGCAGGTTTAGGGGAATTTGTGCCATGAGAATTCAGCCCTATGGGAAGCATTAAGCTTTGTAAGAAGACAAATTTGGAGTTAGAGGGAACCTTGGCCATCATCTTGTCTAGCAGAGGAAGCCTCTGAGGCCTAAGGTCCCACAGTAAATGACAGTCCCAAGAATGTATCCAGGTCCTTCAACTCCAAGTGGCCACTCTTCACTCCTCTGGGTTTAACAACAATGCCAACAATGACTGAAAGAGTAAAGCTCGCTGATGTCTCAATAGACCGGAAGGTCTATTGACCGGAAGACATTGCATCTATTATGTCATTTGATCTTCAAAGGAATCTCATAAAATAGATTTCACAGATATTGTTTTGCCAATTTTATAGATGAAGAACCTGAAGCCTAGAGAGGTTAAGGGATTTGCCAACAGTCCTACAATTAGTAAGTCTCAGGGGCAGGATTTAAATCTATGCCTTGTATCCATGAACCATACCTTAATACATTTTCTGAAGGGAAGGGGTGGGGAGGAGTGTGATGGATCTCTCGGTTGAGTTCAGCATCCTGGGTTATAGCACTGTGGTACTAAGGTGTCCTACACATTCCCACTTAAAGTCTTAGATGCTTATTAGATTAGAGACCTGGGGTGGAAGGTACCTCGAGGAATATCTAGTCTACACCACCCCTCTCATATTTACAGGGGAGATAACAGAGAGGTGGCTTGTCCAAGGTTCCAGGTAAAAATTGTCATAAGCGGGTTCTGAACCCATGCCCTTGGATCATAAGTCCCCCACACCAGCCTGCACCTACTCTTCTCTTTGTAGCTGCTCATGTGTGAAACTGCTGTCCTGATGGAGGGAAGAGAAGGAAGGGCTGCCACTAGGCTGGGGAGGCAATCCTCTGCTAGAGGGTCCATGGACATTTGGGGCTGACCTTTCCCTGACTAGTCACAGCCTTGTATTAAGGGTTGTTTCTGTGCTTTGAGCCTCTCTCTTCACCTCCACTCTAAATGGGCTAGTTCTGCAGTCCATTTCTACACAGTCAGCTGACTAAAGTGAGGAAGACCAAAGAGCAATCCCTCAGCCCAGGGAAAGATGTCAGCTTTTCTCTCCCCGCAAGGCCATCCATGGTAGGGAGTTCCCCGTTTTAGCCAATGGTTATGTATGTAGAGTCTCATTTCCCTAATGAAGTTCAGGTGGCATAAGACTGAAGGTAGAAGGATGGAGCCAGATAACCTCTCAAGGTCCTTTCCAATGTCTAAGAGATCTAGGAGTCAAGGCAAGTGGGGGTTTGTCATTGAGTGTCAAGAATTAGGAATTGTCCATATTTGTTACTGGCTAAGAGATGCCAACTACCCCATCACTAACCATCCAGACAATATTCCCTCTCCCATGGTTTTGTACAGTCCTCAGAAAAGGGGGAAAACACAGTCATTCAGGGAAGTTTTCATTTGTCTGGAAGGTCAAAGGAGATAGGGTGGGCTGGGGCACCAGGAATATCAGTGAGGTTCATCCATGACATTCCTCCCTCAGCTCAAGCACTGAAGAGGATTAGAGCTGATCTATAAGCTGCTCACATGTCATCATGTACTCTGTCCCTGTCCTACAGAAAAACACAGGCGAACAGTCCCAATGGAAAGGCAGGCACAGACAGACTTATGGGTCGGAGAGAGAGAGAGAGAGAGAGAGAGAGAGAGAGAGAGAGAGAGAGAGAGAGAATAAAGCAGAAACACCAAACTGGATAACATGTCCCTTAACACAAGAAATGACACTATGACGCCTCCAGCAAAATGGCCGACCCTCAAGCACAATTTTAAGACCCAAACCAAGATTCTCCTTTTTCCCATTCCAATCCCTAGTTTCTATTTTTTAAGCAAGTTGCTTCATTTAAATCTGTTAAAGTATCTATTATTTTTCAATCACCACCCTCGGCCTTGTCTTCTTTGAGGTCCCGTCCCTTTCTGTGCCTGAGAATGGATTGGAGCCCATTGCTTAGAGAAATTCTGAATCCCCCTTCTCCCCCAACAAGGTGTTCCTTTAATATGTTTGCTAAATCCTCTAGTTAAATCTCTCCCTGAAAAATCCATGATCACGTCTGCCCCCTCCTTCTTTAACCCCAGGCAAATCACCTGGAGACTATAGAGATTTAGGGTGGATACAGCCTGGTCCAACCAGCTAGATATTCTGAGCTCATCTTCTATAGTCTATTTCATTTACTGAAATTTGATTTTCAGAAGAAATTGGCTTTAGGAGTCCTATCAGGCTAGGATTAGGATGAGTGAGTGGGTGGTAGGTGAGCAGGAAGTGTTTCAGCCCCTCTCCTAGGCCCTATGACTCGGCATTCTCATCACCGTTTCTCTTGCATATAGTGCAGAGAACATGAGGGTGGGGTAGTGACTAGAGCCAGGGCTGCCTTTCCATTTTCCCTGTCTAGATTTCCTAGCTCAGTCTCTCCCACTATCTGGAAAGTGGTCCTATCTCTGACTGCAAAGAAGCCCAGCTCCTCTTACCGAGGATGTGTGCCAATGGCTAACCTCTGGGGACATAGGGGGAGGCGGGAGTTGGAGGGGTGTGGGGGTTGGGGAAGGAGGATAGAAAGGGTGAATCGTACTGAGAAAGCAAGAAAAAGGGTGAAGGGAGGGGAGAGAGGGCTTAAGTGAGAGAGGGAGAAGGCAGCATTCAGGTTCATTTAGAAATAAACCCAAACCTCACTCCATTGCTAGAGTGGCCTTAAAGGTCTTCATCATTTAAAAAAAAACGTTTTGTGGACAGGATGTAAAGCTCACCCACCCCAGAGTGGTGGACTATGAGCCAGGAAGGCCAATTGATTTCATCTTGGGTAATGAGCAAGGAGCAATATTCATTATTTACCAGGGAAACGATTTTGCCTGTCCTTCTGCCCCCTCCAACTCTCACTGCATGGGCAGACTTCCCCCAGGTCCAGCCTCTCCCTGGCTGTTTTTATTCCAGTTCGGCTCCTGTATCTTCATCACCAGAGAGTCCTATTCTCATCCTTCTCCCTCCCTCTCTGATCTCCATCACTACCAACACCACCCGCATCTCCATCCCCATCGCTAACTCCCCACTTCCCAGGCGCCTCCTGCCTGCTGCAAAGGTTAACCAGAGACCCGTCAGACTAGGCGTGGTGACGCGGATCGCCAACCATCCTGGACCCATCTGCCCCCTCCCCCATAACCACTCCCTGCCACAGCCCTATATACTAAGGGATGTTTTTTTCTGCTGTTGGCGGGGTGGGTGGGGATATTTGGGTCCTCCCCTGCCTCCCTCTCTTGCCCACATGATGCGGCACGGTGGTGGTCGTGGGGATGGGCAGGTAGGCAGTAATGTTAATAGAAAAAGTGTTGTTTTTCCCTTCCCCCTCCACCCCCATTCAAGACTTGGGCACAAAGGCCCCGATCCCTGTGAATCTGCCTCATTGTTCTGCCCTGAAACAGAGCCAAGTGCAGGCTGGGGGCGGGGAGTGAGGCACAGAGGGCCCGAGGGACTGGGAGGCAAACGCATAGTGTTGTCGGCTGGGCGAGTTTCTCTCCAAGAGATGCCCGGGGGATGAGCGCTCAGCCCTCTGCAGAAGCTTCTCTGCCTTGA
The DNA here is from genome assembly GCA_028646595.1 of Phalanger gymnotis. Taxonomy (NCBI): domain Eukaryota; kingdom Metazoa; phylum Chordata; class Mammalia; order Diprotodontia; family Phalangeridae; genus Phalanger; species Phalanger gymnotis. The sequence continues at coordinate 9,031,447 of CM053626.1, read as the reverse complement.
TGTGTCAAAGGGCGATGCCTCCCCCACCCCCGCCCCAGGTTGCCCCAAGAAGCTCCCGGGAGCTGGGGTGCGGGGGGGTAATGGCAAAAAGGCAAAGAGGAAGGGCGAGGGCCCCCACCCCCCAGACCCTTCTGAGATGCGGGGGAACACACACCCATACACACAATGCACACATACACGCACACATACACGCACACACACACACGCACACATCCACCGCAGTCTACCAAGGCTGGCCGCTTCTGCGCTTACCGCCGGCTGCAGGTCACTGGGTTCTGGCGCTCACGCCTGGATCCTCGGAGGCTGGCATCGGGGACAGCTCCCGACGATGGCGCTGGGGCCGGGCTGCGTTTTCTTCTGCTCTTCCGAGACGCCTGCCTCCTTCTCGTGACTGTCTCTCTGCAGGTTCACTGCTCACCGCTCCCCCTCCCGCCCTGCCTGCCAGCCAGCCCCCCTCCCTGGCTGCCCACAGGCCCCCCTCCCGCCCTGCCTGCCTGCTGGTTGGCTGAGCCGAGCAGGCGAGCCTGGCCGTCGTCAGCTTGCAGGGATGGATGGGAGGAGGCTTTTCAGGGCTCGAGCTCACAGCTGCCCTTGCTGGTGCTGATGATGGAGCTGTGACATCATTGATCCCAGGAGCTGGTCCACCACTGCAGAATTGCCTCGGCCACCTGGGAGAGAGAGAGGGAGCGAGAGAAAGAGCGAGGGAGAGAGGAGGGAAAGAAGAAGGAGACGAGAAGAAGTAAGGCCAAGCTTGGCCCTGGCCATTCGCTATGCAGTTAGCCTTACTCTCTTTCCACCCAAGAACCGAGCATCTCTATCCTGCCAACCTCCCAGGTTGAGATAATAGAACCCATATCAAAGTTTGGACTCCTGAATACACTGAGCATGTGAATGCTCCCTAAGGGAGTTCGAGGTGGGGGAAGGACCTTGTCTTGTTCATATTTGTTCCTCACCTCACCTCCATCAAACCTAGCACTGACTACAGGCAGCTGCTTCATCTAGGTTTGAATGAAGGCATCAATTACACTCACACACATAGATGTACATGCACCATGCATGTACATATACATATACCTAGGACTAGACAGCCTCTAAGTTCCTACCATCTCAAGATCTATGGTCATCATTCCTTAATTATAATTTCTGTCTCTCTGTCTCTTTCTTCTCTCCCATATTTAACTACATATGTGTACCAACCCTTTACTGCATATGTTTTCCCATAAATTGGGGCTACTTGCTTTCCTACAGCCTTTCAAAGGTCCTTGCTTCGAAAATCTCCTTCCCTAGCAGGTTGATTGCAAAGAAAAAGAAAATGTGTAGGGATGGAAATGATGGGAGTGTCTTCTTTCATGGGAGTGTCTTGAACTTCTCTACATTTTCAAAAAAGCTGTTGGGCTTTCTTCCTTTATGAGTAGCAAGTAACCAATTGCTACATCCTGACCCTCAATCATGCTCACTTAGCAGTAAGGTTCACGTTTTAGCTCTGTCTGTGCTTATGTAGACTTAACATGAACGGCTGTTGCCCAGAATATGATGTCTAGTTCATTGGAAAGCCTGTAGGTCTTGTCCATTACTATACATATTTTGACCCTGTATTCAGAAAATATACCATTTTTAGAGAGTAATAGAGAGAAGAGTCTGCAGTCCTTGTCTGCAAAGGAGACAAGGTTGAGGGTCATTGACTTTTCTAAGCTACAAATGGACAAAGACTTTGATCCAAAATTTATCTTTTTCTCTCTGGTTCTCAAAATGTTTTATTCTGTGATTTTTTATTAATTTTTTGATTTTCTAGCTTTAAAAATTACATGTTTACTTTTATCAATCCTCTCTTTTCCCTTTTTAATGATGTATTTTTTCAGAGCATTTTCAAAGAATTTTTTCAGTCCTTTAAGGACTGAGGACTACTATACTACTAAACCCTAAAATTTTATATATGGTCTCGCCACATTGTCTCTTTATATTTTACTCATATGCTAATTGTTTCTGATTTGTTTTTTTTTTTGCTCTCTCAGTCAGAATTTCATTGCTTAAGTCTTCACATATCTTTTGTTTGTTTTCTCTGCATAAATTACTATTTTGATTATATTGGGGTCTGTGAAGGTCTTTGGTTGTATTGAGGTCTCTTTAACATTTCAGCCCTTTTACATTTAAAAAAAAATTATCTGTTCCCTGAAAGGCACAGATAGATAAGGAATTTTCCCCACCCAGGAATTACCTATACCAGTGAAATCACAGTTACAGTCCCTATCCCTATCATATTGTGCATTTTTAAAAAAAAAAAGATATTGTGTGATTATGAGAAATATATCTATTATTTAGTGTTTCCAATCAAAAGGTTCTACAAATCTTTTAAATTTAACTTCTTCAATATTCTATTCAGTTCTAAAAATTTACATTTTGGTTGTATTTCTTTTAGATTTATCTAGCTCTAAGAGAAGAACATTAAAGTCTCCTACAATTCATGTGTTGATATCTATAACTTTTTTAAAGTTAGCTTTTCATTCATAAATTTAGGTTCCATGTCACTTTTTGCACAGGTTTACTAATCATGGTTTCACTGTCTATGGTGACTCCAAGCATAATGTAATTTCCCTGTTTACCTCTCTCTGAATTCTGAATTTTTACTTTTTCCTTGAAAGCATATTGCAATTCCTGCTTTTTTTTTTGAAAGAGGGGAATCTTCTGACACTTGGGAAAATTTCAGCTTCTTGTTTTCATTCTATATGTGTCTTTAATTTTAGATGTTTCCCAAATGTAGCAAATTTAGGTTTTAGTTTTTAGCTATTCTATTATTTTTTCATTCTAGTGGGCTGATTAATTCATTCTCATTTAAGTTTATAATGGTTAAGTTTTCATCTTTTTCCATTTATTTTTCTATGTATTGATTTTTATTCCACTCCAGCCAGCACTTTATCCCTGAAATCTGTTTTGCTTACGTTAATTTGATTTGAATCTCTTCCCACAAGCTTACCTTCCCAGTCCTCTTTACCTTCTCTCTTTCCCAAGTTGCTCAAATTTGCTTAAAACGTTCATTACTCTCTTCATTTTTGCTTATGTGCGGCATTTCTCTCTTCATCTTCTTTTCTCCCTCTTTGTTGCACAGTGTTGAAAATTTGCCCTGGGGAAGTGGTGAAAGGAAATGATAGAAAATTGTGGAAGAAGCAACAAGAGAAGAAAGAAGAACATGAGTTTATAAAGGAGAAGGAAACTGTGCAGGTAATTTGGAAGGGTTTCTGAATTTGTGAGATGAAAGAGAAAGATAGGGGATGATGTGGTTAAAGTCAGAGAGAGGGATGCCAGAGTGAGATGGTGGCATTGATCCTTGAGAAGGCTGGCTGCTGACTTCTTATGTCCTGTTCCTATGATGGGCTAGCTGAGATGTGAAAGTGTCAGAGGTCTCTGCAATCAAATAGACAGCCAAGAATAAGAAAAGCATTAACCCTCATAATTTCTGCCTTGCACTGGATCCTAAGTGCTGAGAGGAGATTCCCCAGACCAGGGTCCTGACATTTCTACGTGATTACTGACTGTGCCAGGTATAGGAGCTAAATGGGAGCTTGAAAAAGGTGGAGTCACAAACTTATATGTGCTCAAGCTGGTTCCCAAACTGCATTTCCTAGAATTTCTGGATCAGAGGGATGATGAGGTTTATTTACTTATGATTCTATTTTGAATAAATATAATTGTATGTAGTATAGAATCATAATTATTTGCTTTTGTGGAGAACCAACTACATTATGCTAAGTTCATATGATTAAGGATCTCTGAGACGCAGTAAGTTCAGTAAAGAAGTTGGGTTTGGCCAGCAGGTGGGAGCTGCTCAGAACTGATTTCTGAGTAGAGCTCACAGAATTCTCAGGTTTTGTGGATAAGAAACTGCTACACAATAGAAAGAAGTGGAACTAAGGGGCGGTAGGCCATATACCCTATAAGAATCACAGTGATCTCATCCCTTACTTGGAGCTTTTGTTCAATGATGCATGGATGAACTACGAGGATGACCACAGTTCTCCCAGGGACCCCAGTCCTTTAACAGGATCAAGCGTATGACTGTAGTCATCCTTAAATATTTATTTACTTGCTTGTTTGTTTTCGTCTACTTGCAGCCATTCTTTGTCCTTGCTCACATAAGAGTGTAGTTCAAAATCCTTCCTACATTTGTCTCTCCATCTGTCACCTTGACTTAAGCAATGCTCTTATGTGGTATACAAGAATGGGTACCATGTATGGTACCCTATAAGGTGCTTGCATGGTATCCAAGAAGTGTTCATTTTCTGTGTTCTAATTTCTAGGCTATTCTGAATCTTATCTTCTCATTTATGGGTTATACAGTTAACATGTTTCTTATTTCATTTATTTTCCCTAAATTCTTTTTTTTCCCCTAAATTCTTTATGAAAGGTAGGGTTTCTGCAACAGAAAAGTTGGATTCTCCCCTCTTCCTTTTCTGTAAATGCATTTCAGATATAACTTTATTCTTTCTTCCCTTTAAATTTGTTTATTTTGTTATTACTAATGGGACCTTGTTCAGTGGTCTCACTCCTAGAAATATCAGTTCACAAAGGAATAGTGTGATGGGAGTCACTCTGTATCTTGTTGTGAGGTCCTTTCCCTTACAACGTCCACTCACATGGACTAAATACAGTATATCTTACCTCTAGATCTAAGCCCAAACCCCCATCCCAGGGGCTTCTCTTCTGGGTAGGCCCCTGGGAAGCACAACACTTTTTCATAGGCAATGGTCTCCTCAGGTGCCCATTTCTCCTATACTTATCATTATAAGGTCAATATCTCTTCCACAATGCACACTATGGAAACATCCTTCAATAGTATCACTTTCCTTTTCTTGTACTATGAGGGAAAGGTCCCTTCTACTCTAGTCTCTCTCCTTCATGTCTGTTGTCCTACTCTCCCATAACCGCCATACTTTACTGGAGACTGAAGAAATAGCTCTTCCTTATCTAGTCACATCCGTGCTAGGTAGGAGTATATCTTCAGATCCGCTCTGTCTTTTGCCTTCCTATTCCTCACTCAATCAGCATCTCATTGTGTTATACCCAATATAATACGATAAACATTTTTAAACACCTACTGTGTGCCAGGCACTGCGCTAAGCGCTTATGCTACAAATAAGAAAAAGGAAGACTGTCCTGCCCTCAAGGACCTTACAATCTAATGGGGGAAGATGACACACAAAAGGAAACTGAAAGGGGTTTGGAGTATCCTCCCTGCCAAGGGCATGATGATGGTGGAGTTGAAACCAAGCAGAGCAGCTGGCAGGAGATGAAGAATTGGCTGTGCTTCTGTGCCCTTTAAAGGGAAGCTTTGGGAGGAGTTGTTTGCTCTGCCTGTAACACTCTAATCAAAGGGACAGAGGCAGCTGAGGGTACTGATGAAGAATGAGCACCAAAGCTGAAGCCATCTCCTTGATGATGAGTTTCCTGGTGATGAACTTATTCTGGGCGGGGGGGGGGGGGGTGAGGGATGCTGATGCTGAAGCTGAAACTAAGCAGATTAGCTGGTGGGAAATGAAAAATTGACTATGCTTCTGGGCCCTCTTTAAAGGTATTTTTTTTACTCCACCAGCCCCTCTTCCCCCACTGAATGGTATCGATTCAGTTCTAGAGGAGCATTAATTTTTGTCCATGAAATATTAAATTCTCTTCTTCTCTTTACTCTGCATCCCCATTATATTTTCAGATTCTTAGATATCGTTGCACCTTAATCCCTGTTTAATTTTTTAAAATGTAAACCCTCCATGGGTTTCTTTTTTTCTTTTTAAAATTAATAGCCTTTTCTTGCTCTAGAGAAAGGACTCTATATCTGGGGTTTTGGGGAGGCCCATGAACAAAGATGGGAAAATTTTCATCTTCATATTTAATAACCTCTAACAGAAATTTAACATTTCCTTCAATGGAAAATTATTCTGAGAGCAATAGGCTTCACTAGATGGCTCAAAGGGTCCGTGATATACCAAAAAGTTCTGTGCCTCTGGCCTCAAGCATTGCAATGAAGCCGAGGTGGGCAGGAAAATAAAATTGTAGGAGTAAAGAAGGTGGAGGAATTGTGTGGTTCTGTTGCCTAAAAGAATATCGAAAGATATTGGCAAGGAATGGAATGGAGAAGTCATGAGCCAGGCACCAAAGTCACTGACAAAGTTAAGAGGGTATTTATGGATTGGTAGATGATGGAAACCAGAATGGGCACAGGGCAGTATGAGCAGACTGCCTCCAACGATATGTCTAGTCAAGGGATGGGAAATGGAGCGGCCAAGAGAGGAATTGTTTGCAAGTACAGAGGAGGTGTCTGCTGGGGCTAGTGGGTTAGTGTTTCTATATGGATGTTCACTTAGGGCAAAGTACAGTTTTTTACATTGCCAATATGACCTGAATTAGTTGGAAAGCACATGTGAAACGAAAGACAGAAACAGGAACTTGAAGGTAAATTGGGTCTTAACTCGTCTTTGATTCTACAGCATGGGCTTGAGGAGTTTCTAGAAAGGAAGCAGAAGAGACTTAAACCCCAGTATAGACTATGACCAAGAAATGTGATCCAGTGGAGATGAAAATAGCAAGTTAATGTCCAGTCCTCCAATTAATATAACCTCTATTTGTGGAAGAGTACATGCTGGGTTTATGGGGAAAATTTTTTTGTAGCTATCATTTTTATAATCCCCTCTTGAGTAAATGCCTTTACTAAGAGTTAATTATGTTCACCAGCTGATTGTTAGTAGAACGAATTCCAGTGGGGGCTGATGAGCTGTAGTATTAGAAGGGTGATCTCAAGGAGATACCCTTGAACTCTGAGACTATCAGCTTCTTTCAGTGACCCAACCCATGAGTTTGAGCACAAGTTGGAGAGGTAGACAAGGTGGAGTCCTACGTTATGATCCTAGGTGATTAAATTTAAAAGAATTTGAATAGCTGTTTCTCTTTCAATGTTGCTTTGGGGAAAATGGTCACTTAGGCAGGCTAGGAAATAGCATTGCCATTTTGGCAGATGGAACTTTCAAACCTGTCTTCCTTTTCTAAATCCAACATTTTTAGGAGTTTCTCACACATTGGAAACGCCAGCTTTCTCTTGCCTTATAGTCTTGTTCATAAGGAATATAACTGCCTAGCCGTGCTATGGGTGTCTCAGAAATCTTCACTGTTACTGAAAGGATGGATTACAAAACTGGCTGTAGCAAGGGTCATTCTTCCATGGGATCACCCCTGTGACATGTGTGTTCCAGTTCCCAAATGAGTAATTCAAAGGCACTGAGTGCAGTCATACAGGATCAGGGAGGAGGGAGGGAAGGAGAAAACAGACAAATGGGGCCAGAGTTGTTATAGCAACTGGACTGATTTAACTGGCTAGAGGAGAGAATGCAGAGGGCTGTAATCACAAATACTAGGACCCTTGTGTTCATCAGTCCCTCCCTCCCACTTGCATGCCACAGCCTGGGAGCTGATTGGAATGGCCAATATTTCCCTGACTGTAAACACTATGTCTCAGGCTAGGCCCTTGTCATCTTTGGGGAAGAATTTCCCAAGAGCCTTTGGTGTTTGCTTTTCTCTATGCCAGCCTCTGACCTGAAGCAGGAGGGCAAGTGGGTGAGTGCAGGGACCATGGACTCTGTGGCACTATAGTCCCTCCTGACATTTCCTTTTAAATCCTAGGTTCTTGGGAACTTCTTATCACTGCAACAAGAAATGCAGCTTCTAGATGAAATCTCAGATATTAGCATTTGAACATGCCACCCAGCTGAGATCCTAAGCAGATCCATCAGACGTCCTAAGCCTCAGGGTTCCACAGGAAGATCCCCAGCCTATGGTTGGCAGCTGGCAAATTCCCAAAACCTTCCCCCTATCCTCCTACATCCTGGTCAGTCAGAGTCAGTATGCACTGAGGCAAAAATTGCCCTCCTCTCCTTGCCACCTCCACGTATCTCCCTCTATTCCTACGCAGACCAAAATCCTCCTGTTATCCCATTCCATTGTGCCCCCTGGGAACTCTTTCTATTACTGTTATCACATTCACCTTCATCTGAGATCACGTGATCTCACAGTCTTTCATTTGTACGTGACATTGTGGCATAGTGGAGAGAGCAATAGACTTGGAGGGCTTGGGTTCAAGTCCCACCTTAGATACTTGACTATCTCTTCTGTAACCTTTGGCAACTTCTCTGAACTTCCGCTTCCTCATTTGCAAAATGAGGGTAATAATAGGATTGTTGTTAGGTTCAGATGAGAAAATATGTATAAATCATCATGATATCAACGATTAGTAGAAATATGGCTCTCAATGGGGTACCTGTCTCTAGCCCCCCTCTTTGATACTGGATGCTCCAATTCCATGACTCTCAACCCTCTGGGTCAGGTGGAGGAATAGGCATTCTTGCTGCTACTGACTTACTGTCGTTTTGGCCTTATCCCTCAGCAACCTTTCCTCCTTCAAAAGTTCACTCCATTTGACTATGTCAGCTGCTCCACATTCTTGAGTTAGGTATCTACCGTTGTCCACATCATTCTCTCCTTTCTCAAGAATTCCAGTCCTTGACTCATCGCATTTTTCTTCATTCTTTCGACACCTTCCTCAGTGTTTTATAACTAGAAGACGCTCAACAGACGCTTGTTAATGGAAACTACACTGATCTTTTTTATTATTCTAATTTTTCCAGCTGCTGTTTTAAATTAGATGAAGGAACATCTGTCTAGAACTTCATGTCCCGGGTCCAAGGTTTCTGCATCTTTTTTGAATAGGGGACCTATTAGAATCAGGTGTCAACTATAAGCTTTTAAACCAATAGAATGTCTGCATTTGTTTGTCCACTCTAAGGAAACTTGAACTGAGCATTTCCTAGAGCTCTTGGGTTTAAGCAGCTTCTGTACTTGTTGGTTCTACTTGTATGCTGCTTCTCACACCCTTCCCTTCTTTCCACCTACTCGTTTACCATTGTAGTTCATATTCTCATCACCTTTCATTTGGGGAATGGAAATAGTCTCTTCATTGGTCTCCCTGATGTGTGTCTCCTCTCTTTAGCCTACTCCCGGCACAGTTGTCAGTCACTGCCAGCCCATCACTCCTCTCCTTAATAAACTGTAGTGATTCTCTATTTGCTCTAGAGCAAATAGAAATGCCTGTTTGGCCTTTAAAGTCCTCACAACCTGGCTTCAGCTTACCTCTCAAGCTGCCTTGTTTATGCACACTTTGCTCCAGCAAAACTGCCCTTCTTGCTGGCCACCTATCTCTGTCTTTGCATAAGCTGTCTCCCATGCTAGAATACTCTCCCTATCTACTACCGGCTCTTAGAACCTCTAATTCCTTCAAAGCTATGATCAAATCTCTCTCTCTCTCTCTCTCTCTCTCTCTCTCTCTCTCTCTCTCTTTCTCTCTCTCTCTCTCTATTTCTCTCTCTCTCACTTTTCCTGATTCTCTTGGCTGTTAATGCCCTCCCCTCAATAACTCCTATTTATTTTACATACTTGTTTTTATATGTGGACATGTTGTGCATGTTGTCTTATGTAGGGGCTGTACTCTTGGGTCCAAAAAATCAACTTTAGAAACACAGGACATGGCAAATCATCATTAGATAGCAGTTTGTCTGAAAAAAGAAATCTTGGAGTTTTTTTAGACTGCAAATGCAACATGGGTCAGTGGTGTGATGTAGTAGCCAAGACAGTTAATGCAACCTTGGACTGGCTAGGAGAGGCATAACTTCCATGATCAAGAAAGTAATGGCTCCTCCATACCCAGCCCTACTCAGACTATATTGTTATTATCAGGTATTTTATTATTCAGTTAACAAACATTCAACAAACAACAACAAACATTAGGTGCTAGGTGCTAGAGATACAAAGAAGTAAAATGGTCACTGCCTTTAACGAGCTTACATTCTAATGGGAAAGACAATATGTATGTATATAGGTATATCCAAAAGACATACAAGACAAATGCAAGGTAATCTTGGGAGGGGACAGGCACCAGCAGGAGCTGGGGTGGAGGGGACAGGGAAGTCTTCATGACACTTAAGCTGCATCTTGAAGGAAACCAGGGAATTCAAGAGAAGAAGAGGAAAAGCGTTCAAGGAATGGGGAAGAACCAGTGAAAAAGATTGTTGTGGTATGGGGTTCAGTGCCCAATGCCTCAAGTTTTAAGGAGGACATTATCTTTTTCAAATATGTTTTTATTTACTTTATTAAGTGTTTCCCAATGACATTAAAAATGCTAACATTCAATTTTAGACATTTTTTTAGTTCTACATTCTCTTCCTCTCTCCTGCCCTTACCCTACTCCTTGAGAAGGCAGACAAGATAAGAAGCGCATTATTAAGCTGGAGAGAGTCCGGAGGAAGGCAGCCAGGGTGGTCGAGAGTCTTGAATCTATGTCCTAGGTGGAAAAGGTGAAGGAACTGGGGATGATCAGTCTGGAGAATAGAAGATTCATGGGGCAAATAATAGCTATATATCAGTATTCAAAGAACTGTCTTGTGGAAGAGGGATTAGATTTATTGTAGTTAGCTCTAGAGAGTAGAACCAAGATGGAAGTTGCAGAGGCAAATTTAGTCCCAGTATCAGGGAAAACTTCCTAGTGATTAGAACTGTCCAAAAGTAGAATGGGCTACCTGGGGAATGGGGTGGACTCTATCTTCTACATTTTCAAGTAGAGGCTGGATGACCATCTGTTGGGTCTGTTATAGTGGTGATTATTTTTGTGAATGAGTTGGACTAGACCACCACAGAGATCTCTTTGAACTGTCAGTTCAGATTCTAAACATCTAAGTTCCTCTACCATATTTCTTGGCAGATAGTAGGCACTTTGTCTGTGTTTTATGACTGATTGATGATGCCATCTCAGGATTTCTGGGATCTGGGGCATTGGTGGGTATGTGCCCACTTGGTATATATTTGCTTATGTGCTGTTTTCTTGTTGCTGTTTTGTTAATTATTCTATGCCACTGGTAAAAGCGCTATTTGTAACTGTCTATGCATATTTGTCAGCTTCTCTAGAAGTTGACTTCATAGTGTGCTCCCATTATTTCATAGTGGAAGCAGAGTTTTCTAGTCAATGGGGGCTCCGAGCTATGCTATTTGAGTAATATGATGCATGCCTAGAAAATAAGTTGGTGTAAAGCTAAAGAGAGAGAGAAGGTATTAAGGGAAAGAAGATCACTGACTTTCCAAGAAGCATTGAGCTGTTGCACCTCCTCTAACACTGTATTACTAGCCTCTCAGATGCAATGTCTACATCTGTAAAATTGAGGTAATTGTACCTGTACTTCCCAGCTGAAGAGGCAATAAAAAGCAGGCCTCAGAGTCAGGCCCATGGTTCTATGGTTCAGTTATATACAGACTTAATACAGGAAGGTCAAGTGAACATTTATTGAGGCTTCTGCCTTGGCTTATGTTAAATATGTGTGAATGTTTTGGGGGAGGTACCCCACCTTAATGAATGTAATCACATGAGATTCAGACTGAATCAAAACTGAGTCAAATAATTAATAAATGGACCCAGAATATAATCACAAGGTGTTAAGGATAAGATTGATCACACATGATTAGGGGGGTTTTTGTAGGTGCTAAATAAATATTTATTGAATCAAAAATGAACTAGAAATGTCAACATATCAGGAATGAACAACTCTATCTGAGCAAAGATCTAGAAATGATATGTTTATAGCATGAGTGTATATCATATATACACATATACACACATATGTAAATGCTTAGTAAATATTTATTTCACTTTATCTAAACTCAGTGCATGGCTGATATATACTTTTCTACAGAGAGATTGAGGTTTTAACCTATACTTGATACATAGGGAAAGCTTTATTCTTCTGCTGATGATTAAGTTTTAATGTTAAAATAAGATTCTCTATATTATATTTTTATCCCTTTATGAGGGAAGAATTTCAATTACAGAGTAATACATGTTAAGAATGTGTGGATAAGGCCTTAATCAACTCCAGAGGATTAAAGTGCTTTGGTTCTTAGATGAAAAGGAGTTGAACTCATATTCAAAGCATCT